>OX336389.2:1097851590-1098453812 GCA_946902985.2 Meconema thalassinum | reverse complement strand
AACAGAGATCAATGAAAAGGGGGAAGCGCGTCATGTAAGTCGTTGCGCGCCACCGCCGTAGGAATATAAGTGTTTATCAGTAGTCTCCGGCAATGTTCGGGAGAGTAACCTTGAAAAGTAGCTGAAACTCGGTAGTCGAAAGCATAGCTTGACCCGTTTCTTACCTATATGACAAGGTTAGGTTATGTAAATTTAGGTTATGTTAGGTGAGCTGAGATTAAGTCTTAAAATATTCCCTCTCTTATGTGTTCAAAGCCGATTCACCCTGAACAGTCAGCCAAAACTTTAAATATGTATATATCATTACATAAAGAATTAAAGCAAACTTAATTAATTATGAATGGCGTTTTTTGTTACTGTTCAATGTAGACAGAATATATACATTAAATAATAGAATCAACACAAAATGTTTTGATTGTTAACTTGTGTTATTGATAAATTGGTTTAATGTTAGGGGCAGTGTACACTTTCCATGTCGATAATTTATATAGGCTAGAAGGATGGTGTTGCAAACTTCTGATGTGTATTTCCAAATTTCCTGTATAGTCTATTTCATAGAACTTTCCTGTAACTTAAAAGTTCATGCTGATTTTGTCTTTGTGTGTTTGACATTGTAACTACAATGGTTGATTGGATATTCTTTGTCAACTTTCAAATCATGTAATTCAAATCAGATATGTTGGAATTTTTGTTCATGTGTGAAGCTATCAAGTACCGATACCTAATTGGGTTACACAACTGTTTCATAATGAAAATCTTGATCTCTGATTCATTGGAGAACTGTTTATGCTTGTCTGAACCAAGACTAACTGACCACTCACTGCTAAGTATTAGAAATTACATTTACTCAAATCACATTCTGGTAAAAAAGATCATGACTACTATAAACTGCTACCACTCTTCCACCACTTTGCTAACACTTTTATACCATTTGACTCTCACTTTTGCTCTTACTTTAAACTGCACATACTACAAACAATCATTTTTATTATCGAGTTAACCTTACTAGAGATTAGTTTATGCTTAACAGTTGACATGGAAGTATCAACGACTAGCTATGGTAAGCCATGTGCTTACTATAAAGGATATGCATATATTGTAAAAAGAACTAATAAAAATGGAACGGTTATTTGGTGCTGTTCGAAACAACGATCTAAAAAGTGTCGAGGAATGATTAAGACAAAAGGCTCCAACATACTTATTTCAATCGATCATCATTGTAAATCTCAAAATAATACCCATTTAAATGGACAAAATACTCTAACCAAGGTAAAAAAGCAAGACCAAGAAAAAAATAGTGTGGCTCAAGATAGTGCTTTGTTTGTTAAAGAGCATTTATTATCTCCTGCAAAAGACATGTTAGGACAGTCGTTAACGTCTAAGAAACCTCTAACACTATCAAAGACAACACAAACTATGCCAAAGGTTGTTGCATTGCAAGATGAACAAAAAGGATTAGATAGTAATAGTGATGATGATTGTATTGATGATAATTATATTGATGATGATAACCATGATGATGATGATGATTATGATGATAATGCTGTTGATGATGATAATGGTTTACACCCAAAAAAATCATTTGTTAAATTTGTTTACTGGAACAATTCCAGTAAGCTAATCCAGCGGCTTCAGTACTTGCATACCTGTAAACAGGCTGGCCATACTAAATATGAGGAAGAACTTTTGGATATAGAAAATGAGCTTCGTGATGCTAAAATTATAGTGTAATGAATCCATGTAACCACTTAAACTATTTCTTAACAATACATGTAATATTTTCTACCACTTTGCTACCACTTTGCTACCACTTTGCTACCACTTTTCTGCCACTTTTCTACCACTTTTCTAGTTTGCTACCACTTTTCTACCACTTTGCCACCACTTTTCTACTACTTTTCTGCCACTTTTCTACCACTTTTCTACCACTTTGCTACCACTTTTCTACCACTATGTTACCAATTGTCTACCACTTTGCTACCACGTTTCTACCATTTTTCTATCACTTTAAACTGTACATATTAAATATAAAAGCCAACGCTAAATAATTCTATTACCAGAACAGAGATAACCTTTGTAGTGTGCAAATCATACTAACAGGTTAGTTACTACTATGGAACTTACTACAACTAACCGAGGTAAACAACGTGCACTCTATAAAGGCTACTCTTATAACTATAGACGACAAAATGTAAAAGGAATAATATTCTGGCGATGCTCAAAACAGAGGTCAACAAGATGTCGAGGCAATATGAAAAGTAGAAATGGTGTGGATTTAAGTGTGAGTGATCATCAATGTAGTGCTCCAGACAAAACACTAATGGTGTTGACAAAAAATCATCAGAATGCTAACAAGTTAGTACAAAAGAAAGATGTTGCTACTCAAAATAGTGCATTGTTTGTTGAGCAACGTTTAACCCCTGTTGTAAAAGTTATGTTGTATCCATCTTCCATGTCTCAAGAGTCATCAACATCACAGACTATGCAAGAAGTAGTGTTGTTGTTGTTTTAAGGGGCTGAACTACAAAGTCATCTGCCCTTGATATGCAAGTGGATCGAAAAGGACTAGATAGTAATAGACAAAAGAGAGTTGTAGTTTGTATATAACTATTGTACAAGTACTTACATTAAATAAATAAAAATAGTGTATGGGTATTGTCTGTTTTTCTTAATTGCTATCCCTATGTCCCACTATTAATGCAATTGTTAACCATCAACAGTCTCTGACTATGTTCGCAAAGAGAGTGACCTTAAACAATACACTCTATTTATGGTTTGTGTACCGAGTACACAATAATACAGTGTGGCCAAGCCATGTTGAGGCAATAGTTATATCAGGTAAGGGATTCGAACCCTTGCTTTCTTGTAAAGAAAATTTGAACTTAAGTCAAACACCATAACCACTCGGTCAACCTGACTGTTACTAATTTAATTATGTTTGTGGACTTGAGTGGTTATAAAACTTTTTCCAGTATACATTGACTAAACCACTTGTTTGTTTTGAAATATAGATTTTGTTTTGTTTGACCATAACATTGCAGTTATGAGTCTTGTGAACTGGGTGTTTAATATAGGGTTAAAGGCATTTTAAAATAATTTTAGAAAAGCTCTTAGGTATCGTGTCATGGGTTTTAGTAATGCATTACTGTTCGTTGACTAACATTTACCGTTACACAACATTATTTTGGTGAGCTCTACATGTTGTTGTTTGAGTCGTCAGTCTTTTGACTGGTTTGATGCAGATCTCCATGCCTCCCTGCCCCGAGCGAAACGTCTCATATCTATATAGCTACCACACTCTACATTCAAGGCTATCTGTTTAACGTATTATAATCTTGGATCTCCCCTACAAGCTCTTGGGTTCAATTCCTAGATTTAACACAAACTTTTAAAAGTGGTATGACAACTAAAACTAGTCTACTCAGTCTCGGTGGTCCAAATAAGTAGAGAGGGTTTGATTCACACTTTAACCATAGAGCGCTATGTTCTTTTTTTTTAAATAATGATAGCCATTTGTTCAATTTCACATTTCACACATTGCAATTTGTCAATTTTCCATTTGCATTTTTTTAAATGACAGTTTGATGTTTTTCAATTTCATGATATGGAAACATGGATTTTTCCATTTTCATATTTACACATTTGTCAAATTCCCATTTGCATATATTTTCTTAAATGTCCGTTTAAGGCTTTTAAATTTTGTCTATATGGAAACATGGATTTTCCATTTTGCTGTTTACAAATTTTTTATATATTTATTTTGTGTATGTTGAAAAAAAATCGATATTTCCAAAACAAGATTTTTTATTTTTCATTTTATGATTTTGTAAATGATCTTAATATGAGTGCTTGACCATGGATTTTCCATTTTGCTGTTTACAAATTTTTTATATATTTATTTTGTGTATGTTGAAAAATGATATTTCCAAAACAAGATTTTTATTTTTCATTTTATGATTTTGTAAATGATCTTAATGTGAGTGCTTGACCATGGCAATAATACAGTCTATCTATGTGTTAGCGTAACCATAGAGTCTTATTACTACTGCAAGTAAGAATGTTTTCCAAAATAACGACTATCTACCACTGCATTTGAAAACCAAACAATTGAAGTTCAATCGCAATCGGATGAATGGTATATGAACGTAAACGGAACTTTGTTGAATCGACTCGTGCGCCGTAACTCATTTGTAGAAACTACTCGTGCGCTACCTATTGTAAAATAGATGTCTATTCCAAAATGGCCTTTGTTGAACCTGTGCGTCACAAGTCTGGTCCACTAGTTACCAAGGCCTTTCAACATATTATTCAACACTCTAAACGTCAACCTCAGTTGCTACAAACTGACCAGGGGAAAGAATTTTTCAACAAGGATTTCTCCAGTTTTCTCAAATCTAAGGATATTCACCATTACACCACGTACAGAAATCTCAAAGCCAGTGTGGTCGAGCGGTTCAACCGAACATAGAAAACCCAAATGTGGAAAGCGTTTACCGCTCAGGGCACGTATCGCTGGTTGGACATGTTACCAGAGCTAGTGTCACGTTACAATGACACCAAACATAGAACGATTGGGACCAAGCCACGCCTCGTGACTAAAAATATTCAGCGATTGGATAAACTGTTTAACCCCATAATAACATCCGATCCTAAATGTCACCGACTGAAAATTGGGGATTTTGTTCGTGTGAGCAAATTTAAGTTTGCCTTCAATAAGGGCTACACGCCTCAGTGGGGGACTGAACTATTTCGAATTCGTCAAGTCAACTTGGACACTCCGGTCACGTATTTACTCGAGGACCTCAACCATCAAACCATAAAAGGTAGATTTTATCTCCATGAACTTCAGAAAACAGCATTTCCTAAGCATTATCTTGTGGAAAAAGTGTTGAAACAAAAAGGAAATAAACTCTACGTCAAATGGTTAGGGTTTAACTCTACGTTTAATTCATGGATCAATAAATTACATGTTGTGTGAACCTGTGTACTTTTTATTCACACATGTTGTACATCTCCTATAGCTCTGTGTGTACAGCGCTCCGCGCTTCGTGCATGTTCATACATGTTTGTCTTTCCCTTTCCACCTGTGTTCTCTCATACATTACCCCTCCCCCCCCCCTCCACCTCCCACCACTGCTGTTCGCAGCTCTTGCCTATCTATTGGTTGTGGCATCATTCCCACAAGTTGCATCATACTTTTTACTGATTCAGCGATTCCCACGCTTTGAAGATTCTGTTATCAGGCACGTGGACAGCTAACGTCCAAGGTGAACACCTGTGGCAGATCAAATTTCACGTCAACTTGCATTTTGTCACGTACGAAGCAAAACAGGATGTAACTTGTTAACAGTTATCGCGCACGTGGACAGCTAACGTCCCTGGCGAACACCTGTGGTAGATCAAATTTCACATGGACTTGCATTTTGTCACTTACGAAGCAAGACAGGATATAACCGGTTTAGCGTTCATGTCGTTTCACACATGTTCACATGCCTTTCACTCTTCCCTGCCACCACGATGGTCAGATTATTTCACCTTCAAGCGTCATGGTCATTTTTCCATTGCACCTATTGTCAAGTCAGATCAACGCCTTCCAATAAGCTTAAATGACATTCACCTCCCGCTTGTCTGCAAGTTTGTTTTCTGTACTCGCTTCGACCAACATAGAACCAAGTTCTCATCACCGTTTACACGTTAGAGATCCCCTTCGAGGGTAAAATGTGTGAAAAAACGAATGCTCGCTCTGTCATACACCGACCCACCGAAATTGCGATTGATCTATTAAGCATGGTCCTTGTGGTTAGCGACAGGTTCGTTGAAACACACACACACCCAGCCGTATCGTCTCTCTCAACCACCACGCTTCATGGACATTATAAACAAGTAAAGAAAAATAAAAAAAATTTTCAACATGTATGGCGTTAGGCCCTTCGTGAATTATTTTTTGGAAAAAAATCTACCACATTTGAAAGGGGGCGTTAGCCCGAGTCCTAGGACACCTCGTACACGTCTCTAGCGTTATTGGTTCGTGAAATATCAGTAAAAAAAACACAAAAAAACACGTGTTTACCCCAAAATCGAGTTTCCATTTTTTTTTAAATATAACGAGTGGTCCGTAGCAAAGAGGACGTCACCCTGAGTCCTTGGACCCCTCGTACACGCCTCTATCATGATTGGTTCGCGAGATATAGCAAAAATTTTAAAATCATGGTTTTACCCCAAAACATTCTGTTTCCCTCATTCTCAAAAACTTTAACCTATTACCAAAATAAAGAGGGTTTCGAGACAAGCCATTTGACACGTCATAGAACCAAATCCGACCATGCATTCGTGAAATATAGGAAAAAGTCTAAAATCATGGTTTTACCCCCAAAAAGCCTGTTTCCCTCATTCTCAAAACTTTAACCTATTAATAGCATATATAGAGCATCGAGACAAGCGATTTGACACGTCACACGTCCAAATCCCACCTTGCGTTCGAGAGATATCGGCAAACTTCGTAGGAAAGTAGGCGACTATCTGGTTCTCTCCTCACCACCAAAACCTCTTCTTATCAATCATTTTTTTTTCAAAGAGCTCGCCCTCTTACAAAAATCCCAAGTGCGCATGCGTACAATACAAAAACAAAAATGTTCATCCATAGCGGCATCTCGTAAAACGCATGCGTGATATGAGCAACAACGTTTAAGTTCATTTTAGCAGCGCACCTTATACATGTCGCATTTGAAAACAGACTTTCACTAATTAAATTACAATTTCACCCCCTAGTAGGGGTAGGTTTTATTTAGGGGTTGAAATGAATGGTCCATTGGAAAGAGGGCGTCAGCCCGAGTCCAACGACATTTCATTTGTCAAAATCGGACCATGCGTTTGAGAGATATTGACTTTGCCCCTGAATGTATTGCGGTTTAGTATGTGACGTCAGAGGGAGTGGAGGTGGGGGGGGGGGCAGAACCATCACTACTCCACTACTACATTCTCCAGTCACTTTTGAGCAATTTCGCATTCAACATAAAGGTTATATTACATTGTGAAATACTTCCGTGTGTAAATAATCGCATATTTCTAATTTACAAAGTAAAGTTGTTTCTACAAGTGATTACACCTTGAATCACTTCTTCCTTCGTTCATAATATCGGGTGATGGTTTGGAGCCGTCTGTTAGCACAAGGATGAACGATTTGTAATTTTTATCTTCAGGAGCTAATTCAATTAACATTTGAGCCACATTAATATCTTCTAATACAGATACCAAATTAACACAGGTTATCAGAAATACAAACTTCAACACACAAGTACACGGGGCTAAATGATCACAATGTTACAAATCCCCTAAATGAATTAACAACAACATTAGTCTATATTTTTCTTCATACAGGAGAAGTGGAATCCGGAAATTTATGAACTTAATGTTTTTCAGTTCAATATGCATGTATTCCTACACTTATTGTTCCCGTTCTCAACGTAGTCGGGGATGAGATGCAATGCAAGTCTATGTGGCGAGTGGTTTTTATGGGCAGATGCCCATCCCCATGAGAGATGAATTGAATGAAACTTAACAAGGAATTTGGAAGGAAGCGGCCGTGGCCTAATAGCCACGCCATCTCTTCATTTGCCTGGCGTTGAAAATGGGAAAGCACGTAAAGACATTTCAAGGATGGCCAACGATAGGGTTTGAACCCACGTGTACTGAATCAGCAGATAGCATAGCCCCATTGCCTAGCGCTGTGCGTCAGCGAGCGTAGCTACTGATGAGAGATATTTTTGGCTCAATATATCTCTACTTACTATAAAACAAAGTCTCCAATTCTTGGATGTTACGGGTAAACTCGTGAACCACTGGAAGGATTTTGATGTGGTTTTCACCATTGTGTAAAGGATATTTCGAGGCTGATTTCTGTAGAAAATATTTTATTTATAATCATAGGAAGCTGAGCAGTAACGATCTCAGTGGAAAAGTCGAAAAAAAAAAACCTGGCGTCCGAGCGTTTTGTAAGCTTACGCTGGGCAAACCGTTAACAATATCTAAATACTATGAATGTAAGAATTGTTCACCATGAAAAGTCTACAAAAAAGGCCACGAGAGCATATCTCTATCTTCAATACATCGCCCACTATAAGTGATTTTACGTTTTAATTTCTTCCAACCATGTCCATTCAACTACTGAGGCGACAGTTTACGAGCTAGCTAAGGGCGAGTCTATCATCCCTGTTACAGCCCAGCTAGCGGGCGAACCTATTGCCCCAGATACAGCCAGCAGCAAACCATCTAGTCGCGTTTAGTTGAGACTTCTGAGAAGGGTGGTTGTGTTTGGAGTTTCCCTGGAAGAGCAACTCGGGTTTTCTTCATTTTGCCTGTGAAACACAGTCAAGTTAAGATTGGACGGAAGGAGGATTTGAGTTTCATTTACCTCGCCATTCCCTGGAAGTGCAACTCTCATTTCGCCTGTGAACTTCTTGTTCCGCAAAATTCAGAGTCAGTTTAAGATTGGACGTAAAGGGGATTATATTATATTAAATTATACTGATTGGCGTATAATCTCTACTTATTATAAAGCAAAGACCCCGATTCTTGGATGTCACGGTTAATCTCGAGAACCACTGCATGGATTTTGTTGCGGTTTTCACCATTCTGTAAAGGATACCTCGAGGAAGGTGTCTGTAGAAAATAATTTATTTATGATTAAAGGAAGCCAAGCAGTGACGATTTCAGAGAAAAGGTCAAAAAAAATCCTGGCGTCCGTGCGCTTTTTATGCTTACGTTGGGCAAACCGTTAAAAATATCAATATACAATGAGCGTAAGTATTGTTCAGCATGAAAAGTTCTACAAAAAAGTACGCGAGAGCACATCTCTATATTCAATATATCATCCACTATAAGTGTTTTTAGATTGGACGGAAGGGGGATTTGTGTTTGATGCACCTCGCCATTCTTAAATTACGTCTGACAAGAATTTGTTGCACCCATCACTGAGAAGGCACGGGAAAAACGGCTTCGATGGTATGGCCACGTCTTGCGTGCTGCACCTGGAACTGTTGCCAATTCCGCTCTCTCCTTTGAAGTTAATGGGCACCGTCCACGTGGGCGCCCAAAACAGCGCTGGCATGATACAGCAAATGCGGATATGAAGGCTCTCAATCTAAGACCTCATGATGCCCAAGATCGTGCAAAATGGCGAGTCAAGACCAAAACAGCGGACCCTGCAGCAGCGGGAAAACGCTAGGAAGAAGAAGAAGAAGAAGAGGAAGAAGAAGAAGAATTTGTTGCACATGCATCTCCATGATAATATAGTTTACAGTAATTTTAACCCATCATGCCGAGACGTAAAACGGATATAGATCATAGTTCATTGACATCGTAAAGAAGCACTTATCACGTAATGCATTCACAACTGTTCCCGGGCGAAGCCGGGCTGGGTAGCTAGTACACGATATATTCTAATTTACACTCCTGATCAGCGCATATCTCTCTACAAGTAGACGTTGTAAATTCATATAGAGCTTCCACGATATCGTAGTCCAGCAGCCCCGCTTACATGCCTGTGTGGAGTATATCCCAAGGGGCTGTAATAGGGTGTGTATTCGTAATTCAGGTTTGAACATTGAAAGGAAGCGGCCGTGACCTGAAACTAGGAACCAAACCAGCATTTGCCTGGAGCAGAAGTTTAGAAACCATTGAAACTCTTTTCTAGGGCAGCTGATGTTGCAATTGAACCCACCTTTTCTCAGTTTTGCCTCACCAGGCTGAGTGTCCCCGTTCTAACTCAGACTAGAACTTTACATTTTTGCTCAGATGGGTATCGAACCCAGGACCTTGGGGTATGTGGTCTGAATACGTGCCCAAACACCACAAAGTAACAAAGTAACTGATAGAGTTCCAAATTGACCAAAAGCCATATAATATTTTGTCTAATGACGTCTTGGAAATGCCCATGCAAGTTTGGAAAGTGAATTTCACAAAACTCACTGATCCCATGTACTCATTTGACATTGATCTATTCGTGCTAATGCTAGGTGGTAAGCCTCTGGTGCTGAATGATGATATTCAAAACACTACGATTGAATTTTAGCATTTCGAATGAAAGGGGAACGCTGCATCGATACGATTCCACAGGATAATCCTTGTAATGAAATGTACAAGCGGATAATCGAGCTGTTCATTCAGATATGAGGTCAGTGATATAATGGAAATCCCATAATAGGCATCAAACACAACTGCATTTGCGTTAGTGATGTTCATTGAGTATGATGTATTAAGAAGTCCATGTTGTACTTGGTTCTCTACGTCCCGTGGTCCCGTCTGTGCTGAGAAGATATCTTATGAAACTCTTCATTCATGTGGCTTTCTCAAGTCATAAGTCCGTCTCTTTGTGTAGTGGCTAGCACTCCTGGCTGTCTCCGTGGAGGCCTGTATTCAATTCTTGGCTCTGCCAAATAATTTAATTCTGGTCTGAGGGCTGGGACGGGGAACACTCAGCCTCTTGAGGCAATACTGATAATAGGCGGGTTTGATTCCAACCTCAGCCATCCTGTAAGTGGTTTACCGTGGTTTCCCACTTCAATTCTAGGCGAATGCCGGGATGGATCCTAAAATTTAAGGCCACGGCTGTCTCCTTCCCTCATCTAAATTATAAATACACACTTGAATGCACACACACCCAAATGCACGGGGCTATATGACCACGATGTTGCAAAGCCCCAACAGAATTGCAGATGGCAGTGTTCATTGAACGATACCAATAAAACCACCGCATGACCGGCTGTTTGCCCTAGCGGTAAGGTTCTCTCCTGTCGAAGCCGAGGTTATGGGATGGAATCACGACTCAGTAAGTTGGCACTTGACAGGAACTAAAAGCGAGTGAATCGTGACAGACTGCGTTAAATATCCCCCTTTGATCAATCTTCCGTCAATCCAGCGTCTCTCAAGACGCCAGACTTAGAAAGAACCGATAAATACGCAACATTATTATTATTATTATTATTATTAATATAATTGGTATGATTATTAATAATAATATTGTTCGTATTCGTAGCTAAGTGGTTAGCCTACTAGAATGATGCCTGCACGAGGGTCCCGGGTTCAATTCCTTGTCGGCAAAAGGGAATTTGCAAGATTTTTAGTTTCCTATGGTTGATTTCCTTGACTCGGTGACTGGATAATTGTGACAAGTTCATCATCATTTCATCCTCATCATGACGCGTCAGAGTCGTCTGCTAGAAGATCCCAACCAGGCCTCCCACACTACTTCCAACTAACGAACGTGACCTGAGAGGTGTATGGAATGACGAAAATGCTGATGGATTCAATCTTGGTCTACACTGACATTCTAAGTCCATCCTGAGTGTGTATCTTACGATTTCTTCTACACTCACTCTAGCAATGTTCCAGCATAGCAGACTAATTCACTCTTAAGTCACGGGTCGCCTTATCCAATCATAGGCCAGAAGATTTAACTTACAGGGCGCGTGCAGTCAGATCCGTTATCCGAGAACCTACATTCCCCAGGTCAGGAAACACCGGGAGACGTGAAAAACTTATAAGAAAGGGGCGTGGTTTAGGATAAAACAGGAGCAAAAGTACATCACTCTTGGCAACACTGCTTGCTACTGTGTACAAGAACGGATCGAGGAAATGCCACTGGAGTGACAGAACAGCCGGTCTTCACCGCGGTAGGTCTCGCAGACAACTGATAAATTAAGGTCAGTTCCACGGATGGGAGGTAACCAGTTACCACAGAATAGGCACAAAAGTGTAGCCTACCGAATATGCGTCCCTTCCCCTCTAAGTAAGACATGTACACGCGATACCTGACGCGATGTTGCCGGCCTGGACATGGCAAATAGCCTTGCCGATAAAGATTAACGTAGCATGGATTAGTGAATCACTAGCCAGACATTATTTCTTCAGTTTTTATGCTGCACAGCATGATCATAATAGTTACGATTCGCCTGCTAGACATGTTTAAAAGATGTCACCAAATCATTTTTTCTCGCTAAACCATGGACCTTTCACTTTAAGATTTTCACTTTTTTCGACACGTCCTGTACTAGGGAATAATATGTTCCCGGATGTCCAGTTAAACTCCACCCACCTGTATGTTAATGTTAATGTTATTTCTTGATCAACAGTCCCATGTTATTGAATGTATATTATAATAGTGTGATAAACTGCGTTCATCTTTTGATTGTAGTAGTAGTAGTAGTAGTAGTAGTAGTGTGAATCTGTAATTACTAATGTACCCAGTGACTTAAGGGAACCACCTCGGCACTCAACTAGAGTGAACATGGATAAATCTGAGGAAATACTGGGCCTCACGATCATGAACGCTTTTGTGATGTTCCGATTAAACTTTTAAATCCCTCTCATGGAGAACGTTTCTTAAATGAATGGATTTCCTAAAAACGATTAAAAAATCAGAATATAAATTTTTAAACTTTTGTTGAGAAACGTTTTGTCAAACGTTAAAAGTGTATTTTTATCTTGACCATATTAACCTATTATTTGCTATGTACGTCTATAGACAGTGCACTAGAACTTGTATTTTTCTCATATTCTCTCATGGCATGTTTTGCCATCTGTTGGACATCGTATAGTACTACTTGAGTTTGGAAATGTTCTTCCTGAATTAACTATCAGATCACGTTGTTTAAGTCTCAAGACTGTCCTCTTCAGCTGAAGTTCATCTGTAATATTAACAAGCATGGAAGAATAACAAGCAATTTTTTTTCGCCTGTTGTTAATTTGGATCAAAGCATATGAATTGTTGTGCTAGTAAGGAGCAATATGTACTAATTGCCTACTGACTTTAGGAAAGAATTTTATTTTAGACCCTTTACCTGAAATGACGATGATGCAAGTGTGGGCACAAAATGTATATTTGTTTCAAAATAAGAATTAACACAAACATAAGAATTTGATTATACTGTTGCGGAAACTTTCTCGACCAATTGCATACATAATATAGCTTTGGGGCTATTCGCTCAAGTTACACCTTAAAAACTGACGTTTCAAGACAACTACTTGTCCCTTTATCAAGGTTTGTTAAGAAAGAAAGAACGAAAGGAAGGAAGAAATAAAGAAAGAAGGAAAGAAAGAAAGAAAGAAAGAGTAATCAATGGAATAGCCTCCGTAGATAAATGGTATAGGATAGGAAGCCATGTCGAAACAAATATTTACTCCATGACACCCTGAGACTCAGAAGATGTTGGTGATGAATCTGTAGAGAGCAGCCATCATTTACTCAAGGGATAACCATCTCTTCTATTAAATCTGTGATAGTTACTCCATGACATCCTGAGACTCAGTAGATATTGGTAATGAAACTATAGAGAGCAGCCATCATTTACTCAAGGGATAACCATCTCTTCTATTAAATCGGTGATAGTTACTCCATGTCATCCTGAGACTCAGAAGATGTTGGTAATGAAACGATTGAGAGCAGCCATCATTTACTCAAGGGATAACCATCTCTTCTATTAAATCTATGATGGTTATCCCTTGAGTAAATCATGGCTGCGCTCTATAGTTTCATTACCAAAATCCTCTTGGTCTCAGGAGGTCATGGAGTAAGTATTTTTTCCGACATGGCTTCCTATCTTATACCATTTATCTATTGAGGCTATACGCCATTGTTTACTCATTCCTTCTTTCGGGACACACCTTGATGAAGGAACAAGTAGTGGTCTTGAAACGTCGGTTTGTAAAGTATCACTCGACCTAATAGCCCTAAAGCTATATTATTTATACGAATTTGAATTTGCATTTAACAGAGACCCCAAACCTATCAATATTTTATAACTCCCCAGATAAGTTAAAATTCTAAAAATTGTTTTTACATGCAAATGAAAACATTCAACACTGAGGTTGCAAACAGGTAACTAATCACATAAAAGGTTAAAATGTTCTGTATTTAGATTTAATAAATATTTCTGACGACTGACATTTTAACGGATTCTGAAGGAAGTGTTACGAAGGTCGTTCAGTTCAGTGCGAGGAATAAATGCACCGTCGAGCGGTATACGGGTATTTGTAAGTATTTAATACCGCCATCCGGTATGAGAAATACCGCTCAGGCTTAAAATATGATGGAAGAAAGGTTCTTTTTAATGTTATCGTTAGTGACATCTGTCAAATACGAAATATCATTCCTGTGAGTTTTTTAAATTAAGGAAACATAGCCTAAATGGAACACATTAAAGGCTAAAGAAACAAATGGAACGCATGATAGGCTAAAGAAACAAATGGAACGCATTCAAGGGTAAAGAAACAATTCGAACGCATTGGAGGCTAAAGAAACAAATTTAAGTGAAAACTGGTATACTTTAAAATGGATTTATATTTAAAATCATAAAGCGGTTTTCAGAAAACGTTTAGTTAGAAAACTATTTGTTAAAAGAAACGTTTTGTCGTTAATGAATTAAAAATCGTTTAAACGTTTTTCAAGAAAAATAAATAATTAAACGCTTCACGAAAGGCGGTTAGTAAAAAACGTTCGATTGTGAGATCAAACCCAGGATGGCTGATTCTAACGTCAAGGTTTTAACATAGAATTTCCAAACAAAATACAATGTAGCGTGCTTATGTACACTTGGTTACGCTGGCGCTGTTGGGACTGAATTCAAGATACGCACAGCAGAACAAATAGCACAATAAGATAGGATATCTTAAAGGTATCAGTAAAACGGCACTGAGCATTTATCCAACGTTATTGAGAAACAACTTTTCCAAGAAGGATTTACTGCATAATGATGAAGATTCAGTAGATTAAAATAATAAATTATTCCACCCCTACCCTCGCAGCACCATGCACACGATTCATTAGATGACTTAACAAGTTACCAGCTAGTACAGTTTACGCCAAAGTTTTTGGCCGGTATTCACCGGTTGCGCTGTCGTACAGAGAACAGTCGCTGACACTCAGGCACATGCAATTGGTACGTGAGTTGCTTTCCGCACAACTGACAACTCACGTATCAATTGCACATGCCTGAGGGTCGCCGAATGTCCTCTGTACGACAGCGCAACCGGGTCTGACTGGTCAAAATCCGTGGCGTAAACTATAGGTATACTAAAATCCAATGTAATTTTCTGCTAGAAGGGGCAGATGACACAGATGTTATGTCCCTTAAATCAACGATCACCACCACCACCATCTCGTAAGCAGATGATTCAGTGGGGAGGTCTGCTGTCTAGTTCCAATCAAACGGTGGAATTCAATTGTTGTTATTTCATTAAGAGCTTTGCAACGTCGTGGTCATTATTTAGCCCTGTGTACGTGTGTGTATATATATATTGTACCCTTTTAAAGAAGCGTATAACAAAACTCCTTTTCGGGGTCGTGTTCAGTCCTTGTTCGTGGTTGGTTATAGTAATATAATTTGCTTATGATAATAACAAGGTGATATAGAGGTATTTATATAAGGAAGAAAAGTGAACCAAAGTAGAATAAACAATTTTTATAGCTGATCAAACAATATCAAAACAAATAACACACCTCCCTTCAATTTACACCCTCTGAATCAAAATGCAAATAGACAGATATAAAATCTCAGCCAGACAATTGCTGAAAATAAGGGCATGAAATTAGTCCTTAAATCATTTCAATAATATTATGTACGTATGTGTAGATGTAGGTGCATGCTGAAAGAAAATGTGTATTCTAATACGGCGATTCGCTCCCATTTGGAACACCCAGCAATTTGCGAATCCGCATTTATATGCGTATTTAGACTTGGCGTCTGGGAAACAGTAATTTACAGGCTCGACAATTATACAAAACAATACCGACGCTCCTACCCTTCTAAAATTAATACATTAGATTTCCGCCTGATATATATACTTATATGGGCTATATGTGCACTGGGCATACAAAAAATACCTCAAATTAGGTCTTAATCAAAACTCTAGCAATACATGTGACTACATTAATCAAGACACAAAAGGTTGACCGATCGTCACCTTGAATAAATGTTCAACACATGAGTAAGCAAACGAAGTCTTATCTCCAATCTGCGCGTATACATGTGGAACAACTCGTCGCTTGCATGCCATTAACCCGGTGTGTTTACCAAAACATCGAGTCAGCTCAACAGCTGCTCAAGAACGCAGAACATCTCGTCTCATCCACCTAAATACAACATAGGTCCCACCAAAATATTCCAATGTAGTCTCCATAATTCTCCCTGGAATTGAAAGACTTGACGAGATTCGAACAGCGCCTCTGCAGAGCACGTCTGTCGGTCAATAAATAGCAGCATACAGGATTTGGACACCAAAGCCAAAATATCCCAGCGCAATATACACACATGGACACAAAACGCACAACCTGGGCGTGACAAATTATTTCCACACTCCACATCAACCTGGCGCAGCAGATCAAAGACTGCTTCATAGTGTTCAAACACCTTCCTATCATTAGTAATCGTTAACGTCCTTACTCAAAGAACAGACGGTTCTCCGCAATCAAATTTGCAACAAGGCAAAATCAAACGGCCCTTTTTAATTAAAAGACCAAATACAAAATCTATTCTTTCCCTCCATTATCTATCATTACATTGACATTATCAAAGCCCCACTTGTCACCGAAGCCGTATCTCATGCTATCGTGGAATGAAACATCTCTCAAAACAACTATACTCGATAGTACATGAATTCCAAATTACATGAATAAAATACAAACACAAAATATCTATATAGTAGTCACAATGCATTACCAAACTAAAATATGAGTGTCGGAAACAACTAAAATAAACCCAAGAATTACAATTTAAAAAAATATATACTGTCCGCGCAAACCAAGCTATCTACGACAAATTGAATTAATTCAATATTGCACTCATCCATTCTGCAAACATCTTTCAGTTGACGTCACCGTGCATGGCCCAACTGGTAGTTTACTCCATCAACGACGTCATTCCACAGGAAACTATGCTCATCCCTCCTTCCGTATGGCTGTTTCCAATCATCTTGATGCTTTCTTCTGGCTGGGATAATTTGTTCAATTATTATTATTATTATTATTATTATCACACGCACTAGTTCCTACCTAAATTGCTGTTGAGTTACTATATTCACTCAAAGTCCTAAGCAATTTTTACGTCGACGTTTGCCCTAATTTACAGCATTTTAGCTTCAACAACTACACGCACAAACTTAGCGACGTCCAACTTGACAATTAAAATTTACATATTGCACAGTGAAAATGTTTAAGTGTTCTGATATAATGTCCAAAGACCAGACAAATATTCAGTCACAACGACTTCCAATTGAAATTTTACAAGTTCAACTACATGCCCTCGGACATGCCGAAATTGTAACAGTAAAAATAATCTCCTCAGAGATACAAATAGAATACGTGACCATCTCCAAAGAGACACAAAATCGAATAATGTTAGCTAGCTTCAGTGGCAATATTTATATGAAACTAGGCAGGTTCTGGTGGTTCTGGGGACACTCTCCACTACTAAAAATCGAAGTAATTGTGTTTCAGACTTGGGAGTTACTTTAAAATACTCGTTTTACAGCACAGTTCAAGGCTCTATTCTTCGGAACTCAAATCGATCGTACGTTAATCTGTATTCTTCTTCTGTCCAAATCTGCAATAAATCTTCCTTCGCAGGCCTCACGGCGTCCAAAATTCTTATTCGCTGTTTCAACTTCCTGTTTTGCGCTCAAATAGTTAACTCCACCCAGTGGGCGTGTCTGCAAATTGTTCATCTTTGTCTAAATGTCTCAAACCTGTCGCTTCTCCACTGCTGGACAATGACATATCTACACTCTGCGTCACGGTAGCAAGCCACGCTCACAGAACATTCACCCAGAAGTAACGGTATACAGCTTCGCCTTCTTTGTAGTCATAAATTCCAACTGCAGTCCTCTTCCCTAGTCCTACGGAATTTTGGGTCCTTAAGCCTTCCGTCCACCAGCTCGCTCAACTACCTGAATATTTCAACGCCATACAGTACTTCAGCCTGTCTCAAATAATCTTTCCAACAGCATAACTAAAATCATGAAACATTATTATAAGAGCATCATATAATAAGGGTTCAATATACAGGGTGGGCGGGAAGTAACTAGGTATTATTAACTGGGTGTTACGTATTTAATATTGATGGAATAATATTGGAAATAGCAGAAAAATACAGAAGATTAAATAATTGTGATTGTTCATGCCGCGTATTACTGACGGTGGCCGCGAGGGGCGGTACACTCAACAATAACAAAGATGGCCGATCGCCTGACTGTAAGAGAACGAGCACAGATTGTTTCGCGCTGTGAGGTGTGGAATTCGATCGTTCTTTGTCAATTGGCACAATTGCCATTACTGGGTGGCACAGGATCCTAGAGTTATGTTGGAGAAGATGCAGTCTCGTCCAAAAGTGGTATGGAATAACGGCTAGATATTATGTCATCGGCCCATATCTCCTGCGTGACACAATTTACAATTAACGGGGAACGCTACCTTCAAATGCTTCAGGATAACGTTTGGTCCACGATATATGGATGGGGAAATACCGCCGACATTATCTTCATGCGCACCGCCTAACTTTGCAAATGTCGTGCGGAACTGGTAGGTTGAGAAGTTTCCATGACGTTAGCTGGGGAGACGTGCATCCCATGAATGGCCCGCATGAAGTCCATACCTAACACCCTGTGACTTTTTATGGGGATTGGCAAAAGAGGAGGTGTACTGGACGAAACCTCTCACATTGGACGAATTGGAAGCACGGAATCGGGATGTTCTTACCAACGACCCACACAACTTCCTCCAGAAAGCTGTGGATTCCATTCCAGGCCATTTAACGAGATTGGTCAACGCCACAGGTGCCTACATCAAAATGTAATGGAATTGTATACTATGCAACCAAATTCCCATATAACAGTGTACATACTATATTGTTCACAAATAAATAACTCTACAAACATAAATGTTATACGTCAATTTCAATACCTAGTCACTTCCCGCCCACCCTGTATATGAAAAATACTGGGTGTAAATGATATAATGGAAGTCCGTTACACTGGTGATAGAAGAGACTATTCTAAGCTTCCTAGGTAAAAAATTTGTCACCTATTTTTAAATTGAAAATTTATCATTAAAAAGTCAATGTTTTAATTTTTTCCGAAATTCTTCAAACAAAATGTGAGGCAGCAGGATGGGGGATACGAGGCGTGGCGAGCTGGGACGATGCGCGAAGGGGAAGTTGTTACGTAATCGGAGCATTGACCTTACTAGTTGAGGGGAGGTATCAGCTGTTACGAGGAAAGCGAACGATACCCGTCTCGTGAGAAAATTTGTTAGTTAGTTAGTTAGTTATTTTTATTTTAAAAGGCAGAACTACGAGGTCATCTGGCCCTAAGAAAATTTGTATTGCTGTTGTTGTTGTTGTTGTTGAAATTGCACGCAATGTCTTGGGACGTTATGACCGGTAGTATTGTGTAGCCTACTTAGTAAGTGTCATTGCCGTCCGGCACTTCAATGAAATACAGTATGACAACATTCCGACTTCCCGTAGTCTGTTCAGAACTAGCAGTTAAGACGGAAGGAATATACGTGATATTTTGTCTGAGAGGCTTGGCAATTTTGGTCATTTAGCCCCATGTGGTTGGGTGAGAGAAGACTTTGTCTGATAACCTGTGTTTTTGTGGTTCCTTTATCAATGTGGGTACTTGTAATTCAGGTGAGGATTGGGAAGGAGGCGGCCGTGGACTTAAGTTAGGAACCAACCCAGCATTTGACTGGGGTAAAAGTGGGAAACCATGGAAAACTACTTCCAAGATTTAATACTAGTATGGTACCACATGTTCATAGTGATAATAATAATAGCCGGCCTTGTGGTGTTGAGGTAGCGCGCCTGCCTCTCACCCGGAGGCCCCGGGTTCGATTCCCGGCTCCGTCAGGGATTTTAGAGACTGACGTGAGGGCTGGAACGGGGTGCACTCAGCCTCGTGAGGACAATTGAGTAGCTGTCTGACAGTAAGGCAGCGTCCCGATCACGAAAACCAAGATTAACGGCCGAAGGGACCCGATGCGCTGATCACGCGTAACCCCAATATCTGCAGGCCAAATGGCTGGGTAGCGGTCGCTTGGAAGGCCTAGGCCCTTCACGGGCTGTAGTGTCAGGGGTTATTTATTATTTTTAATAATAATAATAATAACATTAAAGCAAATATAGCGAGTTGGTTGGCCCTAACAAAAGGCAATGGCATTTAGAACGGGTGAAGACCATACCTATCATTGTCTCAAATACGGGCGTGATCCCAAGTACCCTGCTCCAACACCTTAAAGAACTGGTTCTGGATACTCAAATGGACAAACTAATGCAGAAGGCAGTAGTTCTCTCAACAACCCGAATTGTCTGGAAATTCATGGGTAGCTATTTCGACTTTCCAGCTTAGAAGTGGCTGTTTCAGTAGCAATACTTTGGTTCCCTGAAGCCCGTATAGTTAAGTTGTGATGTGCCAACAATGTGTTATATGTGCTGTATAAAACAATAATAATAATTAAAAGATAGTGAGGCTGTGAGCTCAGGTATTAGAGTGCTATCCTTCTCGAGGGTTTGATCTAGTCTGAGTCATGAAATACATGAAGGTGAACAAATACGACAGCCTTATGCCGATGGATGTAATGGCACGTACATGAAATTCTGTGAACACAACATTCCGGAATCTCGACATCCCCGCCAAAAATAAAAATAGTGTGTCCAACAACATATTATTGTTATTGTTATTGTTATTATTATACAAAAAGCCTCCGTGGCTTAGGCGGCAGCACGCCGGCCTCTCACCGCTGGGCCCGTGGTTCAAATCCCGGTCACTCCATGTGAGATCTGTGCTGGACAAAACGGAGGCAGACAGGTTTTCTCCGGGTACTCCGGTTTTCCCTGTCAAAATTCCATTCCTGCAACACTCTCCACTATCATTTCATTTCATCTGTCATTCATTTAATTAATTTAATCATTGCCCCAGAGGAGTGCGACAGGCTTCGGCAGCCGGCACTTTTCATATCCTCGCCGCTGGGTGGGGGCTTCATTCATTCCATTCCTGACCCGGTCGGAGACCAGTTATCAGTTGGCAGTCAAAGTGAAAGGTCGTGTTTTTCCCGAGCTCTCAGGTGTGCTGAAATGGGTTGTTCTCTGGAGTGTTATCGGGCGAGGATCGGACTGTGGTATGCGAAGGGTAGTCGGGATTTCCGGTGTTTGTTTGTGCGTACGGGACCTAGCAACTTGTGGTTCATAGCCCTAGTGATAGCAGCATTGCTAGTTATTGGTGGAGTGCAAGTGAATCCAGGGCCTTTTACTCCAAATGTGAATCTGGCAAATGATCCAGTGGCAGCTTTAAAGTGTTCGACGTGCAGTAAAACATTGAAGAATGGTGTTGGGTGTGGACTATGTGAGAAATGGTTTCACTTCGGCTGTATTAGGGTCAAGAAGGTGGATTGTGATGTCGGAAATTGGTTTTGTAAAGTATGTGATACGCCGGACTGTTTGAGGGTACAAATCAAAGCAAGGGATCAAATAATACAGGAACTTAGAGCAAAGCTTCGTGAATCAGAAGAAACGGTGAAGGATGTGACTGAACGGCTTTCTACTGGGATCAGTGTGGAAGAGGGCGTGCAGGAGCAAACTGAGGATGACGTTATCATAATGGGTGATTCTATGATACGATGGAGTGCGAATATCTCGAGGAAATCAGGTGCGAAAGTGAGGTGTTATTCGGGGATTAAAATTGACCAGCTTGCCCAACAAGTGGAGGAATCAAATGTAGAGGACTGTGAAAAAGTTAAAGTGTTGTTGCTACATGTTGGGACGAACGATTTGAAGAAGAGGGCTACAGCTGATTACATCATGGGGGAGCTCTACGAACTCGGCCGAAAAGCTAAAAGCAAGATTAGAAATGCAAAAATTATAATGAGTGGCATTGTTCGGCGGGGAGATGTTCCGTTAAGGCGAGTTAAGACTGTAAATGACCGCATGGACTGGGAATGTGCACAACTGGGATTAGTGTACGTAGAAGCTGACTGCTGGATTGGTGGCCGTGACTTCGCCCGAGACGGGCTGCATCTAAATCGACGGGGCGCTTTCAACCTAGGGAGCCTACATGACAGGGTCATCGGTTCGTGCCGGCTTTTGTGAGGAGGAGCAGGTCCAGAGATTGCCAGCCGATGGGAACAGAAGGAGCTATTTCGAGATATTTGCAGCGGAGGTAAGACTCTAAGCAAGAGTTTAGTGCTTTTCAGTCGGTCAACACGAATGTACCCAAACGAGTTTAATCTCATGTAATTTATTTCAGGATTAGGGCATAACCCATCTCTTTTGGGTACATTCGTGTTGACCGACTGAAAAGCACTAAACTCTTGTTTACTAAGGCAACACTGAAAATATGGCTTCAAACACCACAATAAGACTCTAAGATTACTGCAGGTTAATTGTCAGAGTTTAGGAAATAAATTAATTGAATTTTGGAATCTTGTAGAGACGTATTCTCCGGACATTGTCATTGCAACTGAATCTTGGTTATATGAGGACATAAATAGTAGCAAAATAATTCAAGGGACCTACGAAATGTACAGAAGGGATCGGGGGAAGCGAGGTGGTGGGCTATTTATTTGTGTGCGCAAAAATATAGCTAGTTTCTTAAAGTGGGCTGATATGGATCATGAAATGTTATGTGTACAAATTTCGGATAAAGGATATAAATTCCCTCTTCAGGTGATAGGGGCGTATAGAGCACCGAAAGATAACTTTTCTCTCCTCGAAACACTGTATGATAAAACTTGTACGGGTAATGCTATGAAAAACAGCATAATAATTGCTGGAGATTTAAACCTCCCCAAAGTAGACTGGTCTCGTGAGTCAACTAGCTGTGGTCAAGCTCAGAGCGCTGAAAATAAATTCTTAAGGGAGGGGGAATTTTCCCTAGTAGTTTACTTCCCAACTAGAGACAATAATACCTTAGATGTTTATCTCGTAAGGCCTGTAGAGCTGTACATTAACTGTCTGAAAGTACCAGGAATTAGTGACCATTCTGGGGTTGAATTAAATATTAGATATGGTGACATTACAAAATTAGACTCTGATGTAGCAAGAAAGGTCATATTCCAGCATCGCAGGGCGGATCAGGGCAAGTTTCAGGGGTATTTGAATGAGCTATTTGTAGGATGGGCATCGGAAGGAAATCACATTAATATCCTGTGGACTAACTTTTTGAAAATTTAAAATAGCGCTGTTGATAAATTTGTCCCATTTAAATTTGCTGAAACAAAACCCAGATCCTGAGTATTACACACGAGAAATTAGGAGTCTAAAACGGAAAATTAGGAAATTATACAACAAAAGACATGATAGTGACAAGTATATGTTGAAATTTAAGTCCTTATCAAGAGAGCTCGTCTAAAAAAAGAGGGCTGCTCATGACAGTTATATGCAAGGTTTACATGGTTCGGGAGGTGATGGGTGGAAAAAAAATTACAGTTATGTTAGGAGAAGAAAGGGAAATTCAAATAATATGTCGATGATAATGTCCGGTGACGGTAAATAAATTACTGAGAAACAGGCCATCGCTAATGAATTAAATGTCTTTTACGGTAGTGTGTTCAATAAATCCAATAGCTGTGTGATGGACCTTAATGACGAATCAGGGGCTCCCCTGTTCCAAATAAACCAGTCAGCAATTGTAAAGCTAATACAAAAACTACGTTTCAATGTATTAAAGGGTCCTGATAATATGGTTAGTGAAGTACTTAAACTAGGAGGTAGGGCCGTGGCACGATACTTGGAGGTGATGTTTTATGTGTCCATAAACAATGCGCAAATCCCAGATGATTGAAAAAGAGCTACGGTAGTCCCTATATTTAAGGGAGGGAGCAGACTTGAATTGGGAAACTACAGGCCGGTTAGCCGTACGTGCATCGTTTGTAAACAGATGGAGCATCTCATTTGCGACTACTTGAGGGAACAGTGGGAAACACTATCATAGTTTAATGATAGGCAACATGGATTTCGGAAAGGTTACTCATGCGAGAGTCAGATGCTATCACTTTTTCAAGACATTAGCGAATCGCTAGACCATGGAGTTTCAGTCGTCGCCGTGGTTATAGATTTTGCGAAGGCATTTGATGTCGTGCCGCATGACATGCTACTCCATAAATTAGCTTCGACGAAGATTGATAGAAGAGTAATTTTATGGATCCAAGAATTTTTGACGGGTCGTTCCCAGAAAGTGAAAGTCGAAGGCATATTCTAGGATGAAATTACCGTAACGTCGGGTATCCCTCAGGGCAGCGTAATCGGAACTTTGTTATTTTTGGCGTTTATAAATGACTTACCAAATGGGATTCGCAGTGACTGTCGATTGTTTGCGGATGATTGTGTAATATATCGAAAGATACATGACTCACAAGACAATGCAGTGCTTCAAGAGGACCTGAACCTGGACTATAAGTGGGCGATTGTAAATAAAATGAAAATAAACACAAGAAAATGTAGTCTCTTAAAAATAAGGAAAGTGCGAAGGCAGGATTTTCAATATAACATTGGCTCGGAAGTATTTCTAGAAGAAGATTCTTGCAAATATTTGGGCGTTCACGTAAGGAATGATATGAAATGGAGTAGTCATGTAGGATGTGTAGTTTCAAAAGCTTACAAATCCCTGCACTTTGTAATGAGGGTATTAAAAGGAAGTAGTATCTCTGCTAATGAATTAGGCTATTTGTCACTTGTAAGACCTATTCTGGAATATGCCTCGGCGGTTTGGGAACCATATCAAGTAGGGCTCATCAATGAGTTGGAAATAGTACAAAGAAAGGCCGCTAGATTTGTGCTCAGTGACTTCAATCCCAGGAGCAGTGTGAGCCGTATGTTAAAGAAACTTGGGTGGGAATCACTGGAGGCTAGGAGGATGAATTCTAGACTCTGCGCTATGTACAACACGTATACAAATCAACCAGCATGGGGTGAGCTTAGCAAACGATTGGGAAAGCCCACTTACATGGGTAGGAGCGATCATCCTTTCAAAGTTAAGGGCCGACCACAGCGAACAAATTATGGTAAATATTATTTTGTAAACCGTGCCATTGATAACTGGAACTCTCTACCTGCCGCAGTCTTAGAGCCTTTTCCCAAACATATAGGTGTGTTTAAGAAAAGACTGACTATTTGTGTAAATACTCCACTTAAATTGTTGTATAATTGTTATTGAATTGTTATGTATAATTATTTATTTGTTATGTATATACAATTTGCCACCGGGAGACACACCCCCCATTGAAAATAAATGAATGAATGAATGAATGAATGAATGAATGGAAGCAGGCTGTGGATTTTCTTTTTTTCATTTTTCATTATTATTGTTATACACATTATAAGAGATTATATCTTTACTGAATGTTATTTATTTTTAAGTAGTGTTCCAATTGTTTAGGACGTTCAGTAAAAAATATTTTTGTAACAATGATGATGGAAGAGACTTGAAAGCTTGTTGTGATGGTTGTTGTTAATTCATTTTAGGGGCTTGGGACATTTGTTTTTCAGCCTCGTGTAGTTGGGTGAGTGTTGGATTTGTCTGATAAACTGTGTTTCTGTGGTGACTGTAGTAGTATGTGTAGCTGTAGTTATTAGGGTCGTGAATGAGGTTGGTGCTCCGGGACTCCAAGTACCATACTATACCGGCATATGCTTGGAAAGCGCGTGGAAGAATCCAGGGAAATCCAAACTCAGGATAGCCACTGTCGGTGCTGAGTTTGGACATCCAATCACCGGACTTGCTGCGATCGTGGTGTACTATTAAATGCACATGTCTACACCGCGGGTGTAGGAAAGAAAGCAGTCGTGTTCTTATGAAGGGACATTCCAACTTTGGGCTCGAAGGATGCCACGGGAAATCATCATGTGGCTGCCGACTGTGGGAAGTAAGGAAGCTTGTGCTTGTACATGACCGTAAATTTCGTGATCATGAGCTAATGGACCTCCTTTTCATGTGGAATCCGAACCACAGGACATGGCATTTCACTTCGAAAATCTCACATGCATTGGCTGGGAATCAAACCCGGTCCGCCGTGGTGAGAGGCCAACAGCTGGACCGCTGCGCCATCACGCCCCGACTTGCATATCGGCCGGTGATGGTAAGCTGCCTATATACTAGCACCCCATGTAGATGATGGTGATAATAATAATAATAGTCGAATAATAATAATAATAATAATAATGAGTCAGCATGTGTTGCTCTGGTGGTAGAGTTCTAAAAATATTAGTCTGGCAACTCGACATACCAAAAAAAAAAGCATAAAGGAACTTAAGTTGGTTCCATAGTTTAGGGGCTGCGACAACGTGGTCTGGTAGCCCCGTATTAAAGAAGTTAGTGTGTCTAAAATTCTATTATTATTATTTTTAGTACAGTAGTAGTAGCCTAGTAAAATAATAATAGTATTATTAATATTTTTTGTTACAGTTGTTGCACTGTCTTCACACAAAGAGAGACCAACAGTTTCTTAAATTGATTTACCAAATCTTTAGGATTTCCATTGTCTATGCATAGGCCATGAGGATGCCAAAATTCTAAACAGATCCACCATCACTAGTCATGTATCTACTCCCCACAAAGGTGTGAAACAGCGTTTCATAGGCTCGGTTTGTGTATTTCAATGTCATTGGCAGACAAGACGAGGAGGTCGCTCAACTTCAGACTCTTGTCAACATTCCTTAGCGTTGGAGGGGAGGGTGACGGGGAGAAGTTAGCTGTGCTGCTGAGGGGAACGAAGTGTAAGCCCGTTTCCACGACATTGACTACGGTTTTTTGTGATTTAATTCCACCTACACTAATTAAGATCCGACTGAAATTCATGAAGATATTTGCTTAGAATACCATCTTCTATCACCAGTGTAACGGACTTCCATCATATCAAATACACCTGTATATACTAGCAACCCTACCCGGCTTCGCACGGGAACAGTTATGAATGCATTACGTGATAAGCACTCTTTTCCTATGTCAATGAACAACGACCAATATCCGTTTTACGTTTCGGCATAATGGGTTATAATCACTGACTGGACTATTAATTATATTATCATGGAGATGCATGTGCAACAAATTCTTGTCAGACGTAATTTAAGAATGGCGAGGTGCATGAAACACAAATCCCCCTTCCGTCCGATCTTAACTTGACTATGAATATTGTGGAACGAAAAGTTCACAGGCGAAATGAAGAAAAGCCGAGTTGCACTTCCAGGGAAACTCCATACACAATCACTCTTCTCTAAAGTTCTTAACTCAACATGACTCGACAGTTTGCTGCTGGCTGCATCTGGGGCAATAAGCTCTTCCGCTAGCTAAGCTGTAACTGGGGTGATAGACTCGCCCCTAGCTAGCTCGTAAACTGTCGCCTCAGTAACTGAATGGAAATTGTTGGAAGAAATGAAAACGTAAAAAAACTTATAGTAGGCGAAGTATTGAAGATAGAGAAATGCTCTCTCGGGCTTTTTTGTAGAACTTTTCATACTGAACAAATCTTACACTCATAGTATATAGATTTTTTAACGATTGCCCATCGCAAGCTTAAAAAGCGCACGGACGCCAGTTTTTTCGACCTTATCACTGATAAGGTTTTGACTTCCTTTGGTCAAAAATAAATAATTTTCTACAGAAACCATCCTCGAGATATCCTTTACAAAATGGTGAAAACCGCATCAAAATCCATTCAGTGGTTCTCGAGATTAACCGTGACATCCAAGAATCGGGGACATAGTTTTTTACTAAGTAGAGATAATACGCCAATCAGTATAATTTAATATAATATAATCCCCTTTCCGTCCAATCTTAAATTGACTGTGAATTTTGCGGAACGAAAAGTTCTCAGGCGAAATTGAGAGTTACACTTCCAGGGAATGGCGAGGTAAATGAAACTCAAATTCCCCTTCCGTCAATCTTAACATGCCTGTGTTTCACAGGTGAAATGAAGAAAACCCGAGTTGCACTTCCAGGGAAACTCCAAACACAACCACCCTTTTCAGAAGTCTTTACTCAACGCGACTAGACGGTTTGCTGCTGGCCGTATCTGGGGCAGTAGGTTCACCCGCTAACTAGGCTGTAACAGGGATGATAGACTCGCCCTTAGCTAGCTCGTAAGCTGTCGCCTCAGTGGTTGAATGGACATGGTTGAAAAAATATGTAAAAACACTTATAGTGGGCGATGTATTGAAGATACATATGCTCTCGCGGACTTATTTGTAGAACTTTCCATGCTGAATAATTCTTACACTCATAGTATTTAGATATTTTTAAAGGTTGTGGTGTTTGAAGCCATATTTTCAGTGTTGCCTTAGTAAACAAGAGTTTAGTGCTTTTCAGTCGGTCAACACGAATGTACCCAAAAGAGATGGGTTATGCCCTAATCCTGAAATAAATTACATGAGTAATCTCATGTAATTTATTTCAGGATTAGGGCATAACCCATCTCTTTTGGGTACATTCGTGTTGACCGACTGAAAAGCACTAAACTCTTATTTTTAAAGGTTTGCCCAGCGTAGGCTTACAAAGCGCTTGAACGCCAGGTTTTTTTCGACATCTCCACTGAAATCGTTACTGCTCGGCTTCTTTTGACCATAAATGAATTATTTTCTAGAGACATCATCCTCAAGATATGCTATATAGAATGGTGAAAACCGCATCAAAATCCATCCAGTGGTTCTCGAGTTTTCCCGTAACATCCAAGAATCGAGGACTTGGTTTATATTAAGTAGAGATATATAATTTGTCTCATAACCTGTGCTATTGTGGTTCCAGTAGTAGTAGTAGTAGTAGTACCTTAGGTGTCTTTGTAATGCAGGTGGCGACCGTGGCCTGAATTTAAACACCATCATGGCATTTTCTTTGAGATTAAGTGGGAAACCTAGAAAAATCACTTCCAGGATGGCTGAGGTGGGAATCGAGCCCATCTCTTCTCAGCTTTGCCTCACGAGGCTAAGTGGATACTTTTCCAGCCGTCATACCGGAATTAAATTTTTGCTAGAGCTGGGAATCGAACCTGGATCTCCTGGGTGAAAACTGCTAGCCGCTACATCAGGAAGAGGAAGTAGTGGAATCGAAATTCAGAAAATCGTTTTGATTTTCGATCTCTCATGTTCCAACTTGCAATCCAACGTAATGAAATGTTAAATTGACGAGGTAATTTCAACAAGAAGTTCCGTGACAAACTAAAGAGCCTACTTTTCTTAAAATTTAAGATTCATGCCAATGATTAATCTATATGGACCTATCTAGAATAATGAAGAAATTAAGTTGGTAATATAGACATTTCTAATTAGTTTGAATTATACCTGGCATAATGTATCCTAATAGAGCACTACAGTTGGCAGCCCTCTTGACTGAATATATTCTTAGTTCCATCTCTTAAGCTACAGAATACAGAATTTGGTGGAAGTCCAATGGATAGCATGGACGTTGCATGCAGTTAGACATTGGATCTATCAGTGCGCGTAAAATCATGTTGGCAACAATTTCATGCATCTGTTGGTCAGAAATAATCTGAAATATTATGATCTCTTGTTGTGCCAATTTTCAATGAAATCCATTTGCTAACATAGAAGTTACTGGTATTTTTAAAATTGGACCTATCAGCAGGCTTAGAATCATGTTGGCAGCACTGACATATATTAGTTACTCCAAATTAATCTAGAATGTTTGATACTATGCGTGCGCAAAGTTTAGAGCTGTTGGCTTGCATACTTTCTGATATATTTATATTAGGGTAAAAAATATTAACATCATTTATTAACAGTTGGAAGCCCTGATTGCTCTTAAGAATACGCATAGTCATATCTGCTATAGTA
The DNA here is from genome assembly GCA_946902985.2 of Meconema thalassinum. Taxonomy (NCBI): domain Eukaryota; kingdom Metazoa; phylum Arthropoda; class Insecta; order Orthoptera; family Tettigoniidae; genus Meconema; species Meconema thalassinum. Next base: position 1,098,423,987 of record OX336389.2, on the reverse strand, counting down.
CACATAGCACATACGAAGTTTGGTTGAAATACAATTGATAGTATAGAAGTTACAAGTATTTAAAAATTAGTCCTATCAGCAGGCTTAGAATCATGTTGGTAGCACTGACATACATTAGTTGCTCCAAATTATTCTAGAATGTCAGGCACTATACGTGTGCAAAGTTTTTTAGCTGTTGGCTCGCATACTTTCTGATATAGGGTAAGGCGTATAGTTATTGACACGTTAAGCGTTATATTCGGTTGTAACTCAATTTCAGCCCACAGTTTGGAAAAAGGGATATTGAATATATTGATTTCTTTGTCTTAAAGGTTGAAATACTTCTCTTCAAAACAAATAAAGTGTTTTCATTCATCAAGTTAGTTTTAATAAATTATTAATTGAAACAGTACTGTACCCGTAAAATTGGGAAGTTGCCTGTCGGATTATCCATAGCCCAGCTGGATTGCCTATTTCTATTAGCACCGGCAAATTACTTCATTAGAAATCGCTCCAACAAGATCTTCAGGAATTTACATACAGTATGCTGCAAGGATATTGTGTATAACAACAAAATATAAAGGGCTCAATTGATCACCTAACTTTCTCTTCTCTCGGGGTTCTCGTATGGGACTCAGCTTCGCCTGAAAAGGGGATCCACAATACCTTGTTCCTTAAATTTAAAATGAATCACTCGCAGACAACCAAGAACAACGAACTGTATAAATTTATTTAAACATGAGTAAACTATATCTAACATTAAACAATAAATAGCAATAAACAATACTAATAAAATAATCCATACATTCATACTCGCTCCTCATCCACTACACACATACTACTGCGTTTACTGAACTGTAAATTAAAATCACAAAAATTTTGAAAAGTCTAGGCCTGCTGTAAGTGATAAAAACATTTAACAAAACTCCTGACTCGACAGCATTCCTTTCAGAGTTTACTACGGCTGCCACGCGTCTCGTAATGCACCTGCTTACTCTGTCTCATTGATGCAAATGACAACTAAGTGTCGCGCCGTGAAACTATTTCCATTAACTAGGCTGTGACTTGTCACCAAGCTGCACGTTATATAATAGACTGGCCTTGGTTTCTAACTGTACACATCTCCACTCATATTTGCTTGTATACACGCTGTCTGGCACGCGTCTAGTAGCCTCGTTTAAAATTTACATTCTGGCTTTATAAAAATGCTTGTAACTCATACAATTCTCTAACAATCTTTGTAAAAATTTAGTACTATCTTCCTTTCACACTCCGAGTCGTTCTAGAATCGACCAGGTTTTTCAATCATACTTAACAAATGGCAATCATCCATTCTAAAATCATTCACTCGAAAAGTAAACTATAATAAAAAACATCCTAATAATTAATAGTTATAAAATTATTTAACTAATTAAATAATTATGAAAATATTTATAGGTAATCTGATCGTTATAACAAACGATGTTTAACGCTACCAACACATTATCTGCAAGAAACTCAGTTCTCTCTCAAAATACAACGTGTAGTTAAATATATACAATGTTTTATCAGCATAAAGTTTCGCTAACACTCATCAGTGTGCAATATACTGCACACACACAATGTCTTATACAGGTTTTTATACAATATCGGTCAAATACATTCAACCAGCAAAGGTCAACTGCACGTTTATATACAACTCCGTGATTTAATAACGATTTAATAAAGGTATAAGTGGCATAAGTAGACAACCTTTCTCTTATTGTTTTCCGCTCATACCCTCGTGTCATCACAGCTAAAACGTTACTTCAAATGTACTGGACTTCTTATATACAATGACTCCTTTATAATGTATGCCACGTTCTCATAAAAAGAACTATACTTCGATAACTTCCCTTAAAATGCGGACACCCTCGCACAAGCTCAGACATAGATTTACAACACCTCATATAACACTGTATATAGTATACAAATCTTCTACTATGTTAACCAATAACCAAATGCAGATTAATTGTTATTAACATTTCTTCTGTAGTAATCTCCTTCAATTAATGGCATATTCATCAGCGTCGTCACACTCGACTACTTATCTTCAAAAATACATCCTTCAGTTCTTCGAAGAAAACTTCCCTAAATAAAAGTTGACTTTAGACTGTCGTGAATGACCACCTTGAGTTTACTACACAAAAAGATAATCAATTGCTAACTCATCTGTCACATATATACGTAATAAAAATACTAATTCTGTTTCATCATACTTGTCAAGCTTTAAATTGCAGGTCATTGCAATATCAGGTCTACATTATGACGTGATATCACACATATAGTGTATAAATAACCACACATTGTATTTATAATGTGAAATAGAATAGAATAGAACTAGCGTTGAATTCCTAGTCAAAGATATAAATTATCTTCTATAAAGAGACATTTCCTAAAACAATTAATTGACTAAAGCTTTCAGCTTTTTCAAATAAAGTAAGGATTGTCAGTTTCGCAATGTCTTTCCATTCTGCGGGAAGAATGTCTATGAGTTTATAACATCACTCTTATCAAACGACAAGTTCTTGCTGGATCGTCGTAAAGTTTATATACAATAATGATACAACGGTATCATTCGACGTTTCTTCTGGTCTTGAAGTTGATACAATAAAGTGCCCAAATTAAATTATTGAAAAGAATTTAATTTGCATCCGTGACACAATGTCTGAATCCTTGGTTCAAATAAAAATCAAAATTCGATAGTCAAAATGACTTGTCTTACATAAGGAAATCTGATTCCTCAAACAAAATCAGAATGTCAGTTCAACAACTGATCCGTAGAATAACAATTTAAAAATAGATGAACGACTATCATCTCAAATAATCTTGAAGCATAAAAATCTTGATACACAAATGAAGTATAGGTTTACATCGAAACACTGAAATACATAAAATATGGAGTAAGGACGTCGGCTCAGAATATCACTAATCAAGCTCTATACTACAAATAAATAACACTGCTAGCTTATTTAGACGATATCTTGAAGATCAGGGTAAGTATTTGCACAACACTAAGGTATTTCCTCAGTCCAATATACTGAGATGGACCTCCATTCGAAACATCGGACCAGCGACCTCGGATATGAGAAAACGTTCCCTCTCCGGTAATCACCAACCTCCGTCTGGAATCGAACGGCATCCTTCTGGCATATTCTTCTGGGTTGCCGGGATCCCTGGCATATTCACAATCTTCTTCTGTAGGATCTTCATTCTCCGTCGCAAATATATATCAGCATCATCGTTGAGTAATTATTTTATAGAATTATTCATGTAGGTAGTGAATGAATTATTTCTATAGCTAATCGTTGTTCTATTAGTGTTCGTAAACTGACGAAAATGTACAAGATGTAACGTACACTACGTCTGTATTGTGAAATACGTTGTCTAACGAAGCTCCATTGTTGTATCTTAACTCTGCATTAAATATGTCCCTGGCGCATGACTTCTTACTTCGACATCTCGATCATGTTAATAATTTTGAATGATTCTAGTCGATGAACATTAACAGCCATAATAATAATGTTTGTTTGCTGCGCCAATGTAAAAGTTCTCCACTGCTGTTCACTCGGACTATGTTCGCTATCTTCGCGTTCAAACAAAAGTGTTTTTCAGCTTCTACGTCCGACAGATTTGTAAAACTGTCTTTACAAGCTTATATCTTCGAAATGGTTTAAATTATGACGCTCAACCTTTGGTAGAATATAGTATTCGAACTGTAATATCTATTAATTCAATCGGCCGAAGTATAATCTTAAATATAAATGAGATATCCTATTATCAAGACTCCTTTCAAATTCGCCTTATTTCTAGCACGGGGATCTCCACTATTCAACCCTGCTACCGTATCGTCTCCACGAGTCGTCTATCACCGCACTCGGACTAGGGCTTTGGGATCTCATTTAACCCAAGAAGCACTTCCTCTCTCTTCAAAGTCTGTAGGAATAAGAGCTCCGATGCCTCTGTCTCCCTCCCCAAGTCGAAAATTTGGCGGCCATATCAGTCTCCCACCATAATTTTAGTGCGCACATTAACAATGCTTATTACTGCGTAGTTCAACCGTTCTGCGGCTTTTTAAGTATCAGACATATTTTCTTTCAATATTCTTTACATTGCCAATTAAAAAATCTCCTTCTAAGGGCCTAAATGCGTAATTTCATCAAATTATATAGTTGAAGATTATCCCATCTTCAATAAGACATCTTCTCATTGGCTCTGGGCTGATATCCAATAGCATAATTTATAACAATATTTATTATACTTTATAGCTAATTCACTGTTGCTATGTCGATTTCAACCTTCTAGAAATTTCTGTTGCGCAACATATCACGTGGTTGGAATCTCCCCACTGCCTCGAGCTTGTAACACGACTGACTTGTGTCACACTTCCAGGATTTATATTTGCATGTTAATTTTTATCATGGGCTTGGAAAATACTCTCATTTAATTCCCAAATAATTCAATTTTCGGAGGTAGATACAAAAACACAATTGTTGACACATTGTGACAGTTGTTGGCAGTAATAAGACAGTTGTTGTCACCCCTATTTTCCCTTAGTTTTTCACTCTCATGTTGTTATATAAGTCATAGACTTACCTAAATTAGTCATTTTAACTGTTTCTAGGGACAATATCTTGATGTTATGACAGTAAATATTATAAATCACAAGAAATTCTGGTACTAGTATAAGTATGTGCAGATGACGTCTTAACCGTATATGAAAGAGACATATTTGCTAGACTACCAGAACAATGAAGAAACAAAAAATAATTTACTATGTATCAGTTTATCACATAATTTCATTCATCTCTTCTAGACAGTGATCATAGTAAATAAGGTCACCTAAGTCTGAATCTGAGTCCGACTCCTGTTCTGGAAGGCAATTAACGTGAAAAAATTTCTCACAGAGAGTGCATTGTGCTCCATTCTCAATTTTCACTCTTGTAGCGCACTTAAAACACAATCCTTCCAGTTTCGATTTTAATTCATTAACTGAATCCTTCTTGGTATTATTACTAAAAGTTGGATTTGTGTTCAAATCAATGGCTACTCCAGGAAAGAGCTGTCTTCTCGTGAATTGCTGGGCAGAATTTGGTTTAGATGTACTGGATGCTTTCATTTCTGTTATCTTCAATTATTCGTGTTTATTGACATTATCCTACTTCAACTTTTTACCTTCTTTTGTACAGCATTCTTCTGCTCTCGTTCCTATTTCTTCACTTCTCTTTCCCTCTTTCTTTCAATCTTGTCCTTTTCTATTGCAGCCTTCTTCTCAAACTTCTCCCTACTTATTTTCTTCCACGTTTCAGATGTTACCACAAATGGCATTCGTTCTATGTTCCTCTTCCCTTTCCTCTTTGTTGTATCTGGCCACATTAAAACATTTGCCAGTGGTGATGCACTAATATTTTTTATTCTTTTAGGGGTGCCAATTGTTGAAGTGAAAGGATAGTCATTCACACCATTTGACAGCTTTAGTGGTTCCATTTCATTCAGTGCTGACTTTCCTTCTGATATTATAGGCAATGCAAGATCTAACTGAGATTCAGGCTCACCGTCTTCTCTTACTGCTGAATGCTCTTGATCGGTTGGATCTTCACCTGGACTGTCAACAGAAGTAGAGATATCAGTCCACATTTTGTACAATATATGTGTTTCTGCATTTACCCAGCTAATGCTTTCAGTACTGTGCTGTATAGCTTCAAATTTTGTGATTAGTTCGTGTCCAATGAGTTCATGAAATCTGGAGTATGTTAAAAATCTTCAAGTGTCTTTCCTTGTTGAGGGTTCAGGTCCTGCTCCATCAGTGATATTTTGTCCCGATTTGCCTCCCAGGCACTTACTGAAATCTATTGCGTTACTGTTCCATGGATACAGGCCGTATGCCCTGAAACCATTAACCAGTGATTCAGACCGAATATTCTTTTGTAGCACACTCTGGAGAATTGGTGCAAATACTTCTCTGTTTAGTGCTTGAGAAGGATGTCTCCTTCCCCACTCTAACACAGCGGCTCGCCATCCACACTTTATTGGGTAGAAATCTCCTACATCAGCCGGCTGCAAGATACTCGTAGCATTGGGATAGAGGGCAATCAGAATGATCTTCAGCTCTTAACACAACTCACTCAGCTGAAATGTGAGGTGTGTCTTATCTCCATCAACAAGAAGAATGACAGCGAATTTCACATTTTTCTGCATCAGATAAGGGAACAAAACATTACCAATGTATTCATAAAATAATTCTGATTTCATCCACCCATTTTCACTCACTCCAATACCCCATCCATCCGGAACAGATCTAACTATTTCTGCAGGAAGACGTTTGTAGGGATATATAATCATCGGTAGAGTCAATTCTCCGGCAGCTGAGAAGGTGAACATTACTGTTATGGAGGAATTAGCTATGCCCTGATCAATTTCATACACATTTTTTGCTCCCTTGATAGAAATGACATTTTTTGTCTTAGAACAAAGTTGAAAGTTTGTCTCGTCTCCATTGAATACATGTGCTGGATCTTGTAATATATCTGTCGCATTCTCTTCTTTCAAGCATTGTTCAATTTCAGAAAACCATTTCTTGATATCCGATTCAGCCACGCAAGCACTAGCAGATGTCACAGGCTCACTCTTTCTCTCCGTTAACTCTGGATGTTGCTCGTTTAAAAGCCTAAAATGAATTTTAGAAGTTTGTTAGCCACTTACTGAGGGACGTTATTCTAAACATTCAAGTCAGGAATTGGAATTTCTTTTAGTAAATTCTGGCCATTGACTAGCAGTACTGAAAAATGTTCTTACTTTGTACCACCCGCTGCCAGGATAGTTGTCTTTAAAAGGATTTGGCCGAGGATTTTGGGTTAGGAATCCATTCACGGTATTTTGCACATCTTCCTTGCGCAATAGGAAACCTTTCCGTGCACATTCCGAAATCCACCTGAAACATTGGAAACCAGAACTGGAAGTGTAAATTTTTACTAAACACAATATTAATGTTCAGTTATATCTTTGAATTAATTTGGCTACGTTCCTACCTTACAAGTGTCTCCTCCTCTTCCCCTGACAGAACTGGTGAAGGGCCTTGCTGGGGCTTGGTAAATTTGTCACTTAGTCGGAACAGTATTGTGGTACGTAGTACCCCGTACTTGGAGGCTGCTGCCCTTTTTGACATGCCATTGTTGACAGCTTCCACCGTCGCTTCAAGGGCTTCAGAAGTGTACGTTTTCTTCGGCATAATGTCCAATTAGTTATGTTAAATATAAATCACGTCTCAATTGACCAGGAGAACTTTTCTGAAAGTAATACAGACCTTAGGTAATAGGAGGCCCATGAAGGAGTAGCCTATATGCCCATGTGAAATATACATAGCATTTAGAATGCTTTCATACAAAAAGTACTGCCAACACAGTAGTTGACAACCAAAATTATATTATTGACACCCATGTCAATAACTGTAAGGTGTTATATAAATGGCCCATAATTATTACCACACCAATATATGAACATTTACTTACTATAATGGCATAAATCCACAGGGAAAGGTATTATAGTTAAATCATAGTTGTCGACATGGGGTGACAATAACTGGAATTATAGCAAAACAAGAAGACAGTTATTGACACCCAGTACATAACCTTCAAATCACTAAATAATATTCAGACACATATTCAGAGCGAACTACACATGCATACACTTCACAAGAAAGAACATGTTAAGTACTTACATGGAAAAAGTACCAGTGTTTCGATCGAAATCTGTAATCCTCTTCCTTAAGAAATCGTTAAGAAACCATTCACTTGTGTATAGGTGTACTCACAAAGGCGGGAGCACGACATGGCAACCAACTTAAAGGAATGAAATCATTGTAATTTGGCGTAGAAATATATTTCCCTCATTTTCATTTCATTCACATCTCTTTGTCTGTTCTATACTCCTTATAATGGCGGGCTTTCTAACAATGTTTCAATAACTATAGGACTCTCAACAGCTGTACTCCTTACTCTATTGGTATTTGGATGAAAAATATAGAGAGCATTTATTGACAGTTGGCAGCCCTAGTAGCTCTTCAGAGTACGTTCAGTCATATCTGTTCATGTACACATACTGCATACGAAATTTGGTTGAAATCCAATTGATAGCGTAGGAGTAACATGCATTTAAAAATTGGACCTATCAGTAGGCTTAGAATCATTTCGGCAACACTGTCATGTATGGCCTCTTGAAAATTAAACTGAAGTATTATTATCTATACGTGTGCCAATTTTGGAACAGTTTCCATGCATATATTCCAGGATATCCCACATGGAGCTCAAATTTCAATTGCGATTTTTCAGCAGTTGGTAGCACTGACATCATTTTCAAGTATGATATTGAGATGTTCCGGTATAGATCTTTACTCATTCCAAATTTGGTTTCGATTGCTGCAGCCGTTTAGGAGTTGATAGGGGGGGGGGGAAACACAGACAGACAGACAGACAGACAGAAGGACAGACAGACATTTTCCCGGATCGATCTCATAAGTCTACATTTTCCTCATTTTTGCAAAATGTGAAAAGTAGGCTAAAAATGTTGACATGGGGGATTCTTTAAAAAATTGGGACATTATTTCAATTAATTTTATCTTCCTATTATAGGCCTACGTGTTTATTGTTATTTTGATATTTTCGAAGTTTATCAGTAACCATTGTCAAAATACAGTACTGTACCCGTATTAATCATGAAGATGCACTTTTCGAATCCGAAGATCGGCTGGATGATAGAATCTTTAAGGTCCCCGGCTAGAAAAACCTGTAAATCCTACCGACAAGTGCTACATGAGGATACACTAGTCATTCGATTGTAGGCGAACAATTCAACCTACTGTGGGGAGTGAGAAACTTGCGGTTCTCGGGGCAAATGGGATATGGAAAAGGGGTTCCTTACACCTGAATCCATTTCCACAACACAATCTCTCTACATAACTTACATAAATCACGAAAGTCTGTTTATATAAATGAACGATTAAATTTATTAAATTAAACAATTACAATTAAAATTAAATTAATTAAACTCAAAAATCCTTACAATAATTTGAATAATCATGGAAATTGTCACGCTTGTCATTAAAATAAAAGCAAACAATTCGTATGTCCATCTGACATCGTAATCCTCAGCTCGTCTCAAAATAAAAAGCATCAGCTGTTTCAGAGTTTAAAATTAAAAATGAAATAAATAATATTATCAAAATATTATTATTAATTACTAAAAACTTCTGTTACTCTATACATGAAACTCCGATTATATAACTTGAATACAGGAACTACAGCTCAAGTTAACCCTATCGTCAACCGATCAGCTGTTCTCTGTCGTCCTGATAAACTTTACATAATTCACTTGTTTGTGAAATTATTACAACAGTGTATTACATAAACACTACATTTACGTTCTCTCCTCTTTCTCATTGTTATATATATTCGTAGAATTATTAACATTAATTACGAGTATACTTTCAATAAAGTATTGCGCTGTCAAGCGACTTCTTACACCTTCATTATAAAACATCGATAATATAATATTTCAATCACTTTCTACTCTTTAAACAGCACTTCTCGTAAATATCAACCTTCGGTTAATTATTCCTGCTTCATAATATGTATTTATGTTATAAATCTCTGTAATATTTCATATTATTATTATTATTATTATTAATTATTCCATAATTATTAATGGTTCATTTATATATTATTAATTAATATTAATTAATTTTTAATAACGTTTATTAATGCTCATTAATGTGTATTAATGTTTATTAATGCTTACTAATGCTTATTATGGCTTATTAATGCTTCTTGCATTATTTTACCGTTTATTACTGCATTTTACCGTCGATACAATCTTATAGTATATTATTCCAATTCCGAGCTGATATGGCCAAGCAATTAAGCCAAGCTCATACGTCAACATTGTCAAAATCATGTTAATAATGTTAATAGAATTCACAAACCAATAGTTAAGAATCACCTCAATACTTCTTTCCGCCAACTCTCTCCTGTCATATCGACTGTAGGTCAATTAAATAGTTATACTTTGATCTTTCACTCCTCTACTTGCAACAATACTGCTCTATAATGCATCACCCTTCTCCATAATACGTCTGAACTACGTATTACAGCTTCCATAAAACAGCAATGCTCTGAAAAGTCTTACCACTTCTTTCAATAAAAATGCAATCTTCCATAATACGTACACTACGTATTAGAGCTCCCATAAAACAAAGTTTCTATAAAAAGCCTTACCACTTCTTTCAATAAAAATGCATTCCACCACAATACGTCTGCACTACGTATTAGAGCCTAATATCATCGCTGCTACTCTCTCATTACAACAATAAATGTGTTTACGGCATTTCCTTCTCGTGTAACAAAACTTACATGTCATTGCAAAATTGACATCAGAACTTTCACACTAGTTCTCTCCTTCAACATTAATTCAATACGATCTCCACAGTATATTTTAACTATTTCTCTGCCTTAATACTTTTATTTATATTGACCTTATATTACAGTGCATGAACTTTCCTTGATTTACTTTCGTAGTTACTATGTTTAAAACAATAGGTGTTACTATTTAATAAGAATATAATTAACTAACACCTCACTGGTCATATCTTGTTGCTGAAATATTGCTTTAAATGTCAACAACAATAACATTAATGTTGCAAAAGGTTTACTAGAATTCTCCTTGTTCAACATATCACGATTTATAGGGATGAAAATTCACCTAAATTCAAAGAGTCTTGTCATAATAGTGGAATTATCGTAAAGACGTGACTAGTCTTACTGAAGAACAAATTCTTTAAATGACGTCCATAAATCCAAATTATTATACATTCAAGTGTATTTCCAGTCCTAACAATTGTTATGTAAAATATAACATGAAGTTCAATCATCGCAAATATTCTTGATTAGATCATCGTAATAAATTAAAACATGAAGTTAATGTTTTATATTCGTAGTATTTTCATCCTAACTAATGTTCTTCTTGCGCTAAAATTCCCATCGTTATTATCTCAGAGGAAAATATTAATGAAATTAAGAAAGCTTTCTTAAATTCATAATCGCAAATATCTAAATTCAACTTCAAAAACACAATCCAAATCGTAGATAAAATTATCTAATATTTAAAACTGTTAAATTAACTATGGATCATAAAATATCCCAAACTTCTCCTTTAAGTTCAATGAAATATTAAATTACTAAAACAATGGTGAACTGTGTTGCTCCAAAATAATCTGAACTAACAAACAAACCACATAATTAATCTTCTTCTACCTTTGCCGAATCTAGACGATCATTGGAAATAGAAAATTCTGTACTGGACAGTAATCCCCATTCTGCTATCCTCCTGCCTGTCGTCTCCTTCCTCCAAAAGACCTGCATTGTCGAGACTCGAACTCCGTCTTCTGGAATCGAACTGCACCATCCTGGACTCTGGATTCGACTCGGACCAGTTTTCAAGATTTGAATCGGGTAATGGCTCATCTTATTCGTTTCTTCTCAACGCTGATCTTAGATGATTCTTCTTCTTCTTCTTCATTTTAAAGTTGATATATGTAAATTTGTTCTTAAGTTTCTCCATATTTTAGAATTTTGTAGATAGTTAGTTGCTCAAAGTATTCCAATTCTTCAATGCACATCATGTTCCTTGGGCATTATATTTAAGCTGACATAACGATCTCGATATCGTTGAAGTATAACATTTCTCTCAACTTCAGAATGTCTGATATAGTGGAAATTATAACAATAATGAATATCTTCACTAGAACTGCTTGCAGTCAATGTTTGTAGGATCACGTTAATATTGGATGCGTGATATCGCTGCTATGCCGTAACTTATTTACTTCAGCTACGTAGTACACTTTTATGCTGGACACAATGCTCGTTAATCACCGCTGATATATTTGTTATATAATACTGTCTTATAACACTTAAATACTGCTTCAATGTTCGTAGATTTCGCTGATATGATGTTGAAGTAAATATGCTGTTTTATATTGAAACGTCGAAGACAATTCATAACATTCACTGGATTTGAATACTGTTCTTTACACATGTATGAACTTCCAACTCACTTCACTTGATGCCCGGCCTTCTATCAACTGACCCGCACAACCACTGTCATCTCCGCTAAATGTCCAAGACCCGCACTCTCGCGTTAGCCTCGCTCTAGGCTCGAACAACTCTTACGTCTTCACTACTCGACGTTTTGCAATCAAAGAACCACGATCCTTTCCCGTTTCTCTTCTTAGTTCTTGAATCGTGCGCTATCACAATTGAGCGGTAAACGTTGACAATACATTGTAAAATGACATCAATCTTTGTAACACGAATTCAACTTTCATTAAAAAAACGATGGAAATAGTCTTCATTGCATTCTGCGTATTTACATGTTTAATAATGTCGGATAACTACATTATTAGTAATTATTTGTCTAAATCACATTCCAATGAGAAGCTATTGTGGTCGTAATTCTATCCCCTCCTTTGTCCATCCTCTAAAGCGTGAGCCAATCACATTTATTTTCCCTGTTGCTATGACATTTTCCGCTGGACAATGGCGACTCAAGCCAAGGTTAAATTTAGTAAAAACATCGCTAATTTGTCTGTGTTCTCCTGGGAATTATCCTTTCTCTTTTATGATGCAATGGTGAGTCATCTCCCCTTTATCTCGAAATAGATGCTATTGCACAACTTCCAGCATTTAAACTTCCCGTGTTACAATTTATCATGGGATTTAAAATAATGAATTTTTTTTCAATTTGCCTTTACAATTCGGGGTCAGTACGTATACATAAAATATCTGTAAGTAGTTATTTCTCATGAGTTGCTACTAGTCATATCAACCATCAACCCGTTAGACCAAAAAATGTTTGGTGGAAAGCCACGTGACATCCGCAAACCACGAACACAAGCGGGAAACATGAGAATTGGATTCCGGGACGAGCAGGAGTAAAGTATCCGGGTAACTACGACTTGCAATGTTCTCACATCCGACGAGAGGGACAGGAATAAAATAAAATACTCAAACCAGAACAATTTTGATAAAATCAACTCACACCTTTATTTTGTGAGAATCTTCAGAAACATACAATTTTCACTTCCTACACCATAGGGGAAAATTTAACAAAATCTAACTAAATATCTTCCAAAAACACATCCTATCCTTTTAGGATCAATATGGTCGTCCTGTCAAACTAAGTGAGACTTCCATAAAACATGGTTCATTATAAATGTTGAGTTCATTAAACTAATTCTTCGTAAGAAAAACTTTAAAAGAATCACATTAACTTCTAGCTATCTAATACTCACAAATATCATTCTTTTTCATGAACATTTACAAGAATACTTCAAGGTAAATGTTTAACTGTTGGATATTTTTTTCTCAGTAGCTTCATTGGGTCTTTCGCATGGTTTAGAAATTCACCGATGACATTATAGAAATATCATTTAGCTATAAACAGCTACTCAATAAATGATTTATTCAAGTATTCAACTTCGAAAAAGTATAACAATTTCATTAATTACTTCTAAAACTGACCCATTAAACTTAATGTTATAATTATAATAGACCATTTAACTTGTCAATTTAAAACTTGGCGTTTTCATTAATCATTTATAGCTCGTAGCTTATATACCAAAAATTCACACACAAAAGTTTTGAAGTGTGCTGCTTAAATGCTCAATAACTCATGACAGTGGAGTGAACCCAAGTACTTTTAACACACATTAAAACTGGTATTCAGCGTGTGATTGTAAATGCCACTTAAATCGCTGCATGAAATTCTACATTAATGTATACTACCTTATAAATGACTGTGATGGTGGCGTCACTAACTGTAACTCCCCCCCCCAAATTGCCTGCTGGTAAGTCAATTAAAGACCTAGTGTCTTTTGTGTGAGATTTGACGAAACCTTGACATATTTTCCTCATTCCAATATTGACATTGTTTAAAAATATAGGGGAACATTACCGTCGTATTATCTCTCCACCAACACCCCACTGCAACACTGCATGAACTTATTGAACTGATCGTAACAGTGAGCTCGCCCCTTGTTCTCACCAGGGCAGTCTGGCGCCTTGGTTACGTTGGCTACCAGGGCCCGGACCCTGGGAACCTGAATAATGTAAGTACTCATTCGCAAGCAACTTCGAGTCAGACTACCGGGTCATAAATTTCTGATCAAATTGAAAGAATTTTGCCGATTTGGTGAAGTGCGTGTTTTAGGAAATTTTATTTGAAGGATAACAAACCTTCAAATTTTTAATAAACTGAACATGAAGGCTTGGTTTACTTAACACGTGGCAAGTAGAGGGGAGACGGTGTCAGGTTGTTAATTAAACTAAATTGTGGTTTTAATTAGATAAAGGTTTTGGGTTATACACATAGGATTTGAGTAGTAACTTGATTTTATATTAGCATTACACACGCGGTGCGTTGTTCTGTGTTTGTGAAATATGCGTAGCTTTGTGAGGGGCTATCAATATTTTGTTTTGTATTCAGTGTTGAGTTCCATTTTCCTAGGTTGTGTTTTCTTTGGCTATGTTATATATTATGGCTTGTTTGTTATTGGTGTATTTGATGACCATTTTCTGTATGGGGGTGGGGAGCAGGTGGCATCGCCAATTTTCTCCATTCTACCGTGATAAATTCCCTGGAATAATGTTTTTTTTTAGTGATCGATCGGTAAAATATATCTGGTAGTTTTGGTGTAATTTTTTCCTACCTGTTTATACAGTACGTGTAAATTTTTACGTAAACGGATTGTAAACTCTACGCTTGGTATGCAGTTTTATTTGGGAGTATGATTTGACGATCTCAAACACTGTTTTGGTATTTGTCAACTATGGCGTGCCCAGGTCCTCATATTGTTTTCTTTATACTGTAGTTCTGTTGCAGTCCATTTTATGGGAATCCTTGGAGTTTTACCCACCAAAAACGTCATTTGTTTAGTAGCAGGTGAGAGTACAGTTTTTTTTCTTAACATGTCCGATTTTCTTTTGCTTTTGGTAAATTGCTAATTAGATTAGGATTTGTGGTAATTGTTTGTGTGTTAATAACATAGGTTAGAATTTTCTCCACAGATTAGTGTGACGTCTCATAATCTAGGTAAAGTGGCTTGTACTTAATTTTGAAATAATATTTTTCTTCACTTTCACTACCGGTAACAAAAATTTGGTCATTCTGAAATGTTTTGTAGGTATATCAATTATGTAACACCATTTTACTTTATAATAGGATTTTATAGAAAGGCGACACATATTTGTTTTCCTGATTTCATTGGCTCCTTGGCGCACCGATCTATCCACGGGCACATCCTCATCAAAAGCACCCCACATCAACCACGTAGTGCGGACTACCGTGTAGGGCGGGGATAAGTACTATAATTACTTGCAGAGCATGGTTTGGTTTCCACAACCTACAAGAAGTATGTAAAGCGCCACATGTATGTTAGCAGAGCGCGTTCTCTTCGGCTCTGTGGGCCACAAGCCACCCGTTATCCGTCCTTCCTTGTAAAGTTA
The DNA here is from genome assembly GCA_946902985.2 of Meconema thalassinum. Taxonomy (NCBI): domain Eukaryota; kingdom Metazoa; phylum Arthropoda; class Insecta; order Orthoptera; family Tettigoniidae; genus Meconema; species Meconema thalassinum. The sequence continues at coordinate 1,098,408,439 of OX336389.2, read as the reverse complement.
AGGTATTGTGCCACCTGTTGTGTATGTAGGGTTCAGCTGAAAAGTAATACATTTTGTAACTGTTAAATGTCATCATCGATACGCGAGCCGTGCTCTCACCTGAAGTGCTAAAGGAGGAGGATCAAATTCCGACAAATTTTTCAGCAACGATAGCAGTATATTAGAAGCCATGTCCTCTATTGTTCCTGTGCAGCCGCTTGTCCTTAGCGAGGAGGAGTATACAAAGGAGAAGTCCCTGGTTGAATTAAAAGCTTCTCAATTCATAAAGTTAATTAATTTTTCCTTGTCGACAATGGTTCTGTCTGTGAAATTTGATGTTTTGTGCGCTTGAATCCAGCATTTGGTCTGCCGAATTTCTGATTTGCAGCTAGTATCCAGTGACCGTGAGGAAGGTGAGGTCACCGAACTTGTTAACACTCAAATCTAGTTTATTGAATGTTTGAACGCCTTGCTAGTTGTCCCAGGTGTAGATGATTCACATGATGTAGTAAATGTAGCAGTACCCGTTAGTCAGGAGAAAAGGCGAGATGATGTGTTGTCTAATTTTTCTTCATGAACTATTTCTGAAAGTGTTGTGGTTTCTACCTATACCGTCGTGCAAGCTCATTCTGCGGACATATGCACAACCAGTACTACTTGTCTTCCAATTTCTGCGTATGATTTTTGTGTGCTTGCTTCTCAGTCAGTTTCTATGAGTAATGCCCGTGTGCCTGCTGACCTTGATGCACCTGCTGTGAGTGAAGCATAAAACTGTTTAATACTTGTCATGATGTAGGATTGTCAGTTCCCAACCTCTCGTCTCGTGCTCCAGTCACCTTGCCCGAGCCAAACGTTCCTGACACCTCATCTATGCCGGTGTATTCAATGTGTAATTCAAATGTTTATGTTCGTCCAACCGTTCAAACTCTGATGTGTTATACTGACAATGTGGCCAAGGGGTAATGTGGGCAATTCAGTGGCGGCTCGTGATTTTCTGGACTGGGGGTTCAGTAGAAAAGAGCACTCACTTCAATTGGTGGACCCTTAATCTTCTACAAAAATAAACAGTATACATGTGGTACCTCAAATTTGGTGCATATGGTTATGAACACTACAATGAGCGATTTCAAACACAGTGAGTTCAATTCACTCGCCTCAGCAACAACTTGAACCCCGGATCAGCAGTATTAGTGAAGATCAAAGTTATCTCTCTCGATCTCTCTCTCTCAAACACACGCACAAACACGCTCCTGTATGACAGGCTCCATCTGTAAATGAGCCTGGTTAAGAACATGCAACACTTCAAATCTTACAGCAATTGAAGGTGCAAGCACAGCATATAATGGGAATATTAGAAATGTTTATAGATTTACTCACCATATGCAGACTGCTTGTGTGTAAAATCCATTCTCCGCCCCTTAATAGAGGCAAACTTGTCTACCACTGCTTTATTGAAATCCACAATGTCCCTGACAAACTCTCTCTCTATGGATAGTATAGCCAGTGCTGTTAGTCTGTTTCAGCCATCGAACTGCGTAAGAAGGTCTTAATTCTCTTCAGAGTTGAGAAGCACCTTTCAGCTTCTGAATTTGTCATAGGAACGGTATCAATAATTTTCAAGAGTAGGACACATTCACTGAAGGTATTTGCTGACCTATTTTCTAGGAGGAACTGCAAGAGGTGAATAGCGCCTGAAACAGCCCTGAAATCTTCTCGCATATACAGAAACTCTAATTCGGTTCTAAGTTTTGTTTTGTTGAGGAATGGATATGATTCACAGGCTTTGTGAAGAATATAATGTGGAAACTTATTCTCATACGTGGCAAAACTCTCTGATGAGAAAAGATTTCCTGCAAGAAAATGATTAGTGAACACGAACCGTTCTTTGGCGTGTAATACTACTGTGTCACAAATCTCTTTCGCTGCAACACTTTCTGGGACTCGTGGCTGAATTCTTTGTAACTTGGCCGGTGGAGGTAAGGCGTCATGTTCATCAGCAGTTTCATCAACTTTACGGTCCCTAATTTTTTTAATAGTAGCCTCGAAATTCGAAATTGCATTTCTGGTCTTGAGAGGGTCTGATGTTCTCTTTTGCAGCTGATTATACAAGATGTCAACATGAGGCATGATTTGGTAAAATACGGCCAACCGGCCAAGAGATGGCTGTCGAGAAGTACTTTCGAGTTGTTCCAGACACTCAATAAGGGCGCTCCTATTCTCGTGCACTACTTCAACGGTCCTACATTTAAAATTCCACCTTGTACTGGAAGCATGAGGAACCCTCCTGCCGACAACGTCATTCAGCACCACAAATCGTTGTGGGGAGTTTTGAAAGAAGCTGGGTATATCATTCAGATCTGCGAAGAATAGGCGTACTTCAGTATTCTGACTCGTAGCTTGTGCCATAACCAAGTTCTACATATGAGCGTAGCAGTGAACGTAGTGTGCATACTTAAAATCTTTCTGAATTAGAGCTTGAACTCCTGAATGGCGGCCACTCATTACGTTTGCTCCGTCATAACTCTGAAATTAATTTATCCGGATTGTCTAGTACGTTTTTATAGTAGATTTCAGGCATTCAGCTAATTTTTTAGCACTGTGATCATCGGGTGAGAGAAAACTCCAGAATCGTTCAACTGGTTTGCCACTTGGAAGAACGTAAGGCAACACGATGACCAACTGCGCAGCCTGGGTAGATTATTGGCTGAGGAATAAACTAACCACCAAGGGAAGATGATAAAGAGAAGGAGATGGGTTTCGGTCCAAAGAAAAAAGGATGGAGAAATAGGAGGAGAGTTGGACATCAGTTATGCCTAAGAGTTCTTGTTCAAATGCAACAAGTGGTGAAAACCCTATTAAGAGATTTATTTGCATTAAGTAGGGCATGAACCTAGGAAGAGTTAGGAAAGCCAGGATCTTGCCTAACTGTAGTATTAGAGAAATGATGAGTCAAAAAAGGAACTTGAATTTATTTAACAATGAAAAAGAGCCTAATAAGTTTAAGAAGCATATAGTTTCAATTTTTGTTAACAATTTGGAGTCGCAGACCTCCTAACATTTAAAGTTTGCTCCAGGCAATTAACAATTCTTTAGGTTTCAAACCTTTATATGCACTAAAATCTTTGTAAGATTTAAAAAAAGACAAATGAAGTGATTAAAGTTAGACATTAAATCGAGTACAAGGTGTGTACTTTAAGAAATTTCCAAGTACCTATATTAGAAAAAGTTACAACTTCGAAAATAACAAAAAAGAAAGCAGGTAGAATGAAAGAGAAGTTCCTATAACTTCTTATATTTACGCTGAATTACTTTTATAATAGTTATACAAAATAGGACAGGTCACTTACTGTGAAACCTGAAGAGAAAGTCAAAATGAAGGTTCTAGACTTCCTATGTTTAAGTAGGAATCACGAGACAAATGGGGCAAGATTCCCTTTCGTGAAACCTAGAAATAATTCACTCATGAGTTGAAAGAATTGTATTCCCTAATTAGAAGGGAGAAACAAGATAATTAGAAACGTGTACTCGACACGTATTTATGCAGAAGTCAATTAATGTTATATGAGAAAAAGGGGAGGGTACTTCTATAGAGTGACACCTCATTGAAAAAGGACTTAAAGTAACAACTTTATTATTATGGTTTGTTAGTAAAAGGTTTAGGAAAGATCAATTGTGATTGAGGATAAATGTTCATGGCCTTATTTATGGTAATCGGACGATCGGGACGCGGTAGAAATGTTGAACAAGCACTAGTTTTCACTATAGTCTGTTAAATGGATGAAAAGTTCACTGTAGTAACACAAAAGTTTATGGCAAAAAAAGTTATTGCAATTGTGAAGAAAAAAAATGGTTGCACTAGGTAGGCGAGAATCTATTGCTTGAGAAAGTTATAGATTGTCATTAAGTACGCCAGAGAAAATCCCAACGGAGGAAGAAAAGTTAGCTATTGAGCATTAAATAATATGGAAGATCCTTTAGTTTGAGAAAGTATTCACACATGTGAGTGGAAAATACATGACGGCGTGACTGCTAGATTCTGGAAGGTTCCTGAGAAATTTTGACTGAAGAATAGGGCCAAAGTTATTCCTGCGGTGGAACGAGCAAAATATTTGATAGACAGTGGGTATTCATTGGTATCCCACGTTGTGAGAAGATTTCTCATTTAATTAGCTTAAGAAAAGCTACTTTCTATTAAGGTTGGCTTAGACAGACAAAAGCCCAACATGGTAAATCCCGCGAAGGATGATTATTGCCCCAAAATATAGTAATCTCACACTGCCTATAAAATTATCCTTAAAAGCATGTAGATATTAAAACGATGAGAATGAGGTTAAAACCTGAAGTCTGTACTTATCTTCGCTGCATAGCGATGGTGAAGTTCCCTTTGAAGGTTTACATTAGAGTTCCAACATGGCGTGGAATGAAGAAAATGCCTCTTGAGTTCAGGAGGCTGGCTCTAGTTGAGCCTTGACTGAGTCGACGGTCGACGTACAAGTGAGACCCACTCAGCGAAGCGCAGAGGGACCAGGAAAGGGGAAAAGAGTGGGGGTAGGAGACAAAAGGAAGACATATAAGCATCACCAACATACAAATGTTAAATTCTCTTGAGGAAATGGTCTTCAAAGAGTTGATAGTAGGCGACGCTGTCGCAGCCTGGTGGGTGAAAAGTAGACGAAGTTCTTTTGATCACGGAGATGATAGCTGGCGATGGCGACGAGATCTGGTGGCCAGATGGATAAGGACGTCCTCTTGTACAGGGAAGAATTGAGGAACTTCAGAGATTCGCTGCTAGATGACGCTAGGTGGGTCATGGAAATATATATCTAGAACAGACTCACAAATGACATAAGAGACATGACCACCAAAGAGAAGCTAGAAGATCACTCTTGGTGTTTGAGAAAAAGGAAGGAATGAACAAGCAAGGAGTATTAAAATATACTCTATCTTACCGTGTATTCCAAGAATACACCACAGTCGTTGATACATCGGTGGTCTCGTCTGCTATTATCGAGATAAAGTCCGCTCTGAATAATTCATTCATTATTTTCTCATGACAGATTTCAAGCATACAAGAGAGTAATTCATTCTGAATTTCTTTCGAGGTGCCCTTAAAAACTGTGGCTTTAGACATGTGATCTCTAAGCGCAACATCTAGCTCTGAACTAAAACTGACGAGGCCCCTAAATATGCCAGGATTTAACGATTCATTTGTCTCATCGTGCCCACGAAGTGGTAATTCAAAGGCACCACGGAATTTTACACAGTCAATGATTTTTGATAGTATATAACGATTCTTCCGCACTTGATCATTATGTCTTTCCACAGATTGCCTGTAAGCACTGTCAAGCTGCTGTCGAATATCGTGCTTTCCCAGGAGATCCAATTCAAGCTGACCTATCATGTGTGATTTTGAACTTTCATGCTTCTTTATTTTCTGTGACAAATGGCCAAGGTCTGTGACACCTACTTTTGTCCAGTTTCCTTCTCAATCCCCATTTGAGAAACACAAACACGGGAAACAGAAAAATCTATTAACAATACCCATAATATCCACAAATCCATTCTGCTCTCTTGTATATGTCCGGTTTACATTTCCGAACAATCCTCTTATCTTTATTTTTAGTCTGGTTGGTTAAATCAAGATCCGGCATTGACCGCCCTACTGCTTTTATCTCTTATCTTTTGCTCTAACGTAAGAGAGGATAAGTTAGTTTTCATAAGCCTTTGGACACAATTTAAAGCCATATTGTTTCTCTCTACCTGTTGGACTGTCACATACGCACACGGGAAAAAATAATCGAATTAAACAGTCACTAATTTCACGCAGTTAATAGGCACAAGGAAATAATGAAAGTAAATTACGTTCGCGCTCTTGACAGTGTGACTAACTTAAACCTGAGAAAATAGTGGAACTACAGTAGTGATTTTGGTTACTTCGGAGCGTAACAAGACACCTTTTTTCTGCTATTTTAATGGTATTATTTCAATCTAACTGAATCGTTTATTTAATTAGCTTTCAAATACAACAAAGAGCTAGGTAGTTTACTTTATATACTCTAGATAAATGCACGGATAAATTACGGGCATATAAACAGTCTAATGTGGCAGCCATGAAGCACCCATTCAAAAGGCCCCTTGCGGCGTTTTTCGCTGTATGTTCACATTGGCCGCATTATTTTACACACAGGTCAAGAGATGGCTGAGTGTGTACCTTATCCGCAACCTTGAAGGGCCTGTGCTGGGCTCACTGCCGGCAGTGGCTGGGCTATTGAAATAATTCCGTAACCTTATTGCGCATGCGTGTAGGATAGATACACGTTTCACTTGTATCCACCGTTCTCTTTCCCTTCTAAGCCCCGCTTCATATCCCATGCCACCACTCTACGTTACTCGCCTATTCCCTGCAGGAATGATTGGTCAAGACTGGGGGTTCAAAACAGATCTTGCGCTGGCTCGACATTCTCGCACTCGTTACCTGCATTTGAATTTCGCGCTGTTTTCTGACAAATTTTTCTGTTACGTGGAGGGACGCAATGCTAAATATATAATCAAATTTAGTGGGGGTTCATTGCGCCATTGCGCTATAGTAAGAACCGCCACAGAGGGCATGTGTCAGGTCATCGGTCACACGTGTTATGTTATTTAACTGGTGTCAATGCACCTACTGTCTTCCGTAGTTTTATAACAGCGGCAGAAAACGCCAATGAAATTGTTCATTGCAAGACAGTAAATTCTAGGCAGTTATACTAAAGCTGTTATTAACGCAATGTTAGTATTGAGCGTATCTCAGTCTCTGTCTCGTAACTTGGAGGTTCCTGGTTCAAATCCCAACAGGTTCAAATTTTTTACTTCGTTTTTTTTTTGTATTTAGTGATTTATAATCACTCACACGTTATACTGTTAAGCATATATTGTGTGTATTTGCAATCGAAAATATTATATATACACACAAGCTGTACCCGGCATGCGTTGCAATGCCAAACAAAAAAAAGTGTTGAAATTGTAATTTTGTTTCTTGAAGTGCTTTTGGATACACTATATTTTTTTAAAATTTCCGTTCACTGCCTCTAAGCTATCGAAAAGTGGATTTGCTTATTTATAAGCATTTGTGGGAGCGTGCACAACAACTCACCAATGTTTCATCGCAATCGGATGAAGGGCATATGAACGCAGATGGAACTTTGTTCAAACGCTTCGTGCGCCGTCACTCCTTTGTTGAATCAACTCGTGCGCTACCTATTGTAAAATGGATTTACTCAGCCAGAAACCTTCCCTGGAATGTACTTAACATCTCATCCAAATTTCATCGCTATCGGACTAATGGTAACGTATGTGAACGCGTACGGGACTTTTTTGAAACGCTTCGCGAGTCGTCGCTCATTAGTTGAATCTACTCGTATGCTGCCTATTGTAAAATGATTTACTAAGCCAGAAACCTTCCCCGGAGTGTATACAACATCTCACCCAAATTGCATTGCTACCGGACGAATGGTATATGAACGCATACGGGACTTTGTTGAAACGCTTCGCGCGTCGTTTGTCATTTGTTGATTCTACTCGTGTGCTACCTATTGTAAAATGGATTTACTAAGCCAGAAACCTTCAATGGAGTATACGCAACATCTCACCCAAGTTTCCTCGCAATCGGATGAATGGTATACGAACGCATAACGGACTTTGTTAAATCGATTCGCGCATCGTCGCTCATTTGTTGAATCTACTCGTGCGCTACCTAAGTAAAATTGATTTACTAAGCCAGAAAGCTTCCCTGGAGTGCACAACATCTCAACCAAGTTTCATCGCAGTCGGATGAATGGTGTACGAACACATACGGGACCATTTTGAAGCGAATCGCGCATCGTCGCACATTTATTGAATCTGCTCGTACGCTACCTATTGTAAAATGGTTTTACTAAGACAGAAACCTTTCCTGGAGGGTACTCAACATCTCACCCAAATTTCATCGCAATCGGATGAATGGTATATGAACGCATAACGGACTTTGTTGAAACGCTTCGCGCGTCGTCGCTCATTTGCTGAATCTACTCGGGCGCTACCAATTGTAAAGTGGATTTACTAAGCCATAAACCTTTCTTAGAGTGTACTCAATATCTCACCCAAGTTTCATCGCTTTTGGACGAACGGTATATGAACGCATACGGGACTTCGTTGAAACGCTTCGCGCGTCGTCGCTTATTTGTTGAATCTTCTCGTGCGCTACCTATTGTAAAATGGATTTACTAAACCAGAAACCTTCCTTGAAGTGCACTGAACATCTCACCCAAGCTTCAACGCAATCCGATGAGTGGTATATGAATGCATACGAGACATACACACCCACACACCCACATACTATCTCGTAACATTGATTTATATATTTAAAAGCTGTACCCGGCATGCGTTGCAATGCCAATCAAAGAAAGTGTTGCCATTGTAATTTGGTTTCTTGAAGTTCTTTTGGATATACAATTTTATCTTCAATTTCCGTTAACTGCCTCTAAGCTATCGTAAAATGGATTTACTAATTTTGAAACATTTGTGGGAGCGTGCGCAACAACTCACCAAAGTTTCATCGCAATTGGATGAATGGTATATGAACGAAGATGGAACTTTGTTGAAACACTTAACGCGTCGTCACTCATTTGTTGCATCTACTCGTGCGCTACCTATTGTAAAATGGATTTACTAAGTCGAAAACCTTCCCTGGTGTATACACAACAAATCATCAAAGATTCATCGCAATCGGATGAATGGCATATGAACGCATACGGGATTTTGTTTAAACGATTCGCGCGCCGTCACTCATTTGTTGAATCAACTCGCGCGCTACCTATAGTATAATGGATTTACTAAGTCAGAAACCTTCCCTGCAGTGTGCACAACAACTCACCCTAGTTTCATCACAATCGGATGAATGGTATATGAACGCAGATGGAACTTTGTTGAAACGGTTTGTGCGCCGTCACTCATTTGTTGAAACTACTCGTGCGCAACCCATTATACAATGGACTTACTAAATTAGAAACTTTCCCTGCAGTGTGCACAACAACTCACCCAAGTTTCATCGCAATTGGATGAATAGTAGGCCTATATGAACGCATACGGGACTTTGCGATTCACGTGCCTTCGCTCATTAGTTGAATCTACTCGTGCGCTGCCTATTGTGCAATGGATTTTCTAAGTAAAAACCTTCCCTGGACTGTACACCACATCTCAACCAAGTTTCATCGCTACCGGACGAATGGTAGGCCTATATGAACGCATACGGTACTTTGTTGAAACGCTTCGCGCGTCGTCGCTCATTTGTTGAATCTACTCGTGCGCTACCTATTGTAAAGTATATTTGCTAAGCCACAATCATTCCTTAGAGTGTACTTAATATCTCACCCATGTTTCATCGCTATCGGACGAATGGTATATGAACGCATACGTGACTTTTTTGAAACGCTTCGCGCGTCGTAGCTCATTTGCTGAATCTACACATGCGCTGCCTATTGTAAAGTGGATTTACTCAGCCAGAAACCTTCCCAAAAGTGTACAAAACATCTAACACAAGTTTCATAGCTATCGGACGAATGGTTAATGAATGCATACGGGACTTTCTTGAAACGTTTTGCGTGTCGTCACTCATTTGTTGAATCTACTCGTGCGCTATCTACTGAGAAATATATTTACTCACCCAAGTTTCGTTGCTATCGGACGAATGGTATATGAACACATACGGGACTTTGTTCAAACGGTGTGCGCGTCGTCGCTCATTTGTTGAATCTACTCGAGCGCTATCTATTGTAAAGTGGATATACTAAGCCAGAATCCTTCCTTAGAGTGTACTCAATATCTCACCCAAGTTTGATTGCTATCGGACGAATGGTATATGACCTTATACGGGACTTTATTGAAACGTTTCGCGTGCCGTCACTCACTTGTGTAATCTACTCGTGCGCTGCCTATTGTAAAGTAGATTTACTAAGCCAGACATCCTCTCTGGAGTGTACACAACATCTCACTCTAGTTTCATCGCTATCGGCCGAATGGTATTTGAACGCATACGGGACTTTGTTGAAATGCTTCGCGCGTCGTCGCTCATTCGTTGAATCTACTCGTGCGCTGCCTATTGTAAAGTAGATTTACTAAGCCAAACACCTTTCCTGGAGTGTACACAACATCTCACCCAAGTTTCATCGCTATCGGACTAATGGTATATGAACGCATACGTGACTTTGTTGAAACGCTTCGTGCGTCGTGGCTCATTGGTTGAATCTACTCGCGCGCTGCCTATTGAAAAGTGGATTTACTAAGCCAGAAACCTTCCCTGAAGTGTACACAACATCTAACCCAAGTTTCATAGCTATCGGACGAATGGTATATGAATGCATACGGGACTTTGTTGAAACGCTTTGCGTGTCGTCCCTCATTTGTGGAATCTACTCGTGCGCTATCTACTGTGAAATGTGTTTACTAAGTTAGAAACCTTCCCTGGAGTGGAAACAACTTCTCATCCAAGTTTCATCGCAATCGGATGAAAGGTTTACGAACAAATACGGGACTGTGTCGAAATGCTTCGCGCGTCATCGCTCATTTGTTGAATCTAGTCGTGCGCTGCCTATTGTAAAATGGATTTACTAAGCCAGAAACCTTCCTTGGAGAGTAATCAACATCTCACCCATGTTTCAGCGCAATCGGATGGGTGGTGTATGAACGCATAGGAGACATACACACCCACACACCCACATACATTCTATCACGTAACATTGATTTTTATTTATATATATAGATAGATAAACTAGCAGAAGTACCCGCTCTTCGAACGGTCTTCGGTATTAATAACCAGACGTTATCAATTGAGATACTGTTCCAATGGTTAGGGGCTTGTCATTCCTTCATAAGTTTATCAGAACGAAGTTAGTTTTCTGGGTATATCGCTGACACGAAGTTAGTTTTCTGGGTATATCGCAGACACTGTTAATTTAAGGGTCGTAAAATGTGGTTTTCGGAGACCCTTTATAGACTCCCTAGTTTTGTGTCACACATTGTGAAGCGCATCATATGCTTTGGTCGTCCTAGGATAATTTTTATTTTTAGCATATTTTAGCATGTATTTTGAAGAGATGTTCCTTATACCCACCCTTCAATGAAAAGTACGTTGAAGCGTTTTCTAAGTGATTGGTGTATTGGCTCATGGTTACAATATCTAATTTTACGATGCTCCAAGCACCCGAACATGAATTATAGGCGTACATAAACATAAAGATATATCAACCACACAGTATCAAACAAAATCATCTTTACGATGAACCCGTTTGTCGACAAAAATATGATTAGTTAAGATGTGCTTTCAAACTAAATTCACCTAACGTGTAATTCCTGTCGTGAAAATAATATTGAAAACCTCGTAGACGAAACGCAATATATGTCAAATTTGTAACTGATCCTCACCGTTGTGGAAAGTCCTCATCCCCAGGAAGACCCCTTTAATAAATTATAAAGGCTTGTGGTGCATAAGAATTCGGGATTTTTAGTCTCCAATGACCCAAATTCCCAAAAACTGCAAAAACACTATTCCAATTCAGGAATTTTTTGAAAATAATGTTGCTGTTTGGAGATATAATAGACCTTCTGTACAACATATGGCATATTGCACGTGTAAGTCACGTGTAAAATTTCTAGGGTACCCCTTGACCCTCTTAATCGCATTGTTGAATTTTACAGTCTATGTTTGATTCCACGATAAACTTATCGCTATTTGCAAACTTTAACAGAAATGTAATAATAAATTGAGTGGCATTGCTTCTTACAGAATTAGATGGAAAGTAGGATCTCACCTCTTGTGACACTGTTGTCAAGGTTACCGGCTTGCATTACTTCGTTAGTTTCTTGTTCTTCTTCTTCTTCTTCTTCTTTCGGATGGGCCAGCTAAGGACCAAGACGTTCAACTTTTCAGCTTGGCGAGGGACTTTATTTTTGCCCTATATTCGCGCATTTTCTGGCTATGTTTCTCCTTCCTCTCTTTTGTCCAGATGATGCCGGTTTTCTTACAGGGTGGTCTGTCCTGAAAACTCTTCTGTTTAAGTATCTTTCTGAGATGTGATCGGCTTCTAATATCGTTTTTCATTATCATCAGTTCTTGGATATCCTTGTTAACTACTGTTAGCGACGGTGTCACGCTTTTTCTCGTCCCTCAGTAGTTGATATGCCGGTTGGTTAGTCTTTTTGGGTTCATCCATGAGACATGTCCATAGAAAGCCAGACGTCTCTTCCTGTACACATCTGTGATTTTCTCAGTATATCTACATAGCTCCTGATTTGGTCTTCTTCCGTACTCGTCATCTATTTATTAGTTTATAAAATAAGAGGGTGCCATATCCCCTCCAGGGACGTAGGCGACCTGAATAAGAGCCCTTGACTAAGTCAAAGGATCACTAACCAGGCATCCCGAGCCGAAGTTAGCGTGTGGTAGGGTGGCCAGTTCCTTTCCTCTCCTCCTCTTACCATAGCATCCGGCAGGTTCCCATTTTGCATCACGAGGCTGGGAGATCCCGTACCAAACCATACGAAGATTTTTAAATTCTTGGCAGAGCCGGGGATCGAACCCGGTACCTCGGGGGTGACAGCCAACAATGCTAGCCACTGCGCCACGAGGTGGTCTTTATTAGTTTATTAAATTAAATTAGTTTTCTGGGAATATCTCATAAACGTGGTTTTAGAGCCTTAAAACGTAGTAGCCTCCGAGCCACTGAGGGGCTGAAAATGAGTTTTGGTCGTCCTTGTACGCCATAATATAATAGTAATCATAATAATAATTTAATAATATAGGGATAGGGATATAATAGCCCTGTAGTACCACACCCGTCCGTGTAAATCACGTGAAAAAATTCAAGAGTACCCCTTGACCCCCTTAAGCGCATTATATAGGCCAACGTATTGATGAATTTTACAGCTTAAGTTGGTTCCGTAATAACCTTAAAGCCGTTTGCAAACGTTCACAGTAATACAATAAATTGAATGGCATTGCGTCTTACAGAAATAGATGGACTTCTGAGATTGTGTTGCCATGGTAACCGGCTTGCATTCCTTCAATAGCTTAATAAATTAAATTAGTTTTTTGGGTGTATCTCAAAAACTGTTGGTTTTAGGAACCTAAAATGTGGTTTTCGGGGCCCGTAGGGCTCCCGAGTTTTGTTTCTCACATTGAGACGCTGAAAATGAGCTTTGTCTCGTTTTACTACGCCCATTTCAGCATGCATTTAAGGGGGTAGGCCCTCTTTTATGAGAGGTATGGAGAAGAGTGCCTCTGATGGACTTCTGTACCAAATTTTACGTTGATCCACTCAGCCGTTCTCGAGTGATACGCGTGCAAAGTTGTACACAGACAGACAGACAAAAATTTTGTTTTTGCGCGCAACCGTCATAAACCAGTCTGAAACGCGTTAATAACTCAAACTTCCTTGGAAATTCAGAAAAAACAGACAAACTTTCATTTATATATATAGAGAGATATAACGCCACATATTTCAACACTCGACTACATCGATTAAAATTCGTTGTCTTTAATCCGCAATAGAGTCTATTGTTGTTGTTGTTTTTGTTGTTGATTCTTTAGGGGTTTAGCGGCATCATGGTCTTGTAGCCCCGTGTACTTGGGTGTTTGCTGCAGTTGTCTTCTAACCTGTGTCACTGTGATGTCTGTAGGCTTACTAGTGTGTGTACCCTTATACGAGGAAAGATTCGGGAAGGATGCTGTTGTTGATTCATTTGAGATGCATGGACATCATGGTCATTTAGCCCCCTGTACTAGGGTGAGTGTTTAATTTTGTATGATAATCTGTGTTATTGTGATGGCAGTATTAGTGCGTTAGAGTATATATAATAAGGTGAGGATTCAATCAATCAACGTATAATATCCGTATAGCATGTTTTATTTCAACAAGCTACTACAACCAACATTCAATCATACTCTTTGAAAAGGACAAAGCGTTATAACTATACCCATGCATATAGGAGAACGTAGACTATATGTGTTTTATTGAACATCTTTTTTTATCTGGGCCGGGTTGGTAGCGGTAGTGATAGAAAGGAGTTGTAAGTGTTTTCAATTTGTGTTATGGTCTCCTGGTGACTATTTATCGAACTTACTAGTGTGTAAAGGGGAATTTGTGCACTGGTGATGCTTTTTGAGGAAATTTGAACCTATATAAGTGATGGATAATTGCGTTTTGTGTATGGGGTTCTGGTTCGATTCTCTCATCCCGCCTTATTCAAGTGTTATTAGTATTTCCTCATGCTTTGTATCTGTTAAATGCCGCGTTGTTTTTTCTGTCTTCCTGTTGAGACGGTAAAACAATGCTGGAGGGAGGTGCAAAAATGAATTGAATCGTTTATTTCCGAAAGGGGTCAAGTGAAAAATATTATGAAATGAGTTATTTGTGGGGACATGTTCTGCAGGGGTAGACGCATATTTTAGTCCGGAAAGGAGACATGTTCCGGCCTTTTATTGCACTAATGCATTTTTTTGTTTTCGTTTAGTACAGAACGGGGTCAAGGGACGCTGCTTGACTCGTTTCTGTTCTAATACAGTATATCAACAAGTACTTCTTGTACCCTATGTCGAATTTTGACCTAGGACCTAAAAACAGCTTCTGTTTCAGGTTCCCATCAATGTGAAGAAGCTAAAAGACCTCTCTAACCTCAAACCTTGCAGTACGTTGTAGGGTATGATGAGTTCTACAACGATACCTTGCCATTACCTACTACGGATGCAGAATGAGCTGTTTAGTCAGAAGACGAATAGATCAGTGTACTACCAACCTGATAATGTATGACTTTGAACTGTGAGACTGATAAGGTTAAAATAAAGTACCAGCCAGTTTTAAACAGGTTTCTTTAGTTAGATATAATAAGGAATAAGGGGTTTCTTGCATTAATAATGTTATCTAATACACATATAAAAACTGTTTTGCATACAATTTATTTTTATGATAAAGCCGTAAAATATTTCTCAGTTTCGCTTACAAAATATCCGTGTTCTACTTCTTTATTGAAGAAAGGTGCCGAGTACGAAGTTCTAGGGTCTTTTTCTGCACGGTACAAAAATAAAATAAATAGAATTCTTTTGATTACGTTTCAAATACATAAACACATTTGTGGTAAGGTTTTTTGTATCCATAAAAAATTCTTTGTATGAGAATTTTAGTTTTCTTTGTTTTTCTCAATTTGGTATTTTTGTCACTTGGCCCCTTTCTGAAATAAACGATTCAATTCAGGTCTCGCAAGAACGTATTCCGAAGAAATATAATGAGGGACGAAAACCCACTAATCTCAAGGTGGGAGATGCAGCTCCCGAAATGAACCATCCAGCAAAACTGCCTGGAAACAAGATGATTTAGGCCACGTTTTCATTGTTCGTTTAAATCTGTGTCTTTTGTGAGTCCTGCTTCAGTACAGCTACGTGATCCTGTGTAGAAGTGAATCTTCAGAACGCATATTTCGCAGTTTAATGTGGTGCATGGGATAACTCAGAATGCACAGGATTAATGTTACACCTATTTAGAAAATATAAAATTTCAAACATTCCGGTAATGTGAATGTTTTTAATGCAAATTTTATGTTAATTCTTAGTGTCAAGTTTTACCGTGGAACAAGGAAAATTTCAAAGCAAATCATTATGTGTCAAAATTTCAAAAAAAAATTGAAAAATATAGTACATAGTCCATAGAAAAGAGGACGTCAGCCCGAGTTCAACGACACCTCATTTGTCATCATCTGACCATGGGTTCGCGAGATATATTTGATATATTTGATGTTAATTCTGTTTAACCGAATGAAGGGAAAGCTAAAAAGTACTTCCGTGAAGAACTTAATAGCCTATTATCATATATCCCACTGGTCTTTTCTATTAAAATTCTCTTGCCTATTACAAGGATTTTCCATGCGATATTCTAAATTGCTTTGGGTTATCGACCTATGCCTTCACCAACACCATTATAATGAAAAGTTATGTGCAAGAATATATACATTTATATGTCGGTGATGAAGACTCCTCCCGCGAGATGACGTCTTCCTGTAACGAACCACGGGAGTTAATTTTTAGAACAGTCAATTTTGGTTTGATTGCTTGGATAGTTCCGGAGATATTTAAAGCCGGTTAAATGTATCGTTCGGACCCCATATTGGATTGTTTTATATACTAGGACATTCGATAAATAATGGCAACACTCTTGTTAATCAGCGATTCTTGTGTTGACCGTAGTAATCTTGTTGTATATTGTTGAGCAGTCTTTGTTGTATAAATCTGTTATATTGAAAGTCTCGAAATAGCAGATGTTTGTCAATACATTAACTGTTTCTGGAAAAATTATGAGCCCTACAGTAGTCGCATATGATGTGTAACATCTGACAAAGAAGAAACCTCACGTATAATTGTTGATACACCGGTATTTTATACTATTATTGGCACAAATATTAATAGTAGTGGAGTAAGGCCGATTCTGCTTCACCAATTTTATTTGTACCCGACTGTACATGTTAAAAAAATTAATATCTCGCGAACCCATGGTCAGATGATGACAAATGAGGTGTCGTTGAACTCGGGCTGACGTCCTCTTTTCTATGGACTATGTACTATATTTTTCAATTTTTTTTTGAAATTTTTCGTTTTCGAAAATAGGCAATAGTTTTTAAACTAAACATGGTAGAACGTTGTGCCATGGCTCAAACGAATGGTCTTTATGACCTTTATTTGTTATAATAAAACTTGTTTACTTTTTATGTTTTTTTGAAAACACTCAAATTTTGAAAATCCTATATTTTGGAAACTAGAAATTATACAAAAAAGTTTGTTTGAAATAAATGAAAGGTCCCTATGCCCCCTACCCTAAAAATAATTGTGTTTTGTAAGTAGTGTGGTGACAGGGGAGCTACTACACTTAGGAAGTTGTGAGCCCCTGCGACCTTGGAATGGAAGGAGCCATGCTAGGAGGGCGTGCTTGGATTCGTTTTTTTTCGTCTCGTCGTGCTCTTTACGGGAATGTAGGTGTCGAAAAGGTGAAAATTTGGAAACATTTTTTTTTGGGGGGGGGGTAAAACCGTGATTTTAAACTTTTTGCTATATTTTGCTAGAGGCATGAACGAGGGGTCCAAGGACTCGGGCTGACATCCTCTTTGCTATGGACTAGTCGTTATATTTTTTAAAAAAATTGGAAACTCGATTTTGGGGTAAACACGTGTTTTTGTGATTTTTGCTGATATCTCACGGACCAATAACGCTAGAGACGTGTACGAGGTGTCCTAGGACTCGGGCTAACGCCCCCTTTCATATGTGGTAGATATTTGTTTCCAAAAAATAATTCACAAAGGGCCTAACGCCGTACATGTTGAAAAAAAATTCTTTACCGTTACCTGTTTATAATGTTTATGAAGCGTGGTGGTTGAGAGAGACGATACGGCTGGGTGTGCGTGTGTGTGTGTGTGTGTTTCAACGAACCTGTCGCTAACCACAAGGATCATGCTTAATAGAACAATCGCTATTCCGGCGGGTCGGTGTATGACAGAGCGAGGGTTCGTTTTCTGATATTTTACCTTTAACGTGTAAACGGTGATGAGAACTTGGTTCTATGTTGGTCGAAGCGAGTAGAGAAAACAAACTTGCCGAGGAGCAGGAGGTGAATGTCATTTGAGCTTATTGGAAGGCGCTGATCTGACTTGACAACTAGTGCAATGGAAAAATGACCAAGACGCTTGAAGGTGTAATAATCTGACCATCGTGGTGGCAGGGAAGAGCGAAAGGCATGTGAACATGTGTGAAACCACATGCACGCTAAACCAGTGACATCCTGTCTTGCTTCGTACGTGACAAAATGCAAGTTCATGTGAAATTTGATCTACCGCAGGTGTTCGCTTGGGACGTTAGCTGTCCTCGTGCACGATAACTGTTAACAAGTTACATCCTGTTTTGCTTCGTACGTGACAAAATGCAAGTTGACGTGAAATTTGATCCGCCACAGGTGTTCACGTTGGACGTTAGCTGTCCACGTGCCTGATAACAGAATATTCAAAGCGTGGAAAAAAAAAGATTATACATGCAACGTAACATATATAAAGACATGTCGTTATCATTTCCACTCTCACTTAGGTGACTACCTTTGAACACACTGCGTTGCATGAAACCCCTGGTCTTGTTTAACAGTTTTGGTGTTGGTGGAAAATACTTAACCTTGTTGTGGGGTAGGTATATATTTATTCATTTATATATTTATTGATTTTATATAAATACATGCAATTATTTATTGATTAGGTAATTAATTATTTTATTTATTTATTTGTTTGCAGATAACGTGTATAGCCTACCTGTTGTATGAGTGTGTGTGAGAACGATATTAAAGAAAGAGAGAAAGACAGCTAGAGAAGGAAACCATTTCCACACTAGCCCACGAGACGAGAATATAGCAAAGCATTACACGTTAAGGTGAGATTTGTTTTATTATATAATATAACCTGTTTGATTTTGTTTTGTTTATGAAAGGCATAAACTATATGGAATGGATATACTTATGGTGGTTTATTTTATTTCTTTTTAGATATTTGGAAACAAAAGGGTTCACTGCTACAGCAAATACAGTTGAAAACCAAGTGGCTTTAGAGTGGAACCATTGTCAAGCAGTCTACAGCTGAAAACTCAGGTGAGAGTGTTCTTTCAAAATAATGTCTTTTACTGCTGCGGATACGTTAACTTGGGAACCTCTAAACAGTTGTTTCAAATCGCGTGTGTGCTCTGGCCGCGTAGTGAATGTTCGAAAAAGTTTGATTCCCAAAGAATTTTTAGAATCTTGTTTTGAAATTTTCAAAATTGAAATTTGCACAGTGCAAAGGTTGCATACGGCTTTAAAGGTGAATACAGAACTGGTGTGCGATTTCAAATATAAAAAGAAGGACGTAGAGCATAAAGAGACATTCTATATTTGCAGTAAAATGCAAGAGCTTTTGTTAGCCGATAATCTGAACGAGTGGTATCAAAGCCATGTGGTGAATGCCTTGCTATCAAAATTTGATAAACTGCAACAAGGACCCAGTGGCCTTGCCTTAGACAAAATTCATTATTTACAAATCAACATTTGTCATTTCAATCCGTTGAATGCTGGGTCTAGCTATATTAAAACACCGCCAGCCATAGCTTCGAAAAGGGCTGTGGTGAATATAAAGAATTATGACAACGATTGCTTCCTGTGGGCTGTGGCTGCGTATTTGCAGCCAGCTTAAGATCGTAATGTTAACAGACCAGCTAAGTACAAGGCCAAGTTTGATGAATTGAAACAAACTTTAAATTTAACTCGAGTACCGTTCCCTATGGACTTAGCCGAGATCCATAGGTTTGAACAAGATAACCAGGACTTTTCGTTCATGGTGTATGGCCTTGATGGTGATGAGATTGTGGGTCCTCTTTATTCCACAAAAGAACCGAAACGACACCACATTCATCTTTTATATCTATCTGATGGGGAGGTGAATCACTATTGCCTCATTAAAAGCCTAAGTAGATTGCTAAGCAGCCAAATGTCCAAAGCACATGGTAAAAAGCATATTTGTGACCGTTGTCTCCAATACTTTTGGACGCCTACTTCTTTGGAACGTCATAGGGTAGATTGTGTATCTCAGGAAGCGGTGAGATTGATATTGCCACAAGGGGACAAGGCTGTGTTAAAGTTTAAAGACATTCATAATCGTGACACTGTCCCCTATGTGGTATATGCAGAATTCGAAGCACTCACCACACCCATGGCGGGATGTGAACCAGATCCCATCATCAGCTCAACCACACCCATTCAAAAACATGAACCCTTTGCCATAGGATTTAATGTGATGTGTGCCTATGACCCCACACAATCCGTTTACAAATACCGCGAGGCGCCAGATTGTGCCAAATGGTTCTTGGATGAACTTGTCAAGTTGGCCGACCTTGTACAGGAATTACTGGACCACCCAGTACCCATGAGCCTATCTCCAGAACAGCAGCAGCAGTATGAGCATGCCACGACATGCCATATTTGCGAAAAGCCACTGATCAGTGCTGAAGACACCGTTCGTGATCACTCTCACTTTACAGGGGAGTTTCGTGGAGCTGCGCACAGCAAATGCAACTTGAACTTTCCAGCTCCTCGTTTCATCAGTGTCTTTTTCCACAATCTGGCAAATTATGACATTCAGTTTTTGATTCGTGAATTGGGCCATGTCAACAAGGGCTCGTTTACGATTATTCCCCAAAACCATGAGCATTTTACAGCCCTGACATGGAGGTTGGGCGACTTTAGCATTCGATTTTTGGATTCCTTTAAGTTTATGGCATCCTCGCTAGACAGCCTTGTGAATGGCTTGAATGAGGAGGAATTAAAAAATACTAGAATGCATTTTAATGATCCTGAGCAATTTCAATTGTGCATTCGGAAAGGTATATTCCCGTATGATTTCTGCAACAGCTGGGACGTGTTAAAGCAAAGAAAACTCCCACCACAAGAGAAATTTTACTCGAAACTAACACGCAGTACCGTTTCCGATGAAGACTATGCACATGCATGTCAAGTTTGGCGAGTGTTTGGCATGAAGACGCTAAGTGAATATGCTTTGCATTACCTAAAACTGGATGTATTGCTGCTCACTGATGTGTTTGAAAAATTCCGTAATTTTTGTCAACACATTTACGGTCTTGACCCGGCTCACTATTATACGAGTCCTGGGCTCTCGTTTGATGCCGCTTTGAAATACACTCAAGTGGAATTGGATTTACTCACTGATGTAGACATGGTTCTATTTTTTGAAAGGGGCATTCGTGGCGGCTTTGTGTCACTTAACCAACGCCATGCCGAAGCGAACAATGTCTACATGCCTGATTATTCACCAGACAAACCAGAATCGTACTTAATGTACTATGACGTGATTAATTTGTACGGTTACGCCATGAGTCAGCCTTTGCCCTATGGGAAGTTCGCTTGGCTGACAGATAAACAAGTGTCAGAATTTGATGTGTTCAAGGCTAGCCGAGAAACAGACCGTGGATATGTGCTAGAAGGGGATATTGAATATCACTCATCCTTGTATGATGAACATGCTGATTTCCCATTCTGCCTTGTGCAAATGGTTCCCCCTGATAGTAAAGTGAAAACTGAAAAACTCATGGGCACACTTTACAACAAAAATCGGTATGTGCTACATATCCAAATGTTGGTGCAATGCCTCGCCCAAGGCTTGGTGTTGAAGAAAATCCACAGGGGTATTTCGTTTGCTCAAAAAGCATGGCTTGAGCCATACATGCGACTCAACACAGAGCACCGACAAATGGCAACACAGCAGTTTGAAATTAATTTTTTTCAAATTAATGAACAACTGCATTTATGGCAAGTCTATGGAGAATGTCCGCAAACACCGTGACATTAAATTGGTGAATGTCTGGGAGGGGAGGTGGGGTGCCCGGCGGTACATTGCCAAGCCAAATTTCAAATCGATCAAAATTATCGATGAGGATTTGGCTACTATTGAAGTGAGTAAGACCAGCGTGACCATGGATAAACCCATTTACTTGGGTCAAGTCATTTTAGACTTTTCTAAATCGGTCATGTATCGATTCCACTATGAGTTTGCCAAACGCCATTTTGAGAACGTCTCTCTTTTGTATATGGACACGGACTCATTCATTTACCACATTCGCCACTGCAACCCCTATGACGTCATGAGGCAACATAGTGACTGGTTCGACACCTCTTGCTATAGCGCTGACAACGTGTTTCAGCTGCCCATAAAAAACAGGAAGAAAATGGGCGTTTTAAAAGATGAATGCGGTGATTCCATTATGACGGAATTCGTAGGTTTGGCTTCAAAAATGTATGCTTATTGCACACTCGACTGTAAGGAAGCCAAAAGAGCAAAAGGTGTAGGTAGGGCAGTGGTAAAATCGCTACGTGTTGATGACTATCTAGCGGTTTTACGCACTGGCAAAGCTATGTCTCATACACAGTGCAGAATACAATCCAGCAACCATCATTTGTATCTTGTGGAACAGAGAAAACGCACTCTCGCCTCCATGGATAACAAGCGTGTGTGGGCTGATGACCTGCTCACCAGCCTGCCCTGGGGTTATGATCGCAAGGAGGAGGAGGTGTCATTTCATTGTTTAATCATTTAGGGACATGGCTTTTTGTAACTCGTAGATTTAGTATTTTGTAAATATTGTTTTTTTTCATTGAAAATAGTAGATTTTGTAAAATAGTGACAACCCACTTGGACCTTTTGCTCTTTAAAAAGTTGTGTGCAATCTTATTTTTTTTAAATTTTTTGATTGGTAAATAGTGTAATTTTTTTAACGCTGTACAAAGTTGAGTTTTTTTGTAAATATGAAATAAGTAAGATTTTTAGTAGCTTTTTTTTCTTTTTTTTTTTTGTAATGGTAAAATGATAAACTAAAAAAAAGTTCTTTTGGGATGAGTGTGCATGTCGAGAATGTGCTTTTGGGAATAAATAAAGTGGTTGTGTTTGCTCCCAAAGACAGGTGTGAATGTATGAGTAGAGAGAGAAAGCTGGTGTGTATGGTTGACCAGAGCTAATACGGTGAGGTAGGGTGGGTGGGTGGGGAGGGGGTAAATGGTCACTTATATACTCATTTTGTTTTCAATAGTTTTGTTTTCTTTGAAATGTGGCTCAAAAGACATTATTTTTGTAAAAACAGTCTTACCTGCAGTAGTCGTAGACCTCGACGTTTCTCCAAACACCCATAAACACATTGCAGCATTATCAAGGCACTTGCATCAACGTCATTGTCAAATCACAACTTTCGACATACACCAAATTGAAAAATGTGAAAACAGCAAAATGGAAATTCCATGCTTCCATATCACCAAAAACAGCAAAACTTAAAACGGACATTTTTAAAAACTGGAAATGGACATGTGTGAAATATGAAAATTCAAAAAACTTCAAACGGACATTGTTTAAAACGTGTCATCAGCAAAATTGAAAAATCCATATCATCAAAAACACAAAACTTGAAACAAACTTTTTTTAAATCTGTAAATTGCAAAATGACAAATGGCGATGTGTGAATTCATCTTGTGTGAAATGTGTAAAATGAAAAATCAGCCATCAACATCACGATTTCTTAAAATAATAAAAATAACAAAACATCGTGCTCTAGTAAACTTTTGTTTTTATTTCATAGTCATAGTGAATTGACAAAAGAAATATAGAATACAAACAAATCCCAATTCCTCACTCCTCAATGTTTATGTCCATGCATCATCAACTTTCCTTTCATAGCACACATGACAATCAGGGCTGCCATCCTTTCACCCACTGAGGCATCACTGGATGTGAAACGTTGTTTAGCTTTCTTCAATAACAATTTATCTGCCACATGTCTTAAACCAGGATGACTATGGCGATAAGAAAGGTCATGTTCCTTGCATGCTTGATCCAAAAGATTAATGGGTACATCACCACGCTGCAAACGTTTTTTGAGACGAGTTCCAGGGCCGCAAAAACGATAACCTGGAATATGGATTTCGAAAGGTAAGTATTGAATCACTTTGTCAATGACGCCATTGCCAGTACAGGTCTGGCATATCCTTTTCCATCGATGGTAAAAAGGTTTGGTCTTCCTCCTCCTCTGTGGACGATGTTTGTGTTTGTTGTTGTTGTTGCTTTTTCTCGCCATGACACCCGTGGAATGATTCAACAAAGTCTTTACACGGACTTTTATGACCGTGATACAGTTTCACTAGCTGGCAAGTCGCACACTGACGCATAGACGGTATTTTTGCCATGGCCACTTGCTTATGGTGATCGTAATCCGTACAGGGTTGCAATTCACTCAACACAGGGTCTTGAGTCCATGATTTTGGTACATGTTGCCAGATTTCTTTGACCCCGTTGGCTGCCACATAATAAATGAACGACTTGGGCAGCGCCAAGAGTTCCTCCTTGGTAAAACTGTCTAGTTTCTTTTTGCACACAAAGAACTTGCCGATGGCTCTGTCCGTAGCATTGCCTTTCTCCATGGTATCTCGTGCTGTAGATGTTTACACGTCGCTTGTAGAAATCTCACTGACGTCATTCACAGGTAAATCTTGAGTTATAATTTTGTTTAACAACTCCCAGCAGGCATGAGTGGTTAACCAATGAAAGAGATGCCACGCATGCGATAGGGCTGTATGGGTAATGTTGCCACAGGAACAAGTATCCATGAGCGTTTGCAGGGAGGGGCAGCCCAACTCCATGAGGTCGATACATTGGCAGTAAGACGCCAAAAATGGTTGCAACCATTGACGTTTTTCATTACCTTTCACAAATACCACATTGGCCGAGGACAAGTGTGCTTTCATGACCACGTCCAAATATTTATAGGAAATGGTTCCCTGATTCCAGTCTAGTTGCCTATGGTTTTCAATCCACTGGGTTTGTTTACGGTCTTTTTCACTCAACAAATCAAAAGCATGGGGTGGTTTAAATAGTAAATGCGTAGCTTGCGATATCCAAAACGTGGTACAATCGATCATGGCCACTTGTTTAAATATAAATTTGTTGTCACCAATTTTAAACCCTTGGCAATCCACAATGAGTGTGCGCAACATGTTGACGCTTGCCTGGACCAAGTTCAACTGACGACTGACTGACGATCAGGTGTGATCATGACATGGACTTACCTGCCATGCTAGTTTCAAATAGAGGTTAGGGTAGGACAGGGGGGACATGCAAATATTAGAATTTAAGAATTACATCATTTTATTATCATAACACGTCTTACAGGCTTTTCTCATTTTAGGATAAGGACGATAGCAACTGATACAACAATATAGTCTCTTGTGTTTGTAACGTCCATAACACCGATGATGTCCCAATGTCTCTAAACTAGGCGTTTTTGATGGTAAGCTGCTCACCGAAGCACCATGGACACCATACGGTCCACACGTATCGTAACTTGTTTTTTTTTCATCACCCAGAGACACAAGTGAGGGATAGCTTGAATGACAGGGTTTATTTCCCACTTTCATTTTGCACAGGTAGGGGCAGGTGGGTGACCAGCGCTGATGTTCCTGCATGGGTTCATCGCCCTCCTGCCATTGGTCTATGATGATGGGACAAAAGGCACATTTCACTTCATCTCTTGTTTTTAAATAGTAGAATCCAGCAGCCGCCAAGGCTTGAGGGTTTATGAAAGGCACTGGCCATGTGGCAAAAGTCTTGAAACGTTGTTCCTCAGAGTTTAAATTCATGGATGTAACGTCTCTTGAGGCTTTAAAGCAAGACATGACTGAGCGGCTTGACGTGGGTTGAGCTGTTATTTATACACTCGTCACTTGGTTGGACAGTGGATAATAGTTGACTTGTTTGTGATGAATAATCAAACAGTAGGCCGTGGTATTGGCTGGTACATTGTCATGCGTTTCAAAATCTAGTCGAATGCCGATATTGGATGGCTTGACAGACTCTTCCAGGTAAGAACAGTCAAAGACAATCAGTGGCGCTCTTGCCTTAAACGCTTGGGGTAGTAGCATGGGGCCGTTCTCTTTTTGATAATACGACCATCGAAATTTAGAAAACAAGTCGTACAGAGGGCCAATCTTATTTTTTGAAAAATCCAAATCCAGTCCTTCATAGGGAAACACGGCTCCGTTGAGGAAAAGACGTGCATTTCTCAATTGCAGGTGATCAAATTGCGTGGCATCTTTGGATTGTTGATACTTGCGATTCGTTTGAAAACCCACGATCAGGTAGAGAGGTCTCTCTGTATAGCGAGCTGTTTTTACAGACCAACTGTGTGTGTTGGTGGTGGGCAATAGCGGATATTCATGGAGTGCCCAGCTTCTAAATTCCATGGGTAGAGGCATATCTCTCTTTACCATTTTGAGTATGTCCAGTTTTTTGCTATCTTCAAGGGTCACATGAGGCACTTTCCATAGCAAGCGTTGTAGTTGAATTTTTGAATCGATGGGGGCAATGGTGGCTCCCTTGAGTGCATTATTATCACTCCTGTCTCTCACTAGATAAAGCACTTGCCTTGCGTTGACCACAATGCGTTGGTGATTTTCAGCAAAGCCTAAAATCAGTTTAAGAGGTAAATATCCAGTAAAGGTCCCATCGGTGTGTACCATCCAGTTATTGGTCGAGTCAGGGCACCAACCTGCCATGCAAAGTGTTTTAGCTTCTTCCTCACTATAAGAGGGGTATAGTTTCATGACACTGGAAATGCCCACATTTCGAGTGCTATCCACCACGATATCGTTAATGACATACCTCACTTCAGAAAATAGAAAGGCCAAACCATGGTTGGCCAACTTGGATGTGGTGGATGTAGAGCCATCGGCTTTGGTGAGCCGACCTTCAATCTGAATGACACTTTCATGCGGTAGGGTGTAAATATCTTGGTTGTTGATAACAAATTGAATTTCATCATTGTTATTGAGTCCAGGTGTTTGAGCTTGATAGGAATGCAGGTCAATTCTTACCACTCCTGGTTGCTCCTCGATGTGATTCGCTATCTTTAGAATAGAATTCATTATGAGACTTGACGTGGTAACCCAAATGCTGTAAAATCTGCTTGTCTTGAGATGTTAACGTGTATTCACGTGGCAAACAACTAACACCATTCCTAGACGGTGTAGTTGCTTTATACACAAACTTCATTGTGGCTTTAGCACCAACTTGTAAGTCACTGGTGTGGTAGAATCTATATCAATGAGTTGTTGCTCTCTATTGATCAGTCTTAATGTTATATTACTAATACTATCGACAGCCACAGAATGAAAAAGCACCACTGGAGGGTTTTCACGAATAATATACCCATTGGGTGATGTCACAATAAAGTCATAAAGCGAATGCGATGGTTCTTGATTGGTGTACACTTGGCTAATAATATTACACGTCACCGACACATGATGGTCCTCAATGAATTTCACTTCATGGTCCGATTCATGTTTTTTGTTGGGCTCCAACACACGTGGTTTAAATCCTAGTAATGGGCCAATGGAATCGGGGTGTGTTTTAAAGTCAATGTTGAAGGTAGAGAAAATACTGCAGCGATGAGTGTTGGTATTGCCTACAAGTTCAAACTTGTGCGTTCCGTCGAGAAATGACTTTAAACCATATTGATTGATCAACACCACATAAATGTGTTCATAAATGTCATCGATCGTGTATCCACCAGAGTTCAAGGTGAGCACAGAATCATCATAGTAAAACTTGTTGTTCACATTTTCACGTATGTTGTATATTCGATTGTACGTTTCAAGAGAAACAAGTCCTAAACCATAGGGTTTTTCACTCAATTCGATAGGCGGGTAAAAGTCTAGGCTGACTTCAGGTCCACGTCCATGCAGTGTAAACGTTTTACTTTCTGCCAACATACTGGTGGCGTTTTTGCTTATGCAGCGTCTTATATAAAAAAATTAAACACAAACGTCCACACTGTTGGCTGTTAAACGTTTGCTCTCGTTTCACATTATAATATATCTTGATTCTGTTTCCAAAATAGGTCACTAGTTCCATGGGCGGGGGCAAATTCCCAAAACTGTCAAAGTACCATATCATGGATCCCTCTTTGACATAAGCTACATAATGCGTTCCTGGTCCTCGGTGATCATCCAAATTGACAACAGCACATTCCTGTTTCCAGGGTCGTGGGGGTAATTGGTTTCGTATAAACACACCTCGAAAATGAGAAAGCTTTAGTTGTTTAGCATAGCTTTCCACTTGTTGATGCGTCAGGGCATGTCTTGCTATGGCTGAGGTTATTTTTTTTTAATATTTCGAAATGGTGAAATCCCAAATCCTTGTTGATAAAAGGATGGCTTTAAATTGGCATTTCTAGCCCCCATGGCAATCGCTTCCATCGTTTCATTGTGTCGCTGACTTTCTTTGAGTTGTTGCTTGCCCTGCTGCGCGGCTTTAATGGTTTTCGCCACTGCACTGGCACCGCCCAAAAGTGAACCCAGAGCAGCCAAACCGGCAAATAATGCAGGTAAAATCCCGCTCGTTTGGGGACGGGAATCACTCGCCCTTGGTTTGAAACCTGTCGCAGACGTTTTGGAATAACATGTCTCTGTGCTGCTCGAAGGGCTTTCCTTATGGTCAATACATTTTTTTTTTCTTTCGCAAGGCCTTGTCCACGAATTTCGTAAGCCCAGGCTTTGCCAAGGACAATGTCCTTTTTTTAGTCTTTCTCACCACATACCTTTGTTTCACCATGATGATAATGACCCACAACCTTTCACAAGAAAGTTTAAATCACAACTAACGTTAGATGGTTATTTCATGGCTGTATATTCCAATTCCACATAAAGTGGGAAATCGTTTATGGTTTTTCCCGCTTGCTTTTCATCCCATGTCAACATGAGGTGAAAGGATAATTCGTCACCAGCATTGACCATTTCATGCTTATGGACCAACATCCTATGACCATTTATCTTTATTTGTAAATGGTTCTCATCAGGTATGGCATATTTGATGTGTATGGTTCCATCATAGTGTAATCGATAGTGGCTTAAACCCGAAGCAAGCATATAGGTCAAGTGCTGATCATGGACTAGCGGTAAATGGTTTCTGTCATTCACAGGTTTTTCATTTGTCAGATACACTAAAAATACTGATGGGATAAATGTATAAAGCCTTTTCATTTCATAGGTCATGTAACGCTTGGTACAGACATCGTCTTCGTCTTGTGGGTCTTCCACGTGAATAATCCGATGGTGATTAGCGCTATAGCCATTCACCGTAAGCTGGGGCACTTTGTCATAAAACTCATACACTTTGTTATCCACATACTTTTTCGTAGTAACGTCTGTAGACACTTGAGGATGTTTTACATGGGTTAACCGCTTTCCCTTAAAGTCATAATCTCCCTGTTTTGTGCGTCGCACTACTGACCTATCCACATAATGTTTATTAGCAGGATCTGTTTCTTGTTTAGGATCATGTATGGGGACAGACCTAGCTTTGACCATCAACGCACGTCCAAAGACATCCATCGTCAACCTGTAATACCAGTCTACTGTTTCTATGACAAGGTTCGGTGTCCTGTATATAGACAGCCTGCTAGCCTGTCTAAGCCTTAGTTGAAATGAAGATTATTAAGCAGCAAGGGTCATTCCCCGTGGGGGACATGGTTTCCCATCTCTGTCCCACATCACATGAACAACGCCATGGTTCGCTGTTTCCATCTTCCATTCGCTGCATCATTGTGGGGCCTTCCGGCTGTGGAAAGACTAATCTTTTGCTAACGCTCATCACAGCGCCCAATGGTCTGCGTTTTCAAAATATTTATATTTTTGCAAAATCTCTCTACCAACCCCTCTACGTGTTTCTGGATCAAGTCATGTCTGGATTACAAAAAGAGAGTATGGGTTATTTTACATTTTCCATGCAAGAAAATGTGATTTCACCGGATGAAGTAAAGCCTGATTCACTCATGATTTTCGATGATGTATCCACTGAACGTCAAGGCATCATTCAAAGATATTTCAGCATGGGTCGACACAAACATATCGATTGCTTCTATCTTGGACAAACGTATTCTAAAATGTCCAAACAGTTGATTCGTGACAATGCCAATGTCATTGTTTTATTTCGCCAGGACGAGAGGAACAGTCGTCACATTTATAATGAACATGTGAATCCGGATATGACCTTTCAAATGTTTACAGAATTGTGTGCCAAGTGCTGGAACACTCAACGTCATGCCTGTTTAGTGATTGACAAACAAAGTGAACTCAACCAAGGACGGTATCGCTTAGGGTTTGATCATTTTATTGCTATTTAAGGCCCTGTCTCATTCCTCGTCTAGTCATTTGTCAAGACACCATGGCGTTAGCAGAGAGTCAATTGAAAAAGCATATTAGTAGAGCAAAAAATACTATTCGCCAAAAGTTTCGTCAATTGAAACAATCACGTGCAAATCATGCTTTGTTTATTCAACAACATTTAGCACCTCCACTAAGAGCCATGTTGAAACCCTCTTTCAAGCCATCTGAAACGCAACCCACCGTTTCACAAGCCACGCAGACGCTGCACGAGGACCTTGAGAAAGAGGAAGAGGGACATGAAGATTTGACTAGTGTTAGTGAAGTTGAGGATGAGGAGGAACAAGTGTTTACGCCTCAAAAAAAGGCCGCACCCCTTGCAGAGTTTTTGAGAAAAAAGAAATCCTTGGCCATGGTCGATACACCTTGCCCTTCAAGGGCTTCTCCGTTTTCACAACTCTTGGCCACCCCTCAACATAAAGCTCAACTGAAAACCATTTTAATAAAATATTATGGATCAACATTGGAACCCTATTTCACCGATCTATTTATTGGAAACACAGATACCACGTATGGTGTTCGCTATGAGGATGATAGTTTTAAAATTGGCAATTCATCCATTAAATTTGCTCGTACTAAAGCTGTCATTAAAAACATCAACTATAAATTAACGCCAGGACTGTTAAAGCTGCTCTTTTCTCGGACCACCTCTCCCCATGATTATACGTCAGAGGATCTTAACAAATATAAATCC
This sequence comes from Meconema thalassinum, assembly GCA_946902985.2. Classification (NCBI taxonomy): domain Eukaryota; kingdom Metazoa; phylum Arthropoda; class Insecta; order Orthoptera; family Tettigoniidae; genus Meconema; species Meconema thalassinum. The sequence goes on along the minus strand of OX336389.2, from coordinate 1,098,377,938 downwards.
ATTTTATTGGATACCCATGCTCACAAAAGACAGTATGATCCCACGCAACAAGTGAATGCCAATATATCTCAAAAATATAAAACCATCATTGCAAAAATGTTTCCCACTAGTCAAAGTACTCGTCGTAAAGTGTCCGATTCGGGAGTGACATTTAAACCATTAATACCCCTTGTGGATGTTACCTACTGGCACAATCCCAATAAGCTCGTCCAGCGGCTACAGTTGTTGCATGCCTCACGTCAAGCTGGCCATACCGGTCACGATTGGGAAATTCAAGAAATTGAACAAGAACTTCGAAATGCCAAAATTATTGGTTAAGCCCTCACCCATTAAAATGGGTATTGCTCACGAGTTGCATCGCCCAGCTAGGCGTCACTATCCGCGACTCAACGTGATTTCACGAGGTGTGGATGAACTTTGGCAGGCTGACTTGGTTGAAATGATACCCTATGCTAGCGTTAACGACGGTGTACGCTATATGTTGACCGTCATTGATGTCTATTCCAAAATGGCCTTTGTTGAACCTGTGCGTCGCAAGTCTGGTCCACTAGTTACCAAGGCGTTTCAACATATTATTCAACACTCCAAACGTCAACCTCAGCGCTCAAACTGACCAGGGGAAAGAATTTTTCAACAAGGATTTCTCCAGTTTTCTCAAATCTAAGGATATTCACCATTACACCACGTACAGCAACCTCAAAGCCAGTGTGGTCGGGCGGTTCAACCGAACATTGAAAACCCATATGTGGTAAGCGTTTACCGCTCAGGGCACGTATCGCTGATTGGACATGTTACCTGAGCTAGTGTCACGTTACAATGACACCAAACATAGAACGATTGGGACCAAGCCACGCCTCGTGACTAAAAATATTCAGCGATTGGATAAACTGTTTAACCCCATAAAAACAGCCGATCCTAAACGTCACCGACTGAACATTGGGGATTTTGTTCGTGTGAGCAAATTTAAGTCTGCCTTCAATAAGGGCTACACGCCTCAGTGGGGGACTGAACTATTTCGAATTCGTCAAGTCAACTTGGACACTCCAGTCACCTATTTACTCGAGGACCTCAACCGTCAACCCATAAAAGGTAGATTTTATCTCCATGAACTTCAGAAAACAGCATTTCCTCAGCATTATGTTGTGGAAAAAGTGTTGAAACAAAAAGGAAATAAACTCTATGTCAAATGGTTAGGGTTTAACTCTACGTTTAATTCTTGGATCAATAAATTACATGTTGTGTGAACCTGTGCAATTTATAATTTATTTATTCACACATGTTGTACACTACCTATCGCTCTGTGTGTACAGTCCTCAGCTCCACATATTTCTTTCTCTTTCCACCTGTGTTCTCTCTTACATTACCCCTCCCCCTCTCCCTCCCTTCACCTCCCACCACTTATGTTCGCAGGTCTTGCCTATCTATTGGTTGTGACATCATTCCTACAAGTTGCATCATACTTTTTACTGATTCAGCGATTCCCACGCTCTGAACATTCTGTTATCAGGCACGTGGACAGCTAACGTCCAATGTGAACACCTGTGACAGATCAAATTTCACATGAACTTGCATTTTGTCAAGTACGAAGCAAAACAGGATGTAACTTGTTAACAGTTATCGGGCACGTGGACAGCTAACGTCCCAAGCGAACACCTGTGGCTGATCAAATTTCACATGAACTTGCATTTTGTCACGTACGAAGCAAGACAGGATGTCACTGGTTTAGCGTGCATGGGGTTTCACATGTGTTCACTTGCCTTTCGCTCTTCCCTGCCACCACAATGGTCAGATTATTTCACCTTGAAGTGTCATTGTCATTTTTCCATTGCACCTGTTGTCAAGTCAGATCAACGCCTTCCAATAAGCTCCAATGACATTCACCTCCTGCTCGTCGGCAAGTTTGTTTTCTGTACTCGCTTCGACCAACATAGAACCAAGTTCTCATCACCGTTTACACGTTCAAGGTAAAATATCAAAAAAACGCACCCTCGCTCTGTCATAAACCGACCCGTCGAAATAGCGATTAATCTATTGAACACAGCCACCGTGGTCAGCGACAGGTTCGTTGAATCACACACACCCAGCCGTATCGTCTCTCTCAACCACCACGCTTCATAAACTTAATAAACAGGTAAAGAAAAAGAAAAAGAAAAAGAAAACGTTATTTCAACATGTATGGCGTTAGGCCATTTGTGAATTATTTTTTGGAAAACATATCTGCCACATTTGAAAGGGGGCGTTAGCCCGAGTCCTAGGACACCTCGTACACGTCTCTAGCGTTATTGGTTCGTGAAATATCGGTAAAAATCACAGAAAACACGTGTTTACCCCAAAATCGAGTTTCCAAAATTTTTTAAAAATTACAACGAGTGGTCCATAGCAAAGAGAACGTCAGCCCGAGTCCTTGGACCCGCCGTACATGCCTCTAGCATAATTGGTTCGCAAAATATAGCAAAAAGTTTAAAATCATGGTTTTACCCCCAAAAAATTGTTTCCAGATTTTCACCTTTTCGACACCTACATTTCCGTAAAGAGCGCAACGAGACGAATAAAACGAATCCAAGCACGCCCTCCTAGCATGGCTCCTTCCATTCCAAGGTCGCAGGGGCTCACAACTTCCTAAGTGGAGCAGCTCCCCTGTCATCCCACTACTTACAAAACACAACTTTTTGCTCTAGAGACTTGAAATTTATTTTGGGGGTAGGGGGATAGGAACCTTTCATTTATGTCAAACAAACTTTTTTGTATAATTCCTAGTTTCCAAAATATGGGATTTTCAAAATTCGAGTTTTTTCTAAAAAACATAAAAAATAAAAAAGTGTTATTATAAAAATAAAAGACATAGAGACTGTTTGTTTGAGCCATTGCACAACATTCTATCATGTTTGGTTTTCAAACTATTGCCTATTTTCGAAAACAAAAATTTTCGATTTTTTTTTTCAAAAGTATAACGAGTGGTCCATAGCAAAGGGGCGTCACGTCAAGTCCTACGACACCTCATTCGTGAAACTCCGACCATGGGTTCGAGAAAAAAGTCTATTTAAATGTTTCAACTTCGAGCGGCGGCCATGTTGGTTTATTGGGCACAGGAGTGTCAAGTGAAGCAGAACTCCTAGTAGCCCCCTACTATTAATCTATTGTAAAAGGGAGTGTTTTACAGATATTTTATTTATAATACGGAACAGTCGCCTCCGTAGCGTAGCGGTCAGCACAGTTAGCTGCCGCCCCGGAGGTCCTGGGTTCGTTTCTTGGCTCTGCCACGAAATTTGAAAAGTGGTATGAGGACTGGAGCGGGGTCTACTCAGCCTCGGGTGGCCCAAATGAGTAGAGGGGGTTCGATTCCCACCTCAGCCATCCTCGAAGTGGTTTTCCGTGGTTTCCCACTTCGTCTTCGGGTAAATGCCGGGATGGTACCTACTGTAAGGCCACGGCCGCCTCCTTCCCTCTTCCTAGCCTATCCATCCTAATCTTCCATCCTCTCCCCTCCCTCATGAGGCCCCTGTTCGCTTTGCAGGTGAGGCCGCCTGGGCGAAGTGCTGATCACACCTCCCCAGTTGTATCCATCCTGACCAGATGTTCCCAGCTCCAGGACACTGCCTATAGAGGCGGTAGCGGTGAGTTCCCTCGCTGCGTCCGTGGGAACCACCAACCTAGAGGGTAAATTGACTAAATAAAAAAAAAATATATATATATATATAATACGGAACTCATTTTATTAGATTTTTTTTATTTTATCGTGTGGCCTCCTGAGAGGCCGAGTGCAGGTCTTTCTATTCGACGCCCGTGGGCGACCTGCGCGTCGGGATGAGAGATGGAATGGATGAAGATGAATGAAACTGGGCAAGGATGTGGAAGGAAGCGGCCGTGGCCTGTCAGAAGGTACTGTCCCAGCATTTGCCTGGTGTTGAAAATGGGAAACCACGGAAAACCGTTTCAAGGACAGCCGACGGTGGGGCTCGAACCCACGCGTCTACCGAGTCAGCAGAGAGCTTGGCCCCTTGACCTAACGCTGCGCTTTAGCCCGCGTAGCCACTACTGTCGGTATTTTATTAGATGATTTGTAGCTTCCACCAGCACTAGCCTAAGTAAAGAATACGATATGGATCAACTAGATTAATAGACGCGACACCGCTCATAAACTTAAATTCCTTATAAACAGGTCCTCTTCATTCACAGACCAACACGTAATTTAATATGGATTCTGTTAAAATGAGGCATATTGATATGATAAATATCGTTTAAAATGATAATCTGGTAGCAAAAATATCTACCCTGTCCGGGATTCGAACCCAAGACCTCTAGATTCACAGTCATAAGCACTAACCCCACGGCTATTTCGACTAAGAAAATTGTGTGCACAAGAAGGTGGCTTATTTCCACATTCCAATAATACTGCATTACGGAATTAAGTTTCATTTATATTTTGCTTGTTTCGATAATGTTCCTGCGTGAAATTGAGTTTAAAATGCCTTATGAATAGGCCCTCTTGTGAGTAAAGAGAATGTATTCAGTAATAGTTCATGAAGGCTTGCAATTCTCGTATAACCACAACGATTATATTATATTGATGACTGCATTACCGTTATGTGGGTTAATATTTGAATAGCCATTGTGCAGAAACATAATACCGGCAATGCTGACTACTTACAATGTTTGATATTAAGGCATGTTATCATTTAAATCCCTCTGGGGAACCTGCAACCCCTAGAGGGCGCGTCCCCAGGTGGCGGATAGGGGGCCCCTACAGTAACGGTAGGGTTGGTTCGAATACCCTCCAATAGAACCCGCGGACCAACAGGTAGCCCAATTCTTGGGGGCTTTAGAATACTGAGACACCCTCTCTCCAGGGGCTATAAATATGGAGGGCCCTGCTCTGGGATATGAGTGAAGACCTCAACAGCACCTGCGGTGGAGAAGGAGTCCTTTGGTACAATGCAGATTGTGGAGGAGGCAACCCAGTGCTCGGGTTAATAGAGCAAAAGGTATATGTCCGTATATTGGACATACATCAGGCACCGAACGTCGCCCGGGATAAGGCGACCACTTTTATCAAGTGCCAACGGTTTCTTCGGAGGGCGGATGAGCTGGTAGAAGAAGGGCACTCTCTTGTCCTTGGAGGGGGAAACTGCTCCTAAAGGCGGAAGAGCTACTAGGTGGCCAACGGCATAGAATGGAGAAGGCAACGGGAAACCACTCCATTAAAGATCCTAGGATATCCCAAGTATAGCAGCCATGATGAGTTTCTCTATTGATTGTGATTCTACTGATCATGGGAATCGGAAACCAAGATCCGGCAAGAGAGGAAACAGTAGCGAGGCCTCTTCGGTCGTCATTCAACGAAACCCTTGCAATGACAATTGCAAATTCACTGTTGGTACATGGAACGTAAGAACTTTTCTACAACCAGGACGGCTTGAGGAGGTAAAAAAACTCTATGATTAAGAAGAATCTAGATGTCCTGGGAATGTGTGAAACTAGATGGGCAGGAAATGGAGACTTCATTTCTGATGACTTCAGGATAATCCACGCAGGCAATACCAAAGCTGGAAATAGTGGTGTAGCGATTGTATTAAGAGGAAAATGGACTCACAACGTAGTCAACACTTATCACATTAGTGACAGAATTCTAATGTTACAAGTAAAAGCAATTCCAGTTGATTTGGTGATAATACAAACATATTTCCCCACTTCAAATGCTGATGATGAAGAAATTGAACAAATGTATGATCAAATAGAAGAATTGTTTGACATAGTAAAGGAGAATTCAAACATTATTTTAATGGGTGATTTTAATGCTTCCGTAGGCTCTCATAATGATGTTAAATATGCTGGTAAGTTTGGCATGGGTGATGTCAATGTGAGAGGAGAAAGATTACTGGAATTATGTGAGAAACATGAGATGGTAATAACTAATACCTGTTACGAAGTTCCCAAGAGAAGACGTTACACCTGGATAGCACCTGTAGATAGAAGAAGGTTGCAAAGTGACTACATCATAGTTAAACAAAGATATAGGAACCAAGTGAAAGCTAGCCATAGTTACCCTGGGGCGGAAATTGATAGTGATCATATCCTAGTTGCAGCTAAATGTGATATAAGGTTCAAGAGGAATAAAACATTTAGACGAAAGAGATGGTGTTTAAATAAGCTTCAGGATCCTAATGTAGTACAAAAATTTAAAGATGTTAGCAAATTGGTTAAGGATGAGACTTTAGGATGGGATGATATAAGAAATGGCTTAGAAACAGCCGCAACGGAAATACTAGGCAAAAAACAATTGGAACCGAAGAAGAAATGGATGACCCAGGAAATCCTGGAGCTTATTGAAGAAAGGAACAAATTTAGAAATATAGACACTCAAGCGTATAAGTCTCTAAAGAATCAAATAACAACGAAATGTCGCAAGGAGAAAGAAAATTGGATGAAGCAGGTATGCATGGATATTGAGGATGACCTGAAGAATGGGAAACCTGACAAAGCGTATTTTAAAGTGAAATCTTTGAGCTATCAGCAACGCATTACAGGCAACGTAGTAAAGGATTCCAAAGGGAAGCTATTGTTTGAAAATGATAAGGTATGTGAGCGATGGAAGGAATACCTTGGAGATTTGTATGATGGACCAGATATTACTGACAATAGTAGTTATATAGAAGATGAAGAACTAATTGAAGAAGATGATAAAGATCCAACTATAACTAAAGCAGAGTTTTATGCAGCACTCACTAAACTGAAAGGAAATAAAGCAACTGGTGTAGATAACATTCCTGCAGAGCTCTTAAAATGTTGTGATGTAAGCATTAAGGAATGCCTTTTCCAAATCATTACTAAATGCTATGAGGATGGAATTGTACCTCCTGATTTTATTAAAAGTCGAACAATCACACTACCCAAGAAAGGAAATGCTTGTGAATGTTCTAATTATAGAAATTTAGCCATTCTTTCACTTGCATCAAAGATTTTATTGATAATCATCAAAGAGAGACTAAGCAAGAAAATTGAACAACATCTGGATCAGTATGGATTTAGAACAAGGAAAGGGACTAGGGAGGCTATCCTAGCATTACGTTAGATTTTAGAAAGAAGACTGGAAGTTAATCGAAAAACCTATATAGTATTCATTGATATAGAAAAGGCATTTGATAATGTTAATTGGAAAACCTTATTTCTTACATTGGCCAAAGTCGGGATTGACTGGAAAGACAGGCGCCTTATTCTGAACTTATATAAAAATCAAACTACGGAAATAACAGTTAATGGCAATAAATGAGAAGCAAAAATAAGAAGAGGTGTAAGGCAGGGTTATCCTCTATCACCATATCTCTTTAATATCTATATAGAAGCTGCAGTAAATGCATTAAAAGAGAAAACAAAAGGATTACAATTTAATGGAGTACAGGTTCATAGCATTCGCTTTGCAGATGATATTGCACTTTTAGCAAACTCTGCATGTGAAATGAATAGTATGTTAAACATTTTTCAGAAATCCTTAGGAAAATCCGGGCTAAGTGTTAATTCTCGGAAGACAAAATTAATGGTGGTTGATAAAAAGAAACAACCAATTTTAGCTAATATAATGTTAAATGATAGTGCCATTGAACAAGTAACGGAATTTTGCTATTTGGGAAGTGTGATTAATTATGACAACAGATGCATCTCAGAAATTAAGAAAAGAATAGTGATGGCGAAGAAAGCCTTTCAAAATAACAAGAATTTGCTGCTCAATGAGCACCTCAACTTGAAGATAAGGAAGTCATTTCTCAAGGCCTTTGTTTGGAGTGTGTTGACCTATGGTTGTGAAACATGGACACTGGGGAAAAGAGAAGAATCAAAACTTGAAGCAGCTGAAATGTAGTTTTGGAGACGAATGACCCGAACAAGCAGGGTGGAAAGAAAGAGAAATGAGCTTGTTCTGAACCAAATTCAGGAGAATCGATGCCTGTTGAACACCATCAAGAAAAGGAAATCAAAATTCATGGGACACGTACTCAGACATGACACTCTCCTCCAGGTCATTTTTGAAGGAAAAATTTTGGGGAAGAAACCAAGGGGACGACCAAGACAATCGTATCTCAAGAACATTGTCAAGGAAATGGAATGTGAATCGTATGTCAATATGAAGAGAACTGCTGAAGACCGTAAGAAATGGCTGCAACGACAAGGCTTTTAGCCTTTAAAAGCTGATGATGATCATTTAAATACTGATACGAAGACTTCGAACATGTACCATGTCATTTGTTTCAATTACTTGACACCAGAGTTCGCATGAACGTTTTCCGTTCAGTATGTCATATACATTCCACATGGCCGAGAGTACGTCATGGTATCAACTTCCGACACCGCGCGCTCAATGTTTCTCGTACCACTGCCAGCTGGGTCTTACCACTGCCCGCTGGATCGATCGATCGAGTTGGCAGTGCATCTTATACTAGTACACTTCCGTTCTATCGATCGAGCGGGCAGTGCATACTTCCGTTTTCCACCACTGCCAGCTAGTACACTTCCGTTCGATTGATCGAGCGGTCAGTGAATATTTCCGTTTTCCATCACTGCCAGCTAGTACACTTCCGTTCGATCGATCGAGCGGGCAGTGCATACTTCCGTTCGATCCACCACTGCCAGCTCGGTCGTTCTCGATCCACTTCCGTCCCCAATTTTCAAAATCACTCCCACAAAACTATCCATCAACCGAGCGGAAAGATGATACACATCAATTATGTAAGTAATACCGCCCTAATAACGCCCTAAAAATATGTTCATTAGATATAATCAGAGGTGCGTCATAAAAATCCAAGTTCCAAGAGGTAAAACTGCAACTCAGTGCTATAGAGCATTGCAAGAAACTTGCGGGAAAAAGTCCTACCTTATCGAACTATTGCAAGATGGGTGGAAGCCTTCCGTCAAGGAAGAGAGGAATGTCAACACTGCTGCAACTGACGATTTCCATGTTCAGGCTGTAAGGGCATTATTGGAAAAAGACAGGTGTGGACATTTGTGGAGATTTTAAAGGAACTTAGTATTGTAGCACTGTCTGTCCATCATATTTGAAGAAAAATGCTGAAGATGCAAAAAGGTTGTGCCCACTAGGTTCCACGCACTCTAACTGAAATTGGAAAGTGGCAGCGAATGGTGACAGCAAGAATGCATTTGGAGCGATATGAACATGAAGGTGAGGCTTTTCTTCGTCGCGTTATCACAAAGGATGATACCTAGCTATGTTCGTATACACCGGAGCAGAAACGACAATCAGCGAATGGCGACATACAGAATCACCACGCCCAAAATGATATCGAGCATTGCAGGATCCTTTGAAACTGATGATTATTGTGTGTTATGATTATGAAGGCATAATCTTGGCACATACTGTCCCTCATGGTATAAAAGTAAATTCAGAACGCTACTTGCGTTACTTGGAACATCATTTGCGCCCTGCATGGCGTCATAAATAACGTTAGGCAGTTTGGAGTCCTATTCTGTTACATGACAATGCTCGTTACCATGTAGCTGCAACAGTGAGGAATTTGTTTACAAGGTGTAACTAGGAAGTACTACATCATTCACCAAATTTACCTGACATGAACCCTTTTGATTGCGGCTTATTCTTAATGATCTAGGGCGTTCAATTTCAGTCAAGAATTGATATCCTGGGAGCTCTAGATCGAGCAGTGAGAGAAATATCTAGAAATGGTGCTGCAGATGGAGTGCGTCGTCTTCGAAGAATTTGGAAATGTATTGTTGATATTGTGCCCATTTACGATGTCATGGTCCGGCGTGAGTTTAAAGAGAGAGCGCTCGTGACGTCAGCGAGTCAAGGTCTAGCTGCCAACTCAACGCAAGCTTTGAACCGGCCACATGTTCCACGTGTAGCTAGCGGATATTGAAGGCATATTCGTTATAAGCTTTTGTTATAGAAGAAACTTATCTCAACGCTTCAGTATTGTATGGGGAGTAATATGCTTGCTTACTCATGATATTCTATTGGAAATTACAAACCTTCTGGATGGTTCTATGAACATAGCCAATGATATGGAAGATCAGGCATTACGTAATGCGAGTTGAATGATCAATATTCGCCCGTGAGACGGTATAAAAACCGGCCTTGACACAGGTCAAGTACACAGTCGGACTTAGTCTGACCCGTCATCGAACCACGAAATGTGTGTGTGTCATCGATACAGTTGAATACGACGTCAGTATGAGCGAGTGCTCCTTCGAACTAGGCAATTAGTGCGACGTTACTCTGTCCGTTTGGACATAGCCTAGGTGCGACGTTGGTGGTGAACATAGCCATAATTTACAGTGCTTCGAACTTATAATTCTGCACCTGATAGAACACTTCAAGACATCAAGAGTTATGTGAGTGCGACTTGTAATTTACAAGTATTTCACTGTGGTTTTGTGTATAGTCCCCACTAGCAACAACAAACTCTTAAGAACTGGGACCACCTCATAAGTTAGCAATCGAACATTTGCAAAAGCTAACAGGCTACCCTCACAACTTATATTTTTATACGGGGAAATATCAGGCCAGATTCCACCTATATTCACAAAGACATTATCACCTGGAATTATTGTTATTTGCCTGTCCCGTCAGACAAGGGGGGGGGGGGGGGTCATACCAGTGAACTCCATTATTAAACATGAACATTACTAGCAGCATGCCTTATGCGCATGGATACCGATCCCAAGATAGGTTAATTTCATGACCCCAGACCATGGGGATGACTAGCGGCTAGAAGGCAGGATGTGAGGAGACCAGACCAGGATGTCCTTAGGATCGAGGAATAAAGCCACCTGCGGCTGAGGTCCGTAGGTCAAGCAGAATGCTGCATCATACCCCCAATGCCCTGCGTTTCAACTTCTCAGGTCCGTGGTGCGTGGAGTCCACCTGCACCGCGGGAGTTGAACGCGACATCATGCCCCATGTTAAACTTTTCAGATCCGTGGTGCGTGGAGTTGATCTGCATCGAGGGAGGTCTGATAGCCACGGAAACATGATAACGTAGACTTCCGCAAGCTTAAACATTTCAGAGAGCCATGAATATTCCTCCGTTCTGATAGACCAATTCACCTTCTTTATTAAGTAACTCTTGTGCAGTTAGAATGGTTTTATATTTTAGGCGTAATTTTTCCATTTAGTCAGGGTAGACTTGCAGCCGAGGTTCAATCCTCAATGTTTCATTTTTGCAGTAAATAATATGAGGATTCCTATCCCAATTCATAAAGCAGCAGATTTTCAATGATTAGATGCATTAAATAATTTTTATTCTGCATGACAGGAAAATATGATGTCTCATAATAATAATGATAATAAGAAATATTTTTTCTGAATCAATAATAATAATCTTGAATTCTATAAATAATGATGGAAGTGATATTCCAAATGAATAATAGTCATGAGAGCTACTGATAAAATATTGAATAATAATTACTGTTGATATCCATTTGAATGCTTAATATTTGTTATCTTTTAGGATGTTGAGAATAGAAGTTAAATTGCTAAGGCACTTCGTAAAAGTTGTTTAAAGAGGCCTAGATCCTCGTGTTGAGTGGAGATTAGAGGAGTTGTATCCGAAATCCACCGAAAGCTGTATGCTTTGATAAAAAATGAAATGGGAGTTGCGGGAATTGTCTTCTGTCCCATAATGCTTCTGTGTATTCCAAATCCTAAAGATTGTCCTGTGATGTGATAGCTCAAATTATTATGGATTATTACAAGCAATATTGTCAAGTAAATTTTTATGGTCAGTGCATTAGATCTTTAATGTTATGAAGGAATATGTCTAGCTAACTCCATGAAACCAGATATTATTATTATTATTGTTCTCAATTTTCTGCTATAAAACTAACTGCTGTTCCCAAGTAATAGTCATGATGACATTTTGACATAACTGCGTTAAGAAGTGTGTTTATTAAATAATTGAATGAAGAATCGTGTGTGAACTAATCCGTGCTAATGTCAGAACTATTTGTAGATAGTAAAATAGAGTAACTATGCAACATAATAGGGAAAAATTATTTTATGTCATCTCGACTTGTATAAATTAAAGAATGAAGTGTAATTCATAAACATAGTCAAGATATGGACAATTTTAAATAGGACTATGGTTTATTTTCATGTAAGAGAGACATAAAATCTGCTATTGAATGCGTGTGCTGTTTTTGTGCTTCTGCAAGAATGCAACAATTTAATTTTTTTTTTTTTTTTGTGAATTGGTTCGTCTTGAAACATGGTCTTCAATTCTCAATTGCATGTCATGTATTTCCATTTTCCTCTACGAGCGGCATGAGCACAGTGTAGGTAATTATCGCCCAAACCCAGAACGCCCTGAGAGAGATCTCGCGCTAACACTGTGTTCACTGCTGTCTCGCATGTGGTTGTCTGTCGCTCCAGGTGCACAGACGGGCACAATCTGGCAGGAGACTATATATGAAGTTCGTAATAACAAAACAAATCAAATATAATTCCTTGTGTTGTTATAGTTGGGTTGCCATTACTTATCGAATGCTCTATTACATGCCATAGAAATATATGCCAACAGGTGAGTAGTATAATCACAGCTCATTATACCAACCTATAATTCTATCCCGTGTTTAGGACGCAAGAAATATAAACATGATTTAAAAAATGTTGTACAGCCGCCATTTACAAGATCTCATAGAAATTGAATGAATATAGACCCGAATAGTATGAAGATTCACCGTACTAACTGTCACTGCTCTCGGACTAAGTCACGAGAAAGATCCATATACATATTTAAATTTCACTACGCTGCCGTGTTGGTTTTGTGTTCACCAGGTTATTTAAAGGCCCTTAAATGAACGAACGTGCGTTAATAGCCTCTTATCAACATACAAAATTGTAATTTGATACCTGTAATAGATTCGTTGATATTGAGAAGCGACTACACACTGTATTTTGGATGATATGGTGCGATAGCGCAGCATAGCATTTGGCGATGAATGTTGGCAGTGGCAGACTTAGTAATTTAGATAGAATTATTTGTTATTGTGTCCTCTTGTGCTAAAGTCAACATTTAACGACCAGGCTCTTGACTGACGCAGGATCATTGTCACTACCACTACCGTGTTATCATTTTATACTGGATGGGGATTTCTTTCTTTCGTCACTAACCTATTGTTGCTTATCTTTGTTTGATAGTACTTCTCTGAGTGACTTTTGTAGGACTCACAAGTACGATGGTTCTTTTTCAGGAAAGGCCATATAAGATACACATTATTGTATGATTAAATTTTGTTGCCCTACATGTAGTTGCCTAGTACAAATTTCTACAGGAATAGGGATTCTAACCCAGTTTTTATATTATTTAGTTAATTTTATTGTTTATTTGGATTTATTATGTATGTCTTAGGAAATAAACCCTGATGCCTTTCAGTATTTTATAATAAACCGGTGTTCTAATTTCCATTTTTCTTGTTTAGGTCAACATGTATTTTGGACTAGGGATCCACCCACTTTCTAAATTTGTATCCACTACGCCCCGAGATAGGAATCTTGACCTTAGGGTCCAGTTCGGATGCATGAGGGTTTATTTGTACGGTTATTCTGGGAATTTGGTATATATGGGAATGGATTATCACTCCACCGTCCTTGTCTAACGGGCAAAACGTGAAGAAAGGACTAATTATCCGTTGACCCTCTTTGGTTCCGAATGAGCCTTAACGAACTCAGAAAATCACTGTTCAAAAGGATATGGATTCAAACTAAGAGCAACTATTGAGCATTTACTTATATCTACACCTTGTACAGGGTCACCTATATACTTTGTCTCCGCAGGTGAGGCGGGGTTTCGCTAGGCTGATGGGCTATCCCGTCTTGCCTGCCGGAGCAGAGTTTGTGCGGGGGCAAGGGGTCTGCGGTGATGACTGGCTTGTTCAAGGTCTCGCAACGCCATTTGTATCAGCCAAGCGGGACTGCGAATACACACAACTAATTTTTCAAAATCTATAAAGATGACATTTGTTTAGGTCAATTGAAATTCTACAGAGGAAAGGTACAAAACAGCCAGGAATCAAAGTAGGCAATGGAGAAATATTCAAATGCTTAACGGAGGAACGGAACTATAAATACCTAAGCTTCATTAGCCTACAAAGATTAAACCACTCCGAAATTAGGCCACGCTTAACTAAAATTTCATGTCGTATGGACACTGCTCCTAAGACCTTGCTATATACAGAAAAGGAAGTCTATGCCATCTCTGGAGTTGTGAAATGGTCTTTAACAGATCTCACAGAGCTTGAGCGGTTATTATTCACTACAGTGATCAGTGCCTCCCAACTATTGTTGTTCTTGTTGCTTCAGTGGGGTTTGGAACATCCTTAATCTGAGGTCTAGTATCAGAACCGCGGATGTTCTGGTTAGATTCACGACCCCTAAAAGAAATGTAATTTTGTTCTGAGTGCTGGAATGGAGCACACTCTGCTTCTTGAGGTAGAACTGAGAAGTTGTAGGTTTTATGACCACCTCAGGCATCTAAGAAGTGATTTTCCGTGGTTTCCTATAGCTACTGCAGGCGAATGCCGGAATGGTATCTAAATTAAGGTCACTGCCACATCCTTCACAATTCCTGTCCCTAATGATTTAGGCTATACATACACTAGTACAGCCGTAAAACTGAGTCATGTCAACCAACGGATTTCACATACACTAAAATGCACGGGATAACATGGCCACAATATTGCAGAACCCCCAAATGAATATGTAATAGCTTAAATGCAACTTCGAGTGAATGAGATTGTAAATGAAGAGCTACTCTAATTATTCCCATTGCTAGCAATTACGGTCTCCGTTTTTCCCTACTAACCTTATCATGATAATGTAACAAGTTCTTGTAACTTGAGTACGCAACTACCGTATATTTATGTGCATTTCCTTGTTGGGATTTTACGAGCGTTTGCGTGCTATTCATAAACAACCGCAAGTAAAATGGAATAAATAAACGTAAGATTAGATTAGTTTCTTAAGTTCCTCATTGAAAAAGTAGTACATACAGACAATTAAAAATGATACCATGCATGCAAGAAGGTTTGAACACGCTACTCTGTGCCTTCCATCCAGAGGCACTAAACTCCTTGCTGTGTCAACTCGTTCTGAATAGCTGCCGGCACGCTAGTTAATAACGCACGAATAATCACTTCGATTAACTTGTAGACTACATAATGTGCCAGACGCATTATGGTCTGTCCAAGGTACTCTGTTATTGACAGGTATGTATGCACTGTTGAAAGTTGCATGAAACTGCTGTAATCAACATTGAGCGTTTTCCATGTGAGATTGTTCAGCCAGCACCAGTTGGGTACGGTTGTATACCGAAGCGATGTTTCTCGCTTGCCCTGCTCAAAGTTTTGGTATGACATCTTAGAGCTCTCGGTTGCCGTTTGAGGCTTAATTACGTGGGACCAATGTTAGTCGATTTATTTTTATTTAACGATCCCCTTCTGGACATAATTCCAGCACTCGGTTGTTTACAAAGCCACGGCAGTTACAGGTGAATTAAAACCCATATTAATGTTATTATTAATGTGAAGAAAGGAGACAGAAGTAATGAGGACCGACAAATGGATGGGCCTGAGCTACAAACTAGGTCACGTCTATACACGCTTCGGTGCCCAAGGGTTCCACGGGAAAATATGGTTAACCACCAGATTCCACGTCCCGGACGAAGGGTGTAATAGTGGTATGACCTGCTCTAGGTACCACCTGATGGTCTGTACAAAGCTAACACAATGCAGCAGCACACTTGCTAAGGACTGGTAAAGTGACATATTGAATAATTACAACATTTTAACCCGCAACTTGAATGTACTCATTGTATTTAATAAAATCATTTTATACTTATTAATATTATTATTACGATTAGCATAATTTGTGTTGTGTTTATATTTGATATTAGTCCATACAGTTGTAGAGATGTAATGTTTAACTACTATGACTTGCATATTTTTAAGAGATCCGCAAGCTTTATCAGACACCAGTTTTGACGATATCTGTCACTAGAGAATTTCGATTTGTGGCCTCTAGAGGTATCATATTTCCTGATTAGGCAGAGGCGAAATGAGTGAAACAACAGAAGTTGTTGTGTTGTTGAGTCATTTTGTAACATCATGGTCATGTAGCTTAGTGTACTTTGGTGTGTATGGAATCTGTATGATAACCTTGGTCAGAATGATGGATTTAATTAAGTTGTTTTTAAACAGGGGCTAGTATTTGAGTAAGAGATGTCCGTGGCCTTAATTTAGGTGCCACTCTGGTATACGTCTACAGAAGAAGGAGAAAACCACATAAAAACTCTTCTGGACTTGCCGAGATGTTGATCTACCTGAATCTCAGCAGTGCTAGTCACTGCGCCACGAGATGCACATTGGAGCAGAAGGCAAAATATACTATTGATAACAAGCTGTAGCTCTCCGTTGAATTTATTGCTTTGTGATGAAGAATGAAATGGTACTTTTACTGTTACTCTATATTTTAGGAAAATTGTGTTTTACTGTACTTTGATGAGAATAAGTTTCGTGTAGAAATAAATATCATATTTTCATATATCCTATTTATGTTAATTGCCTATATTAACATAGAAAATTTCCCTTTGATCCAAGAAACAACACTTCCGTGCGAGGCGCGCCATGACATGTGATAGGCTCCATCTTGGCAACGCTGTACAGCATTCTCCGGAGCGGCTAGCTGGTGAACCATGTCTTATTTCCCCGTACAAATTCAAACCGATTTAATATAATTGAATATATTTACGTATTTCACAGTCATACAGCATAACGTTTCGATGTAATAAGGATTACAACGCGACCAAGAACTACATTTTCCAACGAAATGTGACGCATGGTTGAAACACGCTTAAAAACGGGCACTTTTTGTGTTCCAACTGTGATAAAAAAATATTAAAATATAAATTAAAAATGCCAATGTTACATGAACTAACGCAAAATAGAACGACGAAAATGATGATGTTATTAGATTTTAAGTAGGTCTATTGGTTACTTCACAAACAACCTTCAAACTCGAGCGCACATAATATTTTGGTCGAGAGTAGATGATGTCTCCGGTGTGAAAGGATTAGCCGACATTTTCGCCGTTGTCCAGGGAACGCCCGATTGCTTCATAACTCTACTGTAGGTCACAATATTCGGGGAGGCACCTTTCTTGTTCCCCAATACATTGAATACTCCTTATATCGCTTATATTCGTAGTCAAAACATTTGCCGTTGCATTGGACAAGTTCCTTTAAAAAAATCTGCGCCTTACTAACAGCGCATACGTCTCTACCATCGACGTTCAACTATCATTGCTCTGCACGGAATTCCATCAATAATAAATAATTACCAACCAGTTCAACATACCGCCAGTGATGCGAGAACTTCGGTATACCTACTCGTTACTCAAGCACTATGAAGTAACTTTCAATTTACAAATACTCCAATAACCTTATACATCATCGTGCTTAATCATTACCAATTCTTGTGCCAATACCTGCAACGCATTCCTTATTTACGTATTCCTTCATTACACATTATTATAGCCATTCATTTGCGAAATCTTTTCTCATGCATCAATTTCTTTACCTAGATTAACCACGTTAAAAATATTGAACCAGATTCTTAAAGATCTACATCTGCATATGCCATCGAATTAATAAAAATATTCCTTCCTTACATTTCAAGTTTCCTTCTCCATTTAAATGCTTAACAACATTATTTAATAACTTTTCATTACTTATTACTCGAGTGTATCAATTACACCTCGTTATGCATTATTTTATTACAGCTTATAAAAGCGTTATTAAGTCTTTCTTTTCATTAGAAGCTAACAATTACTTTCCTTAAATATTTCTTATTACTCGACAATACATTCTTGTATCATACATTATTTATGTGCTATAAAGCCTTACACATCAAACATGACTATTACACTGCTTAAAAATGGCATTATAACTTCACGTGACAATTTCTAGCGTTCAGTAACGTCTTACAGTATTTTATATCTTTAAAATAAATTACTAAGCCTTGCTTGGCGTTTCATACAAGCAATATGCGTTTATATTACGCTCTACACATTTGTTTACAATCTTACTGCATTATACAGTATACATTATTCTCAGGGGCGTGGTGGCTCAGCGGTCTAGCTGTATGCCTCTCACCAAGGCGGTCCGGGTTCGATTCCCGGTCAATGCATGTGAGATTTTCGATGTGAAATGCCATGTCCTGTGGTTCGGATTCCACGTAAAAAGGAGGTCCCGTGGCTCATAATCACAAGATTCACGGTCACGTAAAACTACAATCTTCCTTTTTACATTATTCTCATTCGTATTTTGTCTATCATACTTGTCTATTATAAAATATATCTAAGAGATTTTATATTGTAGCATTCCCTGATCCATAAAACGCATTTACGCTTATCGGACTACATTTACGTATTAAAATAGCAGACGAAAAATTAAATAAACAATTTAACAACACGTCAAAACGACACACGGTGACGTGAAAATTTAATACAAATTTAACAATTACTGAAATGTCATCTATCATGACTAAATAACAATAAACAATGAAGATTAACCTGTTCATAAAAATGTTGGTCAACAAAATATACACAGCACTGGCAACACACTATTAAATGAATCGAAAACTACCAAATACCTCACTGCCAACACGCCTCTGGTCAATCTGCTGTAACAGCGCCCAGCTGAGAACGGTATTCCTTCGGCTGTGTTCCTCAAATACCTGCATACGGCACCCAGCTGCTAGTGTGGCCTCCAGCTGGTCTGGCGCGCCCTCTCCACGTCAGCTCGCTGCCTCGCACGACTGGGGATGAACGAACCCTGCTCCCTGGTCTCGTTCCTCGAGACTGCCTGGGATCTCTCGTGCTTTTCTGAATCATATGATTTTGTTGGGTATCTCTTCGTATGGCTGCTATCTCGATGTTCTTCGTCGAATGCAAACTGTATGACAGTAGTCTTTTGAGAATTCCATGGTGTTATCGGAATTTCAATTAGTGTAGTTGCACTTAGTGACATCTTCGAACTACAGTTGGTAATATGGTAGTTCGTCTTCATCTCTCTCGTCTTGCTAAGTCACTCCTCATTTCCACATAATTGATTGTAGACTATTTCCCCTCCATAGCGTTTAACAATTCATAACTCCCTCTGTAGAGTTCGAATTATAATATAGTGTCTGACTTATATTGGTCGACATAGTTGATGGCTGCTTATTATTTCGAAGTATTTTGTAGAATATATTTCTCCTGATATGTTGTGTGTACCTCGAGGAATCGTAGGTTATGTTCGTATTCAGCCTTCTTCCTTCAGTAGGTAACTTGTAGAATACAATAATGTTTCTCTTCTTTCAGTTTAAAAACGCTTGTCTGCTCTGCATAATTTCAACGGGGTTGCCTTCTGATACTTGACCGGAGGTAGACACTTACCTCCCGGTATCTTCACCTTCCTCGCCGACCCAAATTCTTTAGTAATTTCTGGAGCCTTAGTTAACGCGACTATTGACTTCCATCGCTCGGAGTGGAATGATCCTGGTCTCGTATGAAGACTTGCCTCCTCTGCGTAATAAGTGGCGTCTTCGCGCTAAAACTTCTTCCGTCCATTTCTTATCCAAATATCTCTTTTCCAACGCTTAATCCCAAATAAACCTTCAATCCATTATCATTTATTTCCAGCTTCGTATTTCCGTACTCAAATTGTTTATAATTACTTCACCAAATAAACATAATTATATCCGCGGTAAATATCTGTAAATTCTGTGATTGGCTTAGCCGCGATCACGTGACTTTTCCGTAAATATTTGGCGCGTGCATCAGCCTAATTTCGACTTGACGTTCTGTAGGGTCGCGTGCAAAATCCTCGCTTGTCGGAAGACTCTCACTGTCTCTCTCTCACACACGTCAGAAACTGTTTCGACTCGGCGTAACCTGCCCTCGACTCAACGAAATGACCAGTTTCCAGTTCCCTTTACGCTTCATTATTCCCATGTTAAAAATTCCCAGATTACAAATCTTCACATTTCTAAATCTTGTTTTATAAATGCTAATATCCAGTCCATATCCTCTTGCCTGCATTCATTACATGTTCAATACAGAGTAGGGTGCATTCTCATTCCATTTAATATGAATGTTGCATTGCCACCGTACCAAAGGTTCGATGCTTGACTGCAGCATATCCTGGGCTCAATGAATTCGGGCTCAGTACATAACAACTAAACTTTTAGTAATTAAATCATCTTGCTATGTCATTCTGTATTCTTTTATTTGACTATCGTAGGTTGAAGAAAACAGTCCTCGTATGTTAGTTGAGAAAGTCCAGAACTATTGACATACACCACTATAAGTTAGGATTCATAGCCTCCTCCACACACATAAGAAAGTAAGTTGCACGATGATCAACACAGATCGCGTTACTATTGCCCAAGATACAGCGTCAGATAGCGCTAGCAACCTAGCACCTAGAAGGCAGCCAACGAGTAGGCACTATGGGAATAGATGCGTCGGTACACAGTAATACGTTTAGTGAATTGGACACCAGTATAGGAACAGCCGAAAATCAGCTAAGAATACAAAACCACAGTGTGAACTCCGTCACACTGTTAACTCCGTTAACATACTTAACCAACTACAAAAGCTCACCAAATAAGAAATTTGAAAATCAACGTTTAATAACAAAAGAGACTAGAACGTAATTACTTCAATATCTCTTAATGGTAGAAGTAAACCATGCAAAAATATTTTCAAAAATGTTTTGCATTAATACACATTAAGAAAATTAACACATAAAAAAGAACACGCAACACTTTAGAAGTGTAATAGACTGATGGAATAAAAAAAAATGGTTAAAAAATCCGACTCGTCACAAAGTTTAATTACATCCTTGTGTAGCTTGATAATTGTAAATTCTGTTGCACACAATTGTAATATACATATCCACTGAACTTAAATTAAGCATAGGTGAGAAGAATCTGATGATGTTCGCTTGATAAACGAAACTAGTCACCCAATCGTCCAATCATCCCCCATCTCCCACCCCCTGCCATGTACACACATCAAAAAAAGTTTTGCATCACCTCGGTTCCAAGAGTTCCGGAACCGTTAAATACAAAGGGAATAGAGATCAACACAAACAACATTTCAGCTCGTTTTATTGCTCATGAGACCCACACATTGCATGTTGTACCATCATACAGCTAGACTTTCAGCATTTGTGGTCCAGATTGCAGTACACACCACTACCTCTAATACCTAGTAGCACGTCCTCTTGCATTGATGCATGCCTGTATTCGCCGTGGCATACTATCCACAAGTTCATCAAGACACTGTTGGTCCAAATTGTCCCACTCCTCAACGACAATTCGGCGTAAATCTCTCAGAGTGGTTGGTGGGTCAAGACGTCCATAAACAGCCCTTTTCAACATATCCCAGGCATGTTCGATAGGGTTCATGTCTGGCGAACATGCTGGCCACTGTAGTCGAGCGATGTCGTTATCTTGAAGGAACGCATTCACAAGATGTGCACGATGAGGTCGAGAATTGTCGTCCATGAAGACAAATGCCTCTCCAATATTCTGCCGATATGGTTCCACTATGGGTCGGAGGATGTCATTCAGGTATCGTAAAGCCGTTTCGGAGCCTTCCATGACCACCAGTGGCGTACGTCGGCCCCACCTAATGCCACCCCAAAAACATCAGGGAACCACCACCTTGCTGCACTCGCTGGACAGTGTGTCTAAGACGTTCAGCCTGACCAGGGTGCCTCCAAACACGTCTCCGACGATTGTCTGGTTGAAGGCATATGCGACACTCATCGGTGAAGAGAACGTGATGCCAATTCCGTGGGGTCCATTCAGCATGTTGTTGGGCCCATCTGTACCGCGCTGCATGGTGTCGGGGTTGCAAAGCTGGACCTCGCCATGGACGTCGGGAGTGAAGTTGCGCATCATGCAGCCTATTGCGCACAGTTTGAGTTGAAACACGACGTCCTGTGGCTGAACGAAACGCATTATTCAACATGGTGGCATTGCTGTCAGGGTTCCTCCGAGCGGCAATCCGTAAGTAGCGGTCATCCACTACAGTAGTAGCCCTTGGGCGGCCTGAGCGAGGCCTGTCATCGACAGTTCCTGTATCTCTGTACCTCCTCCATGTCCGAACAACATCGCTTTGGTTCACTCTGAGACGCCTGGAAACTTCCCTTGTTGAGAGCCCTTCTTGACACAAAGTAACAATGCGGACGCGATCGAACTGCGGTATTGACCTTCTAGGCATGGTAGAACTACAGACAACATGAGCAGCGTACCTTCGTCCTGGTGGAATGACTGGAACTGATCGGCTGTCGTACCCCCTCCGTCTAATAGGCCCTGCTCATGCATGGTTGTTTACATCTTTGAGCAGTTTTAGTGACATCTATGAACAGTCAAAGGGACTGTATCTTGGATACAATATACACAGTCAACGTCTATATGCCGGAGATCTGGGAACCGAGGTGATGCAAAACTTTTTTTGATGTGTGTATATAAAAGTGTTGTATTAAGTGTGTAAAGAATTCCTGTAATTTATTTCAGGCGATAACAAATTAATTGTATTTCACCGCTGAATCAAATTAGGGCAACGGCACTGAAAAATGGCTCATAGGATATAAATGTCCTTTGTCTTTTCTTTCTTTGATACCGGTATTTTTCGGGAGTTCATATGTCTTTATATTCTCAATAAATCCTGCCTGTTGTAGGAGACCTTAGAGGATTTAGGGTCAGCCTGGTAGCGTTATACCTTCAAGTTCGAGAGTTGGCGACTTCATTGGATCCCTGAGCTTGACTCTCTTTCTTTCTTTCTTTCTTTCTTTCTTTTTCCAGTGACTTCGTGGCTGACACTCTCCTCTTCCTATCTGTCATTCATGGGTCTATCTTTTCCAAGTCCTTTATTCATCATTTTCGAAGTGGTTGTGTCGCGGAGGAGGGGTTGAAAGAGGGGAGGGGGGTGGATTCAATCTTCAAGGGTTGAGGCATTAGAAGCTGCTTGTTTGTAATGCATTATCATATTTTCTAGTTTACCCCGATATATTAAAATGGATATTTCATACGAGGGTCATTAATAAGGCATGGCAACTATGTTATATCTAGGGCCCGGATTTTTTGAAAATGCATATGCGCATATGCATATGCATATTTTGACATATTTTGAGGTTTAGTGCATATTCTTGACGTAACAGCATATTCTGGTATATATGTCTGAATTTAATGACAATTACAAGAACTAGTAAAATAAATCTGTTTTGTACATCCCTAGCTAGTTGCCTATATTATGTGCATCCCTCACTAATTGGTGTTTTCGACTCTCTGTGTAACGGCACTTTACTTTCACAACTGAAAATTGCAACAGATAGCTTAGGTATGAGTAGGCAGGCTGGCTGGACTTCCCGGAATTCCTTTCTCTACCACAGTAGATAATAATCTCAGGGGGTTGGGCAATTGGTCAGGACAGAAGTATCTTCAGTTCACTAGTTACATTCCAGTTTAATGCCCTGCATCTCAAGTGTTATTTTCTAAAAATGCCTAAGGAAAAGAGCAGGAGAAGAGATTTACTAAATCAGTGGGTGTCGGGTAATAGGGACTATTCAACAGATGGTGTCATCGTGTACTGTCAAGTTTGCTCAAAGGAAGTAAAATGTGGAAAGAAATTTCAGCTTGAACAGCATTCAAAAACAACTGCACATATTAAAGCAAAGGAGGAGAAGAACAGCACACCACAACAACTACTTCTTACGCAGGTAAAGCCTAAGTCCAGTATTCTTAATACATTTTCAAATGATCTTTGTAGGGCTTTCGTATGCAGCAACTTTCCACGGAATAAATTAAACAATCCAGTTCTGCGATCATTTCTTGAGAAATATTTTGTAAATCAAAAAATACCAGATGAATCAACTATTAGGAAAAATTACCTACCTCCGCTATATGAATCTACCCTGGAATTGATCCGTTCTGATATCGGAAGGAACTATGTCTTGATATCGGTGGATGAGACAACGGATTCATGTGGCCGTTACATAGCAAATTTCGTGGTTGGTAAATTACATCCAGACGAACCCGGTAAGCCGCATCTTCTTGCTTGTAAAGTACTAGAGAAAACCAACCATAGCACAATAGCAAGATTTGTAAATGATTCTCTGCGACTATTGTGGCCATCTGAAATTGAGGATAATTGTTGTAAAGTGCTTGTACTGCTCACAGATGCAGCTTCGTATATGTTGAAAGCAACAAAGGCCCTCCAAGTATTTTATCCGAAACTCATACACGTTACCTGTTTAGCGCACGGATTACAACGCATTGCAGAAGAAATACGCACACAGATTCCAGCTGTTAACAATTTAATTGGATGTGGGAAGAAGCTGTTTCTGAAAGCACCAACTCGTGTCCAGTTCTACAAAGATTGTCTACCTGAACCTGTCCTGACTACGTGGGGGACATGGTTATCTGCAGTATAATTTTATCAAGAGAATTTTAATGAAGTGAAAGAAGTGGTTACAAAACTTGAAGATGAGCATATTGCGTGTGTCCGTGATGCAAAAGTTGTGTTTGAAACCGCTACTGTTTATCAAGACGTGATTTCATTCATGCACATTTTTCTAAACTTCCAAAAGCCATTAAGAGCTTAGAATCTTCTGGTACTCCCCTCCATGAATCACTTGATCTCGTTGAGAAAGCTGCATCTTCATTGAATTCCGCTCCAGGCGAAATTGGAGAGAAGATTAAATGCAAGTTAGAAAAGGTGTTGAATTCGAACCCAGGACTGAAGAAGATTAAGTTAATTAGTCAATACTTGAGTGGAACTAGGGTACCCTTGCCAGATGTATGCTCCGAAACTTTGGTGCCCGTGTATAAGTACTGTCCAATCACGTCAGTTGATGTAGGACGATCATTCTCAGCCTATAAACTCATTTTGACGGACAATAGACATACTTTTTCTCCAGAAAACATTGAAAGACTACTAGTTACCTATTGTGATGCTTCTTTTTGCAACAAATGATTCCTGTAAATAGGTAAGTGAATAAAATTGCATGTTTTAAGTGCATATTTCATTATTTTCCGTGCATATATTCTAACTTTTTAGTGCATAGTTGCATGCATATTTTCAGGTATTTTAGTGCATATAAATTCGGGCCCTAGTTATATCTTTCGAACATATGGCATCACGGTAATTCCAGTGTGGACATTGGAAACCCCGTGGCAAACAGCACAGAATTCACCCGACAGAATGCGACTTTAAGTACAGGTGGCTAGGTTTCAGCGCCATACACGTTCATTCTGAGCCTGGCCGTGCTACAAGATGGATGTAACCAGGTTGGAACAGCAATAATTCGAGAAAATTGGTTTTCTCAGTGGCAGAAATGCTCCGCAGTGACATGCAGCATTATGTGAAGCTGTTGGTGATTACCGAACAGTCGCACGTTGGTTAGAGGCTATCCGACATGGACGCGCAGCAACTGCAGACTCGCCGCTAAGTGGGCGCCCCTTGTCTGCACGATCTGACATGTCCGTGTCTGTTATTGAACAGTGTTACAATGCTTGGAAACGGTGTCCTGGATGTTAATTGATTGATTTGTTTTCCATTTGTACTAGTGCAAAATAAATTTACACAGAGTTCCATTGTGTGGTTTTCATTTGTACCTTTGCCGTTAACTCCTGTACTCGAACCCTATTTTCTGTTGGCTTTGAGATATTACACGGACTTGACGGTTCAATGCACATCGTGGATTTCCCATGCTGTAGCATTATCGAAAGATGTAACATACTGTAGTTGCCATGACTTATGGAATGACCCTCGTATAAAGTGATAACGATTGATAAATATAATAGAAATTACCAAGGATTTTGGTGAAATTTTATGAAACAATGATTCGAGTTTTACGTCAGAAAGATGGTACTGGTTTAATAGTTCACAGTGTTCACAGCCCCTCTCAAAGTTACTTTGGGTGCTCCAACCTTTATCCCAGCCACTAAAACTAAATTAGTGTATTTAGACCACATATTATTCCTGTCTTTACGCTATCGGGTAAGAATTGATATGGGTTTTGTTTGTAAGTTGTGGGATGGTTTATACCGTTAGATGCCTACCTTATCACAGGAGCTAATGGGAGAAGAAATGTATGACGTTGAACGAGAACCTTATGGTAATAATAATGTTGTTGGTTTTACGTCCCTTTTAACTACTGTTGCTTTTAGAGACGCCGGGGTACCGGAATATTGCCCCGAAGGGGATCTTTAACGTACCAATAAATCTACTGACACGGCTCCCTCGCATTTTCGCATCCTGAAATGCCAACTGACTACGCCAGGATTCAATCCTACAACCTTGAGCTCATCACGTGAGAACGTTACCGCTGAGCCACGCAGACAGCCGAATCTTTATGGAGTTGGAAGCAAGACGGTAAGGTTCTCTAGAAGGTACCATCCTTGCATTTACCTAACATTGAATATACTGTAGGAATCCACGGAAAACAATTTTAATGATGGACAACGGTAGGATTCAAAGCCCAATCGTCTTCCGAATCCGCAAATCACCCGGCCCAATGATCAAGCGACGGTAAATGAAATTAATCAGTGAATATTTGAAATTCTTACGAATCATAATAGCAGTGCACAGGCACCTGGGGACTGTGTTTTCGTAGAGTATATTGCCCGGAATGCCAATAGTTTCCTTACCACGTGCCGTGTATGAAGCAGTCTCTCTTTTTTTTATTCCATGGTTACGGTATTTGCCGGAAAGTAATTAAGGTCTTGAGCTGTTTAACAGGTGATTATGGCCAAAAGAAAATTAATTAAAAGACGGGGTGTCATCTTTTGTTTTCTGACTTTATTAACAAGAATATATTGTCTTACATTTTAATATCATCCTTATACACTTTACACACAACATTTTAACATTCCTTGGGAAGTTTAATTTTAAAGGTGGAATGTCGGGTTAATTGTGATTATGTCTAAGAATGTACCTGCGTGCATTACTCTCGTACTACTAACGGGTGAATTTGCCCAATTCAAACTGAATAAACGGGGGCTTTCGATTCTGGACCAACCCCTTCTACAGTATCAATATACTGTACATAGAAGTGTTTGAAATGTGGGGTTATAGGAGAATGATGAAGATCAGATGGCTAAGAGCAACACATTAAGAGGTATTAAGATGAGTCATAGATGAGAGATATTTCAGTAGTCTGCTTATGAAGGTAAGGGATAGGCTCGTAGGACACATACTAAGACACCAGGAATAGAAAACTTAGTTATGGAAGGAACGGTCGAAGACAAGAACTGTAAGGGTAGACCAAGGTAATAATGTGTCAAATAGGTTGTCTTGGATGTAATGTGTGGTAGCTATGTAGAGATGAAATGATTAGCTCAGAACAGGAAGGAATGGAAAGCTGCATCAAACCAGTCAAAAGATGGAAGACTCAAACAACATCAACAACAACAGTGCAGAGATTAATTCCAAACCCAGCATGAAACATGGTATCATTGCTTTCAACCAGATTTAACAATACATTAGGTAGGTTATTTATTTATTTATTTATTTATTTATTTATTTAATTCTTCTTCTTCTTCATTTCCCGTTTCCAGTTCCCTGGGTCGGGTTGCGAATCAAGGACCTCCACAGTTGTCTATCCCTCCACCATTCATTTCCTTTTTTCAAAACTTCTTTTTCTTTTACTCCTCTTTTCTCTATGCTTTCCTTCACCGTATCTATCCACCTATTTCTGGGCCTTCCTCGTGGTCTTCTTCCTGGTATTTTCTCCATAAATATTCTTTTTGGTACTCTATATTCTTCCATTCTCATCATATGTCCGTACCACTCCAGCTTACTGGTTTCTAGCTTGTCTTGCAGTTTTGGGAACCCAGTTCTCTCCCTAATGTCCACATTTATGATTTTATCCCTTCTAATTTGTATTATTCATCCTGTATTAAATGTTTGCTAATTGGCTTGTTTAGTTATAAGTATATTTTATACTTTGTTTTATTAGTTGTTAAGCTAGGTTTAGTTTCTTATTACAAACCTTCAATCCAGACCATTTTATATGCTACATAAAGAGGCTCTTTAGCCTCACTGGCAGTTCTCTATGTATAAATTCAAATTCAATTCAATTCAACCATACCTTCATGACTAACCTGATTTTTTTCTCCTTTCTGGCAACTTGAGATAGTATTTGTTAATTTAAATGCTTTTTCTTTACAACACAACGCTATGGATTCAGTAACACTGAAATCTGTTCAGAGGAGTCGCACACGTATACACCTCTAGGGAATCTCTTCACTTAAATGGGATAGAAAGGGTCATCAAACGGTGGACCGTTAGATGTCAGTACTCACAGTAACATTTATGGTAGCCTGAGAATTAGGTAAAGCATGACAAATGTTTAACTCACTCTTAGCAAACAATATCTCTCAAAAATGTCTAACCTTCAACTGTGTCAACAATACTTTTAATATAGTGATGTGGACTCTCTGTGTTTCATTGAACTAATTGAAATGTATTCCTCATCCTCTGAGATCGTCTCAAGGATAGATAACTGAATTCACATAGCAATACGATTGTCAATTCTTCAGACAAGACTTCGTTTCTTGGACTCATATTTCATGGATTTGTCAGTTCGTGTTTTCTGGAATTCAGCTATAAGAATAGTTTAATGTTTCCTTTTGCTCTCCTTTCGATTTTAAAATTGATACATTGAGTTTGGTGAAGCCTCCGTGGCTTAGGCGGCAGCACGCCGGCCTCTCACCACTGGGTCCGTGGTTCAAATCCCGGTCACTCCATGTGAGATCTGTGCTGGACAAAACGGAGGCAGACAGGTTTTACTCCGGGTACTCCGGTTTTCCCTGTCAAAAATTTCATTCCAGCAACACTCTCCACTATCATTTCATTTCATCTGTCATTCATTTAATCATTGCCCCAGAGGAGTGCGTCAGGCCTCGGCAGCCGCACAGTTCATATCCTCGCCGCTAGATGGGGGCCTCATTCATTCCATTCCTGACCCAGTCGGAGACTGGAAGCAGGCTGTGGATTTTCATTTCAATTTGCGTTTGGTATTATAATCCCTCAAGAGGAGGTACACCCAAATTTTTTCAACTTTTACGTTTTTCATCCTAACATTACTAAGTTTCAAACAGTTGCATAGAGAGTTGCTGGAATCTATTGTCCTAATTATTTATAATTAATAACATCATTAGTTTTTGAGTTATTGAACATTTTTTGAATTAAAAAAGTGGTGCCATAAATGAAGTCCCTTACGTCAAAGTTTTTATTTGACCAAGCTGATTTTCTTATACATGTACAGTTAAGATGTATAGAAACAATGATCGATCTGGGGTATGGTGTTAAATGGATACTGTTGTTTTCAAAAATGTTTAAACTCTCGTTTTAAATATTTTTGTTAATTTAGCATTTTAATTTAAAGCTACCTATCAAAATTTATATTAATACTCAAAGCAGTTCAAACCACAGTCAAACTTTCATAACTGTGCCTTTATCAACTATCCTACAAAGTTACAAAAATATCTGATAAGAATTGCACCATTAGGCGCATTTTGTACACAGCAAAACCTTGATAAATAGCTATGCGAAAAAGAGGCAAGTTAATATTTACTCTCCACCTTATGTTTCCCCCTCACATCTCCTCGCTCTTTCTTCCTGAGATATCGTCCACCATTTTACATGTCTCCTAGTTATTTTCTCCTGATCACGGCCCCTCTTCTGTATTATAATTATTATTATTATTAATATAACTACCATAGTGTAATGTTTTGTATCTTTATTTACATTAATATTTTATCATTAACATTACAAAAAAATGCATGCCCTCTTGTACTGAAATATAATCTATATATATGTTGTAAATAATAATTAATATGTCTCACAGATAATCTGTACTGTCATCAGATTCGTGAGGCATATCACAATAATGTAACATAAATAGTATTTAATAATTAAATTAAATTAAATTAAATTAATTATTATTATTATTATTATTATTATTATTATTATTATTATTATTATTATTATTATTACTATTACTACAAGAACATCTCAAATGTTTATATGTCATGCGGGTTTGTATTAAGTGGCCACTACAAGCTTAGCAATAGCCGGAATGACTAAAATAAAATCTTTTTCTGAAAGAGGAAGAATTGGGCTATTTTTGTATGAATAAAAAATAAAAACAAGCACTTTCTTCAAAATCCAAAAACTTCTGTCATACCTCCCCTTATTGAATGTGACGGTACCACTGAAAATGGAAAGAGATATATTTAAGTTAGGCAGAGAAAGACTGTATTTTTGTGGACTTATGAATTTTCCAAATTCAACTCACTCTTTTCGGCAACTATTGGAGCTATAAGCCTAAGCCTAAAATTCCATAATATGACAGATGACTTTAAATCATACTTATGAATACAAACTTTGAGGCCTGGACAATTTTCAGATCATTATGATGGCCATTCGAATTTTAGGTATGGCAAGTGCCTTTTCTCGAGACATATTGTAACTATAAATCTACACGATGAAACATTTTAACCTCTACCTATTATTTGAATCTACACTATTATATCTAATTTCGTGTTATAGTGTAACTTTCCAAAGGACAAAAATGCTGTAAGTATGGAATGAGCTTGGTGATATGGGTGGTTTATTTTCGTCTGCTATTGACAGAAAAAGAATCCTCAGCATTTACTTTGTTCATTAGACTGGTGCAAACATCTAAAAGATAAAGGAAAATGAATTCCCTGCGACCATTCGCAACACACACATCTTCCTCTGCCTTTGTGGAGGAAATGAAGCCCATTTTTAGAGATCTGTCCAGCACCCAGCCGTTGGAGAAGTTTCTTAATGGTAAAAGTCAAAATCCCAATGAATCGATAAACAATGCTATGTGGGCTTGCATCGATAAATGCACATCTGTGGGCGTAAAACACTAAGATTTGGAGTTCTTGATGCATTGACCAATTTTAACAGATGGCATTGCTGCCTGGTATGACAGGATTTAGAACTGAAAATAGGAAGGAATTGTTTGAATGTCATGAAGGAGTTGGACCGAGAAAGACTACGGCAAGCAGGAAGAATGACTCAAGAAGTGCAGAGAAAAGCTAGGGAATCTGGGGACAAGGCTAAACGGAAGTAAGAAGCCCTGTAAGAATCACAGAAATATCCAAATTCGCCTCCATATGAGGCATACATTCACTCAGATATAATCACACGTGAGGAAAGCGTTAACTGCAGTTTTCTCAGCTTCAATTTTATTTATATATATGTTCCTTTCTCTATGCCACTATTCATTGCAGGGCTGTGTAATTTTCACCATACATTTTTCTCATAATCGTTAATATTTTAATGGATATGTTTCCTTTTTTAAAGTAATACTGCTTGTGTCTTGGCTGTTTCTTTTAAGAAAAAGTAATTACATTTTGAAAGTTTTAAAAACAATAGATTTCTGACTCCCTTGAAGTCCAACAGGTAAAACGCTCTATTAATATGTCAAGTAAGGTTTGAATGAAATTTGATATACATTTCAATATCATAACTTTATTAGATTCTGAGGAAAAGGAACACGAATTAAACTAATTTAACATTGGTAAGTTAGGCGGATCCGTATCCCCTTAATCTCCGAATCACCCTTCTGTACAGTATAATTAACCTATTGTCACCCAGCATTGCCATTGCTTTTGAGGAGCATCATATAAAACCCTTTTTTTATGTTGCAGTTAAAATTTACATAATGATGTGTAGATGGTTCTCCAACAAAGACTCACGATTGGTTCTACGGTGTATATTAACTGGTAAATGATATTGCATGGTCCTCTTGCTGTCAGTGGACACGTTGTATTACAAACTTACCCGTTGGTAATTGGAACGGATGAACGTATAAGATATTCTGAACATGACACACCCATTAGGCGTCATGCTCGGGTGACACAGGTGTTTGGAGCTCACAGTGTTTTGTAGTTTGTGCGAGGTAATCAGTAACAGTAGTTCGTAGAGAGTTAGAAGCCAAGTTTGAAACAAGCAACCACGCCACCATGGTCCCATTTCATTAACTTCAAGATAATCTTCAATAATTTAAAGCGATATTCATCTACTGTATCTACAGATAACATTAACTCTATTATTGTCTCTCTTTTAGATCCAGGATTTCAGAATTGATTGGGATGGATGTGATGATTCATGGAGACACATGAGATAAAGGAAGCAGTCCAGTCTCGTGCTTGTGGACGTATTGTGTATGATGGTAGTTTGTCACAGCTGGAGTATCGGTCGTCCAGGAGTAAGATCTCAAAACTGATAGCAAGTTTTGGAAATGTTTTGTTTCATATTCAGGTGTCAAATGTGTCATCGTTATGCTGCAATACTGCCATATCTCACGAAAATCTAAACTCGAGTTATATAATTCTACTCCTAAATTCATCATCTTCAATTTTGACGATGAGATTACGTGTTACAAGAAATAATAATATGTGTTTTGTCGTGTAACCTCCTGGGAAGCCGACTACAGATCTTCCTAGCGAACATTTTCATTTTATTAAAAAAGGAGATGTTCAGTAAAGAACAAATAGCCTACTTTCTCCTAAATGTATGAGTATAGTTATAATTCTTTGTCTTTATCGTAGAGTATAATAGAATCATTTCTTGGTTGAAGACCTTCGAAACTATTTACCTCTACCAAACACCAGCACCTCGGAAAAATTACTACCATCATTGAAGGAAGAATGAGGAGACATATCTCAAGAATTTTATGGAGCTGGAGACACAATCAGTCGGACGTGGGCAACATCCTACCTTGAGTTGAGCCATGTGTTTACACGTCTGGCTGTCCATGGTTTTCACCACCTTAATTGCATTAACAAATCTTTCTATGACCCTACAGTGACGTGTGTATGCCAACTAAGTGTACAAGCTTGCGAACGCTACCACTTAGAGCTCTGTAGTAAAAGAAAACCATCAATCAAAGACTATATAATTCAAATCCCCAGAGCGCAAATTTAGTGTGCATGTTCATTCTTTAATTTCGATTGCTATTTGGCTGCAATAAACGTATTAATTAATATCCTGAACTAGCACCAACAGATAAGAGTAAAGGTACTAGATCGTTTTGTTTTTTAGTTCAAATAACATCTTCAAATAACACACAATAGGCTGTTACAAACGTTTTAAAACACAAATGTATCGTATTATCACATTGTCGTTCTTCAAGTTCGATGCGTATGGAATGCCATTGGTATGCTAACCAATGGAGTCCCACGTAGACCAGTCATAACATTTGGTGGAAAAGTTTCCGATAGGATAATCCTAACAGGGCGAGAGCATTCTACCGGCCATAAAAAGAAACTTTTCAATTAAAGCTGTAAGGTAATCTCTGGGCCACTGCGCAGTTCGCAACCAGTTGGCCATGATAGTTCACCTGGTTCCTGTTAGATGTCTCATGCAGTTCCGCTAGCGAATTTTGTTTTAATTAAATATATATTTTCCATTGTAATATGCACAATATAATGCTTAATTTTAAAACGTCCGAGTAATTTCAAAATAATAAATATTTTAAAAATCAAGCATAAAAACCCCAACTCTGATAGAATTTGAACCCCCGACATACGGGTGAAAGGGTAACGCTTTACCACACAGCCAAACATGTCAACCAAAATTCGCCGATATCAATTGACTTACATACAACGTCTTAGCAAATAATGATTTAGACTAAACGATTTCTTCAGTGGAGTATAATTTTTATATATAAAGCATTTCATAAAGAGTTTATATTATTTCTATCAATAGGCTATATTGCATGCAATACTCAAACTAGTCAAATATAGGTCAGGCACAAGATATCAGATGCCATCTTGTCTTGTAATTGAGACGGCTCAGCTTTTAAAAGTCACTACTGCACTGGACAGCATATTCTCCCTTCTACAAAAACTGACAGAGGAAGTACAAAAAATGAAGGAAGAACAGAAAGTGCGAGAAACTGATTTAGGGAATTCTCTGGAGCTCTGCCACAAAAAATTGGACGACACAGCACTATTAATTGCAAACCAGCAGAAAGACTTAATTAAATGTACCAATCAGATTGACAAACTAACACAAGAAAATTGCAGTCTAAAGGAAAAAGTCAAGGTGTTAGAAAACCGTGTTGGAGACGTGGAGCAATATTCACGAAGGAACACTATCGAAATACATGGAGTTCCAGATTTACCAAATGAATCCGTCCAGGACACTGTGAAGAAAATCGGACAGGCTCTGGATTTACAAGTAAGTCCAGAAATGATAGATGCCTGTCACCGCCTTCCAAAATCCCCGAACCAAACGCACAGGGGAATCATAGTGAAATTCGTGAGGAGAACCGACAAGGAACACTTCATGGAGAGACGGAGAATCAAGAGGAACCTCTCTACTAGACATGCAAATCTTCCTGGTGACAACACAGTGTACATAAACGAAAGCTTGTCCCCCCAGAGAAGGAAGCTCCTGGCCCAGGCACGAAACACACGCAATGAAAAAGGCTACGCATTCATTTGGGTAAGAAATGGCATCATTAAAATGCGTAAGAATCAAGGTTCTGATGCAATAATTATTAATAGTGTAGAAGACTTAGCTAAACTGTAAATATGTTGTCTACTTCTATATTTCCTATTTACTATCAGAATGTGCGTGGTCTGAACACCAAATTGGACAAACTGAACACAAACATTTTAGTCAATGACTTCCTAGTTATAGCTCTTAGTGAAACATGGCTAGATTCGAGTGTTTATGGTGCCGAGGTCTGTAATGAGAAGTACAGAGTATACCGTGCGGACCGTGGTCGCGGTAACACCGGGAGGGGAGGGGGTGTGCTAATAGCTGTCAGGGAAGGAATATCTGTACTGCAGGTAGAGCCGGTTTCAAGCACTTACGAAGGCTTACTTCTAAAATTAAACTTTCAAGGAAAGACATGGTTTATTGTTAACGTGTATATACCTCCGACCTCAAAGCTGGAAGTGTATTCACAAGTATTCCAATGGCTAGAATCACACTACGAGGCTCATGACAATCATGTACTAATTGTTGGGGATTTCAATATACCAACAATAACCGATAACAATAATGATTTAAACACAACTCAGCAAAGTCGAGAATTAAACATTTTTATAAATCTATGTAATATGATCTCATATAATTCAGTCCAAAACAGCCAAGGTAAAACGTTAGACTTAGTTTTAGCCACTCAGAATATAACAAATGTAAAATGTACACGAAACACTGAACCCCTACTGCCTGAGGATGTCCACCACCCCGCTCTGAATATAGAAATGCAGGCCACTTCAACACATAAAAAATGCAAAAGTGATTATCAAACATCATACAGTTTTAAAAACGCAAACTTTGAAAATCTATTCACGGGTCTAAGGGACTCGAATTGGGACCGTTTATACAAATGCACTAATGTCGATATTGCAGTAGACTGCTTTTACTCGAACCTATACGGGGTAATTAACGAATCGGTCCCTCAAATAAAATTTCAGAACAAAAGAAAATATCCTATATGGTTTACAGATGCCATAATTAAGAAATTACATGAGAAGGAATTTTATAGGAAACGAAGAAGATTGTCGGACTACTTCAACAGTCAGTTTAAAACAATACGATCCGAAATAAAAACAGCAATTAAATCAGCATATCAAAGGCACATTGAATCTATTGAACAGAATATCACTGAAAATACAAAATCCTTCTGGGCGTATGTCAAAAATAAAAGGAAGAATAATAATAGTTGTGATACATTTCGCCACGACAGTAAAACATACGATAATGATCAAGACATAGCTGAAGTTTTTGCGTCGTATTTCAAATCGGTTTACTCACCTAATAAAGCCCAATACTGCATGCCTAGCGATACATCTATCACTACCGACACTCTGCACATTGACAAAGTCACCTTACGTGAGGTGGAAGTAGCTATAAGAAAACTGAAGCCTAAATCCTCAGCTGGACCAGATCATATCCCGCCATATGTAATTAAGGGCTGTGCAGATGTTCTTAAGCACCCTCTCCTTTTCATATATAACTTAATTATTAAAACCGCCACATTTCCATCTAATTGGAAAAAAAGCCGAGTATGTCCAATCTTAAAATCTGGAAATCCAATGCTAATTAGTAACTATCGTCCGATATGTATATTGTCTGCGGTAGCAAAGATTTTTGAATTCATTTTGTACCAAAGAATTTCTATTTTTGTCAGACCATTAATATCAGAAAAACAGCATGGTTTCCTCGCCCGGCGTTCGACTATCACAAATATGGTCAACTTTACTGAATCAGTGTCCAGAACATTAGACGCAGGAGGACAAATGGATGTTGTATTCACAGACTTTCAGAAGGCATTCGACAAAATTAACCACGATATTCTCCTGAAAAAACTCAAAATCTTAGGATTTTCTGATTTACTTATATGCCTCTTCAGCTCTTACCTTAATGACAGGAAGCAATATGTGTCATTTCATAGAAAGAATTCTCAAGAATTTGAAGCTAATTCGGGAATAGTTCAGGGATCGAACCTTGGACCTCTAGTTTTTCTGATTTTCATAAACGATCTACCTCAAAGAATAAAGCATTCTAAATGTCTATTGTATGCTGATGACTTCAAGGTGTATAGAAAAATATCTGTATCTACCGACTGCGACTTGCTTCAAAATGACCTGCACAATATTATGGAATGGACTACAGAAAATTTATTAGGATTAAACGTAGAAAAATGTATCTCAATGTCGTTCACCCGGAATATAAACCCTATCGTTTTTAATTACAAGTTAGGTTGCAGTGTCCTGAAATCAGTTCATGAAAACAAAGATCTCGGTGTGTTGCTAGATAGAGAGCTAACGTTTACCCCCCATATACGGAAAATGATAGCTGACTCAAACAAGACACTTGGATTTGTTATCAGGAACACAAAACCATTCAAAAACATAAGTACGTGTATCCACCTGTACAACACACTAGTCAGACCGAAACTAGAATATGCTAGCATTATATGGAGTCCTAGATGCAAGACATATACCTCAATGATTGAAAACACACAAAAGAAATTCCTAAAATATCTACATTTTAAAAGAACAGCCAACTATCCTCACTTGATACCATACCAGGAACTGCTAATAAATTTTGATGTGGACAGTTTAGAAATACGAAGAAAAATAGATGCTATGAAATTCCTTTTCAAAATTATAAACAATTCAATTGATGATTCCGAATTCCTCTCTCTCTTAAATTTCCATGTACCACGCATCAATTCTAGGAACAATATCACATTTGAAATTAAAAGAACCAGGACATCTGGCCACAAAAATTCACCGCTGAACAGACTATGTTATATTTTCAACACTGTTGCTCAAAGAAATAATGCCATAGATTTTAGTACTTCCTTGACAGTATTTTTGATGGAATTCCTAACTACTCTCCAGAAATAATGACTCAAACCTTGCAAATTGTAAATCATGAATTCGTACCACTGTGTCATTCTACCCTGCCAACATTGTATTACACATGTATTATTTGTACCATACTGTTTTAATTGTACACCTAGTTATTTTAATTACTTTTATTTAGTTACTGTTTAGTTTAAGTTAGTATAAGTTGCAAGATAACATACTGTGTAATTTTAATTAGTTTTTTAAAATTATTATTACTGTTTAGTTTAAGTTAGTATAAGTTTTAAGATAACATACTGTGTAATCTTTATGCCACTGTAATTGGGATGAAAATCCTGTTGTGCGCAAATAAATAAATAAATAAATAAATAAATAAATAATATTACAATAAAAACTTTTAATTTGGAACGGGTTACGTCCTTTAGAACAGTTAAAACGTTTGTCGGTTCGATAATTGGAACTGGTTGGTCCAATTATATGGATTATAAAGTTTGCATTATTCACGGCCACCATCCTAAAATGGTACGGCTGATGTCCTTGTAGTTTAGAAACGAGACGCGTCTCATATGAAGGTATGTTGTTACCAAATTTGGTAGAGATCAGATGATTAGTTTAGTCGTTATTTGATTTTAGGTTTTGAACGTTTGAGTGGCCATCATTCAGTTTTGGTAAAGATGGCGGCAATATAAAACATGACACCGAGGTGCCATTTGCTAGTGCTACCACTGTACCAAATGTCATACAATTCGGTTTCACCGTGTTTGAATTCATAGCGGGGGACAGACATACATAGTACACACACACCCATACACTCACACACAGACTCACAGTTTTTGGCCCAGTGTAGATCTCATAAGTTCATGTTTTGCAAAAATTGAAAGTAGGCTAAAAAATAGGCTTATGAGATCACCTTTTGTCCGTGTGTGTATGTGTGTGTGTGTGTCGTTATAATAACTTCTAAATGAATGGAGTGATTTCAACGAAACTCGGTAAGGTCATCGTATTATTTCGGCCGACCCCGATTGTGCCTTTCAAATTTTACTACGTCTCACCAATCCAACATTGCGGCTGTGCTAAATCTTTCACCGACATTCAATATCTCTGAAACTATTACAGATATAACCCTGAAATTTTGTACCGTGATAGAGGGCAGTACTAGATATTCACCTATGAGACATTCAAAAACCTGTTAACTACAAAACGAACATGACGGACAAGCGAATTTGGAATTTAAATAGACATTTCTCGCGATTTAACCATCCAAACGCAATGAAACTTGGTACAGCAAATGTTTATAGTAGAATACTTTTCTATGCTTTGGATATTGCGTAATCGCGAGGACATATTGCATCATCATGCGAGCGATCACGTGATATGTCTGCATTGTTTGCGACAAAAAAGTTTGTTTGACATAAATGAATGGCCTTGACCTGCTCTTCCCCCACACCAAATTTCAACTCTCTAGTACAAAATACATTGAATTTGAAAATAGGCCATATTTCCAAAATTAGGAAATCTATAAAAAAGTTTGTTTGACATAAATGAAAGCTCTCTATTGAACCCGAGGAGGTTATGCTGACTGGAATTGAACGTGGTTCTCAGAGACTGTGATCTCAGTATAAAGGTTCCACCAGGGAACGAACCAGAGATCTGTAGAGGCAGTTTCATGGTAAAAAACCCCTCGAAAGAAGCGTATATTTAATCACTGGTGTGATTTTTGGTGCAATGACATTATTTATTAAAATAATGCAGGGAATAATGAGCAGATTACAGCATTATTAGACTACTTGGTGTAGGCTATACGAGGCTTGAAGCACGGAGAGGACAGAGTTGACATTTTACAAATTAGCCCAGAATTGTGGGTGGGGCCCAGTGGAGCCATGTCCATCTCTGTGACCCCATTCTGTCGTCTGGAGCAGGGGGAGGCCTGAATAATGACCCAGTTATTCCCCGACGGAGAATAGATTTGAGGAGTGGGAGGAGAGATGCCCAGGAAAATCATTGATTACTCGTGATTGGAGCAACGAATTGAGATGAGAGTTGCTCACAGATGAATCTTTTGGCAGGAGGCTAATTTTAGAGCCTTTTACCTGCGAAATTGGGGCATATTTAACCAAGTGCGGAAGGACTGTAAAACGACCATTGTGCGCGGATAGATTTGAGAATGTTGCCGGGGAATACCCGTAAGATAGCGTCCCACGCTATGGAGAAAGGAATTAATATTAATTAATTGGACGAGCGATTCCTTTGCACGCAGATAGTTTTGGAATCTGTGAAGAAAGAGGAACCCAATGATCACGGTTTGGAGACCAGATTCACGCTGTGAGAGGAGCCAAGATTACGCGGGAAGATTTCGCCCTACTTTCAGTGAGAAGCCGATATAAGGGAGTAGACCCTTGGAGGGACACACAGTTGAAGACAGCCAAGTTCAGTCTACGCGCAGTTCACGTGCAGTTTGCACCCAGTTACAGTCGAGCAAGTTGCAGTCTTATGCAGTCTTCACGCTCAGTTTACGTTAGAAGTTACCCAGTTGTAGCTCAGTTGCAGTAAGTTGCAATCAGTATGCAACAAGTACGAGGGCAGTACGAGACAGTATGTAAGCAGTCTACAGCAGTCTTCAAGTAAGGTACGAGCAGTCTTCGAGTGAAACTTCAGTCAGTTACAGCCACTTTGAAGCAAGTTCGTCAAGGCAGAACGCATGGCGGTTCTACTCATAATAGACGCCGGACAAAGACTGGTACATGTAAATGAAGCATTTTATAAGCTTGTATGAATAATAGTCGTGCTATAGGCATAATCAGCAGTACGAACTATGCCGTGTTCAGTTACGAAGCACCGTGTAGACTAATGGCAGAACTATTGTAAATAATTATTTGTGTAAAGTATTGGACAGTGTTGAGCGCAATGTGTATAGTATTGACTGATCGTATATGTGTAATTACGATGGAATGCGATAATGAAACTCTACGACGTGTTTGGTAATGTCATGAGAGTACCAGAGGACAACTCAGGACGGGAGCTAGCATATTTATGCAGCGCAGGACGCTTACCGTAGGAGTAGGAAATATAAAAACTGTTGGTGAATTCCGAAAGCAGGTAAACCAGACTTTCAATCAGGAGTGGATAGAAGCACGGGAGATGCTGTCGACACCTGCAAGTTCGATCTTTGCTAGGGAATTTCAGCATTGAAAAGTGTATAAAGTGACGTGTGTTAAGTGTACAGAATATGTAAAATATCTTTTAAAGTAGTGATTAGATAAGTGTTTCACATGTTTGGGAGCAATAGCTTCCTGAGAGTTATGCAACGTGTCGTGTTGTTGATGAAAATTATGTGTTATAAATGTGTGTCTTCAAGATAAGTATGTCGCGTTAAACCTGCAAATGGCGGGCGACATGGAGAAATATGATTGGTTGGAGCCACCATAGACGCCTATAGAAATGTAAGTACCCCACAAGTTATGATTATGTAGAAATATGGGCCATTGCATGTTGTGATTCCGTAAAGATGCCAGTAAAAATCAGTTTAAGAGGCAGATCCTCCATGTTTAATCATTATTGTGTTGATTTTTATAGAGTTGAGATGTTAATTTGCATCATTAAGTGGAGTAATTATTCCCACTATGAATTAAGAATGGCAATCAGTTATGTAAATGTGACGAACGCGATTGTTCGGATTTTAAGACGTTTAGCTATGTCGGATTTTTGGTAAAGTTAATAAGAATAATAAAGTAATGATTTTGGTCATTTATGTCAGTGAGATTAATGGTAATAATAATAATGAATATTAAAGGTATGAATGAACACATCAGGAAGCAAATAAACGTTATAAGCGAGAGATTTACGCTAATTGCAAGACTTATCAATCTAAGCAGTAAGATGATACAGTAAGATTACATTACAGTAATTAAGGAAAGAAGCTTTATATCAGAATATTGCATATATTCAGTAATGATGCCAGTAATGAAAGAGCTTTTAGTGAATTGAATTTGCAGCTTATATGAGAAGCTTATAGAGTAAATTGATAGATTTCTCTTAATAATAATAGGTCGGAGGTCGTAGCATTGAGTAAGGGGCCAGATGGTCTATTCTACGTATGAAATCTCCTATGTCATGGGCATAAGTGGAGATGTAATTTTATGCCAGAGTTGTAGTGTGTACCCTAGCTCTGAGGAAGGATATGAAAGTGTTCCGGGTTGGGATCCTGTGATAGAGACGAGGAGAACGAGGACACCTCGATACTCTATGGTCTCCCGAGAACTTATTTGATGAGTTATTCCGCTTGTGGTAGCGAAACTCATGGCGACAGCTGCAGTGAGCGCCTATATTTTACTTGAGACATCGGTCACCCGTTAGACTAATGCATTACGAACCCCGAACCTTCATGTTGAATGGACCCGTGTGAGGCCAGTAATTATTATTATATCCTCTGTGTAGGAGTAATTAAAAAGCTCATTCAATACCTGTTTGCATAATCGTCAATTAAGATCCTTTGGGATATGTGTGTCGGTCAGACGACAGTATTTGTCTTGTAAATCTTTACTGCTTAGAAAGGAAAGCATTCAAAACCTTTAAGGAGGGTCGAGGTAATTGGTGGAACACCCATCCCACTTTCTATTGTGTGCGGACTCCTCTAGCCGAGGGTCTGCAGTCTGAACTCGAGCCGTCAAGGCAAGTTGAAAGGGACAGATTTTCGACCCTGGTAAATGACATATAATGAAAGATTGTTATGTTGAGTAATGTAGCCATGTGGTTTAGGAACACATGGATAATTATAGAATATCCTGATGGTTCATTATTTTAGCTATCTGACGAATAATTAGATGATGTATTTGTACTGTCACTGAAACCAAGTTTTGAAGTTAGTTACCAGATGCCAATCGCCACGAGAGCGAGGTAATCTATTGTACCATCCGACACCAGCTATAACGTAACGTTTTATGTAGGAATCACATACAGCATGCAATGGAACCATATGAATAGAGGAAGTGGAGGGGTAGCTTACATAATTATGGAGTTGCACGTTGATTGCGGTGCAACGTCCGAATAGGTAAATGCATGCAAGCATTTGTTTGGTGAGAAGAGAAAAATCAAAACACGCACGGCACACATAATTGTTAAAATAAAGAGGTTTAAGGAATAATTAATTTGTGA
Source organism: Meconema thalassinum (assembly GCA_946902985.2). NCBI lineage: Eukaryota > Metazoa > Arthropoda > Insecta > Orthoptera > Tettigoniidae > Meconema > Meconema thalassinum. The sequence continues at coordinate 1,098,335,341 of OX336389.2, read as the reverse complement.
TATTAAAGAAGTCACATTGTATGACTGTTATGTTAATGTACAGTTTGTTTTGAAGTCGTAGGTGCATCAGCGCACTAATATATCTTTATGAAGTCCACCTAAGGGTACAGCTTTATGGTTTAATATGATTTTATTATGATTTCATTTTTGTTTATTTGTGGATTGTGGAAGTAAAATTTTTGTTGCTTTGTTTTTATTGGTTTTGGGATTGTTTTTGAGTTTGAAGCCATGATTTTCATTTACTGAATTAAAGTTTTAGAATAGAGTTGTGCCTTGTTATTGTAGAGTTGTTACCTTATAGCCTCAAATCCAAAATATGCACTGCTCATTTGGGGGAACGGCACGCGCCTGAGACCTGATGCTAGCTGGAGGCAGCTGCATATTTACCATCGAGATTACTCACATGGGTACATGGGATTTGATGTCCTATACTGTGATTTGAGCTATCGGTACAACTAAAGTCGGTCAGATTTAGTGCACACAACTCTATTAAAGTAAGAATTAACGAAGTAGGGAATGACCGCTCCTATCCCTAGATAAGTTCCGATACGTACATATAAATTTTGATAGATGTATAAGTACAGTTCTACGCCTTTGTAAGTATACACTTTTTATTATCATGGCCCAAGCGACGTGGGGCGGTATTAATTCATTATGGAACCGCCTGCGTCAGTGCAATATGAGCGATTTTGGCATTGCACATGCATGGCATACATGAATGATAACTCCTTTGTACTTACTCTCATTAATTTATCATGGCGCCCAACGTACGTGGAGCTTATGGGATTTAGGGAAAACCCATAGATTTTTTATGGTATTTCATGGGGAAAACCATAGTAATTGTTTTGCCTCAAACTGCTTTTGAGTGATTTTTGAATTCAGTAGGCTTTTTATGTAACGCAGAATCTCTCTATTGAGAAGAGAATTGCCCAAGGGTATGAGCGCTACATACCAGATCCACAATCTACCATAATATTATCAGGTTTTGTACGACTTCACAATATGTGTGCAGTGTTTGATGTTTCTCTTCGAAACGTATCCACATATTTTTCCAGGAAGCCTGCCTGCATATTTAAGTGTGTTATTGTAAAATGTCAGGTACGGAGGAAATCTTGCAGGTTATTGCAGGATTGAAACAGCATTTTGATGCTGCTAACGAGCAGAATAAACTGGAAGCCAAGGCTTTCCAGGATAGCATAAACACTCGTTTAGATGCCAATCAGGAGGCAATTAATGCAACTCAGGTTGAAATAAACAACCGTTTAGATGCAAATAAAGCTGAGTTAAGTAACAGGTTAGATGCAAATCAGGTTGAATATTAAGTTGAATTAAACAATAAGTTAGGTCAAATGCAAGAGGTAATTAAGACCGAAGTAACAGATACTGTTGTAAGCATTGTATCGGAAATGCAGGTTAATACTGATAAACGTTTCGAGGCTATAGAAGCCAAACTTGAGGGTAATTTACAAGCGTGTAAGCATGCTCAGGAGGAAACCAACAGTAGATTAGATGCGTTGTCTAACGACATTAAGGATATTCAAATCCAAAATGAGGCGAATCTCGAACGCCAAGCGAAACAGTTCGCAGAGTTTACAAGAACGGTAGACCAGAGATTAGAGGAGAACGACTCCAAATGGGACCAGAAATTGAAAAGCTATGCTAGAGCAATTAACGGTGACCTCAAGAAACAGGACCAGAATATATTAGGTCAATGCCAGGAAATAGGCGAAATTAAGGCTATCGCTCATGAAAGTCAGGAGCTGGTAAGCAACGTGAAAAGTCAGATGGGCAAAGTTCATCAAGAACTGGACCAAGTTCAAACTGACATTGTCATAGTTAACAAAAGGCAAGAGGAGAATAGAGGTGAGATCACCAAGGTCCGGAATGAATTGTCTAAAGTCAATGGACACATTCAAGATGAAATTAAAGGGTTGAGAGAAGAACTCGAAATAAGAGAAGGCCAGAAAACAGAGGCAAGCGACAAGACCCTTGCTCAAATTAAAGAGGATGTAGAGGATGAAATATCCCATATCAAACAAAGTCTGAAAGAAGACAAGGTGAAAATATTTCAAGTAGCCGAGGAAAACCGAGATAGGCTTACAAGAATAGAGAAAGAAGTCATTACTCGCCTAGAAAGAGCAGAGATGCGCCACAATCAAATGGAGACTAGGATAATAGCACAGGAGGAAACGCTTCTGAAAGGTCCTAAGTCAAGTGAAGGCAGCATGGAGGATATGAGGAAAACAAGGTGGGCAGATTTAGAAACCCAACCTATGAGCAGGAATGCTACAGGCCCAGGGAAAAGTCCTTATATGACGCCAGGTGTACCAATTGCGGCATCGACGCCACATGAAAATGCTATGCACACCCAGGTGATAAACGTCATTAGGGCAAGCGAAGAAAAACCAAGGAAATTTTCAGGTAGCCACTGTAGTATGACACCAAAATATTGATTAAAGGAAGTGACTGAATATCTAAATGATGCACGAATACCGCAGGAGCGTAGGCTACGTGCTATAGAGAAATTAACAGAAGGGGAGTGCGCATTATGGTTTCGCAGCTTCCGTTACACTTTTGATACTGTTGAGGAGTTCCGTGAGGCATTCTTGAAAAGATATTGGGACGCCGCGACCCAACAGAATTTACGGTTGGATTTATATGCAAAGAAATACAGTACCAATAATCCAACAAAGTACGCAGAATTTTTCATATCGCAGATGTGTCGCTTTAAAGAGCTGGATCAAAAACCGAGCGAACTGGAGCTATGTATTGCTATCGCCAAACAGCTTCCATACGAGATCCAAAGGCTACTAATCTCGGCTAATGCGAAAACTGCTATGGAAATGGAGACAGTTCTAAGGCAACTGGACCTCACCACAGCAAATACAATGCGTCAGAGTCGAACCGTGGAACAAGTCCACGTGACCAACACACAGACTGACCAACAGCAAGCTCCGAGGAACAACAAAGCTACGAGCACAGAAACATTAGATTCCTATGGACGGCAATGGGAACAGGAACCCAGAAGATGGCAGTCAAAGTTCAAAGGAAATGCTAATAGAGGAGGAAGAGGTCGAAGTTCGTGGAATAAGCAGAATAACAGGGGTAAACCGTACCATAACACTGGAGGTAATAATGGCCAAGAAGGCAATAATAGAAATTGGAGACCCCAAGAAAGAAGAAGTAACTTCGATGACGAGGTAGAAGAACGATATCATGCTTCTTTGCGATACCTCGAAGAAAGGGGAGATGAGCCCCAGAAACAACAAGTTCGATGGCAAGAAGTCATGCAGAACAGGACATCGCCAGACAGATATGGAGATGGAGCTAAGAGTTTGGAACTACAGCGCAGCGAACAAGAGAGAAGAAACTCCAAGGGGGCGGGCGCTGAAGAAAAAAAAAACGCCAAAATTAGAAGAGTTTGAGACTGATGGATGGAAGTCTATTAACATCATCAATTGGATAGCCAAACCAGAAGAACTGATTGAGGATACAGGAGGACCACAGGTCATGGTCAAGAGAGAATTGCCTATTATAATTGTAAGAGTGGCAGGATTAAAAGTCAGAAGTCTGCTAGACACAGGATCAACAGTGAGCCTGATGACACAAGCTCTATATAATGAAATAGCCCGGAGAGAGAACATTTTGAAAATACCGATCTCCAGTGTCAAGATTAAAGGGGTAATTCCAGACCGAACAATGATATGTAAATACCAGGTATTCCTAGATTTACAGATAGGAGGCTCTATTTTCTCACAGAGTTTTCTGTTAGTAAACAAATTGCCTTATAACCTACTTATTGGGGCAGAGTTTATAAGGGAATACAGAGAGATAATCGACCTAGCACAGGACAGGGTTATGTTCCATGTGAATGAAGAAGCTGAAGGCTTAGAGGTCGCACTCAATGAGATTGAACCAGGATCAAGTGAACAAGTATGGCATACATACAGAGATGTGGCTGAGGAGGGAGTGTTAGCTATTGAGCAGTTAGAAGAGGAGCTTAAAACACTAGCCACAGACTTGGAAAAAGATCTGGAACCCAAATTGGAAGAATATATTTCGGAAAAGCTAGAAGAAGCGAAAATTGGGCTAAAAGAGAAGGAAAATTTAAAGCAGTTATTACTGGAACAGAAGGAAGTCTTTGATTCGAGACCTGGTCGGATAAAGAACTTCACTTATGCTTTTCAAGTCAGTGATTGGACACCATTTAGGCAGAAACCCTACCCTATAGCTGAAAAGCATTATGCTAAAGTGAAAGAGGCAATTCAGGAGATGTTGGAGGCCGGTGTTATTGAGAAGACACCTACGCCTTATGTAAGTCCATTGGTAATTGTACCAAAGACAGACGGATCTGTCAGAGTCTGCCTGGAATTGAGACGCTTAAATTTGCGAGTTATTCCGGAATTTGACCAAGTGCCACCTATTAAAGAGATCCTCAGGAAGTTTAAAGGGAAAACCATATTCACAAATTTAGATATCACATCCAGTTTCCATCATCTTGAATTAGAGAATAAAACTAGTCTGTTGACAGGATTTATGTTTGATCAACATACATTCACATTTTTAAGGCTACCTTTTGGGTTGAAAACAGCTGGTTCAGCCCTGATAAGAGCGTTAGATCGCAATCTATCAGATGAGGTTAAAGAGAGTACCATCAGATATGTAGACGACATTCTACTCACATCAGAATCTCTGGAGGAGCACATGAGAGACCTGAAGAAGTTGCTAGATGACCTTCGAGAAGCTAACTTTAAGGTTAATATCAAGAAATCGCACTTCTGTCAGAGGGAAGTCAAATTCCTAGGGCATGTTATTGATGCAAATGGAGTGAAGCCTAACCCAGATAAATTGGAAGTAATTCGAAATTTCCCTCGACCCACGAAAGTTAAGCACGTCCGACAGTATTTGGGAGTAATTGGATTTTTTTCGAACCACTGCCCAAACTATACTACGACAGTAGCACCCCTGCAGGACCTATTGAAGAAAGGCGGCAGATGGAATTGGACGGAGCAATGTCAGGAAGCATTCGTGAGGTCAAAACAAATGCTTTTGGAATATGTGAAGCTGGGATACCCGGATTATACCCAGAAGTTCATCATACAGACGGATGCATCACTTATTGGGATTGGAGCGATGCTATTCCAGGAAAATGTTGACCAGCCTGAGAAGAAAGTTTTTATCGCCTTTATAAGCAGGAGACTGAAAGCCCATGAGAAAAACTACACGATCACAGAGATAGAGTTGCTCGCGATCTTGTACGCGTTGCAATCTTGGCACAAACTCGTGTATGGCTTCCGAATAGTCCTCAGAACAGACCATAAAGCTTTAACATTTTTGTTAAAGACAGATTTGTCTAGCCAGAGATTGACAAGATGGTCCCTGTATATCCAGCAATTTAATGTGGAAATTGAATACTGTCCAGGGAAAGAGAATGTAATACCGGACATATTAAGTCGTTACCCTAGAGAAGAGGAAGCGCTAGCTGTCCAGATTGAGAATCGAGATCAGAAGACGTTGGATGACTTAAGGAATCTTACCAACCTACAACGCGAAGACCCATGGTTGAAGATGATGATCGATTACTTTGAGGGACGCTTAGCAAGGGGAACTGCGGTATACAGAGAGGCGGAGGCATTGGCAACAGAATATGTATGGTATAATCAGATATTACACAAGTGGGACGATGTAGATCATACACGTCAAAGGATTGTAATTCCTGCATCTTTGCAGAGAAGATTGGTATGGCTAGCCCACAGAGCATTTGGACATCCGGTGATAGATAAAATTTGTGCTCTGTTGAAGGAAGCATTTACTTGGCCAAAATTGAGAGAAACGGTGAGAAATACTATTAGGACATGTGATCTATGCCAAAGGGTTAAGCCAAATCCCTTTTTAATGAGGCAACGACCTATCCCGTTGTTACCGGAGAAGCCAAGGCAGCTATTGAGTATAGACAACTTTGGACCATTGCCTAGAGCACGTAGAGGCAATAGACACATTTTTGTAGCCATGGATGTATTTTCGAAAATGGTGGTGTTATGCCCCATACAAAAGACAAGTTCAAAACAGGTCTTGAAGCGCCTGAAAGAGAGAGTTATTCCGATTCTTGGGAAGCCGGATAACATTCTCTCGGACCACGGAAGTTGCTTTACAAGTGCAGAATTTCGTCGAGAACTGGAAACTCTAGGAATTAGGCAGATTTTATCTACCATTCGCCATCCTGAGGCAAGTCCAGTTGAAAGAGTAATGAGAGAGATCCAGAAATACATGAAGATCTACTGCTCTGAGGAGAATTGGCGTTGGATAGAATTTCTAGAAGTCATTGAATACTGTATAAATAATACTGTACATGAGGCGACAGGTCAGGTTCCCGTGACTCTACATCTGGATCAAAGACCAGAGAGACCGTGGACTGGTGTTATTCCATTGCCAGTAGACGCACAGCCAGGTAGAGAATTGAGGATCCAACGAACCTTTGAATATCTCAAAGCACAGGCGGAGAGACGTCAGAGAAGAAATCGTGCGAAGAGGTATCATAGACCGCTTCTCGTGGGAGAGAGAGTTTTAATTAAGAAACCCGCCAGTTCAGATCCAGAGGCACGCAAGTATAAAAAGTTCAATTTTGCTTACCACGGCCCGTTCGAGGTGATAAGAGACCTCCAGAACAACGCATACAGGTTGAGGCACCTAGAAAATGGAAACGAGGTCGTTATGAAAGTAGCCAACTTAAAAATTTATTACTCGCCAGAAGAATTCGACGAACAAGAAGAAGTATTGGTAACGCACACCCAACTCAACGGGGCGAGCGAAGTCAGCCAAGCAGTCAGACCTGAAAGTTGGAACGGCAAGACGGGACGAGAAGCAGACAGTTTACCCAGTGGAAGCGAAGAGAAGAAAGAATGCCAGTGTCTGCGAGAATTCTATGAAGAAATGGTCAGAGTGGCGAGAGAGGTTGAGGCCATAAACGCGACCCTCCGCATGGAGAATGAGCAGCTTAGGAAGAAGGCCGAGTGTGGAAGGGGGAACAGTACTAACCTACTCGCAGCCAGACGAGGTGAAGGACCCCAGATGTAAACACCGACAGAGGTAGACAGTCAGCTGGTTACTTATAGAAAGCCACTTGCAATTGACTTTTATAAGTTTCGCAAGGGGAATATGAACCCGAGGAGGTTATGCTGACTGGAATTGAACGTGGTTCTCAGAGACTGTGATCTCAGTATAAAGGTTCCACCAGGGAACGAACCAGAGATCTGTAGAGGCAGTTTCATGGTAAAAACCCCTCGAAAGAAGCGTATATTTAATCACTGGTGTGATTTTTGGTGCAATGACATTATTTATTAAAATAATGCAGGGAATAATGAGCAGATTACAGCATTATTAGACTACTTGGTGTAGGCTATACGAGGCTTGAAGCACGGAGAGGACAGAGTTGACATTTTACAAATTAGCCCAGAATTGTGGGTGGGGCCCAGTGGAGCCATGTCCATCTCTGTGACCCCATTCTGTCGTCTGGAGCAGGGGGAGGCCTGAATAATGACCCAGTTATTCCCCGACGGAGAATAGATTTGAGGAGTGGGAGGAGAGATGCCCAGGAAAATCATTGATTACTCGTGATTGGAGCAACGAATTGAGATGAGAGTTGCTCACAGATGAATCTTTTGGCAGGAGGCTAATTTTAGAGCCTTTTACCTGCGAAATTGGGGCATATTTAACCAAGTGCGGAAGGACTGTAAAACGACCATTGTGCGCGGATAGATTTGAGAATGTTGCCGGGGAATACCCGTAAGATAGCGTCCCACGCTATGGAGAAAGGAATTAATATTAATTAATTGGACGAGCGATTCCTTTGCACGCAGATAGTTTTGGAATCTGTGAAGAAAGAGGAACCCAATGATCACGGTTTGGAGACCAGATTCACGCTGTGAGAGGAGCCAAGATTACGCGGGAAGATTTCGCCCTACTTTCAGTGAGAAGCCGATATAAGGGAGTAGACCCTTGGAGGGACACACAGTTGAAGACAGCCAAGTTCAGTCTACGCGCAGTTCACGTGCAGTTTGCACCCAGTTACAGTCGAGCAAGTTGCAGTCTTATGCAGTCTTCACGCTCAGTTTACGTTAGAAGTTACCCAGTTGTAGCTCAGTTGCAGTAAGTTGCAATCAGTATGCAACAAGTACGAGGGCAGTACGAGACAGTATGTAAGCAGTCTACAGCAGTCTTCAAGTAAGGTACGAGCAGTCTTCGAGTGAAACTTCAGTCAGTTACAGCCACTTTGAAGCAAGTTCGTCAAGGCAGAACGCATGGCGGTTCTACTCATAATAGACGCCGGACAAAGACTGGTACATGTAAATGAAGCATTTTATAAGCTTGTATGAATAATAGTCGTGCTATAGGCATAATCAGCAGTACGAACTATGCCGTGTTCAGTTACGAAGCACCGTGTAGACTAATGGCAGAACTATTGTAAATAATTATTTGTGTAAAGTATTGGACAGTGTTGAGCGCAATGTGTATAGTATTGACTGATCGTATATGTGTAATTACGATGGAATGCGATAATGAAACTCTACGACGTGTTTGGTAATGTCATGAGAGTACCAGAGGACAACTCAGGACGGGAGCTAGCATATTTATGCAGCGCAGGACGCTTACCGTAGGAGTAGGAAATATAAAAACTGTTGGTGAATTCCGAAAGCAGGTAAACCAGACTTTCAATCAGGAGTGGATAGAAGCACGGGAGATGCTGTCGACACCTGCAAGTTCGATCTTTGCTAGGGAATTTCAGCATTGAAAAGTGTATAAAGTGACGTGTGTTAAGTGTACAGAATATGTAAAATATCTTTTAAAGTAGTGATTAGATAAGTGTTTCACATGTTTGGGAGCAATAGCTTCCTGAGAGTTATGCAACGTGTCGTGTTGTTGATGAAAATTATGTGTTATAAAATGTGTGTCTTCAAGATAAATATGTCGCGTTAAACCTGCAAATGGCGGGCGACATGGAGAAATATGATTGGTTGGAGCCACCATAGACGCCTATAGAAATGTAAGTACCCCACAAGTTATGATTATGTAGAAATATGGGCCATTGCATGTTGTGATTCCGTAAAGATGCCAGTAAAAATCAGTTTAGGTGGCAGATCCTCCATGTTTAATCATTATTGTGTTGATTTTTATAGAGTTGAGATGTTAATTTGCATCATTAAGTGGAGTAATTATTCCCACTATGAATTAAGAATGGCAATCAGTTATGTAAATGTGACGAACGCGATTGTTCGGATTTTAAGACGTTTAGCTATGTCGGATTTTTGGTAAAGTTAATAAGAATAATAAAGTAATGATTTTGGTCATTTATGTCAGTGAGATTAATGGTAATAATAATAATGAATATTAAAGGTATGAATGAACACATCAGGAAGCAAATAAACGTTATAAGCGAGAGATTTACGCTAATTGCAAGACTTATCAATCTAAGCAGTAAGATGATACAGTAAGATTACATTACAGTAATTAAGGAAAGAAGCTTTATATCAGAATATTGCATATATTCAGTAATGATGCCAGTAATGAAAGAGCTTTTAGTGAATTGAATTTGCAGCTTATATGAGAAGCTTATAGAGTAAATTGATAGATTTCTCTTAATAATAATAGGTCGGAGGTCGTAGCATTGAGTAAGGGGCCAGATGGTCTATTCTACGTATGAAATCTCCTATGTCATGGGCATAAGTGGAGATGTAATTTTATGCCAGAGTTGTAGTGTGTACCCTAGCTCTGAGGAAGGATATGAAAGTGTTCCGGGTTGGGATCCTGTGATAGAGACGAGGAGAACGAGGACACCTCGATACTCTATGGTCTCCCGAGAACTTATTTGATGAGTTATTCCGCTTGTGGTAGCGAAACTCATGGCGACAGCTGCAGTGAGCGCCTATATTTTACTTGAGACATCGGTCACCCGTTAGACTAATGCATTACGAACCCCGAACCTTCATGTTGAATGGATCCGTGTGAGGCCAGTAATTATTATTATATCCTCTGTGTAGGAGTAATTAAAAAGCTCATTCAATACCTGTTTGCATAATCGTCAATTAAGATCCTTTGGGATATGTGTGTCGGTCAGACGACAGTATTTGTCTTGTAAATCTTTACTGCTTAGAAAGGAAAGCATTCAAAACCTTTAAGGAGGGTCGAGGTAATTGGTGGAACACCCATCCCACTTTCTATTGTGTGCGGACTCCTCTAGCCGAGGGTCTGCAGTCTGAACTCGAGCCGTCAAGGCAAGTTGAAAGGGACAGATTTTCGACCCTGGTAAATGACATATAATGAAAGATTGTTATGTTGAGTAATGTAGCCATGTGGTTTAGGAACACATGGATAATTATAGAATATCCTGATGGTTCATTATTTTAGCTATCTGACGAATAGTTAGATGATGTATTTGTACTGTCACTGAAACCAAGTTTTGAAGTTAGTTACCAGATGCCAATCGCCACGAGAGCGAGGTAATCTATTGTACCATCCGACACCAGCTATAACGTAACGTTTTATGTAGGAATCACATACAGCATGCAATGGAACCATATAAATAGAGGAAGTGGAGGGTTAGCTTACATAATTATGGAGTTGCACGTTGATTGCGGTGCAACGTCCGAATAGGTAAATGCATGCAAGCATTTGTTTGGTGAGAAGAGAAAAATCAAAACACGCACGGCACACATAATTGTTAAAATAAAGAGGTTTAAGGAATAATTAATTTTTGATATTAAAGAAGTCACATTGTATGACTGTTATGTTAATGTACAGTTTGTTTTGAAGTCGTAGGTGCATCAGCGCACTAATATATCTTTATGAAGTCCACCTAAGGGTACAGCTTTATGGTTTAATATGATTTTATTATGATTTCATTTTTGTTTATTTGTGGATTGTGGAAGTAAAATTTTTGTTGCTTTATTTTTATTGGTTTTGGGATTGTTTTTGAGTTTGAAGCCATGATTTTCATTTACTGAATTAAAGTTTTAGAATAGAGTTGTGCCTTGTTATTGTAGAGTTGTTACCTTATAGCCTCAAATCCAAAATATGCACTGCTCATTTGGGGGAACGGCACGCGCCTGAGACCTGATGCTAGCTGGAGGCAGCTGCATATTTACCATCGAGATTACTCACATGGGTACACTATCTCCTCTACCAGTAAACCAACTGTCAGGTGTATAGGACAAAAATGAAAAAAAAATGTTCAAATGGGGTCTTTGTTAGCGGAAATGTTTTAGGTGTACTAACATTTGAATGAGACTGTACGGGTGCGGCGTTCATGGACACCCATTTGGTTATCCACACGCGTTTGCTTAGTGCTCTGCTTATGTTAGTAGCAAGAAGAGATTGACCCTTGACCGCTTGAAGCGGATAACCTTTGCCCCGCGCGCGGCTGTTATCGTTCTTTGGCTAGCGAGGGCATGCTGAACGTGGGGGGTCCGGCTTGCTACTCCATATAGGATGTGCAGCTGTTAGTTAACATTTTTTTTGTGCTTGCATGCTCTGTGGTCTCATTCTGTTTAGACCGTTCTTTGACTGCATGAAATGAATATTGGCTAGTTTGCTTTAAATTCTTAACCATCATTATTGAACTCTGAAATTATTTTAAGGAGAGAACAAGTTTGGATGTCCGTTCACAGAGCCTCATTCATGTGATATGTTTAATGAGATTTTTGTTTATTTAACTTCATAGTATATATGAGCAGAGATGGTTTGGGAGCCATAGTTGCTCTCATCATGAATCTAATTGAATGTGTTATCGAGAGGTTGTGCCGCATAGGAGAGGGGAAATTAATAGCAGAGCGAGCGAGGGCGCTGAACTTAAATTATCTTATTTCGCCTGTAAAAGTAGAAGAAGGAATAATCATAAACAATTTAAGTGATCAAGAAAGAGAAATTTTCGTGTTTGAAGTGAAGGAAATAGTGTCAGACCGACGATATAGTGCTGATTTAATATTAAATGGACTAAATATTGAGATTATTAATGTTTTGATTAATAGACTTCGAGCATTCAGAGTGAGGGGTGAGGAAACTATAAGTATGAGTCCTCTTCATGGACTGAGGTTGGGGGATTTAATGACTCCTCCGCCTCCTCTAGCAGAAGAACGTGAAGAAGAGGATGAGGAGTGTGTTGGAGAAGAAGAATAAGAAGAAGCAGAAGAAGAAGAAGAAGAAGAGGAAGTTGATGATGATGATGATGATTGTCAAATCATTAATTAAATGGACAGGGGTCAGTGTTTTTTATTTAAAATGACAGATGTATATATTTTTTTAAATATATTTATTTTAATCATTGTGGTTTACATTAATTATATAATACGAAATAGTGAAAACAAAATGGTATGATCTTCGTTCTTAAAGTGGTGAGTAGTTCTTTTTTTCCGCCAAGATGCTGAGAATTGAAGATGCTGTCTGCAGAGTTGAATATGCTGGTGATCTTGTGTGGAAGGTAAGTATAATCATTCTTTTCTTTCTTGAGTGTGTTGGTTTTCGTGAGCTGAAAATATCTAGAGACACATTAATAATAATAATATTAATAATAATAATAATAATAATATTTTTTGCGATGAATTAAAAAAACTTACATTGTTTTAATTAGAATATGGTTTTGTTCGAAATCCAAGAGTTGTGAGTTGAATCGAATCCTAGCCAAGATACGAAGGCTTGGGTTCCTTTTCTACGTAGTACTTTGTCAACTAAGTAAATATTAGCATGTTTGGTTCGTTGTAACTCTGCTTCATAAAACGCCCCAAATTTCGGCAATTTTTTATTATCTTTTAAAAGATATGTTCGTGGATTAGTATTTTGAACTTTATAAATTGTAAATAATTCCGTAGTCCAATTAGCTTCGTACTCTTTGGTGAAATGTTTCTTGATTTTTGATATTCTTACAATGTCGCCAATTTTATATTTTGGTTTTCTTAAAGTTTCATTATATTGTGTTGGCAAGCGGGGTTGATTTTTTCTTTTTACATCAATAGGTTTCATGCCAATGCTGCGATGTATTTTGTGATTATACTTTACTAATAACTCAGGCAAAATATTTACCCATCGGTATGAACCACGTGTTGTGAACTCTTTCCACATCGATTCCTTAAGAGTTCGATTAAATCTCTCTACTACACTCGCTTTTATGGAGCTCCCAGTGGAATAATGCTTTAGATTTTGTTTCTGAGACCATGTTTTGAATTCACTGTTATAAAATTCCGTTCCTCGATCAGTGTGAAAATAATTGGGCAATCTTTTACTTTGAGAATAAACAAATTTTAAACTTTTTACAATCTCACTTCCTTTTTTGGTTTTAAGAGGAATTGCCCATGCATATTTTGAGTAAACGTCAATAATGGTTAATAAATATTTAAATCCATTATTCCATTTTGCAAGTTTTGACATGTCCACAAGATCAGCTTCATGGAGGTCATCGATTCCTTTGCTAATAACATGTCGTCTTTTAAACTTTTTTCTAAGAGTTGCATGAAGTTCTTTTACAATTTCTCGTCTGATTTCGATCATAGTTAATTTCTAAACCAAGATTTATAACATACTGTGCATTGTTTTACAAATGTTTGAATTTTTATTCAATATATCCTGCATTTCTTAGTTCTTCTTCAATTGCAAATATTTCGCTGTCAAGTCCTGTGTGACCTGCAGCTTTCGATGCAATTAATTTTTTAAGTCTTGATACTAATTTGTTTGGTTCATTCCAATGGACAAATTCAATATTGTTTCCTCCTTCGAATTTCCAAATGGCTTGTGGTGTGATGTGTTTCTTTTGGCCATATCCAGTATGCATCGTAGTATTTGCTTCTTCATTCTCATCTGTTGTTTTTATAATTCTATCTATGTCTTCAGTAAGAAGGGGTTCGATTATATTTTTATACTTATGAGATTGAGTTCCTCTCGGAGCTGCATTGCTTGCATAATTTCTTTTGTGCACGTTTGAAACATTTAATAATTTCAAATAAGAACTTAAATCACTCCTATTGATAAGAGAGTGATCTGGTACTTTCCTTTGAATCAATTCAAGTAGACCTTCTGTTATAGGAAATTTTTCACCACCAACTTTTATCCACTTTTTATCAAAGAAAACTCGTTCACGTCCCAAGTATTGTTTATCATTTCTTATCGTTATACCAAATGTTCTATCCACGATTTGTTTAATGAACGGATCAAAGTAGCGGTTAAGTAGTGTAATTATTTTGATGCTATCACCATCTTCTCCGTCTGAAGTAGCAGTTGATTCAGAAACATCATTTTTTTCTTTTTTGATTTTCTTTTTTTTAGTTGACGTTGTATTAGCAATAGCTACAGGCTGATTTAATGAATTTGTTACTGGTTTAAACTTAGTCTCTATACCTAATTCTTGACGTCTAACATAATTTTGAAGTGAAAGATACTTGTCCTCAACATCTTTTTTTAAGCGAGAAAGTTTATCCTTTACTCGACTTTCAGCTTTAATCTTCAAGCTCTTCTCCATGACTAAACTAAAATTGTAGTTGTTTTACTTATTTATAGTATATTCAAAATCAATTTGAAGAGGAAGATCATTGGTTTTATGTTTCTCAGGGTCTCTAAGTCGAAACTGTATTTCATCTTGTTCTTCAACTACAATGTCACTGCCATCCAGTTCAATCTCTTGACGTATATTTAAAATTGCATACACAATTGGAGATCTTGGTGAAACAAAAATTGGTTTTAATATACCTTTATAGGGAAGTTGGTATTGTATATTATGATTATGAAGCGTGTATACCGGTGAATGGATTGATGGTGTGTTGGAGAATTTCAGAATAAATTTCGATAAGTTCTTTTTCTTTACTTCATCTTGTAATATACCATATTCTTCTTTGGATGCGGTAAAACTTTCGAGTGGTTCTTTGTTGACCAATTGCTCAATTTTTTCTAGTTCAGTTTTTAACTTGTTATATTCCTCTTTGGATGCAGCAGCGTAACTTTTAAGGTCTTCTTTTTTAACAATATTTAGATTGTTAGCAACACCCTCAATACGAGTTTGTAAATTGCTTAAAATTTCTTTTAGTTGATTAACTTCAGTTCGTGAAGCAGCATAGTGTTCTACAAACCGTTTATTTGTCACATCTTGGTCGTTGACAGGAAACTCAACATTTGTTTGTTTTGATGTTGTAGATTGTTTACAGTCTGTTTCATTTTTTTCAAATTCATCTCGTGAAGCGGCATATTGTTCAACAAACGTCTTATTTGCAACATCGTTATCGTATATGGGATTGTTTACGTGAGTAATTCGTCTACTCATCATATTTAAAGTCCCACCATCGTCTACGTTTAAGAAGTTTTGTTTATTAAATTTAGTGATTAAGTCTTCTAGATCTTTTCGAGAAGCAACAAAGTTTTCTAAATAATATTTGTTTATTGCATCTAACGAATCGATTGGTTGAGATATGTTTGTTATTCTTCTATTTAACATATCTACAGTTTCATCATCTTTGTTTATATTGAAAAGAGATTTTTTAATTTCATCAAGTTCTTTTGTTACATGAGTTTTAAGAAAAGAATACGATATCGCATCTTGATTTTGAATTGGATCTTTAACATTTCTTATTCTTTTGTTACCCAAGTCGAGACTATCATCATCAAACGGAAAGTGATCCTCTGAAAATTCACTCACTAAACCATGAATGAATTCTACTCGTTGTAACACTTCGGTTATTCGGTTTTCCAGATATTTTTTTATATTCGATGTATGTTGCTGCATTGCAATAAGGTTTACTGCATCATTTGCAGATGATGGTAAAGCTAAGCCTGCGAGGCGTTTGTTTTCAAAGTCAAGTTGTTGTTTCTCTATTTTACAAATTGAAAAAAATAAACATTTAAGGTCGTTAATGTTTCGTTGTATGTCTTCTTTAGACTCAATTTTATTTAGCTCATTCAATAACTTCAGTACATAACCTTTGTTGCAAGCATCTTCAACATGTATGGGCGTTCCAACATCTTTTAACCGTTTGCCGTTAATGCATAGATGCCCATCGCTTGTTGTTGTTGTTGTTACTTGATTTCCATATTGCAGTAGCTTATCATCAACATACGATTTAGTTGCAATATCATGGCGTGAAGTTGGTGGTCTGATAGACACGTTATTGATTTTGTTAAACGATGTCATAGTTAGGTTGTTAACCACACAAAGTGTATAACGCGAATGAGCATTTAGCTCTTTTGAACTATTATTTATAACTGAAAATAAACATCAAATCCATTGCGATATCGACCATTTTGTAAATCGCTATCTTTATCGATAACCAAAAAGCCAAACTTAGAGTTTTGCCACCAATAAGAACAAATATCGAAGAACTGATCATAGCTCATATCTGTATTTACATGATCGTTATATACATGACGCAAGTTTGTTCCGTCTTGATTAAAAAGAATTAAAAAATTAGCGTTATCTCTAATTAGATGTTTAGGTATACAAGAATATGTTTGACAAAGATAAAATACGTCAACTTCGTGATGACGACCTCTACTGAAATAATCTTTCATGTGTTGTTGTTTATTGCTGGCTACATCATCAAAAACAAATATAGAGTTTTTTCTAGCCATTTCTGGAGGCATAACTTCATCATTATCAGAAAAAAATCACTTTTTATTTCTTTTATGGAGTCCAAAAAATATTTTAATTCAACATACTTACTTTGAGCAAGTGATTTAGAATAAATATAAATGTTTTCAAAACGAACTCCATTTTTGTGACATAATAAATTTATCATTACGTTTGTTTTGCCACAGTTCGATGGACCGCAAATGATACATCGAATAGTGTTCGGTAGTAAAACACTATGCTTTCTTTTTTCACTTTTACTCTGGTTTTCAACATTAGTAAATGAAATTACTGGTAGAGTGTTTGACTGCTTAACAAACTTCAGCATGTCAACGTTTACGTCTGAGAATGCACACTGCAAAAAAAATCACATCACATCAACATATATTGTTTCCACACGTATTGAACCCTTTACCCTATGTTGGTTAAATGATTCTACTTTTTATTTCTTCAATTAATAAATATTTCAACCAGCATCATGAAAGTAGCCAGACAGCGATGAGGAAATTTCAAGCATTTGTTGGAGACAGTAGGGACATACCTGCGTCAGTTTAACAAAAGGCTAAATACTTGAGCTATGAAAAGAAATAGCATAGCTATGTATCACAAGGACAGGTGTGGCTACCTCAATTTTAGAAGCGACGCGCGGTGAGACATGGTTCTGGTATGTTCATTGTGATATTCGCGCCTAGAAGAAATATGATGCAGTAACGTGAATGGCTGATGAAGAAAATAGACACTCCCAAGACGCCAAGATCTACTAGAAACCGCCAAATTACAGAAAATGGAGAACCAATGAGAAGAGAATGCCTACTTGCGCGCCAACTCCGGCTGGGGTACGCGGTGGCTAG
This sequence comes from Meconema thalassinum, assembly GCA_946902985.2. Lineage (NCBI taxonomy): Eukaryota > Metazoa > Arthropoda > Insecta > Orthoptera > Tettigoniidae > Meconema > Meconema thalassinum. The sequence continues at coordinate 1,098,317,899 of OX336389.2, read as the reverse complement.
CATTCACGCGGGAAATCGCCTAGACAAAATCTCTACGATCGATTCTAGGATTAATGGGCATATTCTTGACCTGTGCAATATTACGAGTTCAGTGATATTTATTTCATTCCTGTATCACAATTATTTCGAGAAATTTTTACATAAAATCCCCCTCCATCTAGACCCAAGGGCCAGTTCATTTATAAGTGTGTCGAAGAGCCAAGACATGATTATTATTCTGTTCGTCTGAGGAGATAGACTTTTATTCTGTGTGTCGAGGACACAAGAGTTAGACTTGTATTTTGTGTGTCGAGGACACAAGATATTCATTGTAAAGTGTTAAATTCAGTGATAGATAGTCATAGTACTATAGTTATAGGGGCAGTATCGTCGATAATTCGCCAACGAACAGTGACAGGGAATTTAGTACCTGAACAAGCGAATTTAGTAGTCAGACATAAAGTGTATAATAACCTAATTTTTGTATCAGCGCAAGGATGACATCGATGAATGCAGAGGAAGTTTGGAATTCTCAACACTCCGTGCAGATGGCTGATATGAGATAAAGAACCATCCAGTTGGGGAATGGCGTCTGATGTTCTTTGACGGGTGACTACAAAAGAGATGAGTACAAAATAATATTTTATTATTTGTTAAATTAACTTATGGTTTATGGGACATATTTTTGTAAATACTTTGCTTGTGTGATTAATGTAGTATATTTAGTTTTGATCTGACACACTTTTGTTTGGAAGCAGCTCGCACAATTGTAGTTAATGGAAAGTTCTTTTCTTTGTGTTGTGTTAACTAACGTAGCTATGTGAACGGCCGTGTTCGCCTAGGTTACGAAGTGCGGTTAAAAACGTCTCTCGGAGATATGTCGTGTTTCAGAAGTAGGACTGAAGTAATATAATTATATAGTAGATTGGAGGGTAATTAAATTTTGTTGAGATTTATTATTGATCAGATTCAGTGTGATTATTGCCTTTTGGAGCAATGTAATTTGTGACGAAGAGTATTCAGCTCTATCGTAAGTTTTAAATATTGTGTTAAATGTTTGCGAGCTCTAATTCAGCAGACCCGTGTGAAAGGCGTTAAATCAGTCCCAGATGTGTGTATTGTGAGTATATTTTGTGGTATTACAAGCGGGAACTTCAGCAGAGACTGATTTCTGTCAGCTTGGTACCAGATTCATATTGTATCCTTGCGAGGACAATTATGGATATGTGATTATTGTCTGACCATATGTTGAGTTGGAGGAGATGTTAGTTGCTGTTGATTCCTTGAGATAACAGTCCAGCTGGTCGGCTATTTATATACACTGGAAGGGGGACATGACTGGTATTGTGGAAAGGGGAGTTGTTGTCACAAGGGCTGGCTGAGTTTCGCAAGCAAGCTCATCATTAATGGAGTGCAGGTCTGGCTCCCAATTACTTGAAAATAAATATAAATGTGAGAAACTGATCAATGGTAAAATTGTTTAAATAAATGGGAGTTGCCTACGAAACACGATAATCTTCGAAGCGTTTCCTTAACATGCAATTTTGTTAATATAAAGTAATCTTAACCACTCAGGTTGTTTGTTGTTGTTGGTTTATTCTATGTTTATTTTCCATGTCAGTGACCCGTGAGTCACGTGCGGCGCTGTTTTTCCTTGTTGTTGAGTATCTGGCCATGGTGGCAGCTCATTTGGTTAAGTGTGTCACCACACTAATAAGGGTCTCAGAGAGATGCCTGTAAATAGTAGAGTTGTAATATGTGTGTCAGAGTTAGATTTAAGGATTTTTATTAATGTTATGCCCATATCCATAAACGTTGATTTACGAGATGATTGTTCGTGAGCACCGTGGCTGTTAACCCGCTGTGAACGAACGGTCATCCAAGTACTCATTTCTCGTAGATAGTCATCACGCGAACATAAATCCATATGCAAGATAATGGAACTTGGATCCACATTTTATTAGAAAAGGGGAGATCTGTCTGACTCCTCAAAGTGATAAATATTCCTGTCAGGGAAAAATTCAGGGAGGATTTTGTTTATTTTTGTTTGTTTTATTCTTTTATGCACAAATTAGTTATTAAATCTTGTTATTATCTTACGTTTTGTCTCCTTACTTTTTAATTATAGTTTTTATCCTATAACCCTTGCCTCAGAAAAGCACGTAGTTTGGCGGACGTAAACACCACACTATGAACTGAACGCGACCCCTTGATCTAAGATTCTTGCATAAAACACTGCTATTCTGAAGGGTTCATAGGTGAAAACTGGCGTGGCCAACGGTGGGGCTATTCACGGTGGTGTAACGGGGAGATTACACATGTCAATAGTGGCGCATTTGAGTAAAACTGGCATGCCGCAAGTGCAGGCAGATATGACAGTATTTAATCACCGGGAAGTGATATTTTATTAAAAGTAGTTGAGGCGAAGTGGATACCGCCAAATGTGTGAAAGATAAATTAAAATCAGGAGTTTGCAAAGTAAAATACGGTTCACGTTGTTGTCTTTTAAATTAAAGTAAAATTAAGATGTGATACCGGGCGCCCAATCATAAAGTTAAAACTAGATTTGTTTAGAAAGTCAAACTCATGGAAATATTAGGAGGCTGTAGCCTATAATGACAATTAATACTTTGTTAATTAGTCAGTGTTAATATCAGATCAGGATAACTGTTTAATGACTAAATATGTGCTTGGGGTTAAAATTAAATTGAGTAAAACTAGAACTACTCAGAGATGCAATCGACTAATGGGGTTAAAGGTAAAAATAAATGAACTGAGTAGGATAAAGAAATTAAATGTGCATTGGATTTATGTGCGTGTCAAAGGGCATTGGCGTATGCCATTTCCCATATGTCTCATATAAATTATAAAACATGGCAACGGTGGCGCAGATCCAGGAGATCATTGAGAGTGCAGCAAGAAGAACACAGGAATTGTTGGATACTAAACTAGCAGAACAGAGTCAATCTATAAACACTAGTATGTTAGAGCAAAGTGAAGCGTTGAATACAAAATTATCTGAACAAATAAACACTAGTCTGTCAGAACAAAGTGAATCGCTAAATACTAAACTGTTAGAGCAAAGTGAATCATTGCGGACACAATTAAACAATAGTAGGCTAGAACAAAGTGAGTCTATAAATAAATTATCTGAGCAAAGTGAATCGCTAAAAATTAAACTGTCAGAACAAAGTGAATCGCTAAATACTAAACTGTTAGAACAAAGTGAATCATTGCGGACACAGTTAAATAACAGTAGAATTGAGCAAAATGAATATCAGTCGGAACAAGCTAGGTTATTAAAGAGTGAAATTAATGACACTATAAATTCACAGTTAGAGGCGCAAAATAATAAAAACACGAACCAATTAGCTTCGTTAACCGCAGAGATGAAAGAGCACACAAACCAACAGATGATATTACTGGCCCTTGATGTAAGCAAAAATAATGAGAAACAATTAGAGCAGATTGAAAAAATGGAGAGTATTTTTGATAAATAACTTAGCATTCTCGATGAAACGGTGTTAGCTAAATTAGAGCAGATTGAAATAGCATGCACAATGAATACAAGCGAGGTCAAAATAGCTCAGGATAAGTTGGAAGGACGATTCAAGGAGATGGAGAAAAGTGGCAGGGTCATTCAACAACAAATATCAGCAGTAGATGAGAACATATCAGGCATAATTAAAGATATGGACCGTCTCGAGATAAAATCAGCGGAACAGTGGAAAAGCCTAGAAACGGAACAAGAACAATTTAAGAGTACATTAGATGAAAGGCTAAGCCAGATAGAAAATAATCAGGATGAAAATAAGAGCCAGATTGAAGAAAAAATAAGCACGATTAAAGAACAGATCAGGAAAGATTGGAAGAAAATGAATATTGATTCTAAAGAGGAAAGATCCACCATTCTTAAAACAGTAGGCGAAAACCACACGCGTATTCAAGCTTTGGAGCAAGAAGTAAAAAATAAACTTAAAGAGCAGACAGACAGGATCATTAAAGCCGAACTCCGCTCATTAGAACAATCGTCTATATTTAAAACGGGAGCATTGAAAGACAAGCAGGATGACTCACATAGTTCCCAACCCAGCATAGCAGGAAGTCAGACTCAAGCAGAGAGCCCATTAACAACAAACACGGAAGGATTTCGCAAGAACGTAGATAGGAGCTCAACACCACAGGACGGTCATCAGCCCACACAACTTATTCAAGTAATTCGCTCAAATGACTACAAGCCGCAGAAATACACAGAAAATTCAGGGGTAACACCTAAGGCCTTTATCAAAGAGATTGAAGACCACTTTAATGACACTGGGGTACCTGAAGCACGTAGATTGAGAATGATGGAGAGATTTTTATCAGGAAATGTTCTCACCTGGTTTTTAAGTTTCAAATATACATTTGGAACCATGTCAGACTTTAATTTAGCGTTTCTGCGCAAATACTGGTCTCCCGCCATACAACAGAGTTTAAGAATGGAGCTTTACTCTAGAAAATACCAAACTACCCAGCAGACAAAATACTCAGATTTCTTTAACATGCAAATGCTAAAATTTCGCGACCTAGATTACCCATTAAACGAAGCAGATTTGGTGATGACAATAGCAAGGCAAATGCCAGTTAATGTACAGCAAGTACTAGTCGCAGCAAACGTTAGTACGGCCCTACATGCAGAGCAGATATTACGGCAAATAGATGAGACCACATCTCATAGTCATTTTAGAGGAGGAAGACAACTGGAGTTAGTCAACACCACAGGGGTCGTAAAAACAAAACAAGGAAATACTAAAACGCAGGGTACTAATACAAGCACCTCCACACCTAGGCGAAACCAGGAAGAAGGGGAAAACAGACCATATCAGCGTAACGAAAATCACTACAACAATAGATACCAGGGCAACAATAGATACCAACAGAGAGGATATCAACAATGGCGTGATAATCGAAGGAATGACAGGCCTTATGGAAGATACGGTGATTACAATGCCAATCAACGATGGAAAGGAAGGAGAGATCAGGATCAAGGAGATCAACGTAGCTATCGAGATGACTGGGATGATAGGCACGCTCAATCACAAAATTACTTAGAGGAGTTACACTCTAGTCAAGGTGGAGAGCTAGGAAGATGGGAAAAAGCCATTGGGAACAGAAAGAACCCAGATACACATACTGAGGAAGCTGGAAGTCTACTGAGACAAGAGGAATATCAAGGACATGAGCGACAGAAGGATGATGGGAGTCGAAATGGAGCTAAAAAAAATGTTAATTTTGGATCAAGGAGACAGTCTCCAAACACAACAGTCGGAAGTTGAAGATGGATGGATAGTAGCGAACATACAAGAATGGATTGCTTTACCAGAAGACTGCCTGGAGGAGACGGTGAAACCACGGAACGATGAAATTAGGCAATTACCCATTATTTACGCAAGGATTGGTGGAATTAATATAAGATGTTTATTGGATACGGGGTCACAGATCAGTCTAGTATCGGAGGCCTTGGTTCGAGAGTTGGGACGGACTCAGAATATTCCTGTAATTCCGGTACCACAGCTCAAAGTGAGGGGTGTTATTCCTGAACGCACCGTCACTTGTAAACGTCAGGCATACATAGAGCTGAACATATTGGAACATACTTTTGGGCAAACATTCATTATCATGGCAAAGATGAATTTCAATATAATTCTTGGTGCAAATTTCATTTGTGACTATCAAGCAGTGATAGATTTACACAAGAATACAGTCAGTTTTAGAGAATATGACCAGCTGAAAAACGTGGGATTGCATATGGATGAAATCACTACCGGAAGAAATGTAAATTCTTGGACATTGGAAGCAATATCAGAAGAGACGGAAGAGGAGGTACGAAAGGCGGAAGATAACATCGTAGAAGGGGCTGTTGTGGAACTAGATGAGGAGATAGAATCCCAGGAGATATGGTCTTTATTAACAGAAGGAGATGACAGTGATGCACAATTCGAAGAGTTATTACAGCAGCGGCTCAATGACATTCAACTTGGGGGTGAACACAGAAAACAGTTGGAAGAGATTTTAAGGAAGCACAAAACAGTATTTGATACAGTACCTGGGAAAATTTTAAATTTCAAGTACTCTATGCAAGTCGAGGACTGGTCACCTTTCAAAAGCAGATTGTACCCAATTCCTGAAAAGTATCGTGGTCAAGTTAAAATCATTATAGATGAGATGTTAGAAGCTGGAGTGATAAGGAAGACACCTACACCTTATCTAAATGCGATTTTGGCAGTCACAAAACCAAATGGATCTATTAGACTTTGTTTAGATGCCAGAAATCTCAACATGAGACTCATTTTTCCTGAGTATGACAGAGCGCCAATTATCAGAGACGTATTAAAAGGCTTTAAAACAAGAGCATTTATTCATCAGTCGATCTGACGAGCTCGTTCCACCATCTTGAATTGGATGAGAAGTCACAGCTTCTAACTGGCTTCTTATTCGATAACCAGACATATTGTTTCGTCAGAATGCCTTTTGGAGTCAAAACAGCGGGCTGTGCTTTAATCCGAGCACTGGACCGGAACCTAACCGAGGAAGTAAAGGAGATGACGGTGCGATACATTGGCAACATTCTGTTGGCATCCGACAACATTGAAACTCACATGGAAATTTTAGATAAAGTATTGGGCAACTTGAATGCATCGAATTTCAAAGTAAACCTGAAGAAATCGCATTTCTTCAAGAGCGAGATCTTTTATTTGGGTCACGTCATTGACAAGGAGGGAGTGAAGCCAAACCCAGCTAAGATCGAAGCGATAATGAATTTCCCTACACCAACGAGAGTCAAGCACATTCGGGCTTTCTTAGGCGTAACGGGATTCTTTAAAGAAAACTGTCCAGGTTATACGGAGACTGTAGCTCCAATGCAAGAAATGTTAAAGAAAAATAACAAATGGTCATGGAACGCGGAATGTGAGAAGGCATTCCAAGCAACAAAACAGCTATTGGAAAACTGCATTAAATTAGGCTATCCAGATTTCAAGCTCAAATTTATAATCCAAGCGGATGCTTCACTAATTGGGATAGGTGCTATGCTCTACAAAGAGGATCCAGCTAACCTGCAGCACAAAACATATTTGGCATTTGTCAGCCGAAAATTGCGTAAGCACGAGCGAAATTATACTGTAACCGAGCTAGAATTGTTGGCCATCCTTCATGCGCTCCAACAATGGAAACGAATAATATATGGTTACCCTATTGTTGTCAGAACTGACCACAAGGCACTAACATTCTTGTTTAAGACGTCAATGGCAAGCGAACGTGTGACACGTTGGTCTATATACATTCAGCAGTTCAGCATTGAAATTGAACATTGTCCAGGGAAGATGAACGTGATACCGGATGCACTCAGCAGGAACCCAGAGCCTGATAATGAAGAAACAGCAATGGTACAACACTTGGAGTTAACACCGAAGGACCGGGAATTCTTGGAGGAGTTACGTGAGATACAGCGAGAACAGGAAGCGGAACCATGGATGATGCTATTAATTAAGTACTTCAAAAAGCAACTACCTACAGGAACACCTGCATTTCGAGAAGCGAAAGCCAAAGAAGGAAGATATGTTTATGTCAACAATTTGCTGCACAAATGGGTAGATAATGACCACACCAAGTTACGCATATTAGTACCTGCATCGTTACAACGAGGATTGACATGGCATACGCACGAAAGTTACGGTCACGTGGGCTTAGACAAGTGCGAAGCAACAATAGGAGAGACATTTACATGGCCACGTATGAGAACAACTATATGTGACGTCATTACAACTTGTGACCCGTGTCAAAGGACAAAGCCAAATAATTATTTACTGAGGCAATATCCTAGACCATTGCTACCTCAGAAACCATGTGAGCTACTGGCGGTGGACTGTCTTGGTCCAATTCCGAAGGGAAGGAGAGGTTGCCGTCATTTGCTGGTGTGCATTGATGTATTTTCTAAGTTTGTAGTACTATGCCCTATTCAGAAAACAACATCGAAGCAGGTACTCAGTCGCATTCGTAATAGAGTTATTCCAACCCTTGGAAAACCAGAGTTTATATTATCAGATCATGGCAGTTATTTCACAAGCGCCGAATTCAGGAAAGGAATGGAAGACATGGGTATAAAACATGTTTTAAGCAGTATCCGACATGCCCAAGCTAATCCAAGCGAGAGAGTAATTAAATGTGTAACTTCATATTTGAGAATCTTCATTCCGAACGAACACCACAAATGGGTCGATAAAATTAAGGACGTAGAGACATGCATGAATTCTACCAGGCACGAGTCAACAGGACAAATCCCTATGGTCCTACACAAGAACGAGTATCCAGTAAGAACGTGGAAAAGCATCATTAACTGTCCACAAGATCCCATGATAGCACCAGACCTGCGAATTGAGAGAACGAGAGCATACATGAGAAAACAAGCAGACCGCAGATTACGGCGAGTAAGAAATAAGAGGTTTCACGGTGATCTTGAAGTCAACCAGCTCGTTTTGGTAAAACGACCTGCAATATCGGACCCAGAAAAGAAAATCTTTAGTAAATTCTGCGAGAAATTCATAGGACCCTATTCTATCGTAAGAAACCTTGGAAATAATGCTTACAGAGTGAAAGAATTGAGCACAGGAACAATGTCAGTTTACAACGCTGCCAACCTAAAAAAATATCGTCGAAGTGAACCATGGTAGCGCCGAAATAATGACGCTGTTTGTATATACGGACGTCCTACTATCAACAAAGTCAACGGGGAGCAGTTGAGTACGGCACGTGATGAAGGAGGAAATAGAGTTGTTGTTGACAAACATTAACGAGGCGAGCAAGGTGTTGCCGCAGGCATCAGAGCGTCACGCAAGATTGGAAGGGGGAGATACAAGCAGGATATGAAAACGAGTAAATGCCATTGAAGACAGAAGCGGCTAGACCAAGTAAGAAAAAGGGGTGATTCTGGAATTAAAACAAATTGGCCTACGGAAGTATTGTAAAATTGTCGACTTTATTCCTAAGTTCGAAATTTTGTGAGTGGGAGAGTTGTGAACCCTTTACCCTATGTTGGTTAAATGATTCTACTTTTTATTTCTTCAATTAATAAATATTTCAACCAGCATCATGAAAGTAGCCAGACAGCGATGAGGAAATTTCAAGCATTTGTTGGAGACAGTAGGGACATACCTGCGTCAGTTTAACAAAAGGCTAAATACTTGAGCTATGAAAAGAAATAGCATAGCTATGTATCACAAGGACAGGTGTGGCTACCTCAATTTTAGAAGCGACGCGTGGTGAGACATGGTTCTGGTATGTTCATTGTGATATTCGCGCCTAGAAGAAATATGATGCAGTAACGTGAATGGCTGATGAAGAAAATAGACACTCCCAAGACGCCAAGATCTACTAGAAACCGCCGAATTACAGAAAATGGAGAACCAATGAGAAGAGAATGCCTACTTGCGCGCCAACTCCGGCTGGGGTACGCGGTGGCTAGCATTCACGCGGGAAATCGCCTAGACAAAATCTCTACGATCGATTCTAGGATTAATGGGCATATTCTTGACCTGTGCAATATTACGAGTTCAGTGATATTTATTTCATTCCTGTATCACAATTATTTCGAGAAATTTTTACATAAAATCCCCCTCCATCTAGACCCAAGGGCCAGTTCATTTATAAGTGTGTCGAAGAGCCAAGACATGATTATTATTCTGTTCGTCTGAGGAGATAGACTTTTATTCTGTGTGTCGAGGACACAAGAGTTAGACTTGTATTTTGTGTGTCGAGGACACAAGATATTCATTGTAAAGTGTTAAATTCAGTGATAGATAGTCATAGTACTATAGTTATAGGGGCAGTATCGTCGATAATTCGCCAACGAACAGTGACAGGGAATTTAGTACCTGAACAAGCGAATTTAGTAGTCAGACATAAAGTGTATAATAACCTAATTTTTGTATCAGCGCAAGGATGACATCGATGAATGCAGAGGAAGTTTGGAATTCTCAACACTCCGTGCAGATGGCTGATATGAGATAAAGAACCATCCAGTTGGGGAATGGCGTCTGATGTTCTTTGACGGGTGACTACAAAAGAGATGAGTACAAAATAATATTTTATTATTTGTTAAATTAACTTATGGTTTATGGGACATATTTTTGTAAATACTTTGCTTGTGTGATTAATGTAGTATATTTAGTTTTGATCTGACACACTTTTGTTTGGAAGCAGCTCGCACAATTGTAGTTAATGGAAAGTTCTTTTCTTTGTGTTGTGTTAACTAACGTAGCTATGTGAACGGCCGTGTTCGCCTAGGTTACGAAGTGCGGTTAAAAACGTCTCTCGGAGATATGTCGTGTTTCAGAAGTAGGACTGAAGTAATATAATTATATAGTAGATTGGAGGGTAATTAAATTTTGTTGAGATTTATTATTGATCAGATTCAGTGTGATTATTGCCTTTTGGAGCAATGTAATTTGTGACGAAGAGTATTCAGCTCTATCGTAAGTTTTAAATATTGTGTTAAATGTTTGCGAGCTCTAATTCAGCAGACCCGTGTGAAAGGCGTTAAATCAGTCCCAGATGTGTGTATTGTGAGTATATTTTGTGGTATTACAAGCGGGAACTTCAGCAGAGACTGATTTCTGTCAGCTTGGTACCAGATTCATATTGTATCCTTGCGAGGACAATTATGGATATGTGATTATTGTCTGACCATATGTTGAGTTGGAGGAGATGTTAGTTGCTGTTGATGCCTTGAGATAACAGTCCAGCTGGTCGGCTATTTATATACACTGGAAGGGGGACATGACTGGTATTGTGGAAAGGGGAGTTGTTGTCACAAGGGCTGGCTGAGTTTCGCAAGCAAGCTCATCATTAGTGGAGTGCACGTCTGGCTCCCAATTACTTGAAAATAAATATAAATATGAGAAACTGATCAATGGTAAAATTGTTTAAATAAATGGGAGTTGCCTACGAAACACGATAATCTTCGAAGCGTTTCCTTAACATGCAATTTTGTTAATATAAAGTAATCTTAACCACTCAGGTTGTTTGTTGTTGTTGGTTTATTCTATGTTTATTTTCCATGTCAGTGACCCGTGAGTCACGTGCGGCGCTGTTTTTCCTTGTTGTTGAGTATCTGGCCATGGTGGCAGCTCATTTGGTTAAGTGTGTCACCACACTAATAAGGGTCTCAGAGAGATGCCTGTAAATAGTAGAGTTGTAATATGTGTGTCAGAGTTAGATTTAAGGATTTTTATTAATGTTATGCCCATATCCATAAACGTTGATTTACGAGATGATTGTTCGTGAGCACCGTGGCTGTTAACCCGCTGTGAACGAACGGTCATCCAAGTACTCATTTCTCGTAGATAGTCATCACGCGAACATAAATCCATATGCAAGATAATGGAACTTGGATCCACATTTTATTAGAAAAGGGGAGATCTGTCTGACTCCTCAAAGTGATAAATATTCCTGTCAGGGAAAAATTCAGGAAGGATTTTGTTTATTTTTGTTTGTTTTATTCTTTTATGCACAAATTAGTTATTAAATCTTGTTATTATCTTACGTTTTGTCTCCTTACTTTTTAATTATAGTTTTTATCCTATAACCCTTGCCTCAGAAAAGCACGTAGTTTGGCGGACGTAAACACCACACTATGAACTGAACGCGACCCCTTGATCTAAGATTCTTGCATAAAACACTGCTATTCTGAAGGGTTCAGTATCATAACTTGTATTATATGGAATAATAGTAGGATTTTCAGGATTTAAATCAACGTTGCCAACGTAAAACCCTCTTAAATATGGACAATATGGTGCCCATTTTTTATGATCATTTAAAGGAATATCATTTTCTCTCCAATTTTCAATTTCAATCTTACAGAATATACATTTCACCTTATCACCATGACCGGTATAATAAAATCCTACTGATGCTAAACAAAATTCGTTTGGACAGGGAAGTGGCCAATTTTGAAAAGTTTTAAGTTTTCATATTCAGATTTTAATTCTATGCTAGGAGAAATATTGTTTACGTAAGGGCAAGAAAAAGCCCATTTCTTATGGTCTTCAAACGGATCATCATCTTCTTCCCAATAACTAAGTTGCAGATTACAGAAAGCACACCTGACCATATCCTTATATCCATAATAGTAAAATCCTGCAGCTGCTAACCATGCAGTGTTCGTAAAACTGTCCGAAGACCAGTTGTTAAATGTTTTTAGCCGATCTCTTTCAGATTTTAAATTCATTCCTTTTTCACTCAATATCATTCGCATTAACTGTTTCTTGGAATACTTTACACAATTAAAATACTTCATGATGATGCTTTACTTCACAAAAAAAAAAAGATGTTCCCCACAAGAAGCTAAATGTGAACTGATATGAATCAACAAAACACGCTGGCTAATATGCAAGATTTGCGTGTGTTGGGTTGGCCGAGCGGTCTAAGGCGTTAGACTTAGGATCTAATTTTCAGAAATTGAAAGCGAGGGTTCGAATCCCTCACCTGACAATATTATTTTATATACATGTGGAGTGAGGAGGTGTTTGATCATTAAAGAAAATTTAATATGAAGTGGTACAAAGACCTTTTCTTCTTTATTCATTTAGAATTACAATTAATACAATTTCATTTCTCTTGTATGAGTGTTGAAGTAATCTCATTCTTTTAGTTGTCCTGATGAGTGTGTGTTGAGATGATCTTGTTCTTTTAGTTGTCCAGATGTTTATTTTCTGTAGACAAAAAATATACACTGTGTTTAAAAAGCAAACAAAAACAAAATATGTATAAGTGTGAACAACACTAGTAGATTTAATGAATTACCTTTTATAGATAGCAATTACAGTTATCACATTTGCAGCGAAGATGAAACAGTTGAAATTTTCTTTTTAGATGATCTGGTAGATGTTCCCACTCCAGACGAATTCGTTGTGGCTCATATATAGTCAGTATGTTTATAGGAAAGTAGTTCCAATCAAACTTATTAAAACCTTGAAGTCCATTGTTTCGAAACTTGTTTATTATCGAACACACGATTTTCATGATGCCATCAGAAGAATTTAACCAATGTTGAACAGCATTGACATTAAATTTAGCACAACTATTGCTTCCCATTGCAAGAGATGGTAAATGTTTTGGACAATCTGTAGGTAAAAGTTGGCTATGCTTCAACATTAGATCTGACATTCCATCAATCGTATTAAGATCGATTAATGACCCAGGGGAAAGTGTTTTTAGTGCAAACAAAGAAAATTCTTGTAGCAAATTATACACAACTAAATATTCATATTTATTTTTAATAGAGTCAAAAAAAGAAGAAAGAGTTTTTCACAATACGCTGCGACCCATGTTAACACAGGACTAAATGAAGGTATATTGCTGTTATTTAACATACAGTAAGCAAGTTCCAAACTGCCGTTTGGTAGCTTGCGAATGTCTGCAACTATTGGCTGCTTCTTATTCCACGTGTCAGCATCAGTAGAAGGAGAGTTTGTTGTTGTCAATTCCATGATTGCAACTAAAGTGAGAATACTTCTTTACTTGCTTGCTTATAACTTAGCAAATATTGGTTTAGATAATTACTTCATTAGTTAATGGTCTGTAAGATATTTGACGATCATGAATAAGAACACAATAAAGAGTTGTATCTTCAGGTATATTCTCACTTGTCTCGATTTCAATTCGCACATCAACTGAAGATGTCTTCACTGCCTCCACTTGCTCAAAGCAATTAATTACAATAATCGGACAATGAGACTTAAATTCATCTCGTGAAACTAGAGTCTCTGAACGAAAATCATCGATCTGATAATATACATTACGAAATTTAACAAACATGTCATACAATTCGCTGTAGTCATTTATAGCAATTTCAGAAGTTGGCATTTCATAGGGATAAAAAATTGAATTTAAAAAAACTCATATAGACTTAATGTTACAATGGTGAAAATAGGAAGAGCACGTATTTAGTACATTTCTTTTAGTTTGAAAACCTAATAAAAATTGAAGTGGTTTTTGAGTTTCAGAAGTTGTCATTACAGTCCAACTATATTTAGTTGTTCTTGGAAGAGATGGCAAGACATGAACATCCCATGATCGAAAACCAACTTGAATGGGAATATTTTTCTGCATTAGTTTTAATCTTTTAATTTGTTCTTCGTCCGATAATAATAAAACGGGAATTTTTAGATAAACTTTAAATAACTTGACCTTAGAAAGATCATTTTCGGTTGCAGATTGCAACGCACGTGCGTCACTCGACGATCTGAGAAGTATTAGCTCATGCTTGCAGTTTAAAATCGGCTTTCTATAATCCTCTGCTAAACCTAACAGGTTGCTTAAAGGAAGTATTACATGGAAACGTTTTGTGATACTACCAACAATATTTGCTTCACTTGCTGGTGTTGTTAAAGAGGGAAAATAACCAGCATTTTGTAAAGCTGTATATTCGTTTTTTGAATATGAATCAAAGGTTTTTATAGAACTTGTTATACCTAGATGGCGTGTACGATCAATTTCTTTACCATTTAACGTAACGCGAATTTCGCTAAAAAGATTAGCCCCAAAATTTTGGTCAGGATGTGCTGTAGTAGAAACAGCCGGATTTACGTTAGAAGTAATAATTTGTCCTTCTAAGTGAAGAATACCTTCTGATAATAAAACTATGTTTTCTTCATTTTGAATTGGTATTCGAATTTCATCATTATTTTCGAATTTATTAGTTGAATAAGGTTGGTAAACTCTTTCTTCTCGTCGCACAACTCTGTTGTCAACCTCTCTTTTATCCGTTATGTTAAACATGTTAAACATGTTAAACATGTTAACAGCTTCAAATATAGATAGAAACTAAATAAGATTAACAATTGTATATATATTTATATTGAAATTAAAGTACGCGATGGCCTAAAGACTGTAAGAAATGTTTGTTGTTACTCGATAACTGTTTCTTAGATTTTAAGGTGTGATGGCGTTTTTTTTTTTTTTTTTTTTTTTTTTTTTTTAGAAATTTTAGCTGATTGATTTATATTTCTTTTTCGAATCAGAGTCGACTTCTTTTTTTTCAAACTTTGAGAATTATATAGTATAACCATATTTGTGAATGTGTTCTAGTAAGCTTACTCAACTAGAATGAAAATATAACAGTATTTCATTACTTTATATAGCAAGATAACGTGCTGGACGAATAATTAATTCTACAGTTAAATCTTCATCTTGCAAATCAATGAGCTGTTGAAGATG
The DNA here is from genome assembly GCA_946902985.2 of Meconema thalassinum. NCBI lineage: Eukaryota > Metazoa > Arthropoda > Insecta > Orthoptera > Tettigoniidae > Meconema > Meconema thalassinum. The sequence continues at coordinate 1,098,302,668 of OX336389.2, read as the reverse complement.
ATCTTCAAGTTGCACAGATACATGTTGAATAACCTTGCTGTTCATAGGCAAAAAATTAATTGTTGTTGGTTGTACAACAATCGGATAACCAGCAGGAACATGAGCTTTAAAATTATATAAAGAGTGTGTTGGTTTATGGTTCAAATAAGAACTCGTACCAAGCACAATGTTGCAACATACTCGAATACTATTAACAGTGTTAATTTTAATCATATAGTCAGAATGATGAGTTGTGTTTGCCTCGAACTTTTTATGAGAACATCCTAACAAATCTGCAATAGAATCTGCAACACCAAAATCTATAGCAAAGTTTTTCGAATATAGTTTACAATTAGAGAACACTTTATCATAATTAATATAAATATATGTAGGAAATTTGTCTTTTTCACCTAATAAAACTGATAATAAATGTGCTAGTAATAATTCATTAATCTTTGCACTTAATTGTTGAAACGTATAGCTAGCATCAGGTATTATTAAAATTGTTGTATCCACATCGTTCATCTTTATGGCTAAAACGTTATTATTTTCGTTAATTTTTACTTCACTTTCGATTCTATTTCGATCAATCTCAATTTCTTTTTTATTCTCTTTAGGGTAAACTTTCTTTTCAATACCTAAAGCCTCTGCTACACTGTTGGGTACACTGAAATCAATATTAAACGGAGAAGACAAAACAAGACGGTTGCGTCCTTTTCCATTTATATCCTCTTCCAAATAAAGATTTGTTTTTTGTATATGATTTGTTATAAGTTTCGACAATGAGTGATAACTAAGTAAATCATCAAATGTTGAGGCTAGATCTTCAAATTCATAAATACCTGGTGGTACCACTAAATCAATTGATAACAAAAATTTAGTAAAATGAATGCGAAATTTATTATTTCGGTTGGTAACATTCCGAATAGAATTAGATGTATACAATCCTGCAAGTCCTATTTCAAAAAACTCTGCTCCTACATGATGAATCGGGTTCTCCAATGTAACATCAATCTTTGTGCCTTTACCTTCAAGAGTTATCCGTCTTTCGAAAGCCATCTTTGAAATGTTTCAAGACAGTCTGTGTTTCCCTTATTTATACAATACAAGAAGACTAAACATAAATGTCCACAAATCGAAGAAGCCGGGGCCGATAACCTAGATGTTAGGCCCCTTAAAACAACAATTATCATCATCATCAAATCGAAGAAGTAATTGATTGATATGAATGAAAATTATATTGTAGATAACAATTTTTAAGATATGTTAAAATTTCTAATGGCGGTCTTAAATTGCCGATACTATCAAAATAATGGACGTATTTACCTCGTTTACTGAAAGCCACCCAATTTGAACCAGATTTAACCATCGGTTCAAGGTTAACAATACAGTTTTCATTTTTTCGGGGATGTCTTGGTAACGTATCTCGCATAAAGACTCCTCTATAATTTGGAATCTTTAATTGATGTGCGTATTTAGCTAAATCGAAATTACTTAATGCTTTATTTGGTATTTGGTTAATTATCTTTTGTATGCAGGAGGATTTAAATAAATGCCTTGACCTGCTTTTCCTCGCATTGCTTCTATCATTCGATTGTGTCTTTTCATTTCTTTTAATTCTTCTAGTGCAGCTTTCGCTTTGTTTATAGCAGACGCTACCCCAGCTGCTCCGCCTGCTAGACCCCCCAAGCCCGACAAGGCTGCAAATATCGGAAGTAGGGGTAAAATACCACCTTGCTTTTTCGATGCTCTCTTTTCTTTAAATCTTTTCTTGTTTTTTATATTTAATTTTCGTTTACCTCCACCATGCTTAGACTTAGCTTTCATTATGCCACTGACAGTTAGTGCAGCCGCTCTCTCTCCTAATGATGCGTCACGAGATTTTACACGAGACCAAGCTTTTGAAGCTAAAATTTCATCAGCCTCTCTTCTTTTGTTTGAATCTTTATGATTTGCGTAAGCAATGTCGTGCTCTTTGCACGCTTTATCTAATATATTTATTCCTGGATCACCACGGCTCAATCGCTTTTCTAATTTTGTTCCTGGTCCACAATATTCATATCCCGGAATGTGTAATTCCACAGGTAAATTATCAATAGTTTTATTAAGTACACGACTAATGAATGATCCGCTTCCTGATCGTTTATATTGAGTGGCAGAGTTGCTCCTCTTACAACGCACCATTACTAAATGATAAGTAATATAATGTAATATAATATAATATAATGTAATGTAATATAATATATTTCAGGAAAATGGGAATTGTGGGGGGAGGAGTTGTAAATAATACACACAAAATTTGGGTTATTATTTATTCTCTTTTTTATAAGCAAAGGAACACACAAAAATTAGTATTATTAACAGAATAAAAGTGTGTGTGAAAGAAATAAAGTAAGTAAGAGAGATGAAGTGCTTTAATCTCAAATTTGTTTCTAATATTTTTTTTAGAGAAAAATGACCAAACGGTAAAGTAACAGTTCCGTTTTCAGTTATGTGTCTTTTATCATCGTTTGATGAAATTGCCAACTTATTTTGCCGAACAGTAAATACAGAATGAGATTTTGAAATTATACAAACTTGAACTTTGCTGGCTTGATCTCTGTTATAAAGACACCTTCGATACTCATCAATATTCATAGTTTTACTCACGCTCTTCTTAATGCCTTTAGTCTTACACAAGCTATTCATTTCATCACACAATTTTATTGCATACATTTTGGGTCTTAACCCCACAAATTCTTCAACAATCCTTCCAGCATGTTCATCTTTCATTAAACCAATTTCACCTTTATTTTGTCTGACAATGCCAAAAGGATTGTTTGTTTCATAGTTTCCAGTATCAAACAAATTTGAATGCTGTTTTATGAACTCATAAATATCATAATAGAATATATACATAAAACTATCTGTGTCTGTGTATAACAACCTCACATTTGATTCAGGATTTGCTAAAATAATATTGTAATGAAAGTCATTCATTTTACATTTAGACAAATCTAATATAGATGCACCAACATATACTGGTTGATTGTGAAAAATCTTTAGTCTGCTCATCTCATTGACCATACATTGTTCATCGAATATAATTCTATGTTTAAAATTAGCCTTAGCTATTAAAGACTTAGCACCATAGGCTCCATGCCATTTGGTAACCCATTTGATGTCCCTTAACTTCCTCACATTCATCAGTGAACGACCAAAAATTGCATTATTCATCAATTTATAAAAAAAAATCAAAATCATTTTTTGCCTGTTTTCGTTTCTCTGTGTTCACATCAATATATGGTTTTAGCCATTGACTCTGATTGAATTCGATTATTCTGTGAATACGTTCTAATTTCATTCCTAGTTGAATACATTGCTTTAACATTCTATAATGCAAAACATAACGTTCTTTATTATCTAGGGTAGCCATTAGCTTTGTCAACTTTTCTGGATATAGAGGGTAATCTGAATGTTTGTCATGTAACTCTTGAGGATAACTCAAATCTACTTCCAAGATATATCCGATTTCTGAAGTATCATCAATATTTAAAACATTAAACCCTTCAACATTTGCAACCCATTTAAAGCCATCTGTTGGAAGATATTCCATCATAGCATATCCATTTAAATTATTAACATCAAAGTACATTATGTAGGACTCTTGTTTTTTCTCATCATAAGTTTTCATATACTTATTATTAGCAATCGCATGTCGTGTTATACACTGAACATTACCTCCTCGAATAGATCGTTCAAAAAAGTGTAACATATCAATATCTTGAAGCAATTCAAGTTGAACATTGGTTATCTTTTTCATTGCACACCAAGACATAGATGGAGCAGTGTAAAAATGAGCTGCATCAATGCCTTACGTCTCCATGCCATTCGATCTAAAATTTTCAAAGACATCTGCCAAAAGAAGTGTGTCTACTTTTAAATACAAATCGGCGTATTCTCCTAATGTTTGACAGGAAAACGTTTCCCACACCGATTGAGCAAACTCATACTCCTCGTTCGATATTGTTTGATTATAAAGACTGCTATAAAACCTGGATATTTCAGGTAATTTAGTTCGTTAAATACATCCATACTTGTGACGTATTCATATGGAAACACGCCTTTTCTCGCAGTAAGTCGAAACTGTGCATCATCATTAAAATAACGTCTGGTTATTTGCTTTGAATCTTCGCTTAACGAAGATGAACATTGATCTAGTGAACAGGACAAGAAATTATATGTATCGATAAATCTTAACTGAATGAATCCATTCTTAACCCGTACATGCTTTGTAAACCCTTTATAACGTTCCATATTCATTGCTAACAAACTTATATGACCAGGATTATGTAACACCTCACCATCTTGTTTCTCACAAATTTCTTTAATTATAAAATGTCCATCATACGCCGTTAGATTATGAAATGCTATAGGCAGAACCTTTGTTACTTTGTAATTTATATTACAACTATTGTGTGCGCTTCCTCTATATTTTCCAGTTATGTCACAATGATCGCGTACTTTGAGTTCATTATCTGCAATCGGTTTCTCGCAAATATGACAAATTTTACTTATCAAAAATAATTTTCTTCATTTTCCGTCATCTTTAACATCGGTTTAGCTGATAAATAATATGTTTGAAGTTTATCTACAATACTATAAAGTTCCTTTACAAACAATTCTATGCAATTATTTCCCCTAAAGAGTTTAAAACTGCACAAATCACTATCAAAATTACAATGAAGGTATAAAGAAATGCTGTAAGGAATATGTTTATGGGTTAATGTAGAGTTAGGAATGTCACTATTTGGAAAACAAGAGGAAATAGGAGACAAAACGCATTCAGTGTTTGCATAAATTATAAATGGAACTGTATCTTTAATTTAAATTCTGTAAAATTAACAAATCTTTGTTCGTCAGTTGGCAATATGCTTTTTGCAAAGTGAACATTTAACTCATCCTCAAGAAAATAATATGACAAACAACGTCTACATGTATAAATCCGTCTACAATTGCTAGTGACGCTTGAACGCACAAGGCGAGCGAGATTTCTAATTAAACAAAAGTGATAACATTGTACGAAAACAAGAGGAAATAGGAGACAAAACGCATTCAGTGTCTGCATAAATTATAAATGGAACTGTATCTTTAAATTTAAATTCTGTAAAATTAACAAGTCTTTGTTCGTCAGTTGGCAATATGCTTTTTGCAACAGGGAACTGTTTACAGTCTGCAAAGTGAACATTTAACTCATCCTCAAGAAAATAATATGACAAACATAATCTACGTATATAAATCCGTCTACAATTGCTAGTGACGCTTGAACGCACAAGGCGAGCGAGATTTCTAATTAAACAAAAGTGATAACTTTCACTGTTTCCAATCTGCAACATCAATAAGTCCACACTCCTTTCATATACTTTATCTGATACATACAAAGGTACAATAGTAAATGTTTTTTTCCTTTTACTTCGTTTGTTCCCATACACACCCATCTGTTTTCATCATATTGTGCTCCATACACATTCACAGAAATATTGTTTTGATTTTCAAACTTGTTGAAATATATCATTTGCATTGGAATTGGAATATTATCTAAATTTAAAACATCTCTGTAATTAGGATAGGAAGAAAGATGATTCACGTTTCGCGTTTTTGGATACAAACCAGCAACCACACTCCACGCAAAACAAGCTTCCTTTGTATCATACAAATTTAGCACTGCATGTTTATTGACTATTACATCAGGCAATCTACTAGTATTGGACATTCCTACTTGAAATCCAACATATTTATTTATATTAATTCTCAACCTATGAATTTTTTCTAAAGCCCACCCAGAGCCATTTGCTTCAAATTCGCTCATTTTTGTCAATGTACCTTCAATGATATGATTATTATAAAATTCATTTAAATCAGTATACTCGAAAACTACTTTATTTTTGACAGCAAAATATTTTGTTTCTGATATGTCGCGAAGCACATACTGTGCACACAAAACTGAATTCACCTTTAAAGCTTGCACAGTTAACGCTTTCTTAACATACTTTGTAAACCAAATATTAGCATTTGCTAAAAATTCGCGGGGATCCAAAAACTTATTCTTAACATTTGAAACTGCAAGTGTGTACACTCTAGAATTGAATGCCGTTTCAATTAACTCACAGCTTAAGAAAGATTCATCCTTTATTTAAAGTGTAATTTCTTTACAATTCACAGCTTGTTGCAATATGTGGTTGCTAATAACTCTCCAACATTCAATCAACTCATCACTGTTCTCAATCAAGTCCGTTTGAGTGTATTCCCCGATTTGGTATGATATTGAAATAGCACCGTTTAGTTCACTTCTAAAATTAGAAACACTTTCAAATGCATTGTCCAATTGGTTTCTTATATTTTCACTGTTATTATTATGTATTACAATATCAACCTTTCTACGTTTGCTAGGAGGTGTTGCCATTGTTGTCTAAGCAATTGTCCAATTTGCACTGTTGTTAATACACCACCAGCAGTTGCTGTAACATCGGCTCACCATAAACCTATAATCTTTTAAAGTGTATTCAAGCCATTGAGATAAATTGCTGCCTGTAATCTCCAGCGAACAATGAATGGCTTCAAAGGGAAATTCGTTCTGAAGTTTACCAAGCAATTTGTTTCTATACTCATTCAATTTTGTTACTTCAAAACAAGTGATGGAAAATTCAATTTTGTAAACCTCATCAAATGTATTGTATCCGAAGAAACAAATAAAATGTTCATCTTCACATAATTCTTGTAACAAATATCTTAGAACTGTTTCTGTCACCTCTCGCTGACTATCATCTGATTTGCTAACATTAGTAACGTAGACTGAAAATGTTGAAATTCCACTCGAAGATGTCCATTTGTTAAAACAAGCTTCTTTCTCATTATGACTCACCTCATTATCATCTTCTTCTCCTTCTTCTTCTTCTTCTTCAGACTGATGAAAGCATACACAATGATACTCTATTACCGGGTGCGATCGATGTTCAGTTCCACTCAGAAAATTAACAGTTTTCCACTTCATTTTGCTGTTCCTTTTATTAATTTTTAGATAATCTGAAAAAAATTAAACAAATTAAGAAATAATAAGCAACTAAATATATATATCATTCGTTATATCAATCAATACATATATAATCTGCATATATATATACTCACCAAAAATTTACAGTTTTAAAACAACTTGATGTGAACGGTTCTTCAACCCCAAATACACCAACATCAGTTTGCCTCTAAGTGAGTTTAGTTCATCGATCTCTGATGCGCTTAGTTTTGCAAATACTGCTGGTAGAAATACACTTGTTATTTCACCTTCAATGATAATGTCCACCACTATTTTTCTTCCAAATCTCGTCTCCACAGCCCGAATAATTTGGACCACATACGGTAAATCAATTATTAGTTCTGATAGTTTCTTATTAGAATACTCAACGCAAGTGGCTAAGTTATTGAACTTCGTTAGAACATCCATCACACACACAATTTGTTCCTCGTCGTTGACTTTCTTTATTTCTTTCACACACACACACTCTCTTCGCGCAAACGTAGAAGTCAAACTCATCCACGCACACATGCATTTATATATCCTTCACCCCCACCTACACTCAAGAAACCAAATGCTACAAAACAAGCTTCTGACGCAATCATCTCATTATATTTTTATCACTATTGCTTAAAGAAGTCAAAGATTACATTCTTACCCGATGACGTTAAAGGTCAACCACGTCTCACGCGAACACTGCAGACATATCACGTGATCGCTCGCACAGCTGCAAACTTGCACGGGTATCAGATGACGTCAACACCCATTAATTTTTATCTCCATCGCATAAATAAGTCAAAGGTTATCTGCTTCAGGCGGTTACCCAAAGGTTATCTGCTTCAAGCGGTTAAAGGTCGACCTCTTCCCACGCTAACATGTGCACGTGCACGCTGCACGTGCTCACATCCGCATGGCTATCAGATGATGTCATGATGATGCAATATGTCCTCGCGATTACGCAATATCCAAAGCATAGAAAAGTATTCTACTGTTTATGGACATTGTAATGCAAGGGCATCTAATTTAATTCAATTGCTTACATAGATGACGGCTGTTCAAAATATTTCACCGGCATTCTATATCTCCGACCATTACTGATATCACCATGAAATTTTGTACGGTAATAAAGGGTACTACTAGAAGTTGTGCTATGAGACTTCCAAAACCCTTTAAAATACCAAACGAACATGGCCTCCAAGCGAAAGTGAAACATTTTAATTGACTTTCTCGCGATTTAACCCTCTGAGCCCAGTGAAATATGGTACAGTAAATGTTTAGACACATTGGAATGCAGTGGCATCTAATTTTGTTCAATTGTTCACATAACCTCAAGATGGCGGCTGTGCGCAATTATAAAATGAAGTTTTCATTTCTTGTGCATTAATCATCCGATCAAAGTATACGTTTGCATAATTAACCTACCCATAAATCGTCATCTAATAGTACACAATGCTATGGCCTACATATATAGAAATCCAACATGGCGACCTACCGAAATATTTAGACAGTTATCAATATTTATTAATCTATTACAGCAATCAATCTGAAATTTTGAATGTTGATAGAGGGTATGAACATAAATTCACGTATGGGTTTTTCAGACACCTGGTGAGCACAAATCCATAGCGGTGACGCGAAATATAAATATAAATATAAATATAAATATAAATATAAATATAAATATAAATATAAATATAAATATAAATATAAATATAAATATAAATATAAATATAAATATAAATATAAATATAAATATAAATATAAATATAAATATAAATATAAATATAAATATAAATATAAATATAAATATAAATATAAATATAAATATAAATATAAATATAAATATAAATATAAATATAAATATAAATATAAATATAAATATAAATATAAATATAAATAAATAAATAAATATTTAAAAGGACGTTTCGCGCGATTTAACCATCGGAGCGCAGTAAAACATTGTTCGATAAAAGCTTATACAAATTGTAATCCACCGGCATCTAATTTATTTCAATTGTTTTCATAACCGCAAATGGCAGCTGTGCGAAATTTTAAAATCTGATTTTCATTTCTTGTGTCCTAATCATGAGATTGAAGTTTGAATACTACACCTACACAATAATCTTCAAGTAATAGTACATAACTATGACCTACATACAGTATATAAGAATCCAAGATGGTGACCATCCGAAATATTTAGACGGTTCTCAATATCTACGAATCTATTACAGCAATCAAACTGAAATTTTGTATGTTGATAGAGTCAATTAACATAGTTTGGATGTATGAACATAGGCCGTATATTTCTTCACGGAACTACTTGTTTTTATATTGTTTGGCCAATCCAAGCCCATACGTAAATAAATAAGGTGTGTACGTAGAGCCAAAAATTTGTATTTTACCTTATAACCTTATTAATTCCTTACATCAATTATTATTATTTAGAGTACATTATTTGTAAACTGCATTCATTATGAACCAGTCCATACTGAAAGGGCCTCAGTCACAATTTTGGTGAAAATGAGTTATTGCCAGAATCGTATTACGTGGGACTAAACTTACATGCTATAACGAAGGGACCTTATTCTTGTGCTCAGAAAGCAGAGAAATCGATGCATGCGTTTCATAATTCCACAGAGAAAGGGCCTCAGTCCATATATCATTTGCAACACTGAAGACAGTTGCCGCGCAAATTTACTCCCTCTCTTCCCGCGGTTCCTTATCTAATAGGCAACAACTGAGCGGATTGTTGATGTTTGTCGTGCGTTCACCTCCTCTGAATCTCCGTGGACTTTGTCTGTATTCTGGCATAGAATAAAAGAAAAATGGTAAGTAAATATATCATATCGTGCAGAAAGGGCCTCAGTCCATCGTCTTTATTTCATCACCCACACTAGGTAAACATTTGAATGTCAGGTTTTGTTATGAAATTATATTCAAGATAATGGTGGCTATGGTACTGGATGGCTTTTCAAAACTAAAGATAAAAAATGGTATCAAAATATATCATATCGTGCAGAAAGGACATCAGTCCATCGTCTTTATTTCATCACCCACACTACGTAAACATTTGAATGTGAAGTTTCGTTATGAAATTCTATTCAGCATAATGGTGGCTATGATTTTGGATAGCTTTTTAAAACTAAAGACACCACTTAAGGGTATTAAACAGTTTTTTACATTTTACTCGATACTGACTCAACTGGACTGAGTCAGTATGGACCGATTCATATGATATATTTACAGTGAGTGGTTGAAATATAATGCTGGTCGGTCATAGAGGGTTCATGCTTCTCACTGAACTCCTACCTAAAGCCCTATAGTAAGTAGCACAGGATATTGACAAATTTCTTAGGTGTTGGGGACATTTTGGCCATCAGTTCCACATAATTCGTAATTAAAGTATTACAAGCATTTTATCAGTGTTGTCTAGTTTCTATGATTAGAATTGCTCTTCAATCGGTCAACACGAGTGTACCCAACTAGATTGGGCAAGGAGTAACAATTAATTTGATCACCTAAAGCCTGAAATAAATACATGAAATATTTATGCACTTCACCAAACACTTCTTATTCAAAAGGCGGGTTAAATTGGATGACTAGTTTCATTCCTCCAGCGAACATTATCAGATCCTGCTCACTTAGGTTATGCACAACATTATGTACAATAAGTTACATACGTTCTTTAGTTAAACTAGCAATGAGTCAGATATTACAAGCAATTATTTTATATTCCATTAGTCTATTACACTAAGGCAAGCCTGCAACTAATCGCCCATACTTTTCAATCTATAGGCTACATTGAACAAGCAATGCAGGTAATTGGAGAACAATTCAAAGTAGGAGTAAAGATTCAAGAAGAAATAATTTCAACTCTGAGATTTGCTGATGGCATCTTCATCTTAGCCGACACACCAGAGGATTTGTGTGAGTTTCTAAATGGTATGGATTTTGTCTTGAGGAAATAATTCATGATGATAATTAATAAATGTAAAACAAAAATATTGGAATGCAGCCGAAAGAAATGAGAAACCCCTATGGACGCCGAATTATCAGGTGAAATGCTGAAGGAAGATGGATACTTCTGTTACTTAGGAAGCAAAATAACCAGTAATGGACGAAGCAAAGAGGAAATAATCAGTAGGTTAGCACAGACAAGGAAAATCATTTCTATAGAAAGGGATTTTTTTTTACATCATAGGGTTAGGTATTAAGAAGTATTTTTTGAAATCCTTTGTCTGAAGCGTGGCACTGTATGAAAGTGAAACATGGACTGTTGTAGCAGCAGAAAATAAAAGGATTGAAGCGTTTGAAATGTGGTGTTACAGGAGAATGATGAAGACCAGTTGGGAAGAGAGAGTAACAAATGAAGAGGTATTGAGACGATTGGGAGAGGACAGACCTTTCTGGCGACTGCCAATGAAGAGAAGATATAGGTTGGTAGGACACATACTAAGACACCCAGGAATAGCAAGCTTAGTTATGGAAGGAAGGGTCGAGGATAAGAACTGTAGGGGTAGACCAAGGTTAGAATATGTTAACAGATTGCCACGGATGTAGGGTGTGGTAGCTATGTAGAGATGAAACGATTAGCTCAGGACAGGGAAGCATGGATGGCTGCAACAAACCAGTCGAAAGACTAAAGACTACTGCAGCAACAATTACACTTCTGTAAGTGTTGCGTTATTTGATAGTATTTTTTAAAGTGTTTAAGTATGAAAAGCCTCCGTGGCTTAGGCGGCAGCACGCCGGCCTCTCACCGCTGGGTCCGTGGTTCAAATCCCGGTCACTCCATGTGAGATCTGTGCTGGACAGAACGGAGGCAGACAGGTTTTTCTCCGGGTACTCTGGTTTTCCCTGTCAGCATTTCATTCCAGCAACACTCTCCACTATCATTTCCTTTCATCTGTCATTCATTTAATCATTGCCCCAGAGGAGTGCGTCAGGCCTCGGCAGCCGGCACAGTTCATATCCTCGCCGCTAGATGGGGGCTTCATTCATTCCATTCCTGACCCGGTCGGAGACTGGAAGCAGGCTGTGGATTTTCATTTCAAGTATGAAAACGTTTTAATTCGTTGACTCCACCATAGCGGGTGTTGAAGTCATTGCGCTCTAATATATTTTACTAGGAACCGTTACTATTCAAATTTCCTATTTGAGTAATAAGATTTTACTAGGTATAATCGGTTTGTTAGATTAATCACTTCAACAACTGAGTTGTTAATGTGGTTGTGTAGACGTAGCTGATTATTTGAGGTTACTATAATAACGTCCACAACACTTCACCCCACGCTGTGGAAATTGTTGCACTTAAGGTATACATATACGTTTACAACAGCATTTTTGGCTCAATTGTTCGATTTTTAGTTTTTGGCAGTGATTTATTACATCATTGGCTCTAACTCTCGGAGTAGTAAGAAGAGAAAGCGAAGATTCTGTGGAAATCAGCATCACAAACGAGGAGAAAGCTCTAGTGCTGCAAGGAAGATAAACATTGACCCCTCTCGTAGTGTTTCACATGCTAAACTCGCTAACAAGCGCTGGCACATGTGATGGTAACTATTCTAATTAGTATTTCTGTGTAATATTTGATTCAGACTGCCTTCAGACTTTAATATATGCATTAGCGTGGCCTAGTTCTTCTACAGTACTTCATCTATGAGTGTGATTAACTATTAAAATCAACGGTTTGGCTGGGCTTTGACAATAAGTTTAGTGTGTAACTTCTGTGGTTTTCAAACAGATAAATTCTGTACGGTACCTCCAAGGCACATTAACATGCTCTCGATATAAACAGTAAACGTGTATATGGCATGAGGTTAATCGTATGTGGATATGGGGAACCTAAAACATTTTCAACAGCACGTGGCATTTCACTTCTAACATCACACATGTTTTGACCGGGAATCGAACCCAGTCCACCTTTGTGAGAGGCCAACAGCTGGACCACTGAGCCACCACGCCCCCATACTAAAAGCTTCAAAAGGAGGGCCTCATGTATGGAGCAGGGGAATTCTGAAGTTTGATTTTGAAAGAGGAACTAGTGATCTTATTGCAAACTTTCAACCCTTGTTTTCTCAGATTAAGAAATTCCTCCAACTTCCAGATTTTCAATCCAAATATCTTCGATATAAATTGAGTTAAAAGGATGTTTGATATGTAAAATGAAAGAACATGAACTGGGGAATGTTTTGAACGTCAATTGTTGAAATATCTTTTACACAAAAACATACGAGGTGTTTGAAAAAATATATAGTAAAAAAAACAGTTTTTTGGAAAACATTGTTCAGTTACTTCAAAAATTAGGTAATAAGTATGATTGTGCTTCACAACATTCTCTACAATTTAGTGAAGGAACTATCAAATGCCATTTAATTTTTGAAATTCCAGATGGTTTGAAAATTTTACATAACTTTTACATTATAAATACATTTTACATGCGTGTAAACATAAATTGAGGATTTTATACCTAAGATGCCTGCACCACCAAAAAATCAGATAATTTGGTTAAAACTGTGTTTTTTTTCCGAAACGTATATGTAGTCTATACCTTAAGCCAGAAGATTTTATGCGCCTGTGGAGGCCTATAAGCTGGTTTAATGATAAGCCGTTGTAAATTGTAATAGACAAGTAACCAAAAGCTTAGCCATACATCATTTTAGAATTGAGTTTCTATTTCTGGAACCACCTCGTGATGTAATGGCTAGCATTCTTGGCAGTTCGGGTTAGATTAGATTCCCGGCTCTGCCAATATATTTCAATTCTGGTGTGAGGTCTGGAACGGGATACACTCAGCCTCATGAGGCAAGACAGAGAAGAGGTGGTATCGATTCCGATCTCAGCCATCTTGTACCGGAATGGTTCCTAACTTAAGGCCAAGGCTGCCTTATTCCCAATCCTTATCTGACTTACAAATATACACACTAATACCACAATCACAATAACACATTTTATCACACAAATTCCACACACACATTCAAATACATGGCTCGATTTGTCCATGTGGCAGTCCCTAAAATAAGTCCCAGGGGCTCAAATCTAGTGGGACGTGGGTTGGCGACCACGGGACCCCAGCTGAGTCCGGCATTGCTTCCACTTACTTGTGCCGGCCTCCTCTCTGTCTTCTTTCCTGTCGACCTCCCTTGGTCAGCTCTTGTTCTTTTCCGACCCCGACGGTATTAGGGTATCCGAGGCCTAGGGAGTCTCTTCCTTTCCCGCCTTAATTGGCCCTTGTCTCATCTTTTCTGATACCCTCCTTCTGTGAGGGGTCCGCCTTCTTTTTCTTTTCCTTTTACCTCCTGCCTTGTGCTCAAGGCCCTTAAGGAGGCCGGGAGTGTGTAGCCCCACCACGTCTGGTGCACCCCAGATAATGCTACACACTCAGGGGCTCACGGCTGGTGAGTTCGGGAGTTGGCGACCCCGAGGGATTCCTGAGCTGGGTCCGTTTTCCCCTTTTGTCCCTTACCTTTGGGGCGGACCCTCTCCTCTCCTCTCCTCTTTTCATTATATTTCCTTTTCTCTTTAAGATTCCCGCACCTTTTTGTAGGTATTCTTAATCTACGTTGCATTTTGTAAGTTTTTTCGATCTAAATTGCATTTTGTGAGTGTTTTTCAACCTCACTTGCATTTTGTAAGGATTGCCAATCGAAATTGCTTTTTAGTAAGTCTTTCAATATAGGGTGGTCTTTTTGTGAGTATTTTGAATTTCAATTGCATTTTGTATTTTCAACCTACCCCACTTTGTTCAAGTAGTTAAGTCTCAATTGCACGTTTGTGGGTATTTTGAATCTCAATTACATTTTGTAATTATTTTCAATCTAAATCGCATTTTGTAAGTATTGTCCATCCAAATGAGAAGATTGAATCTACCATACATTTTGTAAGCAATTTCAATTGCATTTTGTATTTTCAACCTACCCCGCTTTGTTCAAGTAGTTAAGTCTCAATTGCAATTTTGTGGGTATTTTGAATCTAAATTACATTTTGTGCGTATTTTCAATCTCATTTGCATTTTGTACGTGTTTTGATTTCACTTGCATTTTGTTAGTATTTCGACTGTACGTTGCATTTTGTCCGTATTTTGGACTTTACCTACATTTTGTGTGCGTATTTTTCACTCTATTCCTTCTGTGAGTATTTTCGTTCGAAATTCCCTTATGTACGTATTACCGCTCTCCATTCGGTGAGTAGTTTCAATCTGAGTTCCTTTTTGTAAGCATTTTTCCTGCTACATAAGGCATAATTGTTGGGGCTCACTGTCTATTTTATCTAAACCATTTTCGTTTCATCCATAGCAGTGAGCTGTTTTTTATCTTCATCCTTTCATTTCACGCCATTTCATTTCATCAGGGGCCGATAACCTCGATGTTAGGCCCCTCAAAACAACAATTATCATCATCATCATCTAAAATAACTAACAACGACAAGCCATTTCTGGAGATAAGTGTTACGGAAGTTAGTACAGGAACATCCAAGAATCAGCTAATTCCACAGACCAAATTATCAACTCGTTTATGTTTTACTGCTTGTTTAAGTGATTTACCCAACTAATCAATCAGTAAATGATGTCTCTTTTCAGAAATTAAGATGCGTTTAACCTACAATTTACGATAACTACACAAGAAATTGAGGCTGATGATTGGTATTTCACACCTTAATACGTACAATCAAAACAGTAACAAAATTACGTGCTTGAATATAAAAAAATAACCCGTGACACTACAGCCCATGAAGGGCGTAGACCTGCCAAGCGACCGCTGTCCAGCAATTTTGGCCTGCAGATATGGGGATGCCGCTTGGTCAGCGCATCAGGTCCCTCGACCGTTAATCTTAGTTTTCGTGACCGGGGCGCTGCATCACTGTCAGACAGCTACTCAATTGCCCTCACGTGGCTTAGTACACCCCGTTCCAGCCCTCACGTCAGTTTATAAAATTCCTGATGGATCCGGGAATCTAACCCGAGGCCTCCGGGTCCGAGGCAGACGCACTACCACAACACCGCGGGGCAGGCTTTGTACTTGAATATAACTTACTGTATAATTTTCATTAGGCTTAAATATCACTTCTCCCGTACAAAATATATCGTTCTGTAACGTGTCACAGAAGGTCATGTTAACGAAAATGGAACTAGAGAAGTCAGTGCAATAGAGAAAGGTTATTATCGTGCTCCATTATACAATGCTTTACTTCGATCGCATGATTAGGACACGATAAACAGAAGTATGTTCTTAAAATTTCCCACTGTCACCATCTTAATTCATGAATAGAATTCAACAACATTAGATGCCAGTGCACTTAGTACTAAATTTTAAGATTCACTCTGATCATTATATATACTAAAAATTAATTTTAAATAATTTCATTTTCATGTAGCCAACATGTTGTTTCTGTTCTTCTTGAATCATTCTATCTGCTGGGAGGTTGCTTCTTGATTGTCTTAATTTTGAACATACCTATCTTATCTCGTCAACTATATTGCGAATCATGTAAGACGCTGACCTAGGTTCATCTTGTAACTGCATTGGTGATAGTGTTATTGACTGCTCTTTTAAGGGCTGGATGTCAAAAGTATCCCTCCCTAGGGATTGCATAATTTTGTTTCATGGGTTGAAATGGCAAATCAATTCAATTTGATACATGTGTTAGGATAGAAATACTGACGAAAGTTTATTAACAATGCATACTCCTAGGCAGTACTGCGGTATTTGTTTTAAGTGCAGAGAGTAATTAATTCATAACATCTACACTCCAGACTGTGGGAAAATGGTAAATTCGTCACGTCGTTGTTGCGTATTGAGGCCCAGTTAAAGAAAGAAAGAAAGAAAGAAAGAAAGAAAGAAAGAAAGAAAAAAAGGTAAGACCTACAGGACCATAAGATTGTAGAGACAAGTCCGTCTAACATTATCGTGTTGGAAGCCAATTGTTAGCCTATTTTCATTTATGAAAAAAATAGGCTTATGAGATCACCTTTTGTTCACATGTGTGTGTGTGTATGTGTGTGACCATATAATAAAATCTAAACGGCTAGAGCGATTTCAATGAAACTCGGTAAGAACATAGCACTATTTTGTTCAAACACGACCGTTCTTTTTACGTTTCACCAATCCAACACGGCAGCTGTGCAAAATATTTCACCGGCATTTTATATCTCCTTAACTATTACCGATATCACCCTGAATTTGTGTACGGTGATAAAGGGCACTACTAGAAGTTTACCTTCTTTCAAAAACCTGTTAAGTATAAAAATAACGTGGCGGCCAAGCGAAGTTGAAACGTTTAAATAGATTTCTCACGCGATTTAACCATCCAAGCGCAGTGGAACTTGGTACGGTAAATGCTTATACATATATTAATCCACTGATATCCTATTTATTTCAGTTGTTTTCATAACTTAAAAAGCGCGGCTGAGGAAAGTTTTCAAATGTCGTTTTTATTTCTTGTGTACTTATCATGCGATTGAAGTTTGTATAATAAACCTACGCAACAATTTTATCTAGTAGCACGCAACTCTATGGCCTACATATAAAAGAATTCAACATGGTGACCATCCGAAATATTTAGACGGTTCTATATATCTATGAATCTATTAAAACAATCAAACCATTTTTTTTAGCGTATGGCGTTTAGTGCCGGTAGTGTCTTGGGACATGTTCGGCTCGGCAGAGTTTGTAGCTGCTTCAATGAGGACATCCAACGGGTGAGTTACAAGTACCGTCACGTGCGGAGTTCTGTTCGGGGAGGAAAGTGTGAATGTAAGAGGACGAGGATTTGGAAGGTAGTGGCTGTGGCCTATAGTTAGTGACCAACTCCGGCATTTGTCTGGAAGGAAGATGGGAAACCACAGAAGACCACCTTCAAGGGTGCCGGCAGGGGGATTCGTACCTCCTCGTCTCCCGGTTGTAAGCGTCTGCCTGCGACTACGCCTAACCACGGCTAACTCACCCGGTTAACGATCAAACTGAATTTTTGTAGGTTGATAGAGGCAATTAACATAAGTAGAATACATGAAAATAGGCTATTTAGATCTTCATGGAACTACTTGTTCAGTGTTGCCTGAAAAATCTGTTCAGTGCAGGCAGCGCAATCGGCAGCAACACGGGAACGGACCAAAAATCGCTCAAACAGCTAAGTGCACAATCCACAATAACCTGATCATTTAAGAGCAATCACATAATCACACTAAGCAAATAAACTTGGAGGTCAATCACCACTATTATTTTCTTAACAAAAAATCACATATTTTGACTAGTTTTTCTAGTTTAAACAGTACTGCAACTGAATAAGTGTACATATTGTAAATATCATAACCCACATGTGTAGACATAGATTTACTAGCTTAAGTGTAAAGGATCTGATGAAGATCGCTTGACGATCGAAACTGATCATCCTTGTATATTCATTAATTTCATGTGAATTGTATGAGGATTAGGGAACCAACCATTACAATTGGGTACAATCGTGTTGACCGACTGAAAAACATTAAATTTAGAAGTCCTTCTAAATAGGCAGAAAATTGCTGCTGTAATGGTAGCGTCATATATTACCCAAGTTGATATAACACTCATTGTGCAGTTATTTATTCCCATTGAGGAGTTTCATACCGAATGAAAAAAATTATTTATTGGGATATAACTACAATTTCTCAATTTCTGAATTACGTGAACACTACGCTTCAGATGATGGGGGAGGAACAGTGGAATTAAATACCCTTTTGTTTTCAAGAACTCATATTTCGCGCCATGCGTTGTTTCACAAGCAGAATCAACCTTCATTCCAAGCCAGCATCCGTACTAACATCACACTCTTCGTGTAATTCCCCAATAACATCGCATGCCTCTGTCCTCGGCGTTCCCTCCCCAAATACCTTCCATTCAATTTCCCCCACCGTTCAGTAGGTTCTATTATTTGAAGACGAGTGTCATTATCTCCCAAATCCTTTTTGTTCCATTCATATCACGAGGCATTATACACTTCCTCCAATAAAGAACAGGAGAAGAATGCTAAAAATCCTTCCAAATAGCATTTTCTTCAGGTCAATTTTCCATATCCAATATATTTTAATTTATTACATAACGTTATCATCCATATAAAATATCACATTCAACTTTATAAGATTACGGAGGGGATATTTTGTTATTTGAGATAGTAATCTGAACGATCAAAAAAGGAAGGAAAGGCGTATGCAATCACGCATTACAATATATAGGTCTATATGAAATAAATTGATCGTTTGATATTTAAAGTTCCACTTGCTCGAAATATGAGAATTCTAACAAAGAGACCACAAAATACTGTGGTCTAGAAGAAGCCTCGATGCTCGTTTCAGCCAAAATATAATAATTGTGTTGTTGCCAAATCATCTTAGGGCTTGGAATATCTTGGTCATCAGCCCCGTATATTTTGGTGTGTGGAAGTTGTCTCATAACCATTATTTATG
Organism: Meconema thalassinum; assembly: GCA_946902985.2. Lineage (NCBI taxonomy): Eukaryota > Metazoa > Arthropoda > Insecta > Orthoptera > Tettigoniidae > Meconema > Meconema thalassinum. Next base: position 1,098,283,205 of record OX336389.2, on the reverse strand, counting down.
CGATGACCGTAGTAGTGTGTGTTACTGTCTTAGAGACAGGAATGGGGTAGGTGTCCCGGGACTTAATATAAGGTACTATCCTGGCATTTGCCTGGAGGGAATGTAGAGAAACACTAGGAAATCCGCACTCAGGATAGCCTCCTACATTGTCAAGGTTTCAACCATTGATCTCCAGACTTCCTTCAGCTGCCCTCACGGCTCTGGTGCACGATAAGAATGACCGTGGCTACGCCGCAGGTTAATATTTAATTCTAGTCTGAGGGGTTAAGCGCTGTACCCTCGCCATCGAGGGGCAATGTTCAAAAGAGATGGGCAAAAATATCGCCTGAGACATCCTAGAAGTGGATTTCCGTAGAATCCCATTTTCACTCTAGGCAAATGACTAGTAAAAACATGAATATAACACAGAGGTAATCAGACGAATCTCACGCATGCCAAGGTATACGGGATAAATCACCACGATGCCGCAAATCCTTAAATAGAAAACAACAGCAACAACGACGGCAACAACATACCAGTGACCTACTGCATATTCTGAAAGGAAAAAAAAGATGTTCAGTAACGAATATGTCATTAACCTTCAGTTAGTCTACTTCGATCTAATGAAATGAGTGGCTTAGTGCAAGATACTACTCATTTTAATCCACAGCAAAAACAATTTACAAATTAATCACACTACAAATTGCAGTACTTGCGTATTCAGTTCATAATAGCTTTTGTCCATTAAGGATCAACCTTTTGATTGACAACAGGTTATTGGTGGTAAAATGGAACGTATGGAAATAAGTACAAGTCCTAAATTACCGTGTGAGCCTCCGTGGCTTGGGCGGTAGCATGCCGGCCTCTCACCGCTGGATCCGTGGTTCAAATCCCGGTCACTCCATGTGAGATCTGTGCTGGACAAAACGGAGGCAGACTTGTTTTTCTCCGGGTACTCCGGTTTTCCCTGTCAAAATTCCATTCCAGCAACACTCTCCACTACCATTTCATTACATCTGTCATTCGTTTAATCATTGCCCCAGAGGAGTGCGTCAGGCCGCGGCAGCCGGCTGAGTTCATATCCTCGCCGCTAGATGGGGGCTTCATTCATTCCATTCCTGACACGGTCGGAGACTGGAAGCAGGCTGTGGATTTCCATTTTTTTCCCCTTAATTACCCTGTGAATAATGGAAGCAGCATCGCCCTGGCAAGCACCTTTAGTGGAATCGTAAGGATAATCCGTTGTAAAGCAATAAAATACCAGAAAGTATTAACTATTGTAGTGTGTATTGTTACTAAAATATCAATACCACTCAATATAGCTGTTTTAGGCTATTTTCATCATACTTAATACAGTCTAGGCGACTGTGATTGCGTTTTTCCCGTGTATGAGGGTGCTTGTGTAATAAATTCTGATTACCTGGAGTTATTTCAATAAACCTTTATAAGGATTTACTAGCCTGCAAACACGTCCAATCCTGACCATGTCTCTGAAATTTTAATAAGTGTCACTAATCGAATATAGCGACCACGCAAAATTTTTCACTTTTAATAAATATCTCCCGAACATTTGAAGCAGCCAACCTTAAACTGACAATGATAGAAAGCTATCAAGTGAGTTCACATTGCCTATGTGACCTATTAACACATTGTAATCACAAAACCAACATGGCGTGCAGGCAAAATTGAAATATTAAAATAAGTTGCTTGGCTACTTAATAATCCTAGCGCCATAAAACTTTAATCTTCGGAACGGGGTGAAACATAACATAGTGAATCTCTACGTAGTATAAAACGAAGTCCCCGATTCTTGGATGTTACGGGTAAACTCGAGAACCACTGGATGAATTTTCATGCGGTTTTCTCCACTCTGTAACGGATATCTCGAGGATGATTTCTGTAGAAAATAATTTATTTGTGATCAAAGGAAGCCGATCAGTAGCGATTTAAGTGGAAAAGTCGAAAAAAAAACTGGCGTTGGAGTGCTTTGTAAGCTTACGCTGGGCAAACCGTTAACAATTTCTAAATACTGCGTGTGTAAGAATTGTACAGCATGAAAAGTTCTACAAAAAAGGCCATGATATCATATGTCTATCTTAATTACATCGCCCACTATAAGTGTTTTTACGTTTTAATTTCTTCCAACCATGTCCATTCAACTTCTGAGGCGACAGTTGACGAGATAGCTAAGAACGAGTTTATCATCCCTGTTACAGCCTAGCTAGTGGGCGAACCTATTGCCCCAGATACAGCCAGCAGCAAACAGTAGGGTCGTTTCAAGTTAAGACTTCTGAGAAGGGTGGTTGTGTTTGGAGTTTCCCTGGAAGTTCAACTCGGGTTTTCTTCATTTCGCCTGTGGAACACAGTCAAGTTAAGATTGGACGGAAGGGGGATTTTAGTTTCATTCACCTCGCCAGTCCCTGGAAGTGCAAATCTCATTTCGCCTGTGAACTTTTCATCCCGCAAAATTCACAGTCAATTTAAGATTGGACGGAAGGGGAATTATATTATACTAGCAGTAGTGCCCGGCTTCGGCCGGTGGATTTATTTGTTTTATGGATGATCATAAATAATACAACATGGTGGTGGGGGTGGTGGTGGGAGTGATACGTAGTACAGTATAATGGACGAAACATTCAGGTTATTTTCCCTTAATGATAATAAAGATAATTATAAATAGGGAAATAGATATTTAACAACTACAGCACTGACACATGTAATTTACTAACATATTTAAAATAATGATTAGAAAGAGGAGTAAGTTAAATAAAAGACACTGCCTAGGGCCCCTAACTGTTAGAAATGTAGAGACCAATAGTTTCGTCTCTTGTCGAAAAGCGCCGTAGGAAATTAATCAGAACACTTTGGAGAACTTCGACTGTTCCGAGCTACTGAGGTAGCAATAGTATCATTTATCGCCACATAGCGCTCAACGATAAGGTTCGGAATAAATGAAGGTACATATGACAGCACCAACGCTTATTGCAGCTGGTAACCTCAGTGTGCTGCACCAACACCATTGCACTTACACAGAGGCATAATATTTTCATGATAACTGTTTTAAGGGACCTAAGAAATATTTTTGCACTAATTACTCCCCGTGACTGCAATTTTTAAACAGCGCAAGATGCAACTATTTTCGCAATTCTGCACCAGAACACTGGTAGGGGTGACGTGATGCAGCCCGAACTGCCCGTCAACAATAGACTTATTAAAATACTCTTACAGTTACACTACTACGGACATGAATGGTTCTATGGCTTTAATACGTGGTTTTCAAGTTAATTTTGTCTGTTATTCTAAATGTAGTGAATGGAGAGCATTGTCCAAAATATCAAGTGGACAGTGTTACCAGCAGGGAAAGTGTATGTAAATTTTGGGGCAATTAGGAGAAATGGTGTAGATTTGTGATAAAGGGCCTAAATGCGGGGTATGGAGTGGTCTGTCCAAAATGTAAAGTGGACAGTGTCACCCGCAAGTTTCCAAAGGGTAAGTATACAAAATGTAGTTCAGGTAGGTGAAAAGGTGTAGACATGTTCCAAAGGACCTAAATGCAGGGAATGGAGTGGTCGGTCCGAAATTTCAAGCAGACAGTTTTACTCGCAGGGTTCTAAGGGATAAGTATACAAATTTTGGTTCAGATCTGTGAAACAGTGTAGATTTGTGCCAAAGGGCCTAAAGGCAGGGAATGGAGGGTTCTGTCTGAAATTTAATGTAAACAGTGTTACTCGCCGGGTTCCAAAGGGTAAGTATGTAAAATTTGCTTCAGACCGTTGAAACGGTGTATATTTATGCCAAAAGTCCTAAATACAGGGAATAGAGTGGTCTGTCCAAAATTTCATGCAGACAGTTTTACTCGCAGGGTTCCAAGGGATAAGTATACACATTTTGGTTCAGATCGGTGAAACAGTGTAGATTTGTGCCAAAGGGCCTAAAGGCAGGGAATGGAGGGTTCTGTCTGAAATTTCATGTAAGCAGTGTTACTCGCAGGGTTCCAAATGGTAAGTATACATATTTTGGTTCAGGTTGGTGAAAATGTGTAGATTTTTGATAAAGGGCCTAAATGCAGGGAATGGACTGGTCTGTCATAAATTTAATGTAGGCAGTGTTACTCGCAGTGTTCCAAAGGGTAAGTATACAAGTTTTGGTTCAGATCGGTGAAACGGTGTAGATTTTGGCCAAAGGGCCTAAATGCAGGGAATGGAGTGGTCTGTCCGAAATTTAATGTAAACGGTGTTACTCGCAGGGTTCCAAAAGGTAAGTATGCAAATTTTGGTTCAGGTTGGTGAAAAGGTGTAGATTTGTGCCAAAGCGCCAAAATGCAGCAAATGGACTGGTTTGTCATACATTTCACGTAGACAGCGTTAATCGCAGGGTTCCAAAGGGTAAGTATTCAAATTTTGGTTCAGATCGGGGAAACGGTGTACGTATCACTTACCATAACGATAGCGCATACGGATAGAGGTGTTCGGGAGCGCTTGTTCTACCGACTTACTGAACAAAAATCAATCTTTAAGGTTACCTGAGAGGTGCAGCATAATACTACATAGCCTAAACTATTTCTCTTCAATCTGGCTATCATATAAAACATTTTTTTGGAATCGGACTAGAAGTTCCGGAGATTTGGGCGTTTAAAGGCACAAACACACAGACAAACTCTTCAGCTTTATTATATTAGTATAGATTAAATTATACTGATTGGCGTATAATATCTACTTAGTACAAAACAAAGTCCCCGATTCTTGGATGTCACGGGTAATCTTGACACTGCATGGATTTTGATGCGGTTTTCACCATTTTGTAAAGGCTACCTCGAGGAAGGTTTCTGTGGAAAATAATTTATTTATGATCAAGGGAAGCCAAACACTAACGATTTCAGAGAAAAAGTCGAAAAATATCCTGGCGTCGTGCGCTTTTTGAGCTTACGCTGGGCAAACCATTAAAAACCTCAATATACAATGAGTGTAAGAATTGTTCAGCATGAAAAGTTCTACAAAAACGTACGCGAGAGCACATCTCTATATTCAATATATCGTCCACTTTAAGTGTTTTTAGATTGGACGGTAGGGGGATTTGTGTTTCATGCACCTCGCCATTCTTAAATTACGTCTGACAAGAATTTGTTGGACATGCATCTCCATGATAATATAGTTAATAGTCCAGTCTGTGATTTTAACCCATCTTGCCGAGACGTAAAACGGATATAGATCGTAGTTCATTGACATCGTAAAGAAGCGCTTATCACGTAATGCATTCACAACTGTTCCCGGGCGAAGCCGGGCCGGGTTGCTAGTCATTACCTAAAGCTCAACATATTGGCATATAATTCAGTGCGAATTGGATATTAAATTCTATTTTATTTCGTTGGATAGAGGCCTAAGCCTTAATTGATTTCATAACATTGATGCAAAGAGCAGCTGAGTTATTCTATTTTATGGCGAAGTAGGATGAACGTTTGGCAACACTGTTACGATGGCATGAACTTCAACATGGCCCATAGAAGCACAAAATGCTTTCAGATTGCAGCTGTGAAGCTTGAATCACCAATGAAATACTTCAAAGCTAATTAAAGTGGAGAGAAGTAAAAGTAAGAAGTACAAACCAATGGTTTTAACTGTATGGAGTAGGTTGTGAGGTGACAATCTAGAGTGGAAATTAGAAGAGTTGGCGAAGGAAACAGTGTACTTTACTAACGTATCGATGTACAGTATTTACTCGGCCAACGCTGAATTTGAAGTTCATGACGAATGCAAGTCTCACGTCGCAAAGACAGCGAATTCGAGTGTCGCAGTACTCAGAGCTTGTTTTGAGAGGGAAATACCTTTATTTTTCCTCAAGAATAAGATTCCAATCGCGAAGAATGTGATATCCACGGCGAATATTGACGATGAATTTTCTAATTACAGTGTGAGTACTTTTCGTAGGTTGATGAAGGACTGGTGTTTCCATTCCATGCGACGGAAGACAGCTTCAGCCGAGCTAATTCTTTGTACAGTCATTCTGAATTTCAAGGCTACGTGTCGTAACCCTTCATTCACCTTCACTTGTAGTCAGCCTCCTTCTCCTTCTTTACTTTCAACCTTACACAAGGTAAGATGAACTACGGCTGACAGATAAGCTACTAGTCGATTAATGAAAGTTAAGGACACACGTAATTTCGTCTTCTTCCTCATCGTATATGTCGTATGTCACTTAACGAAGAGCATTCTATAATAAGGAAAATAAGACACAGATTCCCTGGCAAACGAGTTGGTTTTTAACAGTCACAGTGCCTCGGGTTTCGACAGGGGTTGATCCACACATTATAGGAATATTGAATACTCAGTGAATATAGGGTACCGAAGGTAAATTCTTAATTAAAGTGAAATAAGGGTCCACACGCTATAAAGTAGCGGTTAAGATAGTTTCAAATACTCGATCAGCTGCGTGCCATGCCAGAAACACAACGACGAACAGAGAGAGGATATACGTGGAAGGACATTCTCCTTACGTTTGATATAGACGAGTGAATATGGGTGCTAGGGCCCGCCAGAAGGACAAACACAGATAGGGCCTTTCAGCCGGCTAGCGAACTCAGGAACAATACGCCCACGAACACAGAGAAAGGTTACAGGTAGGATTTTGCTCAAGGTTACAGGGAAGCAGCACAAAACTCAAAAATAAGAACACTCCGAATTTACAAACTTGTACCTTTACTTATTCATTTAAGTGAGTAAAAAACAGCCCGTATTTTCAGCTCTAAATAAAACATGAAGCACTCGAGTTCAGCATGTATTCCTAACATTTTATCCATTAACTTACACTTGAAGCGAGTTTGAGGAATCGAGATGGTACAATTTACTGTACCCTAGGGCATTAGGCTGACTGGTGTTGAACCTGGGACACCGGGAAATTGAGAACGGACTGGAGGTGCCAGCGAGAAAAGACGCCAGGGTCTTTGAGGGAGTGTAATCAAGAAAAACCCCTAGAGACAGGACTCATTAAATCACTAAGGTGATATGGAATGAATTCTGCGATTATTTATTAACATAACGCAGAAAATATGGTAAGAATACGACAATATTTGGCTGTAAAATGCATGAAGTTCTGAAGCCAGCACCTGGAGTTGGAGCTCATGCCATTCGACAAATTGGTTTTGAAAGTGGGCGTGTTTTCATGGCGACACGTCAGTCACTTGGAACTTCTTACACCGTCTGAGGAGTGTGAGAGAAGCAGATGTGCTCCAGAAAAGTCCCCTAAACACAACGGAAGAGAGCAGTGGAATGGGGAGCGGCAAAGATAATTTAATGATTACTCGCGATTGGAGTATGTCAGACATATGAGAGTTGCACCAATATGAATTAAATGCAAGGAGGCTAATTATCAAGCCATCAAACGTCAAAATTGAAGCAGATATAATAAAATGCGGAAGGACACGGCCTACCGGAGGTTAGCGCATAGCTTGCACTAGGCAAAAGGGGAATCACCATCGACTCGGCGTCACCACCCGCTGAAGAAGGTAATTAATTCTAATTAATTGACCGATCGATTATCGAGCACGCAGGCATCTATGGAAACAGCGATGCAAGACGGACCAGAGAAACATCATTTCAAGCCAGGAAAGGCATATCGAGAAGAGATGGAGCTCCGAGGGATTTACAGACCTACTTTTCGGGTAGAAAGCAATATAAGGTCGCCGGAGGAGCCAGTCGAAACCAGTTGAACCAACTCGCAGGGCAGAGACCACGCCACTCTGGTCCTGAAAAGGACGCGCGCCAACACTTTAACATTCTGAGAGTTATTAAGTATATTAGCCGTGCAGTGTAAAGCACGAATTAAGAACAGTTAATAATAGTCAGTTGAACCAACTCGCAGGACAGAGACCACGCTACTTTGGTCCAGGAAAGGACGCGCGCACAAAGACTTTAACATTTTAGTCGTCAGTGAGTATTATTCTCAACGTACAAAGTGCGATGTCTAAGGAAAGTATCACAGTAGGTCAGTAGAACCTAATAATGAAGATACAATGTATTGTTATACATATAAGAGTAAATTTCAATAGAAAGTATGAAAAGTGTTATAGTGCAGAGACAATGCATTGTTATACAAATGTACGCGTGACTGTGCAATACTTGGTTAGAAGCGTACCGCTCAGGGCGACAGTAAATGCAGTAAGAGGACAATAAAAGTGGTAACTGTACAAGTATAATGTACAATGGACAAGTGCAGCGCAGAACATATCTATTAGACATGTTTACATTGTTTATAAGTGCGAATGTATACATATTTCGTTGACACGGGTGAAGCATTTTCACGTAAATACCACTTTGTTAACGTTCAGAACGATATTAAAGCACATCTATGCTAATATCGGTAACATACCATTTGATAGGAGTTGATAGACAGTGGGAATCTCAAGGGGTTTTCAAGGAACAGGGATACACTAGGGAACTTCAGGCAGTTGTCACGAGACCTTCAAACGGGATACAGGATTATTCATGGAGGGAAGCTCTACAGAACCTGTAATTCTGAGATTCTGCAGGAAGTGTCGCCAAGTGAGAAAATGTATATAAATAGCGTGTGTTTTAAGTGATTTTATATTTAAAAATGTATATTCTACAAGTGTAGTGATAAATATAATGTGTTGTATGGGAAAACGAAGCAGTAGCTTCAATATGAGAAAGGAAAGTGCAGTGTATTTCTCCGTGGAAAAATCACGCAATATGTGTGTGCAAAGCATAATTATGCCTTGCTAAAACGCCAATATGGCGGGCATAATGGATTATGTGTGGGCGAATCCACCAGGATGAATACGTGAGTACCCAAAAACCATGATTTTGTTATAAGATGTAATCCACTATATGTCGGTAATATCTAAAGTTGCATAATATGCCAATGAAAGTTGAATTTAGAAGGTAGGACCTTCATACCTTAATTTTGTGTTGAATATAGTCAAGTTAAGATGTTCGTCTTACATCGAGTTGTGTGTAAATCCGTTACAAGTAACGTAGAAATGGCATTTGATTTAAAAGGATTAATAAATGTAATGAACGCGGACGTTCAGTTATTGATGATATAACTACCGTTATGTTGTGTTGAGATAAGGGATGATATGTCAGTAATATTAATAATAAATAAACATCAGGGAAATTGTATGCAAACATATGTTAATTTGAATAACTGTACATTTAAGCAGTGTTGTTGAAAGTAAATGGACCGCTCAAAGGAAATTAAAAGCAGCGTTATGATGTCACAAAGAATCATATAATAATGTACGGAAATATGCAAATAATTTCGGAAATGGAAATGTTTAAAAGAGAATTGAACTGCAGCTTGATGAAAAAGCTTATAAGATTAATTGATAGAGATTGTCTTATTAATTAAGGAAGGGATCATCCTGACAATACTGCCCTGCTAAGCACAGAAGTGGTATCTGCATTCTGGTTGGAAAGGAGTAAATCAAGGTTAAAGTTTCAATCATTGCCGTAGATTGTGTATTTGTTAAAATAAACCAATATAGCATCTCTCTAGTATTATGATTCGCAGGGAATCACTTTTTAAAGCTTAAAATGGGATAAGAGAATATTTTCCTGCAAAAAAATCAGATAAAACTTAAACAGTTAATGAAAACACTAATGTTTGCTAAGCTATTTTACTGTATCTGCACTTTACTAGGCTTAAATATTGTTTCTGCTCAGATACCATGAACCTGCTTAGTAATTTGTAGATACTTGCGTTATGGCTTAGTAAACTTTGAAAACTTCTGAGTCGCTTTTATTGTATCTTTATAATGTATCTATAATTTTGTTTGCTTAATCCAAGTTAAATGCTGTCAAAAATGAAAATTAACCAACTGTGGCTTATCTCACTTATTAATTGATGCATGAAATCTTACCTAACATAATCAGAATTAGTAAAATATGCAGGATTTCATAACATATATAACTAAAATTACATTTCACAATAAGAATGTATTGACATTTCAGGCTGATCTTAGACAATCAATACAATTAAAAGACAAACATATAAAAAATCACACCCTTCTGTAAAAATTTATCGCATTTTAGCAGTTGTATGGTAAGTCATATTAATGGAAATGTCAGCTTAAATCTCTTAGTAGGCTGATCGCTGAAGTTTTGATCTTGGTAAGAAAAATATTTAAAGGACATATTGACTTGTTAAAATTTGTAACTTGCTTCGTAACATTATGAACTTAAATGAAGTCTATAAACTATTTCCTCAATATAAAAGAACAAAGGAGGTTGTAGGACATCTAAACAAATAAACTTGAAGTGTAGGCTATCTGACACTTATCCATCATTGTCATCACTCGCATCCTCCCTGCCTTCATTAGCACTTAGAGGAAATGAATGCCAAAATTGTAGTCTGTTAGCAGGAACAACAGATGATTTTCTCTTCAATAACTGAAGTAAAGATCCTTTCCTCTGAGTAGAAATGCCTCTGAGTTGTTCTTGCTTTCCAGGTACAGGAATCTTCCCAGTTTTAATAATTTTCAGTTGAAGAAAATCTAATGTCTTCCGAACCTCATGATATCCCTCTTTGTATAAAATAAGTAAATTGCCACGTTTTGCTTGGATTGCAACAATGTTGTGAAGATATGGTCGTTCAGATGAACTGCTTTTTATCTTTTTCAGCGACATGAAACTTTTCCATTTATAAAAGTCCTCCAGCTGCATCGAGAGCACTGTGACCTTTTTAGAAGTCATTCAGGTGGCCTTTGAAAGTAATTGAAATCGTAGACTTTGGACTGTTTGTTCGTCTTCAACGACTTTTCAACACTGTGGTGGAATGAATCTGAAGACATAATCGTATGCCCAGGCTCAAAATATCTTACCTCAATCACATCGGCACTGATGAGGCTTGAGTTTATGATATAAACAAAAAATGTGAAAAATACCCAGTTTTTATTTTGTGCTGTACAATTGTCCATCCACAACACATTTTTTTGACATTGCGTGCTTCACTAGAAGAGAGGAATTTAAAAAATGAACTCACGACGTCTTCTTGTTTTCTGCACCTTATACCTTCATTCCAGAGGACAGCGACTATTCGAGACTTGCTTTTTGTATCCACAGGTGCGAAAGTTTCATTATACACAGATAAACGTTGTGCAAAAACGACATTTTTAAACATTTCCAACCTTGGGAGCATTATATATAACACTCTGCATATCAACGCTGTACACAATTTCATCGTTTGATGGTTCTCTGTGCGTATCTTCTTGGTATAGCTCTCTTGCCGTGGATGCCCTACTAATATGTGTTTTCCATGCCATGCAGTTATCATAAGGTTCTTCAAGAGAGTGGGGGTGCTGTTTAAAATGTTCACAGAATTCGCACTCCTCATGGCCCAACTTAACAAATGAAATAGTCATTTTATCTACTTCTTGTCTGTATAAATCATACGAGCACGCAAATCTAGGATTCTGTTTTCGGAAATCACCATACATTGAGGTATTAGTCAAGTCACTTGGCAAATACAATCGATTAGTTGCATGCTCTCGACGATAATGCGATATTGAAAGTTTGAATGATTTAATGTATTCTTTTAACAACTGATCTGTCAATCTTATTGTGAGCAGTCTTACCACGTCTTCCATCGAATTTGGGGGGAAAGGCCAGTTTGTTTGCATAATGACTGATTAATACTATTATTGTTTCTAGAATACCTAAGAGTGCCAAGGAAAAATACTTTGCATACTTTCTTCGGATAGCCTTGCTCAGCTTTCAAGGTATAGTGTAGCGTGTCTTTCCTTCTTGATGTGCATCCGGCTGTTTGTCACTGTATAGGGTTTTTAGTGACTGCTCCAAGGACCAATGTTTTTTGTTCTTGCCGTGATAGGTTCCAGTACTCTTCATGAAGTTTAATTCTTTGAACCTCAGGTATAACCGTGCTACATTTCATTTTACAGTTACAAACTTCTTTGATACGATGTGAATTTCGTATTTGTCTTAAATGTTAGCCCTTTCCTTGGGAGAAAGCACAAATTGTCTTCTTTTCCTAGGTCCTTCTTTCTTTGTGACATTAGCATTTGTTTGAAATTCAGCATATATTGGGCCTAGATCAACCTCATTAAATTCGTCAGTCAACATGGGTTCTCCTGGTGTTTTAAGGTAACTGGTTGTAAAGTATTGTCTTGGTTAACAATGTACTCTCACTCAACAACTGGTACATGTTCTACGGAATGAGCATTTAAGAGACAATCCTGCAATGGGATGTTTCCACTTTGAAAAATTTGTAGGTAATCTAATTCCAAACAAATATTATCATCTAGTGGATCATGAAGTAATGTTTCATCCTGCCTTTGTTGTGACGAGCCTTGTTAACTACTACCAGTACCATAGAAACTTGATTCACAAACAGTTGTGATTTTGACGGTATTCCATCAACTAATTTAAAGGGGCAGTCCGAAGTTCCCAAGGCTAGTTATGGTGAACATGTAACTAAGTTATGTTATGACCTACAGTATTTTTTGCTTATGAAATTAGTCACTTATCCACAGCCTGCTTCCCGTCAACCGGCCGGGTCAGGAATGGAATGAATGAAGCCCCCATCTAGCGGCGAGGATATGAACTGTGCCGGCTGCCGAAGCCTGTCGCACTCCCCTGGGGCAATGATTAAATGAATGACAGATGAAATGAAATGATAGTGGAGAGTGTTGCTGGAATGTAATTGTGACAGGGAAAACCGGAGTACCCGGAGAAAAACCTGTCTGCCTCCGTTTTGTCCAGCACAAATCTCACATGGAGTGACCAGGATTTGAACCACGGACCCAGCGGTGAGAGGCCGGCGTGCTGCCGCCTAAGCCACGGAGGCTCTGGTCTCCTAAATCATGAGCATTAATTTATTTCTTCACATAGCTTCTGTGTGAGTTGACTTGTACAGGTACTTTCCTGTTTAAGTTTTGCAATCACAGACAAACTTAGCATGTTTCGAATCACAAACACAACCAAGCGCTTACTGTTTGCCGGCATTTTAAGCTATCTACAGTTAACTAGATCAAAACAGTGCATAAATACTACGCCAAGTTATTGTATCTCCACATTGCTAAAGCATTTTATGGTATTTACACTTTACTAAATCAAAATGTCGTATCTACTGTAAATACAATGAAATCGTTTAGTAAACTGCAGATACAATGAAATGGCCTAGTAATTCAAGTCCGAAACGCAGTTACGGCAGACTAAATAAGCGTTTATTTCCTAAACAAACACGTATATACGGTATTTTACACTAGTAACAGACTCTTTAGGACGCAGAGCAATGAATGAAACCCGTATTTCAGTTTCTAGAAAAATGTCAGTTACCACATCTGTGCTTAGCAGGGCAGAATAGTTGGGAAAGTCAGGTTTGCTAAATCGACGTATGAAATCTCGTATAGCCTAGAGCATACGGAGATATAAAATGCAATCGAGCGTATCTAGTGGGAACCCTAGCTCAGATTAGGCTAATAAGCGGTCCGAATTTGAATCAAGAGGCGTATGGAAGGATAACTGTAGACACCTCGCCATTACGCATGATATCGACCGTGAACCAGCTAATTGTGTGAATTAATTCATTTCTGTGGGAGTGAATTCGACACGGAAGGAAGTTGTGCCCTTGCCGTGATCTTTAACAGGAGCACCGACTATTCCAAAAATGACTATGTGCACGATGAATCTCGTTTCCTCGGCTTGATTTAAATGGGCCAGTATGAGGCCAGCCTTTAAATCCTAAATGATAGGGATACATGTTTAAACAGTTCCATATTCCGTAATGCATTCTGTAAGAAATAGGTCATCCGTATTTGGTGGGTCACTGAGACTTCACAATGTTGTGTCTGGTAGAAGTAGGCAATTGCTTGGAGCGAATGAGGGGAGAGACGTGAAGGGGAAGATAGCGGCCATGTTGGTTGGCACCCCGCCGCGAGGGTCCATTATACTGAACTAGGGTTGGGGGACAGACCTCGCTCATTGTATTCTTGGAGTAAGATGTGTGAATTATAAATGTGTGATACCCTGAATGTTATAAAATGATGATTGTATTAATGAATATTGAATGTATGAGTAATGAGACACATTGCTAATTAAGAATCGTTCTGATAACTTAATATTTGGCAAAGTTGTAAAATGGTGAAAGTTACATTTTTAAACTGACAAAGACACCTAGTTTCGAGGGTGGAAACTATATTTTACGCTATGCCTACGCGACGGGTAGCAGTAGGGTCCCACTCGACACAACAGTGACAGATCAAATAATTTGGAAAAGAACTCATTACGGCATATAGTGGATTTACAATTAAAAGGTTGTTTAACGCATGGTAGACTCAAATATTTTGGTGGGAAGAAAGGGACAAGGCATGATTGTACGCATATTGTATAGTGAAATTGTATGCACTAGTTAACGAGAGATTGTAAGATTAACGTTGTTTGTGTGAGATTACCAGTGCATTAGCGCACATGGGAATGATTTTTATGGTGATTTCAATGTAAAATTAAATCAACAGTTATTTGGATTAGTGAGAGGATAAAGTATGGACAGTAATTGAGGGTAGGAGTATGTTTTGCATTTTTGTGTATAATGTAAATGAAATATTGTTTTGCTGTGTGATAAGCCATGATTTTTGAACTCAAATTACATCCATTAGAATAGAGTTGTGTGTTGTCATTGTAGAGTTGATACCACTTAGTTTCAAATCCAAAATATGCGACCGCTCAGTGGGTTGAATGGTACACGCCCGGAAACTGCTGCTAGCTGGAGGCGGAAGCATATCATCCATGGAAAGTCTTCACATGGGTACATTACTTAGCTCAGAATAATTCAACATCCGTAAATCCAATATCCATCTAAGTTGAAAAAGAAATACAGTATGAACGGTAATTATGCGGCTGATCCCAGTTTGTTTGATGTTACCAGAGCTAGCCTGGCTCATTTGGGTGCTGGTCGGGGATTAAAGGCCGGATGCCCTTCCTGACACTACGTGATTTTTCAAGTGAAAATTCCACCTCACTGCCACCGGGTTTCAAACACGGGCCATGCCACTTGACGCCCCCCTTACTATGAAAGATATTTTATTTATATATGAAGACTCAATGCGTCATCAAAATAATCCTTTCTTCAATGTAGAGAGATAAACTTTATTATTTTTATTAACAATATTGTCGAATACATAGAATAAGATGTGGTGGACTGTATGACGAAATATATTGACATTGTATATACATGATTTAACACTGTTTATGTACAGTATATATTACAGTACATGCGCTGACACCCTGTCCTTGTACCTGCAAGCTAGTGGGTGCTAGTTGACGCAGGTAAGAATATGACCTTTTCTTAATGGCTCAACAACCCTTGCAGCAGGGGGCCCAACTGCCAGTAGAATATGTACAGTGCCAGAGTTGCCAACATACACCCCCCCCCCTTGAAATAGCGAATATTTCAAACAACTAAATATTGTCACTTTGTTCTAGTCAACTGAAATAAGAGTTCAAATAAACACTATGTACACAAAATATTTTAACACTTCACTTTTCTTCACTCAACAATGGACAAATTCTTGACACTGCTCTTTTCAATAGAGCTCCGCTGGGTGTTTTAAAGGTAGCAACACGCGTAAATCCGTCGGCTCCTGGATGCAGTGCCGCAACACGGCCCAGTTTCTAATGATGTGGAGGCACGCACTATTCCTTCAGAACAACCAGATTGTCGATTTGTGGGGATTGTCCAGGCGACCACCATTTAGTCCGCTGTTGGAGTTGTCCGAGGTATTCCTTGGACCAACGACGCAAAAATTGCTGGAACGTAGCCTGAAGCAGTTGCCAGCGCTCCAGTCTATTCAAGGGAGTCTGAGACACATCTTCTTCAACAGGAAAATGAAATGAGCCACCGATAAGGAAGTGGGATGGGGTTAAGACTTCCGGGTCATTGGGATCAGAGGAGAGTGGGCAGAGGGGGTGAGAATTAAAAACTACCTCTATCCCAAGTAGTTGACTTCCCAACTAGAGACAATAATACCTTAGATGTTTATCTCGTAAGGCCTGTAGAGCTGTATATTAACTGTCTGAAAGTACCAGGAATTAGTGACCATTTTGGGGTTGAATTAAATATTAGATATTGTACCCGATACCTAGTTGAGGCTATCGGCTACGCCAGCTGACATTGAGCCGTAGTTGAAATTTATGGGAAAAGTAGTAAAGATAGCGCTCGGATCGAGTCGAGAAGAATGTTAGGAAATGACGTAGAAGGCCAAGGAGGAAGGTGGCACTACCAGTCAAGCAGATGGAATTATGGGAGGAATATTGAAGTATTATCAAGATCGATATGGAAAATAATATTATATCATCTCAGAAGAGAAGAAATGTCAAGCAATATATATGGTGATAACTTGAAGAAAGGCAGATAATTCCTTAAGTTATTGTATAACTTAATAGCCGAGATGATGGTGGTCGAGATACTTGTGACGCATGACCACAGAAGGTAGGGGAACATCACGTGACAGCGCCGAGTAGGAGCTCATCAACGCAGTCTAGAGACAGCAGTATCAGTTCAGCCAGCAGGGCCGAGTACAACACATATCGCGCAGAGAGAACGGCAAGTCGAGCAGTGTACAGCATTTGTTGCGTGGAGTGAAAGCGACAGTATTACTTCAACAAGCGGAGCTGATAGCAGCATAAGCTGGGAGAACGGAAAGTAGGTCAGTGAGTCAAGGCAAGCGAAGCACGGTAGGCGGTGCGAGGACTGGTTGGCGAGGCAAGCTGTACAGGTCGTGTAAGCGAGAGAAGAGCCGGTGTTAGAACAGTAGTATTTCCAACATCGTAGTTACAGCTATGCGAGGCAGCAATGCTTTTCAAATATAAAGTGATGAGCAGCATTATAGCAAGATTGAGAACTTTATTTCGAGCTGCATTTTGTAACACAGGACAGCACAGCGAAGTGGTATGGCGAGGCCAGCTTCAAGCGTCGATCATTCTAGAGCAGTGCAATAGAGCAGGGCGTGCTGTTGCCGACATTTTATCAGCAGGCAACATGAAAGAAGCTGAACTTCATTTCGACATTTTGTAACAAATTTATGAGGTTGGACTTGTATTCAGTAGTCGAATTGTGCAGGCAGATAGTTATCATATACTGCTATTGTGAACTTCAAATGAACTTAGATATTCCAATGACATTACGGCTTATTAAATTATGTATTTCATAACGGAATATTTAAAGCGACCATGGGGTCAAGCCAACATTAACGCTTTTAGGCAAACGAAATGTTACGAGTATATGCACTTATGAACATTGGCACGTGCATTAATATAATTCTTTTTCATGAACTATTATGAAATTTCAAGTACGAACACAGCTACAGGGTGTTTCAGAAACTTATACACTTTTATAAATAAAATTATTTTCTGCAAGTGAGATTTAGCCGCTGTGGAGATTGACTTTTATCACAAGCAAACCGAACATTGTATGGGACAGTGGCGTAACATAGTAGAAGAGTATGGGGTACGCTACGTTTATGAACTTTTACGGAAGAATTTGGACAGTATCCGTGATGGATAACATGCAGTTCATCATGTCGGAGTAAGCGAAGACGGAGACGTAATGGCACCACAGAGCGATGGATTCGGTTCCTGAAGAAGAGGAGGTCCAACAGCTGATTCACTTGGGATATGAAGGCAATCGTTATTCTGGTGGGTGATACGATATTTCCGTCGATCTTTCGAGAAATTTATTGCACACACGAGGATAATCGACGATCTTTGAAATATATTAACAGCTGATATGAGAAGGTACTGTAAGAGTTATGACTTTCTGATATGATTTTTTCATGAACACTGGGCAAACTTGTATATTTTTCTAGTTGGAGTTCTAAAGTTCTCACCATTGGTTGGCTTTATTAAGCAGATGCTTGATCTTTTAGACATTTTTCAGTAAGGATAGTTTTTCTTGGATAGTTATTTTTTGTGGCGAGTATTTCGAACTCGTGATCTGCAATTGGATTATTTAAATTACTTCGTCAGTTCATTGCATACTAGCGAGTGTGTATTATTCATCAGTATGGATTTTTTCCATTGGATTGTTAGGAGATATTAAGATTTTATTCACTCAAGTGAATGCATATCGCTTTTATGTGACAACTAGAGACTTGTTGATTCCAATCTGGTACATTCACTCATTAGACGACGAGATGGGGCCTTTCGCTTTAGGCGATTGCGTGGTGGTACACACTTGACCCATCGCTCAGGGCATTATCATGATAGTCTACGGGGCAAGGCCTTTCGTATTGTACGATTGCGTGGTGGTACTCACCTGAATTGCCATTGAGGAACTCATTTTTATCATCCGAGTGTAGTTGGGATTGTAAGAGGATCAAACAAGAAACTACTAGTCACATATCAGTCGAATTTTGTTAAATAAATTAAAAATAAATGTCAGCAGGGTTACATTTTGTAATTCTTGTTTGCCAATCCAATATTTTGTTGCTATACTCTTTTGAGAGTACTTTCATTTAACAGCTGGTATTTTGATACAGTTGATACATTTTTATGATTGAGTTTGATAACTTTGAGAAGGATTTAAAGTAATTGAATCTTGTAAGATGAATCATTAATGGTCAGATTTATTTTGGGGCAGATCAGTATTGCATATTTTGATGTGAGAGATTATAACACATTGGTGTTTTTCTGTGAAGTGAATTATGAGAATTTTAAGAGAATTTATGCTATTTTAAAGCAGATCTTGAATTGGATTTCGATTACTAAGGTAATATTTTTCCTAATTGTTGAAGAAGTTGTCTAGATGTGATCAGATTAATTACAGTTATTGGAGATTGTGTGCGTTGATAATTTGAAGCCAGTTATATATTTTTTGTAGATCATGCAACGTGATTAAGTGAAGTTTGTGATAGGCATTTTGTGGAAGTTGCCAAGTGGAAGTTGCAATATTGCTAATGTATTTTGAGGCAGACATGAGGTTGTCGAACCCAGTCTAGCATGATTTTTGAGATTCATGCTGTGCGCTGAATATTTATGGAGGTACGTGGAATAATTATGGTATTCAAATATGGTATTTGATAAAGTGAGAGTAGATGATGAAGTTTTGGATAGTGAGATCCAACGTGTTTTTGTGAAGGCAATAATATTTTTTGGCATGGTAATTGAATACGAGATATAACTTGGAAGTAATAAAACTGTAAGACAATGTTCTATAACCCATATTAAACAATTTGTTAGGAAATTAAACAAATATATAATGTTGATAATACAAGATTTTCTGATAATAATAATTAATGAAATAATAATCTGAAGTTTAAGCATATTAATGATCTGACCTAATGAAATAAAAATCTAAATGACTCGATGAAATAATAAAAATCTAAATAACCAGATGAATAAAAATTAAATAAATTGATAAATTAAATTTTGGAATAAATCAATGAATTAAATAACTGGATGAATTAAAGATTGAATAAATAAGCTGATTTAAATAAATTAATAGATGATTAAGTAGATGATGAATAACTGAATTAGAAGGTGATAATTAATTTAAAAAGCTGATGATTAATAAATTTAAATGGATTTAAATAAATTTAATTGAGAGATATGATTTGAATGATTTGAAGAATTGCAACTTGAATTAATGAATTAAACAATTTATATGGATGATTTAAGATGATTTAATCTGAATGAGATGATGAAATGAGAGTGTGTGAATAGTTAGAGAGTATTATGAATTGATGATTATAATATTCATTTAATTGATTTGATGATAATGAATTAATTATTCTGACATGAATATAATGAATTTTGAGACGAGAACTAATGTGAGAAATATTTAATTTTGATGATGATGATGATTATAACCAATGTGTAGTGGATTTTCTGTGATTTATAAACAAGCAATTATTAATGACAGTGTAAATAGTGTAAATTAATTATTCGATGTTTAGGAGCATTTACTAACATATTCAGCATTTGAATAATGCCATGCAAGCCATAAATTATTTGATATTTAAATATGTGATTAGAATATGTGTGTTTAGACAGATTCATTAATTTTTTACATCCACATTCATGATGTTAACTTAAAGAGAAGTTAGGTCTCAGGTATCACGAATGTCAGTGACGCATAGACATAGTGCTACGGTGAACCTGAGAACCCAAGTGAACTTTAGATTTTTTTCCTATTTTATGTGGATAAAATACACTTTGAGTAGAATAGAGATGGTTCGATTTTCTGGACAATGACAATTTAACGTTGGCATTCGACCATGCTCTTAGGTAGGATGAGTGTTTAATATGTCTGTCTGACTATCAAAGTTTGAATAAATTTGTTTTTTTCTTAGTTGTTATCTGATGATGATGTGATTTTCCTATTTCTTTCCTTGTCTTAATTAAGGCTTAACCAGGAAGGATGTGGTTTGCTAGGGATTCAGTTGTTGGCGCCCATTTCTATTTGTATTTTTTTAAATTAAATTTAAACCCGTAACGACCCTGGATATACTTTATCTCGTGTTACCCTCTGCTTTTGTGATATTTCAACTGAATTTCCGACACATTCCTTATTTGACTTCATATTCATTTAACTCCGCTCTGTCCTGGAAATCCAGTATTGCGATGTAATAGCAGATGGGTCATCGCATCCCCAGGATGAACGGGTACAGAGAGATAGGGAGAATTGGTGCCCAACGTGGGGATTCGATTTTGTTTATTCTATGGAATCACATCAGATTTAGATTACGAAGAGATTGATCTCAATTTCGTTTAATGGTGTTATAAAATTTATTAAACTTGGTCAGACAATATACTTGTATGCCCATTCCAGTGATCCTGTTAATCATATTAGTGTTATATCATGTTTAGTTATAAGTCATTTTTCTTATACCCAAGTGAAATCAGGAATTGATACATTGTGATGTGTTGTTATCTAACGTCTCTGAATAAAACGTTTATTGAAAGATATAATTATGTTACCGGAAGATTTAGCTAAGGTGTTAGGAGAGTTACAGAGTGGCATGTCTAGTATTGCAGTAACTATTTCTAAAATGGAAACAGAAGTCAAAGAAATGATAGGTGATTCAGAAGCTAGGTTAGAAGCTAGATGTAAAGAAAATGTGAAAGCTTTACAGACCAGTAATAGGGAAGATTTGAAATTATTACAGACTTGTAATGAAGAAAATTTGAGATCATTACAGATTAGCAACGAAACTAACTTAAAGTCATTACAGGCTAGTAATGAAGGCAATCTGAAATATAATTTAAAGTCATTAGAGACTAGATTACAGACCAGTACTGAAAGCAATTTGAAAGCTAGTGAAGCTAACTTGAAGGATAGTTTTAAATTGTTAGAAACTAGATTACAAGCTCGTAGTGAAGAAACTAACACAGAGTTGAAAAACAATTTAACTAGTTTGGAAAATAGATTAACGTTAAAGAATGATGAAATATTCAAGGCTTTACAATTAGATATAAAAGCAGTAGAAATAAAAGGAGAGAAAAATGTGCAAATGTTAAGAAAAAATATTATTGAATTAGAAAATAGAGAAGAAGAAAATATTCTTAATTTGAGAACAGTTGTTATGTCTATTCAGAAAGATATTAAATCAGATGTATCGAAATTAAGATTCGACATTGATGGTTTAGTGGCAGATGTAGGCAAAATACAAGAGTGGTCTACCGAAGTATCTTTCGAATCTAAAATCAAAGGTCTAGAAATGAATCTAGGTAATGAAATCAAAAGTTTAAAGTCAGTAATTGGGACCGTTAAAGAGGAAGTCTTAGGAGAGGTTAATTCTAACTTGAAATCCTTAGAAAACCAATTGCAGATAGACATTAGGAAAATTGATGATGACATAGAGCAGAAGGTTAATGAAAACTTAGCTTTATTCAAAAATAGAGTCGGTGCAATAGTGGAAGAACGGTATAGTGAGGTCGATGCCGATGCAAAAGAAAAACGTGCAGGGTTGGATGAGAAATTAATCGCAGGTATGGCGAACTTAGAAGCGAGATTTACTGAGAATAAGGAAGCGATGAATATAGATTCAGCTCAGTTTAGGACAGATGTTGATCAGTTAAAGGAACAAGTCGCGTCAGTAACGACTACATGCGAAGATAAGATAGACAAATTGAAGAACGATTTAGAAGAGAGTAACAGAACGCAGAATGTTATGTCGTTAGATAATTTGGAGACTAAGGTCAAGACAGTAGAAAAACGAACAGAAGATAGGATGACTAAACTAGAGTCCATAATAAATAGTTTCACAAATCAAGGTGTTACAACGGGGGAAGTATCGATAAATTAGACACCGATTGATCTCAGTATGAACAATCAAGAGGTTAGCGTGGGAGAAGACAGTCAAACGCAACGGAATGTTACATTCGAAAGGACTAGTTCAACCCCTCAAGATAATTCGAATCCGAATAGAAGTACGTTTAGTACGAGTGAACGATACTCAGGTCCGGTGACCATAATAAGAAATTTGGATGATAAACCAAGGAAGTTTTCGGGGAACACAGGAGTCACACCAGTCGAATTTCTGAGAGATATTCGCGATTACATGGCGGAACATAGAGTAGCCAAGGAGAGAGAACTAAGGGTAGTCGAACGCGCCTTAGACGGGCCAGCGTTAACTTGGTTTCGCGCCTTCAGGAGTAATTTTGCGCTCATGGAACAATTTGCCATAGCATTCTTAAGGAGATTTTGGAGTGCAGAAGATCAGCTGAACGTAAGAGCAGAAATGTACTCGAAACGTTACTCTACGTCACATCCGACGCATTATGCAAATTACTTTACTTTGCAATTGGCTAAATTACAATTTTTGATTCCTCCATTGCCAGAAGAAGAACTTTTGCAAGCTATAGCAAGACAGTTGCCAATTGAGGTACAACGATCACTCATAGCATCGGGAGCG
Organism: Meconema thalassinum; assembly: GCA_946902985.2. Taxonomy (NCBI): domain Eukaryota; kingdom Metazoa; phylum Arthropoda; class Insecta; order Orthoptera; family Tettigoniidae; genus Meconema; species Meconema thalassinum. Next base: position 1,098,260,344 of record OX336389.2, on the reverse strand, counting down.
AACACACTTGAGCACTATGACGATATCTTACGCCGATTAGATTATACAAGCGCTCAGATTACACCCAGAACTGCAAGGAATGATAATCGAAACACGCAAGAAGTGAATGCGGTAGTTGTCGATAACGCAGCACAGACAGATAGAAGAGATTCCTGGGGAAACAGAAGGAACGAAGGGAATAGAGGAAATATTCACAACGTTCGTGGGAATGATCGATATCAAGGACCATATGAGAGGCCATATGATCAAGATACCAGAAACAGTAGATACAGGAACTATGATCAGAATTCCAGATACCAAAATAGGAACAGATATAACAATAGATATCGAGGTAGATACAACTGGAACCAAAATCAGCAGTCTAATCGAAACGATAGGCAGGATAGTAGAAGAAATGATCAAAATGAAAGACAGGATAGTCAAGGGTATGGGAGATCAAGGCAAGAAAGTAGACAGCCTAGTGCACCACCCGAGGAGATAATTAGAGATGTCAATCGAGCAAGCACGAGTAGTGAAGGAAAAAAAACGACAAATTAACTTCAAATCAGGATACTAATCATTGGGAATCAATCATCATTGTTGAAACGTATCAGGTCAAAGACGAGGATTTAATTGAAGAAGAAGACGTAGTCCATCAAGGGAATAGACATGAATTGCCAGTTATCAGTGTGGAAGTCATGGGAAAGGAAATAAAGACACTAGTGGACACGGGAGCTATGATGAGCTTGATATCCATAGGCTGCCTGGATTAATTAAAATTGTCAGGAGAGATTACGATGTTGCCAACTGTTGTTAGCAAGATTCAAGGGGTGATCCCAGACAGAAGCATGAAATGTAAAAGTCAGGTAATTTTAGATGTTGGGATTGGAACCAGATATTTTGAACAGATGTTCCTAGTTGTGGGTCAACTACATTTCGATATGATCCTAGGAGTGGATTTCTTAAGCGAGAGTGGCCTGATCATAGATATGCAGAGTAGGCACATGTACTTTCAAGAAGGGGTCATAGAAAATCAGGAATCCGAGATGACATTCTTCAGAGAGAATATATTGGACGAGATAGTATGCAGCATTGAAAGGCCTATAGAGGATAAAACTAACACGAAGAGTAAAATAAATCCAGAAATTAAGGAGCAGTTTGATCAAGCAATTTCAGAATATGAGGACATATTCAATGATAAACCAGGGCTCATAGAGAATTTTACTTACAGCATCAAGTTGATGGATGACAAACCATACCACAAGAATTTATATCCCATACCGGATAAATGGAAGGAGGAAGTCAGTACAATGATAAGCGATATGGAGAAAGATGGAATTATCAAGAAGATGCCGACTGCTTATTTGAATCCTTTGGCTGTTGTCAAGAAACCTAATGGTAAGCTAAGGATATGCCTAGATGCTAGAGCCCTTAATGAAAGAGTTCTTCCTGAACACGACAGGCCACCTGCTATTCGTGAATTGTTGCGCAGATTCAGAGGAAAGAGTTTCTTTTCTACTATTGATCTGACTAGTTCTTTTTATCATATAGAACTAGCAGAAGACTGCAAACAATATAGAGGGTTCTTATTTGATCATAAAACATATGTATTTAATCGGTTACCTTTTGGAGTAAAGAATAGTGGTCCGGTGATGATCCGAGCACTAGATGAGAATTTATCAGATGCAGTTAAGGAGCATGTGGTGAGTGAGCTATATTGATGACCTGATTATAGCATCTGAGATAGCTGAAGAGCATATCAGGCACCTTCGAATGCTTTTTGAAGATCTCAGGAGGACGAACTTCAAGGTGAATTTCAACAAATGTCAGTTCTTTCATGAAGAAATCGAATTTCTTGGACATAGAATCGATGGAGATGGATATAGGCCCAATCCAAAGAAGATCATGGCTATTTCGGAATTTCCAACCCCAAGAAAGCTTAAAGAAGTACGGCAGTTTTTAGGAATGTGTCAGTTCTTTTCAACACATTGTCCTGAATATACTGAAACGATGGCACCTCTGCAGGATTTGCTAAGAAAGGGAAATCGATGGAAATGGGACGACAGATGCAATCAAGCGTTTTTAGCAGCTAAGAACATGTTGATCCAGAATGTCATACTTGAATACCCAGATTTTGCTAGAAGATTTTTTGTGGAGACAGACGCATCCAAAATAGGCATCAGTGGTATCCTATATCAGTTGGACGATACCAACAACACACAGATATTTGGCTTCCACCAGTCGCAAGCTCAGGAATTGTGAAAAGAATTACTATGCAACCGAGTTAGAGGCATTAGCAGTGGTTCATGCTCTTAAGACGTGGAAGAAGGTGTTGTTTGGGAATGACATAACGGTGATCACAGATCATAAAGCCCTCCAATTTATTATGAAGACAGACTTAGCAAGTGACCGCATCACCAGATGGGCTCTGTTCTTACAACAATTTAACCCAACTATTGTGCATAGACCTGGGAAATTAAATCTGTTAGCGGATGTGTTGAGCAGAAACCCTTGTGAGGAGGTGATTGTCAACCATATCAATCTAATTCAAGAGGACCAGGGAACTCTGGAAAAGTTGAAGATGTTAGCGCAAACTCAAGAGAGATACGCACCTTTGCGAAGAATTTACCGATTTTTAACACGCAGGATGGACAACGCTGATCCAGATTTTAGAAGAACGGAGATAGAAGCTAGAAAGTATCACATTATGGGAGGTGTTATATGCCAATATATCGATCAGGATCATACTAAACTTAGAGTTGTGATCCCACCCAAGCTTGTCAAACCAGTTATTTGGATGATACACCGAACCGCAGCTCATGTAGGTGTAGACAAGACTTTGGCTCTTGCTCAAGAAACTTTCGTTTGGAGACAAATGGGACAAACAATCCGCAACGTCATAAAGACCTGTGACAGTTGTCAGCGAAGCAAATATTCATCTAAGCTAATGAAGGAAGTTCCTAGATCGATATTACCTAGCAAGCCGCGAGAACTTTTCGCTACGGACATTTTTGGTCCGATTCCTCGTTCGACGAAAGGAAACCAGTTTGTTTTGGTGACAGTAGACGTATTTTCTAAATACGTATCTCTATGTCCAATCCAGAAAGCTACATCCAAGTACGTGATCAACAGATTAGGGAAAACAGTAATTCCAAGTATGGGGAAACCTGAAATATTGTTGAGTGACCATGGATCACAGTTCACCAGTATGGAATTTTCTACTGCTATGGAACGTTTGGGAATAAGGCATGTATTTAATTCTGTGCGGTATCCAGAGGGAAATCCAGCCGAAAGAATTATTTCGGAGATTAGTAAAATGTGTCGTTTATATGTGTCAAGACAACACCACCGATGGATGGAAGTAATACCCATCATTAGTCAATGTTTGAATTCTACCATACATGAAAGCACAGGACAGATTCCGTCCATGCTTCATCATGGGTTGAAACCTGATAGACCATGGGACCGAATCGTGAAGGCACCAGTAGATCCTGAACCTACGCAAGAAAGAAGAGTCGAGATGGCAGGAGAAAGACTCAGAAGACAGGCGGAGAAGAGAGCCAGGAGACACGCAGGAAGGAGGTTTCACGAGCCATTTCAAGAAAATGACGAGGTGCTGATTAGGAAGCTAGTCACATCGAATCTTCAACTGAAGATCTACCATAAATTTGCGCCATTGTGCGCGGGTCCATTCCGAATTGATGAAACGTACCGAAATAACAGCTACAAGATTGTCAGAATGGATACTAATGAAGTTGTGGGGACTTTTAACGCAGCTAGCATTAGAAAGTACCATTATGCTGAATAAGAGGATTGTAGAGATATCGTGTGCATATGCTGTGTATAGAATGCCTGAGAGTATTTTTTTTTCTCAAGCCTGATAAAAAAGGAGATGTACGGGAGAGATGTACCCAATACCTAGTTGAGGCTATCGGCTACGCCAGCTGACATTGAGCAGTAGTTGAAATTTATGGGAAAAGTAGTAAAGATAGCGCTCAGATCGAGTCAAGAAGAATGATAGGAAATGACGTAGAATCCAAGGATGAATGTGGCACTACCAGTCAAGCAGATGGAATTATGGGAGGAATATTGAAGTATTATCAAGATCGATATGGAAAATAATATTATATCATCTCAGAAGAGAAGAAATGTCAAGCAATATATATGGTGATAACTTGAAGAAAGGCAGATAATTCCTTAAGTTATTGTATAACTTAATAGCCGAGATGATGGTGGTCGAGACTATACTTGTGACGCATGACCACAGAAGGTAGGGGAACATCACGTGACAGCGCCGAGTAGGAGCTCATCAACGCAGTCTAGAGACAGCAGTATCAGTTCAGCCAGCAGGGCCGAGTACAACACATGTCGCGCAGAGAGAACGGCAAGTCGAGCAGTGTACAGCACTTGTTGCGTGGAGTGAAAGCGACAGTATTACTTCAACAAGCGGAGCTGATAGCAGCATAAGCTAGGAGAACGGAAAGTAGGTCAGTGAGTCAAGGCAAGCGAAGCACGGTAGGCGGTGCGAGGACTGGTTGGCGAGGCAAGCTGTACAGGTCGTGTAAGCGAGAGAAGAGCCGGTGTTAGAACAGTAGTATTTCCAACATCGTAGTTACAGCTATGTGAGGCAGCAATGCTTTTCAAATATAAAGTGATGAGCAGCATTATAGCAAGATTGAGAACTTTATTTCGAGCTGCATTTTGTAACACAGGACAGCACAGCGAAGCGGTATGGCGAGGCCAGCTTTAAGCGTCGATCATTCTAGAACAGTGCAATAGAGCAGGGCGTGCTGTTTCCGACATTTTATCAGCAGGCAACATGAAAGAAGCTGAACTTCATTTCGACATTTTGTAACAACTTTATGAGGTTGGACTTGTATTCAGTAGTCGAATTGTGCAGGCAGATAGTTATCATATACTGCTATTGTGAACTTCAAATGAACTTAGATATTCCAATGACATTACGGCTTATTAAATTATGTATTTCATAACGGAATATTTAAAGCGACCATGGGGTCAAGTCAACATTAACGCTTTTAGGCAAACGAAATGTTACGAGTATATGCACTTATGAACATTGGCACGTGCATTAATATAATTCTTTTTCATGAACTATTATGAAATTTCAAGTACGAACACAGCTACAGGGTGTTTCAGAAACTTATACACTTTTATAAATAAAATTATTTTCTGCAAGTGAGATTTAGCCGCTGTGGAGATTGACTTTTATCACAAGCAAACCGAACATTGTATGGGACAGTGGCGTAACATAGTAGAAGAGTATGGGTTACGCTACGTTTATGAACTTTTACGGAAGAATTTGGACAGTATCAGTGATGGATAACATGCAGTTCATCATGTCGGAGTAAGCGAAGACGGAGACGTGATGGCACCACAGAGCGATGGATTCGGTTCCTGAAGAAGAGGAAGTCCAACAGCCGATTCACTTGGGATATGAAGGCAATCGTTATTCTGGTGGGTGATACGATATTTCCGTCGATCTTTCGAGAAATTTATTGCACACACGAGGATAATCGACGATCTTTGAAATATATTAACAGCTGATATGAGAAGGTACTGTAAGAGTTATGACTTTCTGATAAGATTTTTTCATGAACACTGGGCATACTTGTATATTTTTCTAGTAGGAGTTCTACGATTATTTTGACATGGCTTAGACATTATTTGCTCCAATTTTGCTAGAATATGGCGTTACCATATGATATGGCAGGCACCATTATACGAAGTTCTCACCATTGGTTGGCTTTATTAAGCAGATGCTTGGTCTTTTAGACATTTTTCAGTAAGGATAGTTTTTCTTGGATAGTTATTTTTTTGTGGCGAGTATTTCGAACTCGTGATCTGCAATTGGATTATTTAAATTACTTCGTCAGTTCATTGCATACTAGCGAGTGTGTATTATTCATCAGTATGGATTTTTTCCATTGGATTGTTAGGAGATATTAAGATTTTATTCACTCAAGTGAATGAATATCGCTTTTATGTGACAACTAGAGACTTGTTGATTCCAATCTGGTACATTCACTCATTAGACGACGAGATGGGGCCTTTCGCTTTAGGCGATTGCGTGGTGGTACACACTTGACCCATCGCTCAGGGCATTATCATGATAGTCTACGGGGTAAGGCCTTTCGTATTGTACGATTGCGTGGTGGTACTCACCTGACTTGCCATTGAGGAACTCAGTTTTATCATCCGAGTGTACTTGGGATTGTAAGAGGATCAAACAAGAAACTGCTAGTCACATATCAGTCGAATTTTGTTAAATAAATTAAAAATAAATGTCAGCAGGGTTACATTTTGTAATTCTTGTTTGCCAATCCAATATTTTGTTGCTATACTCTCTTGAAAGTACTTTCATTTAACAGCTGGTATTTTGATACAGTTGATATATTTTTATGATTGAGTTTGATACCTTTGAGAAGTATTTAAAGTAATTGAATCTTGTAAGATGAATCATTAATGGTCAGATTTATTTTGAGGCAGATCAGTATTGCATATTTTGATGTGAGAGATTATAACACATTGGTGTTTTTCTGTGAAGTGAATTATGAGAATTTTAAGAGAATTTATGCTATTTGAAAGCAGATCTTGAATTGGATTTCGATTACTAAGGTAATATTTTTCCTAATTGTTTAAGAAGTTGTCTAGATGTGATCAGATTAATTACAGTTATTGGAGATTGTGTGCGTTGACAATTTGAAGCCAGTTATATATTTTTTGTAGATCATGCAACGTGATTAAGTGAAGTTTGTGATAGGCATTTTGTGGAAGTTGCCAAGTGGAAGTTGCAATATTGCTAATGTATTTTGAGGCAGACATGAGGTTGTCGAACCCAGTCTAGCATGATTTTTGAGATTCATGCTGTGCGCTGAATATTTATGGAGTTACGTGGAATCATTATGGTATTCAAATATGGTATTTGATAAAGTGAGAGTAGATGATGAAGTTTTGGATAGTGAGATCCAACGTGTTTTTGTGAAGGCAATAATATTTTTTGGCATGATAATTGAATACGAGATATAACTTGGAAGTGATAAAACTGTAAGACAACGTTCTATAACCCACATTAAACAATTTGTTAGGAAATTAAACAAATAAATAATGTTGATAATACAAGATTTTCTGATAATAATAATTAATGAAATAATAATCTGAAGTTTGTAAGCATATTAATGATCTGACCTAATGAAATAAAAATCTAAATGACTCGATGAAATAATAAAAATCTAAATAACCAGATGAATAAAAATTAAATAAATTGATAAATTAAATTTTGGAATAAATCAATGAATTAAATAACTGGATGAATTAAAGATTGAATAAATAAGCTGATTTAAATAAATTAATAGATGATTAAATAGATGATGAATAACTGAATTAGAAGGTGATAATTAATTAAAGAAGCTGATGATTAATAAATTTAAATGGATTTAAATAAATTTAATTGAGAGATATGATTTGAATGATCTGAAGAATTGCAACTTGAATTAATGAATTAAACAATTTATATGGATGATTTAAGATGATTTAATCTGAATGAGATGATGAAATGAGAGTGTGTGAATAGTTAGAGAGTATTATGAAGTGATGATTATAATATTCATTTAAATGATTTGATGATAATGAATTAATTATTCTGACATGAATATAATGAATTTTGAGACGAGAACTAATGTGAAAAATATTTAATTTTGATGATGATGATGATTATAACCAATGTGTAGTGGATTTTCTGTGATTCACAAACAAGCAATTATTAATGACAGTGTAAATAGTGTAAATTAATTATTCGATGTTTAGGAGCATTTACTAACATATTCAGCATTTGAATAATGCCATGCAAGCCATAAATTATTTGATATTTAAATATGTGATTATACAGATTCATTAATTTTTTACATCCACATTCATGATGTTAACTTAAAGAGAAGTTAGGTCTCAGGTATCACGAATGTCAGTGACGCATAGACATAGTGCTACGGTGATCCTGAGAACCCAAGTGAACTTTAGAAATTTTTCCTATTTTATGTGGATAAAATACACTTTGAGTAGAATAGAAATGGTGCGATTTTCTGGACAATGACAATTTAACGTTGGCATTCGACCATGCTCTTAGGTAGGATGAGTGTTTAATATGTCTGTCTGACTATCAAAGTTTGAATAAATTTGTTTTTATCTTAGTTGTGATCTGATGATGATGTGATTTTCCTATTTCTTTCCTTGTCTTAATTAAGGCTTAACCAGGAAGGATGTGGTTTGCTAGGGATTCAGTTGGTGGTGCCCATTTCTATTTGTATTTTTTTTATTAAATTTAAACCCGTAACGACCCTGGAGATACTTTATCTCGTGTTACCCTCTGCTTTAGTGATATTTCATCTGAATTTCCGACACATTCCTTATTTGACTTCATGTTCATTTAACTCCGCTCTGTCCTGGAAATCCAGGAATGCGATGTAATAGCAGATGGGTCATCGCATCCCCAGGACGAACGGGTACAATATGGTGACATTACAAAATTAGACTCTGATGTAGCAAAAAAGATCATACTCCAGTATCGCAGGGCGGATCAGGGCAAGTTTCAGGGGTATTTGAATGAGCTATTTGTAGGATGGGCATCGGAATGAAATCACATTAGTATCCTGTGGACTAACTTTTTGAAAATTTTAAATAGCGCTGTTGATAAATTTGTCCCATTTAAATTGCTGAAACAAAACCCAGATCGTGAGTATAACACACGAGAAATTAGGAGTCTAAAACGGAAAATTAGGAAATTATACAATAAAAGACATGATAGTGACAAGTATATGTTGAAATTTAAGTCCTTATCAAGAGAGCTCGTCTTAAAAAAGAGGGCTGCTCACGACAGTTATATGCAAGGTTTACTTGGTTCGGGAGATGATGGGTGGAAAAAAAATTACAGTTATGTTAGGAGAAGAAAGGGAAATTCAAATAATTTGTCGATGATAATGTCCGGTGACGGTAAATTAATTACTGAGAAACAGGCCATTGCTAATGAATTAAATGTCTTTTACGGTAGTGTGTTCAATAAATCCGATAGCTGTGTGTTGGACCTTAACGACGAATCAGGGGCTCCCGTGTTCCAAATAAACCAGTCAGCAATTGTAAAGCTAATACAAAAACTACGTTTCAATGTATCAAATGGTCCTGATAATATTGTTAGTGAAGTACTTAAACTAGGAGGTAGGGCCGTGGCACGATACTTGGAGGTGATGTTTAATGTGTCCATTAACAATGCGCAAATCCCAGATGACTGGAAAAGAGCTACGGTAGTCCCAATATTTAAGGGAGGGAGCAGACTTGAATTGGGCAACTACAGGCCGGTTAGCCTTACGTCCATCGTTTGTAAACAGATGGAGCATCTCATTTGCCACTACTTGAGGGAACAGTGGGAAACATTATCATGGTTTAATGATAGGCAACATGGATTTCGGAAAGGTTACTCATGCGAGAGTCAGATGCTATCACTTTTTCAAGACATTAGCGAATCGTTAGACCATGGAGTTTCAGTCGACGCCGTGGTTATAGATTTTGCGAAGGCATTTGATGTTGTGCCGCATGACATGCTACTCCATAAATTAGCTTCGACGAAGATTGATAGAAGAGTAATTTTATGGATCCAAGAATTTTTGACGGGTCGTTCACAGAAAGTGAAAGTCGAAGGCATATTCTCGGATGAAATTACCGTAAAGTCGGGTATCCCTCAGGGCAGCGTAATCGGAACTTTGTTATTTTTGGCGTTTATAAATGACTTACCAAATGGGATTCGCAGTGACTGTCGATTGTTTGCGGATGATTGTGTAATATATCGAAAGATACATGACTCACAAGACAATGCAGTGCTTCAAGAGGACCTGAACCTGGTCTATAAGTGGGCGATTGAAAATAAAATGAAAATAAACACAAGAAAATGTAGTCTCTTAAAAATAGGGAAAGTGCGGAGGCAGGATTTTCAATATAACATTGGCTCGGAAATACTTGTAGAAGAAGATTCTTGCAAATACTTGGGCGTTCACGTAAGGAATGATATGAAATGGAGTAGTCATGTAGGATGTGTAGTTTCAAAAGCTTACAAATCCCTGCACTTTTTAATGAGGGTATTAAAAGGAAGTAGTACCTCTGCTAAAGAATTAGGCTATTTGTCACTTGTAAGACCTATTCTGGAATATGCCTCGGCGGTTTGGGATCCATATCAAGTAGGGCTCATCAATCTGTTGGAAATGGTACAAAGAAAGGCCGCTAGATTTGTGCTCAGTGACTTTAATCCCAGGAGCAGTGTGAGCCGTATGTTAAAGAAACTTGGGTGGGAATCACTGGAGGCTAGGAGAATGAAATCTAGACTCTGCGCTATGTACAACACGTATACAAATCAACCAGCATGGGGTGAGCTTAGCAAACGATTGGGAAAGCCCACTTACATGGGTAGGAGCGATCATCCTTTCAAAGTTAAGGGCCGACCACAGCGAACAAATTATGGTAAATATTCTTTTGTAAACCGTGCCATTGATAACTGGAACTCTCTACCTGCCGCAGTCTTAGAGCCTTTTCCCAAACATATAGGTGTGTTTAAGAAAAGACTGACTATTTGTGTAAATATTCCAGTTTAATTGTATAATTGTTATTGAATTGTTATGTATAATTATTTATTTGTTATGTATATCCAATTTGCCACCGGGGGACACATCCCCCATTGCAAATAAATGAATGAATGAATGAATGAATGAATGAATGAATGTACAAGCACTGCAGTCATTTCTTCAAACGACAATGCAGCATTTCCTACTATTCTCTTAATATGATACTTAGCTGATTTTACTGCAGCCTCCCACAACCCTCCGAAATGAGGTGAACCAGAAGGACTAAAATGCCACTGTATGCCCTTATCTGTAGCAAAGCTTATCAGTGAAGGCTTGGTATTCCCATCATTAAAGAATTCCATTAGCCCACGTGATGCACCTGCGAAATTAGTTGCGTTGTCAGTGAATATGTGGGTGCAATGTCCTCGTCTAGTCATGAATCTCTTCATTGATGCTATAAAGGCAGCTGTAGACAGATCGCTTACGAGTTCAATATGTACAGCCTTTGTGGTAAAACAAATAAACATAGCTACATATGCCTTAATCCGAGCGCCCTTCTTGGAGGAAGGCCGTAAATATACTGGGCCATAGAAATCTATTCCTGAAGATACAATTGGTCGACTGGGAACTACTCTCCTTTCAGGTAGCGATCCCATTATCGGTTGATACGGCCGAGAAGAGAATTTAAAACACGACTTTCATCGATACACTGCCTTTCGAGCACCATTACTCCCGCCTAGAGGCCAGTATTGCTGTCACATCATTGTCAATTAGTCTAAGTCTGAGCTCCAGCATGAAGAAAACAATATGAAAATGATCAAATACCATTATTGTAATACGATGATTGCCAGGTAATAAAATAGGATGTATTCTTTTGACCGATAGTTTAGCATTTTTCCGACGGCCTCCTACACGTAACAAACCCTGCTCATCCAAATAGAGTGCTAATCCATGTAATTTGCTTTCCATGGGTAGTGGCAAATTTTCTTTGAGAGCCTTTATGTTTTGTGAAAACTCCGAACCTTAAGCAAGTTTTCACCATAAATACTTAGCCTGCTCTAGTTCTACACAATTAAGAGCATCTGTTTGTCAGTCTGTTTTAGTTTTAAGATTCCTGATAAATTTTAGCTCGAGAGCTGTTGTTCTAATCAGCTTAATTCAGGAAGAGTATCTGTTAATCAGTTCCGATCAAAGGGATTCTGTAGAAGACACTAGAACCATTTTAGTTTTCCTACGTTCAGGTAATTTTTCAGAGCTAAGCCTCTGCTGTGAAGGCCATTCGTTTTTATTATCTGAAAGCCAAGATGGTCCCGATAACCAAAATGATGAATTTTAAAGCATCTCCGTGGTAACTCCTCTCGAGATCATATCTGCTGGGTTATGATGAGTAGAGACCTGCTGCCAACAATCAGTCTTTGTCAACTGTTGAATCTGCGACACTCTATTAGCGACGTATGTTTTCCACTGGTGTGGATAACCCGAAATCCATGCTAATGCTATTGTGGAGTCCGTCCAACAAAAACAATTGTCTTCAGTTACGTTTATGGATCTCATGACTCTTTCGACCAACTGAGTAAGTAATACAGCACTGCGTAGTTCTAATCTTGGTAAAGTTACTAAGCCTAAGGACGCAACGCGAGACTTAGAACACAATAAGTGAACTGTTATTGTACCATCTCCTGTCTGAGATCTTACTTAAAAACATGCGCCGTAAACAATCTGAGACGTGTCACAAAATCCATGAATTTTGTACTAGAAAAATTCTACTGCCCTATCAGGACGAGGCACCTTGAATTCCATCAATTTTGCAATGTCCTGCATATAACGAATCCATTTAATTTGTATATTGTGAGAACATCGTCCCAATTTAAGTTCATTTGCCACAGCTGCTGGACGAAAATCTTACCCTTAATCAATACAGGGGTTAGAAGCCCTAAGGGGTCAAATATTTTAGCCAGGTCTGATATAATTATTCTCTTGTTGATCTGTGTCGAGCTGAAATCACTTCTCAACTAAAACTGACAGGGGTCCGTGATGAGTTTCCAAGATAGCCCCTACAACTCCAAGACTTCACCTTCATCTACCTTAGTACTGTACTTGGAGTCTGCTTCGTGGTTAGAAATGCTCGAGAGCACATTGGACTCATTTGAACACCATTTCTTTGAGGTAAAACTCGCACTGGATAAAACATCTGAAACACACTTGTGAGTGGTCCTTAAGCCATCAGTTGATTCACAACCTGTCATTAATTCGTCAACATAAAAATCCCTCCCTATTACTTTCGAAGCTTCAGTAAACTCCTCATTTGTGTCATACGCCAACTGAGAGAGGCATTTTCTGTCCAGGAATGGTGCACATGACCTGCCGTATGTCACTGTTTTGAGACGTTAATGCTTAAGATCGTCTTTAGGCGATTCCCTCCACACGATACGCTGGAAACCAGTATTTGCAGGTTCTACGAGGATCTGCCGATACATTTTTTCTATGTCAGTGGTCAATACATAGCGATGCATGCGAAATCTAGCCAATATTGAATATAAATCAGAATCGGCCTTCGAGCTGCCATCAAATACCACGCGAGGGCGCGTTGTCAATGAATTGCCCTTAAATACACAATAATGTGGAAGGTACTTATAGTACGGTAATGATTTGTTTATCTGATTACTAGGGATATCCTCCATATGATTCTGGTAAGTGTACTCTCTAATAAACTGTACGTACTCGACTTGACTTGGGGCTGTCTTTCAAAGCGCTTCTCTAGGCTCTGAAACCGTCCAATCGCCTCATTAGCATTGCTACCTAGCTGACTCGGGTCCTCTTTATTAAGGAGAAGTGGGACTATGAACCTACCCTGTGGATTCCTTCTGTGACCATCAGTAAATAGCCGCTCACTAATCTCCTGCTCGGAATGTCCTTGGCCGAGAAGTGACCTTTCCGGCTCATTGAATAGCTTACCTGACACAAAGAGACAAGACGAATTGTTTTCTGCGTGCTGTTCAGTCGAACCAACACTACCTGCTGCTAACCAGCCAAGCGCCGTGTTGCGAAACAACGGTATTTTCGTGAGAAACTGTCGAGCTGAAATTGTTCAGCGCCGATAAGACCGTAAAATAATTCTGCTCCAATGAGAATGTCTATGGTTGATGACACATTAAATGGAGGATCTGCAGGTTTTCTAATATAAACTCAGGAATACTCCAATCTGTGGTGTTGATATTTTTAGTGGGCAAGCACTGACCAGTAATTTAAGGTATTACGTGAAATGTCATGATTCGTTCAAAGGAACCGAACCTCGAAGATATCTTTGTTCTTACCACCGATCCCACCTTGGTAGTAGTGTCATGCAACCCATGTATCGGAATATTAGTCCTTGTCATAAACAACCGTAATTGATGAGCTAATTCCCTAGTTATAAAGTTGAATTGCAATTCGCTGTCTAACACAGCCCTAGCATGACAGGATTTTTCCTTCTGAATTGTTGACATTCATTACAGCTGTTGACAACAATACATGAGAGGTAACTTCAAGGTTATGATTATGCAATGAAACAGCATTACTACTCCGATTCTCATTAACGGTGGACAATGAAGTATTATAGGAGATAATACTCTTGTTTAAAGTCTGACTATTATCGGGGTTCGGTGACCCTTGGTCCCTGTGAAACAAGGTATTGTGTTTTTTCTTGCTCAGTTTACAACATGAACTAGTGCACTCGTTAGCGCAGTGGTTTCCTGACAGGCAATTAACACAGAGCTGATGTTTCTTGATCCCCCTCCATCTATCATAAACCCCCATACAAGTGAAAGTTCTATATCTAAATATGGGATGTTCTTCCGTGCAAGGCGGGCATTTCTGATTTATTTGTGAAAGGAAACATTTTTTCCTGGATTCGTGAATGGCCTCGGTTTGAAACCAGATGCATTCGGTTTAGATGAAAGGCCTACCTGCTTCGGCTGTTTTGAGCGATCACAGTTCTTAGTTTCGATCGATTCCAATGCATTACATGTTTCGAGTAGAAATTTGTGCAATGTGTGATACGATGGTACTTCAAAGGTTGGTAACGAGGTCTCCCATTTTTTTTAATGTTTCAGCGTCAAATCTGCTTGTTATTAAATGTATCAAAATGGTATCTAATTGTTCTTCACAAGACAGAAAAAGTGCTGATAGCGACTGTATGTGCCTTCTGAAGCCGTTATACAAGTCTCCTAATGCCTTGGAAGATTCCACTTCTACTTTTCTTATCTGAAGGACCGAATTAATATGGGAGGAAACAATTGCTCGCCGGTTGTTGAACCTTTCATTTAACAGGTTCCACGCTATGCCGTAATTGGCTACAGATATTTATAAGGACTGTAACACGTCAGCCAACCTACCTGATAGCACTGATTTTAGGTATTGACATTTCTGTATTTTTGACAGATTTGCATCCTCATGAATGCGATTATTAAAGGTATCGGAAAAATTGGTCCATTCTAAATAATCACCTGCGAATTTAGTAAACTTATTTGAGGCAGTTTAACTGATTCACCAATAGAATCACTTAGCAAAGGTACTGACTTGGAAATTGCACCACATATGGATCTTATAAGACCAGCTGTTTTGAAGTATTGCTCCTCAAAGTCGGAGCGATAAGAATCTTGTTCTGCATGAGAGGTTTCATCCTCTTTCAAATCCTCTATTTGTGATTGAACTGTTTCATATTCTTCCCAGATTTTTGATCAGTGAGCCCGTCGATCTTCCAACTGATCTACGCCCTTCGATTGAGAATCTAATGTTTCTACGAAGCTTTGTATGCGAGATAAGCTAGCTTTTAATCTACCCCTTTTGCTACAACGTGATTTTATTTTTTGTTCCATTTTGCACTAGCAATTCCCAATAAACTGCTGAATGAGAGTATAAAATCACAATAGACCGAATGCATATACGTAAAAGAATGACAAAACGAAAAGACAAATACCTAACATATTTACATAATACAAATATGAACTCCAGGTTTTCTTTCAAAGAGTTGCAGAAAAACTGCGTACAAATAACATACAGTTTTACGGGCAAAATCATGTGCGATCACTAGAAATACCAATACATTGCAAGTACAAACAAACAGTTTTGAATGGAGAAACAAAGGAATGCATATTAGTCACAAGGAATAATTAGGGACGATCGGTGACTTACCAGGATGATGAATTCTGTTGTCCAGTAGTCGCCATGCCGCTAACAACCGACGCT
Organism: Meconema thalassinum; assembly: GCA_946902985.2. Classification (NCBI taxonomy): domain Eukaryota; kingdom Metazoa; phylum Arthropoda; class Insecta; order Orthoptera; family Tettigoniidae; genus Meconema; species Meconema thalassinum. Next base: position 1,098,244,520 of record OX336389.2, on the reverse strand, counting down.
ATTTTTACAAAGCCATGCTGTCTTTGGATCACAGAGTTCAATTTTGACTGTTTTCCATAACGTATAATCGTGCCCGGAGGACCAAAACTTATGTCGAATACATAGAATAAGATGTGGTGGACAGTATAACGAAATATATTTGACATTGTATATACATGATTTAACACTGTTTAAGTACAGTAGATATTACATTACATGCGCTGACACCATGTCCGGTAGCCACTGCTACCTGCAAGCTAGTGGGTGCTGCTTGACGCTGGTAAGAACACGCTCTTTCTTAATGGGTCAACAACCCTTTCAGCAGGGGGACCAAATGCCAGTAGAGTATGTATAGTGCCAGAGTTGCCAACAAATATTATTGCTATTATTACTGTAATTATTACATTTTTGACAACTACTTAAATAATTAAATCAAGTTTGTCCAACGGCCAAATATAATAGACTAGATTAAAGGCTCCCTAAAGACGCTACCGTGTGAGTGACTGTTGGGGTGGTTATAACGCTCCCGTGTCAGAATGATATTGGTGATGTACAGATAGCCACAAAGCTTGACCGCGACATACATGGACTGGTTCATAACAGTGATATCAGTTCCTCAAAGTCATCAGCAGCTGTGATATGTCGAAACCCACACCGCAGATACTGTATGTGTAGAATAAATGTAAATGGGAGAGCATTCAATAATATACATTATTTGCCAAGAGTAGTATAACGATGACTCTCTGAGCAAGGCTTTTGTGGACGTGTAATATAATAACATAGCAAACACAAAAGGACAGAAAAAGGAAAGTATGAAAGAAAAAAAGAAAAAAAGGAAGATAGAAAGGAAGGAAGAAAGAAAGAAATAAAGAAAGAAGGAAGGAAGAGAAGACGAAAGAAAGGAAGGGAGGAAGTAGGAAAGGAAGAATTCAAGAAAGAAAGGAAGAAACAAACAAACAAACAAACAAACAAAAATAAACAAACGAAGAAACAAACAAAATGAGGAAGGAAGAAAGAAATTAAGGAAAGAAAATAGAATGAAGAAAGGAAAAAAAGAAAAGAAGAAAGGAAGAAATAAATAATGGAAGGAAGAAAGAAAGATAGGAAGACAAAAATAAAAACAGGAATAATACAAGAGAGAGGAAGAATGAAAGGAAGGAAGGAAGGAAGGAAAGAAAGACCGACAGACAGACAGACAGAAAGAAAGAAAGAAAGAAAGAAAGAAAGAAAGAAATACAAATTTCACACGTAAGATTAGTTCTTTCCCTTTACAATAAGTATGCTTAACACTAATGGTAGTTACAACCATTTTTAAGCCAAATTATCTCGGTGTTGGTTGATAAATCCTATGTTTAACCATTCAAAACTTGAAGTAGAGCTATATTGATTCCTGAGAACGAAGTTATTATACAATTAACACCGGTGAACCCAAGACCACCTCGTGGTGTAGCCACTAGCTTTCTTGGCAGTCCTCCCGGAGGTCCAGGTCGATCCCGGCTCAGTGAAGGAATTTTAATTCGGGTGGAACAGGGTACATTAAACCTCGTGAGGCAAAACATAGAAGAGGAGGGTTCAATTCCCACCTTAGCCAACCTGGAAGTTTCTTTCCGTGGTTTCCCACTCCTACTCCAGGCAAATACTAAATCTATACAATGGCTACTTGATTACTGACCTCAGGGTGCACTCAGTCTCGTGAGGAATGACTAAAACAGATGGGTTTGATTGCCACCTCAGGCATCCTAGAAGGGTTTTCTTCGTGGGTTTCCCACTTCTACTGCAGGAAATTACTGCGATGGGTCCTAACTTAAGGTCACCTCCTTCAAACTTAACACATTATTGAAACCATTACTATGACAAAAGTTATCACACACCCAGGTACTCAAGGCTTCATGAGCACGATGTCGTAAAGTCCCAAAATGAACCAACAACAATCATTAATAGAATGGCTGAGGTGAACCCACCTCAACTGATTGTGAGTCATCCTTAGTAGCCTGAATTCGTCTTGTTTTCGTCTTCTGACCAAAATTAAATTACATGGCAGAGCACGGGACCTCAGGGATAATAATGCTAGTCACTACACCATGATGTGGCCATCAGGAGGGTCACGTTCACGGTGTTGCCCTGTCAGATCCAATGTACCGTAATCACACTGGAGCTCCTGTTAGCAGGTTCCTTGCACCACTTGTTACGTTGTATTTATAGTCGCACATGGTGATAGAACGAGCTCGGCACAGCTCATCGCACTTAATTCCTCGCATGATTAATGTGCGGAATACATGACTCAGTGCGAGCTCCAACTCACTTCAACGCAGTCACAGTCAAATGTATGTACATAATAATAGTAATAATAATAGCATTATGGTGTTTGAAGGCATTTTTCAGTGTTGCCATAGTAATTGAAATTTAATGTTTTTCAGTCCGTTATCGCGATTTTATCCAATTGTTATCGGTGGTTCCCCAATCTTCAAAAATAAAAGATGAATTAATACACTTGGATGACCAGTTTCGATCCTCAAGCAATCATCATCAGATTCATTTCACTTAGGCGATTAAAATCTATGTCTAGACGTATGGGTGTTAGTATTTACAATATGTACACTTATTTAGTTGCAGTAGAGCCTCCGTGGCTTAGGTGGCAGCATGCCGGACTCTCACCACTGGGTCCGTGGTTCAAATCCCGGTCACTTCATGTGAGATTTGTGCTGGACAGAGCGGAGGCAGACAGGTTTTTCTCCGGGTGCTCCGATTTTCCCTGTCAGAATTTCATTCCAGCAACTCTCTCTACTATCATTTCATTTCATTTGATCTGTCATTCATTTAATCATTGCCCCAGGAGAGTGCGACAGACTTCGGCAGCCAGCACATTTCATATCCTCGCCACTAGATGGGGACTTCATTCATTCCATTCCCTGTCCCGGTCGGTTGACTGGAAGCAGGCTGTGGATTTTCATTTTTATTTAATTGCAGTAGTAGTTAAACTAACACAACTAATGAACTAATCTTTTCAGACCCATGTACTAGAGTGTGCATGTAATTTGTCTGAGTCTGGCTGCGTGGCTCAGGGGTAACGTTCTCGCTTGCTGAGCCCAAGGTTGCAGGTTCGAAGCCTGGCGCCGTCAGCTGGCATTTGAGGGTGCGCAAATGCGAGGGAGCCGTGTCAGTACATTTACTGGCACGTTAAAGATCTCCTTCGGGGCAAAATTCCGGCACCCCGGCGTCTCTAAAAGCCAGGGTAGTTAAAAGGGACGTAAAAGGGGCCGTAGCATGGTATTTGCCTGGAGTAGGAGTGGGAAAACCACGGAAAATCACTTCTAGAATGGTTGATGCCGAAATCGAACCCGCGTAGTCTCAGTTTTGTCTCAAGGGGCAAATGTATCCTGTTCCACCACTCAGACCAGAATGAAATTTCTTGGCAGAGCCGGTAATCGAACCCGAACCTCCAGGGTGGTAGCCAAGAATGCCATCCACTACACGACGATGTGGCCTATGATGATTGTAGCTCATCTTGTGTAATGATAGAAGAGTTCTAAAACAAATAATAATAATAATAATAATAATAATAATAATAATAATGAAAGATATAAAACTTATGATAATTTTCATTTGAGACTGATTTGCCTTTCAGTGTGTAGTCTTGCCTGTGTTGGTGAACAAGTCGCCTCTATATTCTCCTATTAGCATTTAATGCTGCGGCCTCATCTTCTTCTACGCCGCTGACCTTCAAATCGTTAAATACTAAATCTAACCAAGGGCTACTTGATCTACCTCTGATTTTCTTACCTCGTATAGTCGAGTTCTTTAACCTCTTGAGTAATCTTTCCTCACTCACTCTCATCACAAGACCCCACCATCTTATTCGGCTCACACGAACAACCAATTTCCCTGTTAAACTCTCCATTCCGGCTACCCTTCTGCCAGTGATCTCAATCATTCATCTAACCTCATAAGAGTTACTTCCAGCTTAAGTATGAGATATCCTGAATCCACCCAGCTCTCAATCAAATACAGCAAAGTTGGTCTAAATACTGAGCGATGTAAAGTGGATATGTCCCTGAACTAAATTCTTTTCCGCAGAAAGCAGAATATCGCAACTGATACAGTAATCGAATATATTAAAATTATGGGGAAGAATTTCACCTTCTAATAAAACTGAAATATATTTGCATGTAATTGTGCAACGGATGACGTTCGTTATCCTGAGAGAATATGCACGCAACGCATTGTCCATTGAACCCCAACTTACTTGATTCTATCATCCGCGTATTAAAATAATTGGGAATAATTATTTCCCCATGGTCAATCTTCTGACCAAGCTGTGTGCCGGCCGTGAGCAGTGTTCTGTAATAGATATGCTCCCAGGAGCCAGATGTTTTGTTTCAACATTCGTTCTTAGAGGTTGTGTGTGCTCTCAAAACGATGATTCAATTGACGAGTCGCAGGTGAAACTCAATTAGGCCTACAGATGTTACAAAAATAAAAGACAAATTTCAAATTGAAAGAAGTGCTATAGGTTTGTTGAAATGCTTTCTGCGGAGTAGCATGGGTCTTCTGGTAATTATAAAATTATTATTATTATTATTATTATTATTAATAGCACGCTGGCCTCTCACCGCTGGGTCCGTGGTTCAAATCCCGGTCACTCCATGTGAGATCTGTGCTGGACAAAACGGAGGCAGACAGGTTTTTCTCCGGGTACTCCGGTTTTCCCTGTCAACATTTCATTCCAGCAACACTCTCCACTATCATTTCATTTCATCCGTCATTCATTTAATCATTGCCCCAGAGGAGTGCGTCAGGCCTCGGCTGCCGGCACAGTTCATATCCTCGCCGCTAGATAGGGGCTTCATTCATTCCATTCCTGACCCGGTCGGAGACTGGAAGCAGGCTGTGGATTTTCATTTTCATTATTAATAGCAAATACACGCAGCCATCTACTACTAGGTCGCGGCGTAGCGTAACAGAAGGATACAGGAATGTAGTTACAGTTCGTACTGTTGGCAATATACCTACGTATACTCGATCTTTTGAGCTACTATCGTGTCAGACAAGTACGAGTCTCGTTTTTTAAGTAATACCCGTTGTGAAATTACGCCGTCGCAACGCTGCGGTCGGCATTCCGTGAAGGTGCGCTGTGTACCTGCATCTATTGGAAAGGCTGTGACGCCATTACGGCAACAGTCGCCCATGTGTGGGTGTGTTGACAAGCTTTTGATATCGCACCGCCGATCTACAGTCCCGTCGAATCGTGGACAAGAGAGAGAACTCCCCTGTAGGATATGATGCCATTTGGCCACCACTGTCAGGCAAATTGCGTATGTGGTCAGGAGAGCTCATAAACATACGAAGTTCTCCTGGTAAGCACGCAATTTGCCTGACAGTGGTGGCCAAATGGCAGCATATTTTACAGGGGAGTTCTCTCTCTTGTCTACGAGTCGGCGGGACACGCGATCGGCGGTGCGATTTCAAAAGCTTGTCAACACACCCACACATGGGCGACTGTTGCCGTAATGGCGTCTCAGCCATGCCAATAGATGCAGGTACACAGCGCACCTGCACGGAATACCGACCGCAGCGCTGCAACGGCGTAATATCACAACAGGTATTACTTAAAAAACGAGCCTCGTACATTATAGCGACGTTACTCATTTGACTAAAGTGCGCCGGGTTCGATTCTCTACCAGGTAGTAAGATTTTAGCTATGCATTTTTCATGCCTCTAAATCGGGAACTGGGTGTTTGCGGACGCTCTAAAATTCTATTTTCTCTTTATCAGGACACGCAGGTCTCCCGTGGAATTTAAGGTGAAAGATTCCACCAGGGTTCTTCGTAGGAGATACGCCATTATTAGTCGAATTAATGTATTTTTGTGGCAATACCTAACGTTACTGGTCATAGCTTTATGCACGTATAAATGCAATGTTTTCCGTTTCTTCATAAAAACAACTTATACTTAACGACAGCTTAGTGAATAGTTATTGAGAACCAACATAGGACCACCTCGTTGCGTACTGACGAGCATTATTAGCTGTCAAGGTGGAGGTCAAGCTTTGATCCCATGCTCTTCCAAGAAATTGAATTGCGGTTGGAATGGAATGCACTCAGCCCCATGAAGCTTAACTGAAATGCGGTGGTTTTGATTTCTACCTCAGCCATGATAAAAGTGGTATTCAATATTTCCTCCCAGCCTTCTTATCAAGACAATATCAAAGACGGCACCTGGATTAATATCACGGCCACCTCCTGTGCATATCATGACCCCAATTGCAAATGCACACAACCACTTCGAGGTGAAGGGACCAGCATTCTCGGCTGTCTCCACAGAGATATTTAATTCTCATCTGAGTGCTGGAAGGAGGTACACTCAGCCTCGTGAGACAAAACTGAGAAGAGGTGGGTTCGATTTCCACCGCAGCCATCCTGTAACTGGTTTTCCGTCGTTTCCCACTTCTACTCCAGACAAATAGCGGGATGGTTCCTAACTAATGGTTACGGCCGCCTCCTTACCAATCCTCACATGAACTACAAATTCAGCCATCACAATATTACAGCTTATTAGACAAAATATTACACATACCCAAGTACATAGGGATAAATGACCACCATGTCCAAGCCTCCCAAATGAAACAACAATAGTCAACAAATACACGCTTTAGTACAAGCATCACCAGGATACAGGTTATCACAAAAGTTCCACTCACTCCCAAGTACACAGGGCTACATGTCAATAATAATAATAATAATGTTATTGGTTTTACCTCTCTTTTAACTACTGTGGCTTTTAGAGACGACAGGGTGCCGGAATTGTTCCCCGAAGGGGATCTTTAACGTGCCAGTAAAACTACTGAAACGGCTCCCTCGCATTTGCGCAACCTGTCTGCGCCAGGATACGAACCTGCAACCTTGGGCCCAGCAAGCGAGAACGTTACCGCTGAGTCACGCAGCCAGCCTACATGTCAACGATATCACAAAGCTCATAAATGAATCAGCAACAACTACAAAGGGATTAACATGGCTGTCATACTCGCACCTCGTACACTATATTTTATAGCCAGTATTGGCTGCTAGGTGAAATCAGCATACGTGGTAGGACGTGATATCCTGGTAACGTCATGCGGCAGTCGTTTGATATCAACACCATTCCCGCCTTTCAGCTGCCAAAAAATACCCCGGAAAATACTCATATTCAGGAGGTATCTTATTCCAAATGCATGTAAGCATAAAGTGTTGATTAAGTGTGTGTATAATAAGGTTCAGAAAAGATTAATTTTACTTCAAATAAATCAGAGAGAAAAAAGGTTAATGGTGAGATAAAACAAGTCGGTCGATTGAAACGAACTCAGATCAAAACATGGGTAGAACAGAGGAGTGCGAGATAGCGGGTAGCGCGCCGACAGTCCCTCGCGCACCTAGCTTGAATTTCAATTCGTACTGTAAGGGCAGACAAGGATGTGCACTCAAAAGCAGAATAACTGCATCATTTGCATCAACGAATAAGTACAACTACTGTAAGTGGACTCGGCAAGGAATACGATGTGACACTTACAACGCGTGTCCTTCACCTGATGGATCTCCAGATGGAAAGCTATGCATCATTAGAGCAGAACGCAATTAGCATGGATGCGTGCCACATAGAAGGAAGATTTATGTCGCAATGAACACTCATTTATAAAAATCCTTCATGTGTCCCGTATTTGAAGATTTTTTTAAAATTCTAATTAGTTTGAGAAGTTCTATCATAAAGTTGTAATAATAATAATAATAATAATAATAATAATAATAATAATAATAATAATAATGCAGCTTGATAAGAGATAGGAACGTTCCGTTCATGACTGTAAGAAATATCATTGAGCAATGATTCATAAATTATTTGAAGAATTCCTCTATTGATTTATTATTAATAACCATTCATTTACAGTGGATCGGGGAGAGTTGCCTACTAGGGTCAATAATTTGTTATAGTTCCTAAGTGGAACAGAAAAGCATACATCAAAATTTCGCAGAGCTCTACTTGTCCACTGTGAACTAGGTAGATGAAGGGTTCATGATTATGTGGCCACTGAATTGCACTTACGAGGAATGTAGCAATAGGTGTACAATACAAAATACTTATGCCCTACTAATAAAGGGTACACTGGACTGAATCTGCAAAACGGGAATCATTTACTATGGACAAAGTCGTAAAATACATATCTCAAGAAAATCACTCTATGTAAGCATAACATATCAGAAGTTATACTAATGGAGGTTGCCTGAAAAAATAATAAAAATTGTGGAATCAGAAATAGTCTTTTCACCAACCACATCTGTTAAATGTAGGCCACTCACAGACATACATTTAGTATCCTAAGTGTTGTAATATCTTCAAAATGACGTCTTAGCAACTATTATTTAGGTCTACATATTTTATTATTTTTATTATTTAGGAGGGTGACTTTGGCAATATAGAAGCCATATATTTGATTTATTCAATTATTATTATTATTATTATTATTATTATTATTACTGGAGACATCTGGTAATTTTCTTTCTTCTTATTATTATTATTATCATTGATATTTTGTAAAGGCTAATCGAGGCATGGAGATGTCTCTATAATTCCAGTTCTTCAGATATTTAATTGCCAGAATCATAGAGATTGGACGCAACTTAAGATGAAGTAATAGAAATAAACATATACTTACGTACGCAGCAGACGTCAGTGGAAACGTAGCTGAAGCTCTTCCTCTATCCCCGAAGAAATATAAAATAAAAATAAAATAGAAGAAAGAAAAACGGGGAGATCGCAGTCTTGCTTGGCTTTCGCTGGGCCCAAATTTTAAAAGGCAAACCAGAAAGCAATCCCAAAAGGAAGGGGGAAAGCTAATTAAAATTAAACTACGGTAAAATCCAAAGATGAACAAATTTAAATCAGAGGCCGTGTAGGTCGTATTAACGTCACAAGTACGCTAATAAGACCGACAAACCGAAATATAGCAAAAACCAGACAAAACTCGAAGAAGGTTACTAAAATTAAAATAAGACGTGACGCAAAAGCAGAGATACTTAGGCAAAGATAAAATGTATTTAAATAAGAACCACAATGTACAACGATCCCAGAGATATTAAAAGCAAGAAGAGAAATGACCAACAAATTAAACACAAAATTAATTTACCGCAAGAAAAAAATACAAATTAGGAAGAAAATCGAAAATATACTAAATTAAATTATATTAAAATGAAATAAAATAAGATAAGTTAAGGTAACGTGTTCAAGGCAAGATGAAACGATGACTAAATGTAAGTATGTCGTAATTAGACAAAAAAGACAAAACTCAGAAACGACTACACTCTACGAAGTCAAGATACGTTCTAAAAATTTAGACAAAGCGTGTCAAAAGGGATGAACAAAATAGGAGGGGGGTACAATGGTTCAGAACGGGGTGGAGAGGGGTGAGAGGGAGGGGAGGAATGAGGAAGAAAGACGCGGAGGCACATGCAAGATCTAGTGAGTTACGAGAAAAATAGGAATTTAGACAAAAGTAAAAATTACATTAAATTATCGGCAAAGCCAAAAATATACTTTAAAAATTGAAAGTATGCGTAGGAGATAAGGGCACACAAAGACGACGAAAATATGTGATGCGCAAAAAATGGGCATTCACAGACACAAGAATATCACAGGTTAGGTCACCAGCAAAATAGCAAAGGCGAGACCTCCTTTTGTGAACTCTTTAAGATAAAGAACAAAGCATTACGGGAAGCAAGAAAAATAATCTCCAATCCCGTTATGTTGTTCTACGATAAGATACACTCTGGATGACAGACCCAAAGATGCCCCCTACAAGGTAGGCAAACCCACCGTCAAGCACACCAGAGTAAAGCGAAGACAAGCCCACATACATGACTTTCAACCCTTAAAGTACAAAAACTACGTTATCAAAATAAATGAAAATAACACTATCATACAAAACAAAACTCACCAGCAATTACACGCACACAAAGGGCGGAGGGAAAATATCGGGAGGGGACAAGTACACGCGACCAAAAGAAAAATAGCAGAGAAATAAGAGTATTAAATTGCCGAAATATGAAACTGAACTACAGTAAAGCAATATTGATTACGACATACAGACACCTCGCCATGGTTTCACCTTGAACACGGGCACTTCCCCTAGAATATCGGAATACGTCTAGCCTACTTGGCTGCAAGGAAGAAATGCCTCGAAACAAAGCAAATGACGACGCAACACAAAGGTAACTGCGTGCTAAAATTTGATTGGTCACGACCCCTTCCAAAATATAAATCACTGGCCAATAAGGGGACAAGATGCAGATATGTCCATATATGGTATTAAGACATCAGAGGGCTATTAATAGCTTCACAGCCAAGGTTTCACAAAGGCGTGCATTGATCACGTCAGATAAAAATGGCACAAAGGAGTAACTTATATATCTCATAAAAATGGCTCAAAATTCCCCCACTTCCTTGAAAAAAAAATGTTTACAAAAATACATACACAAAACATTTTTTTTTGTATATATGGTATAAGATGCACTCTTGTTTCATTCGTAAAATGGCTCGCAAGGAGAGAGTCTCATATCACACAAACACACGGAGTAGCTCACATTAGAGTTCCAAACTCATTGCCTTTCACAGAGGCTTGGTATAGCACAAGTCCATCTCTTTGAATTATACATCAAACGCACAAGCAGTTAAGTGAGTGAGGGGAATTTTGGCTAAGTAAACCTAGAAAAATGAAATTTAGGTGCAAAAACGCAACGAATACAAAATCCGCTGCCTAAAATGCCAGCGAAGCAGCGTCCCATGAGAGAAGGTGGTACCGACCTTATCACACAAAACACTCAATTCACTAAACACGTTGGCAGCAAATTTTGACTAGGGAGAAGAAAAAAAATTAACATATAAGTTATGAGTTATCTCACAAGGAATAACATTTTTCTGTTTTTGAAATTTCCGAAGAATAACGAGAAGTTGTAATCCAAAGGCCTGAAGATGAACAAGGGGGAACCCAGGACCACTGCAGTTGACGTCAAGGCTGCAGAGATTTTCCTTCCTCCCAATATTCCTAATATAGAAAAAAAAACAGTTACATTGTGGTATAAATGGTTAATAAAACTTAATCTGTGGAGCACCCTGTATTTCCAATGGAATGTTCTGTCGTCACAACCATTGATAAAATGATATTACACAACTTGGATGCGGTGTGGGGTAAGGGAGAGAGAAAGAAAACAGCGCGCGATAACACAGGCGGACGGTTAAGAGATACTGAAAACAATCATGGACACACTAAACTAAAATAAACAGGCAGGGATCCTGTAAAAACATCAACACTGGGATCGCCGCGTCAAAACACTGAAAGAAATAGATACTCTAGATAAACAAATAATTACACAGACACCACATCATTCATGGTATTTCTTAAGATTTGCTACATGAGAAACAGAAATTAGTTGAGGATCGTCATTAGAAATCATTTCCACAGTCACGTTGTTCAGGAATCTGGTTATGGTCCTTGGTTCGGACCACCGCAAACACAGTTTACTGGAGATGCCGGAAGCTGCATTACTAATAGGGTGTAGTCGTACCAAAACCCTATTTCCTATCTGAAAATGAACAGGTTTTCTACGCTGGTTGTACCGTGCTGAGACCTTCTGTCTAGCCCGCTTAAGGCTAGCGACGGCGGAATCCCATTTCTCTTGAGTAGAGACGGTTCGAGACGGGATAGACAAATACTCGATATTCCAACGGAGCATCAGGGGATCAACAAGTTTACGGCCTATAAACAATTCCGCAGGTGTGGTTTGAATAGACGAATGAAACGAGGTATTAAAACCTAAGGTAAAATAATGCAAGTTAACATCCCAATTGGATTGTTCCACATTATGGAAGGCGGTTAGACAAGCTTTCAGATTACGATGAAATCTCTCTACCTGATTGTCTTGTGGTCTGAATGGCGCCAATAACACGTGATTAATGCCCCAACTGAAGGTCATAGATTTGAAAGTTTTGGACTTGAAGATGGTAGCATTATCGGTAACAAGGAACTTGGGCGGGCCAAATATAGCAAAAATATGCTTACATAATAAATGGACCGTCCCTTTTGCAGAAATGTCCTTAACAGGAAAGAGCCAGACAAACTTAGAAAAACCGTCGATCACTGTCAAAATCGCCTGATGACCAGACCTAGAACGTGTCATAGGACCGAATATGTCAATAAATAACCGTTCTCCAGGACGAGTAACAACATGAGCACTATGCAAACCTATCTGCGTATTTTGCGCTGGTTTAGAGCGTTGACAGGTGTGACATTTTTTTTACAAAATCAAACACATCTGGTTTGATTGTAGGCCAATAGAATTCAGAGTCAATTTTGCGTAAAGTACGGTACATTCCAACGTGTAAGCCTATAGCCGAAGAATGATAGTATGTTAAGAGCATATTACGAACATTCTCAGGGGCGAAAATTCTGAAGGAGTTTGAACCAGGGAGGAGACGGCCAATTACATCATTACGGACACAAAATTCACTCACAGTGGGGTCCTTGTTGGTAATTTTCTCACGGAGTTCACGAAAATAAAGATCATCTGCCTGAAACTTACGTATATCTACGAAGGACCATGGACTAAACTGTAATAAAAACACATTTTCAGGCATTTCCTGAGGTGAAGTTTCGACAGAAGGAGGAACAATCTGACTAGGAGCGGAAATAGTGGAATCCTCGAACATGCGCGAGAGACAATCAGCCACAGAGTTTTCACTACCTTTCACGTGTACAATGTCGAACTTGAACGACGATAGTCTCAAAATCCACCGATTGATACGACCAAGTTTCTTTACATGCGACATGCTCCAATTCAGAGCTTCATTATCGGTGTAGACAGTGAAGTGGCGATATTCTAGGAAACTCATGAATTTCTCGCAGCCAAAGACAACAGGAAAGGACTCCTTTTCAAAGATGGAATTGCGACGTTCATGTTCATTAAGCATGCGACTAGCAAATGCTACAGGCGCAAACTTCCCGTCCACGCGTTGACTTAAAACGCTTGACACAGCTAGATCACTAGCGTCGCAATGGAGGAAGAACCTAGACTCGAAATCTGGAGCTTGCAACACAGGGGCAGATATAAGACTCTCTTTTAAAGTGTTAAAAGCTTTATCTTGTTCTGGACCCCATATAAATTTAGCGTTCTTCTTTTTGAGGGCATTCAATGGAGCCGAAATATCTGAGAAATGTCTGATAAACCTGGAATAAAACCCAAACATGCCCATGGCACGGCGTAGAGCTTTCACAGAGGTAGGCACCGGTAGATTCTTAATACATTCAACTCTATCAGGCATGACGCTAATACCGTTAGTCGACAGAACATGTCCTAAAAACTTGATCTGCGTGCGGGCCAAAGAGGTCTTTTCGGGATTGATAGTGAGTCCCGCTTTTCTGAGGCGAGAGAAAACTTCACGGAGATGAGTTACGTGCTCCTCGAAAGATTTGCTATAAACAACAAGGTCATCTAAATAATTGAAGACAAACTTAAATTTCAAGTCACCCAAGAGATCATCTAACACACGACTAAGAATTTGTGCTCCGACAGCGATACCCATAGGCAATCTATTGAAGTTGAATAACCCAAAAGGTGTGGAAAAGGCGGTAAAATCACGGCTCTCGGCGTCTAACGGAATTTGATAATATGAGGAATTGAGATCAATAATAGAATAATAGGTAGCTCCATGAAAATGCTGAAAAGCGCTGTCGAGTGTAGGTAACGGAAAATTGTCAAAAACAACCTTCTTATTCAGCTTCCTGTAGTCGACAACTAATCTATATTCGCCGTCTTTCTTGGGAATCAGAAAAGCTGGAGAACCATACGCCGACTTGGAAGGAACGACTACTCCTTTATCTTGTAGCTCTTTGACATATTTTCTCATAGCCAACAGCTTTGGAGGTGAACATGCAAATGGCGGGGATCGAACCGGGACATTATCTGTGAGATCGATATGACATTCGTGACCTACCGCTGAACCTAATTTATCTGTGAGGACATCCGAGAATTCGTTCACCAAATCACTCAGCACATCACGCTCTTCCGAAAATAAAGACAGAGGCAGCTGGACAGAATGCACTGTGGACACTTCACTAACACGAGAGGTGCATTCTTCGAACGGGAATTGTTTGTTGGAATGAAACAGAAAACTAAAGGAATTACTCGCAAAATCTAATTGTAAACCTGTTTTGCGCATGAAATCTCTCCCTAAAAGGACTTGGGTGGATAAATTATCAACTACGTGGAACTGGTGATCCCATGAAAAACCATGGATCTTGAGATGACATAAAACAGTACCGGTAACGTTGATAGTAGATGAACCAGCTGACACGAACTTTCGCTCACGTCCATCCTCGTGAGGACAGATGCGCAGCGCTGGAATTTGTTCCGCCACAGAGCGAAGGATAAAGCTCTCCGTGGCTCCAGAATCCAAAATGGCTTGAGTTGTGACATGATGAAAAGATAATGTGACCCAAGGTTGCGATACAGAAGCAAAACAAAGATAAGGATCGCGATACCTGCTTTTAGGGCTGCCCGACGGGTCGAACTGAGGACAGCACTTCAACAGTTTTCCTGGTTGAAATTACAATTTGGACAGGTCAATTTAGTCACATCTGACATCCCACAACCGTAGCAGAACTTACGGGATCTAGCGGCACATTCACGGAAGTTATGACCGTGATTGTTGCAATTCCAACATAAGATATTTGCGGAGACTCGTTTGGTATCTGGAGGATTATTGTGGACACGGGAGGTAGAATGAGTTTGGCTGGCAGCGTGACTATCACTTTGGACGTGATTTATGGGAGGACGAGAGGGGAGATTAAAAGAGACAGTCTTGTTTGAGATAACGGGATGGGCCACAGAAGTAAACGCATGCTGTGTGCTAGTCGCACAAGCTAGTTCAGGAAACATGACTTCGTGGGAAATAGGGGGTGGAACATAACTCAAACTCGACCGAGAATTGTTCTCATATTCGCGTCCATGTAGAATTATGTCCTCAATACAGCGTACCGAAATGCGACGTATGAAGTACTTATATATAGGATTTAAATTCCTATAAATAATTTCGAAAAGTTCCTGTGGGTGGAATGGCTGAGGCAAATTGGCTGTGACGAGGCGTACAGCCGTGACATAATCGTCAATCTTCTCGGAGGGGCCCTGAGTTCGAGCGTAGATTTCCTGTTTCAAAGCATACGCGAAATCTTGGGGAGTGAAACGGGCTTTTATGTTGCACACAAATTCGTTCCATGAAGTGTAATGGAATGGTGACATCCTGTACCACTGCAACGCTTTACCAGAAAGTAAAATTGGTAGGCAACGAACTATCTTATCGGGACTTATGTCATGGCACTGACACAGTTCCTCAATCCTCTGAATGAACCAAAAAACTGAAGATGTGTTATTTTCCCCGGAAAAAGTAAGATTCCACTTGCTCACAACGGAAGCGACGTTGTCAGAATGACCACCACTGGTAGGATTAGAATCGTAGCCACTAGACAACGGGTCAAACATAAGTAAGTCCTTCGGTACACTAAAAAACTGGGGTTCTGGAATAGCCTTACTTGAAGAAATAGGTGCAGTCAACGACTCAAAATTAAAGGACGGTAAACGAACTTCCTGCTTAATAGATTTATCCATGACGAAAAATATTAAAAACACAGCACGGTACACACCAACGAGATAAGAAAAAGGACTACAAAGACTACTAATTTCAAACTACTTCAAAAATATAAAAGGTATCTAAACAGTATTACGAGAAGAAATAAATAAGTGCACATCACATTACCGTAAGATGTTGCTTTCCCACGTGGTAATTTACTCACGGGCACCAAGTCATCATCCTCACACGAAACATACTGCTTGCGGCTGTGTGTTTTTCAAATGTTGATAGACCATACCAGACCTTTCTCTTCTTTCATGAAATTCTCAGCACCTTAAAACTCAGAAAGACAACATTATACTATAGGTACGAAAAGGATGGAAACGTTTCACAATGCAATTCAGCTCGAAGTCTCAGGAACGATCAGCTGGAAAAAAATTGTTAAATTAGAAAGGTGATTTTGTCTCAAAACCACGCTCTGAAATCCATTTGGACGCAACTTAAGATGAAGTAATAGAAATAAACATATACTTACGTACGCAGCAGACGTCAGTGGAAACGTAGCTGAAGCTCTTCCCCTATCCCCGAAGAAATATAAAATAAAAATAAAATAGAAGAAAGAAAAACGGGGAGATCGCAGCCTTGCTTGGCTTTCGCTGGGCCCAAATTTTAAAAGGCAAACCAGAAAGCAATCCCAAAAGGAAGGGGGAAAGCTAATTAAAATTAAACTACGGTAAAATCCAAAGATGAACAAATTTAAATCAGAGGCCGTGTAGGTCGTATTAACGTCACAAGTACGCTAATAAGACCGACAAACCGAAATATAGCAAAAACCAGACAAAACTCGAAGAAGGTTACTAAAATTAAAATAAGACGTGACGCAAAAGCAGAGATACTTAGGCAAAGATAAAATGTATTTAAATAAGAACCACAATGTACAACGATCCCAGAGATATTAAAAGCAAGAAGAGAAATGACCAACAAATTAAACACAAAATTAATTTACCGCAAGAAAAAAATACAAATTAGGAAGAAAATCGAAAATATACTAAATTAAATTATATTAAAATGAAATAAAATAAGATAAGTTAAGGTAACGTGTTCAAGGCAAGATGAAACGATGACTAAATGTAAGTATGTCGTAATTAGACAAAAAAGACAAAACTCAGAAACGACTACACTCTACGAAGTCAAGATACGTTCTAAAAATTTAGACAAAGCGTGTCAAAAGGGATGAACAAAATAGGAGGGGGGTACAATGGTTCAGAACGGGGTGGAGAGGGGTGAGAGGGAGGGGAGGAATGAGGAAGAAAGACGCGGAGGCACATGCAAGATCTAGTGAGTTACGAGAAAAATAGGAATTTAGACAAAAGTAAAAATTACATTAAATTATCGGCAAAGCCAAAAATATACTTTAAAAATTGAAAGTATGCGTAGGAGATAAGGGCACACAAAGACGACGAAAATATGTGATGCGCAAAAAATGGGCATTCACAGACACAAGAATATCACAGGTTAGGTCACCAGCAAAATAGCAAAGGCGAGACCTCCTTTTGTGAACTCTTTAAGATAAAGAACAAAGCATTACGGGAAGCAAGAAAAATAATCTCCAATCCCGTTATGTTGTTCTACGATAAGATACACTCTGGATGACAGACCCAAAGATGCCCCCTACAAGGTAGGCAAACCCACCGTCAAGCACACCAGAGTAAAGCGAAGACAAGCCCACATACATGACTTTCAACCCTTAAAGTACAAAAACTACGTTATCAAAATAAATGAAAATAACACTATCATACAAAACAAAACTCACCAGCAATTACACGCACACAAAGGGCGGAGGGAAAATATCGGGAGGGGACAAGTACACGCGACCAAAAGAAAAATAGCAGAGAAATAAGAGTATTAAATTGCCGAAATATGAAACTGAACTACAGTAAAGCAATATTGATTACGACATACAGACACCTCGCCATGGTTTCACCTTGAACACAGGCACTTCCCCTAGAATATCGGAATACGTCTAGCCTACTTGGCTGCAAGGAAGAAATGCCTCGAAACAAAGCAAATGACGACGCAACACAAAGGTAACTGCGTGCTAAAATTTGATTGGTCACGACCCCTTCCAAAATATAAATCACTGGCCAATAAGGGGACAAGATGCAGATATGTCCATATATGGTATTAAGACATCAGAGGGCTATTAATAGCTTCACAGCCAAGGTTTCACAAAGGCGTGCATTGATCACGTCAGATAAAAATGGCACAAAGGAGTAACTTATATATCTCATAAAAATGGCTCAAGATTCATAATTTACAATACTTCGTTTTATTAACTTGGGGGTCTTGAAAAGCATGGAGCAGATTTCCTTTCTTAGTCAGACCGAATTCGTCACATTAGGCGACACTAACTTATTTCTGGTCAGCGAGCTCAGTGGGAGATTTCCTGGAATTGGAATCAAGAAGGAACAACGGAGACTCTCGCAGCATATTCCAAGAATTGGGGACGGTCGCAGAACAATGGAGGACTAGGAGGATCACTCGAGCTATATTAGAATCATCATAGCCTCACACTATGCGATTTAAATTGAAGAGGATGGCTACTCAAGATTTCCTAGGAAGAAGAGTCACATGGTCGACTAGAACAAATCAGCGGGCTTGAAGATTTGAAAGTTAGAAGAGGCGAGGGTTGTCATGGCAACCACGCTATGATTTGTGCATTAAGTGGAGAAAACATGAAGGTGGAGAAGACGTGGAAGGAGGCTGGAAATGTTACTTTAAGGCCATCAGAGCGAATCTAAAGGACTTCTTCTTGAATTTTCAATACTTGAAATAATATTAACTTCGTTAATTCTATTGGGACCTTGAACGACTGTCAACTTGTCGCTCAAAGGGACTTAGCAATATGACAGTCCATTGAACTTGGGATATATTGAATCACTGAAATCTAGCCTTCAAATCTTGATTGTATGTTGGCACTTTGGTGTATTCATACTAATGGCAATGGTTGTGTTAGAGGCCAGAGACATTAAGGTGATTCTTGATATTAGAACTTCGTCACACTCGAGATAGTAGTAGAAATCATATCGTATTTACTAAGTAATAAATTAACTTAACTCATCAACAACGGTTCATCATGACATCAGTATGAAGGATGCTTCAGACAAGCAGAAATTATCACTACCACTCCACGATGAGGAACGAGAATCTCCAACAATCAGCAACGGAAAGCGAAATAAGTTTTTCGTAGATCTCCGGCAAGTTGTCTAGTTGGAGAAGAGTGAACTTATCGACACTCGTTTAATTTGAATAATGCATGAGGATCTACTATTTAGGTACGCTCAAGTTCTACCGCGGTGTATATAGTTATACTCACAAAGAATTGAAGACGTTGAGAATATGTTTGTTTATTGGTTACCAACACCTTTAGTACTTTTATAATACACTTTACATGAAGCCTTAAATATGAAGGGTCTGTCCAATACAGACAGCTCTCTAGCAGAGACTACTTAGTCTGGTAATGAAGAGTGACCACATGGTCTGCTGTAAGTGAAAAGAGCGATAATGGGCTCTGCATCAGTATATAACATAAGATTTCTCTGGTGGGAGAAATGCTGGACACAAACAGAGATTCACCAATAGCGTGTATCTCTAGTGGTAGGAGGGGGTGGCAGCCAATCAGACCATAAGCGTTGGGGCTGGGTTGGCTTAACCTTACAATTGTTGTGGAAACTCCAATACTAAGAAATGTTATGAGAAAGGAACAGAAACGTGTGTCCCTTTCGAAAGTGTGGTGACAGTCTGGCAAGTTAGAAATGTTTGCTGTTACCAACTCCCAGTTTAAGTCTTCCAAGAAATATCTAATGGAATTATGTCCATTTAAAGTACTACTGTTCACAAGAGTATGCTTTTAGTTTATACATGTTCTGCTCGTGGGCTTGGAGTGAGCTGTCGTAACATTCTGACTTCCTGATGAGAATATGCTTTGTTTCTCATGAACGACAGAAATGATAATATTAATAATTATTATCATTTAAAAACCAAAATTAGTAAGGGATGCTTCTTGGTCATGGGTAGTAAGGGGTTTAATGGGCAACGGACATGACTCCTCCCCCCTAAGATTCGAATCACTGACCTCAGTGATAATTACCTTCTTCTTACATTTAAGTATAACAAAATAATACAAATTACTTAATTTTTGTCTAAATACAAACAAGATCACAAATGTTATGAGTAAGACAAATGTTACATTAATAGATACAAACTGTTTCTTTGTAATATAGTTCGTTGGTATTGGCTTCAAATCTAGTTTGAGCTTTGTTACATCAAGATGGGAATGAAGAAAGTTTATTTCTTTATTTATTAAAGGTTCATCATGAATAATTATTATTGGGAAACTATGGATATAGTTGGTAGGTTTTTGGTGCAACGTTATTCCTAGGCTGGAAATAGGACAAGATCATTTGAATATATTACCTGTGGCCCTGAGATTTGTAGAGAACTTTGAGCTTCTATGCATGTTAGCATAATTATCTCAGTTGTTTTGCTATAGAACAGAATATGTTCCTTATTTATAGGTTGAAATATTTTTATCTCATTGCTTATTGAAGCATATTCGCATCCAATGGTATTTGTTAAGTTGCAACTTGTTATCCTAATATTATAATACATACACAAATATTATTTAGTGATTTTGATACAGGGTATACTGGATCATTTAGAAGTGGGTCCTTGCAAATAGTATATTTCAGTTGGGACAAGTATAATGTCCTTAATAGTAGGTACAGGGGTAACCTCATACAGTTGATATTGACTGCCATCTGTGATTGGCATAGGAAGGATTGCAAATATTTCTTCGCCTAATATTATTACTTGAGTTTTTGATAATTTGAAATTTTCAAAGTGGTGATATTGATCTGCATGGATCATGCTTTTAACAGGATATATTGACAATAAATGCTTTACTAAATTAGTTAAGTCTCTGCTTGAAAATAATCTGACGTTAGTCATTTCATTAAATGAAAGAGAAATTGTCTCTTGAAGCACACGTAATATTTGGTTAAATTTATTAACACACAATAACACGTATTGGTATTCTTCCAGTAGATTGATCTTGAAGTCTTCTGCCTGTAGAATACCTTGAATTACCTCCATATTGTATTACTAACATAGTTCATTTTTGAGCAATTGAATTTTGAAAAGATATTAATTTATTACTCTATTTTATTAGAATTAACTGGTATTAATTTTTTTAAATTCTTTATTTATTTCAATTAATTTATTTATTAAATATGGAAAGGTAATTATTACTTTTAATTACTAGACTGGAGACAGTATCATCAATATTCTTATATGCCTCTTTTAAAGCGGTAAGGTTGAAATGAACCCTACATTTATGTTAATTGTTAACAATTACTACTGGTCGGAGGGGATCAGCGTAACATCCTGGGGTTTCTACTGGCTCTGTGAAGATGATGCCATATACGGAAAGGAATCTGTAATAGGAAGAGTTTTCCTTTTAGGTTTAATATTTCTAATATTCCGGACATGAATTTTACCGTTTTTCATTTTACAATGAACTTGGTTGGCTTCAATTTTGAGTATTGTACCTTCGTTTTACAAATTCTTAGATTTCTTATTCCTGGTCAGGGGATCCAAAATATATACTGTTTCTCCTATTTTATAGGGGTGTGTAAATGGGGAATCCCTTGGATCAGATTGCTTTTCGTTCAAGATCTTAATTTGTTCAGATTGAAAGTTATCTATATGAACTTGGGTTATAGGATGATCGGCTGTAATGGGACCTTGGTTCAATACTAAGCAAGGGTGTATCTTTACATACTCATTACTCTTCGGTCGGGCATCGAATGGTGACTGTTTGATTACAGAGTGAATTGAAGGATTGCAGTTTGTGTGGGTATTAACTTGAATCCTGGAAAGTGAATCTGCTACATAATTGGTCTTTCCTTTGACGTATTTAATGTCAAAGTCAAACTTTCCTAGCTTAATTTTCAAGCGATAGACTCTTGAACTGGGATCCTTCAAGGTAAAAAGCCATTGCAATGGACGGTGATCCCTTTCCACTAGGAAATGTCGTCCCCATAGGTAAGGCTTGAAATGCTTACAGCTTTTGACTATTGCTAACAACTCTCTCTCTATCGTAGAGTAGTGTTTTTCAGCGGGGTTAAAGCTTTTAAAATAATAACCTATTGGATGTCCATTCTGTGTGAGGACACTACCTATTGCAAAGTCCGAGCTGTCTGTGGTTAACACAAACTGTTGCTCAAAGTCTGGATAAGCTAAGACTGGAACATTTGTTACCACAGTTTTTCGAGTTTCAGATGCAGATTTATACTCAGGATTATCTGCATTTATTTTCGATCGTTTTTTCAAGCATCGAGTCATAGGATGTGCTATCTTAGCTAAGTCCTTTATGAATTTTCTATAAAAACCGGCTAGATTTAGAAATTGTCTAATTTCCTTCGGGGTCTTGGGAATAGGGTAGTTCTTTACTACTTTGATTTCTTCGGGATTCGATTTTACGCCGTTTTGTGTGACAGCATGTCCTAAGAAGGCTACTTCTTTGTGAAGAAATTCAGTCTTATCAAGCTTAATCTTCAGGTTAACCTGCCGTATTTTTTTCATTACAAAGGTTAAATGTTGTCTGTGTTCTTCTAGGGATTTACTGTACACAATAATATCATCTATGTACTGAACCCTACGGTATTAGGCTGACTGGTGTCGAACCTGGGTCTCTGGGAAAATGAGAACAGACTAGAGATGCCAGCAAGAAACGAACCCAGGGTCTTTGAGGGAGTTTAAGTCATAAAAACCCCTAGAGAAAGGACACAGTAAATCACTGTTTTGATATAAACAAAGTCTGACATTATTTGATAACATAATGTAGAAAATATTAGCAGAATACGGCAGTATTGGGCTGTAAAATGCATACAATTCTGGACTTAGCGCAGAAAGTTGGAACTCTTGACAGGTTGCAAATGAGGCTGGAATATAGGCGTGTTTTCGTGGCGCCATGCCAGTCACTCGGATCTATTTACACTGTCTGAGAGAAGGGAGGACAGTAATATATGGTCAAGTGAATCCCCTTCACATAAAAGGAAGCCCAGTGGAGTGGGAATCGGCCAGAATAATTTAATGATTACTCGTGATTGGAGTAACTCAGAGACGTGAGGATTGCACCTACGTGAATGAATTGCAAGGAGGCTAATTATCAAGCCGACAAACATCGAAATCGAGGCAGATTTAACGTAACGCGCAAGAACACTGGAGGAATGAGCCCAGCGCAGTACTATGACCATGTCATTGGGGAAGAACCACTGACGCGGCTTGGGGACGCGCTGGCAAAGGCAATTAATATTAATTAATTGACCGATCGATCCTCGTGCACACAGGCAGATATGTAATCAGGGAGGCAAGCCGGACTAGGAAATCGTCATTTCAAGACCAGAGAAGCACGGAGAGATGAGATGGAGCTCCGAGGAAATTTTAGACCTACTTTTCGGCTCCAAACACATATAAGTTCAGTGGAGCAGGCAGTCGAGGTCAGTTGAACCATATTCTAGTGCGGAGCGCACGTCGCCCGAGTCCAGGAGGGGACGCGGACGGACTTTAACATATTGAGTGTTCATCAACATATTAACCATGCAGTATAACGCACTAATAAAGAACACTTAATATAGCCAGTTGAACCATATTCTAGTGCGGAGCGCACGTCGCCCGAGTCCAGAGAGAGGGGCGCGCGCACTTTAACATATTTAGTGTTCAGCATCATATTAACCATGCAGTGCAACACACAAGTGAGAACAATTAATAAGGACAGTCGTGCCATACTTTTATAGTCGGCATTACAAGTGATTAATATTGAGTACGCAGTTAATGTACAGTGTGGTGTACAAGTTAAGACAATGTCATATTAGGTCAATCGTACTCATGACGAGGAGATATTATGTGGTATTATAAAGATGCACGTGGAACTGTCCAAGGCTTTGTTATAAGCAGATCATTCAAGGAGACAGTAAGTTCAGTCGGACAATTGAAAGTGGTAATTGTACAAGTACAATGTACAATGGACGAGCGCAATATATAAGCTAATTGTTAGACATAATAATAGGATGTCGAACTGCGCAGGTATAAACTTTGTTATACGGGTGATGCATTTTCGCAGGGATACCACTTTAATTAATGTTCAGGACGTTATGGAAGCATATCTATGCTATATCGGGAAATTATCAAAGGATAGGAATTGACAGACATTGGGGACCGCTAGGAATCGTCAGGCAGTGTATCGAGACTTTCGAACGAGATACGGGGGTAATCGTGGAGGAAAGGTCTTCAACGCCTGCATTTCTGAAATTCTGAAAAGAAGGGTCAACCAGTAAAAAATGTACATAGTGATCGTGTGATTTTTAGTGATGGTTATTTAAATATGTGTAAATTACCAGTGTAATAATTAATATAACGTGTTTTTGTGGAAAAAGAAACGATAGCTTCGACATGAAGAAGCAAAGTGCAGTGTGTTTTGTAATGGAAAATTTATGTAAAATGTTTGTGGAAAGTGTAATAATGACTTGCTAATTTGCAAATGATGGTGGGCAATAACGGAGAGAATGTGTGGTCGGAGCCACCAGATTAGCCAATGTAAGTACCCAAAACCATGATTTTGTAGTGAATGTGTAATCCAATGTATGTTGAGTAATTCCAAAAATTGTAGAATATGCTAATGAGAGTCAAATTTGGGAGGTAGAACATTCAGATATTAATGTTGTGTTGATTTTAGTCAAGTTGAGATGTCTTTATACATCATTGTGTGGATAAATCGTTACCACTAATGTAGAAATGGCAATTGAGTTAAATAGAAAGTTAACGTAACGAACACGGATGTTCGGTTATTGATTATATAAATACGGTTACGTTGTGTCGGAGTAGGGGAAATTTATGTCAGTAATAATAATAAGAAGAATAAATACATCAGGGAGAATGTTTGTAAGCAAAATATATGCTAATTTGAATAACTGTGTATCCAAGCAGTAATATTACAAGTGATGGGCCAAGCAAAGGAATTTAATATCAGAGTATCTTATGATAATGGAAAGAAATATGCAAGGAGATAGGAAATGGAAGTGTTTAAAAGTGAATTGAATCGCAGCTTGATGAATAAGCTTATAAGAGTAATTGGTAGAGATTATTTTATTAATTAGAGGACGGGATCTTCTCACAATGTTCATGGAAGCCAGGCAGTCTAATCAACGTCTGAAATCTCGAATAGCCAAGGGCATACGGAGAGGTATTATTGCAATCGGGCGTATTTAGTGAGGAAACCCTAGCTCTGAGTATTGCTATGAAACGTTCCGGGTTCGTATCAAGGGGTGTATGGGAGGATAACATGGACACCTCAGCATGACACCTGATATCGACCGAGAACTAGCTATTGTGTGAATAAATTCAGCTTCTGGGAGTGTATTTGGACGGCAGGAAGTTGTGCCCTGACCGTGTTCTTTGACAAAAAGATGCCGGCTATTCCAAATCGACGTGTGTTTGATGAATCTCGATTCCTTCATATAAATGTAAATGGACCTGTTGAGGCCAGCTATTAATGTCCTAATGATAGGAATAAATGCTTAAACAATTCCATATTCCGTCGTGCATTCAGTATGAATTAGGTCATATGTGTTGTGTGGGTCACTTAGACGGCACTATTGTGTTTGAAGCCACGGGCTAATTCTTGGAAAGGAAAGGGACGTGAGGGGAGTAACGAGCATCTTGTTACCGCCCGTCGCGGAGGCCCATTGTATTCAGGAAGGGTCGGGAGGAAGAGACCATACCCTACCCAGGCTTGGAGGATAATGTTTAAAGTGGAGAAACTATGAAACCCTGTTTGTTATAAAGGAATCATTGTAGTAGTGTATAATGAATTTGTGTGGTTTGAGACACATTGATAATTAAGGATCATTCTGATAACTTAATATTTGGCAAGGTTATGAGATGTTAAAAGTTGCATTTTTATACTGACATTGTCACCTATTTCCGAAGGTGGATACCAGATGTCACACGCTACGCCCACGTCAGGGTAGCATAAAATCCCACCCGACACAGCGGTAACGGATTCATTATGAAAGTGAACTCATTACGGCATACAGTGGAGCTACAAAAAGGGTAGAATTACAAGTAATGGTGGAGTTGCAAGTAAATTCTGATGTGCAACTCATAAATGGGTTAATGCATGGTAGAGCATTTTGGCGGGAAGAGAAATACAGAATATAATTGTACGCCTAGTGTAATGTAAAAGTGTGTTGATAATAAGTAACTAGATTGTGAAATTAAAGTGGTCACTATAAGTGACGTAAGATTGTAAGAACAGTTGTGTGTGTATTTTACCAGTGCAGCAGCGCACTTGAGAGTGAATTTCATGTTAATCTCAGGGTAAATAATTCAGTAATAATTTGGTTTTGCGAGGATAAAATGCGAATAGTAGTGGATTGAAGGAATAAGTTTTGCATTGTTTTTGTGTATTATTGTGGGGATTGTGTTTTTGTTTGTGTGAAGCCATGTTATCTAAAGCTCAATTAAAGTCTTTAGAATAGAGTTGTGTCTTAGTATTGTAGAGTTGATACCTTTTAGTCTCAGATCAAAAATATGCAACTGCTCAGTGGGTGAACGGTACACGCCTGTGGACTGATGCTAGCTGGAGGCAGAAGCATGTTTTCCATGGAAATTAATCATATGTGTACAGTACACAAAACCAAACTTATAAAGGAAAGGGCGTAGGACATTGTCCATTACGCGTTGAAAAGTGGCGGGGGCATTTTTAAGACCAGACGGCATCTTAGGATATTGGAGATGCCGATTATCTATAGTAAAGGCTGTCTTTTCTACAGATCTGGGATCCATTTCAATCTGGTGGAATCCTTGGGCAAGGTTAAAAGTTGAATATTACTGGCTACGTCCTAGACTGTCTAGAATCTCTTCTAATCTAGGAAGTGGATATGTGTCTTCAATGGTCTTGTTATTTAGATGTCTAAAATCAACGACCAATCTCCATTTCTTCCGTCCTGAGGCGTCCAGCTTTTTTGGCATTACCCAGACAGGGTGACAGTAAGGAGATTCACTTGGAGTGACCATTCCTTGCTTAATAAGTTTTTCCACTTCTTCGCTCAGTACTGCTTTTAATGCGGGAGGATATCGGTTCTTTCTTTGATAAACTGGTTCCTGGTGGTGTGAATAACATGTTTTACTTCATTAGTGAATGTTAAATCGCACCCCGGATAACAGAACACATCTGAAAATTCGTAACATAATTCCAATATGACTTTATTCTCTAAGTCATCCATGTGTTGTGTGAGGAGATATTCTTGAATATCACTATTTGAAATTGAGTTTATTTCTAAAGGGAATATGGCAATATTTTCTAACGGTTCTACCAACACTGGTTTACTGAATTCCTGTGTCAGTGACTTTTCTACATGATACATAACCTGGTACTTTTCCGCATGCAAAATTGCATCTGTATAGCATTTTCCTTCATGTTCAAACTTCGGGACATACACGTCTCCTTGTTTGACATTGACAGACATTGACAGGGATGGCAATTTGGTGCATATCTAATGAGGGTTTGAAACTTTTTTGTTTGAAACTGGTATGAAAGTAAAATGGTATCTCTTTGATATTTAGGGTAACTAGGTTAGATTTGTAACCTATCTTTGCGCCTAGTTTTTCAAAATCAGCTGAACCAATTAGTGCATCGAAATATTCAGGCCATTTCATCACACGAAAATCTATTTGTTCGTCTATTTCATATTCAGAAAAGATGGGGAACTTTATGTTGTCCTCACCTAGTGTTTCTGAGTGGACAGACTGAATACAAAATCGTTCTTTGAATATGTATTCTGGAAAGTGTTCATACGCTACATTTGGTTTCATTATGGAATTACAAGCTCCACTATCTATTAGAATTTTAAATCCAAATAGAGTAATGAATGGTAGCCTTGGAGCGTTTCTTATATTATTCAGGTTTTCAACTGAGATAGTTGGGTAAAAACAATAATCCTGTTCTTGTGCATAATTATGCTCAAAAGGAACTTCAAGTGATTGTTGGTCATATTTTGCATAATGCTCGACAGGGGTTCCGAACGTTAGATAGTCAGTGTTGTATTCATGATCGAATACGGGTTCGAATCCTTGTGTCTGCTGAGGATATTCTAATTGTGCCTCAGGAGAATAACTATTCATTTCTTTTATGTCTTCCTCGTGTGCGTTTACATTTGCTCGAGTTGTGGATATTCCTGACATAGATTTTGGGTAACTCTGGTTATTGGGAGTAAATCTCCTTCCAATATTATTTGGTGTAGGATAGGGTCGGTTTGTGGGCTTGAAAGGTTGGTTTTGCGGTCTGGCACTGGTGGGGTTTGAACTCTGGATAGGTCTAAAGTTCGGATGTGGACTCAGATATCTGAATTGCGGGTTTGGTGGGTTTACAAACTGTCGCATCTGTGGAAAATAATTATTATGTAGTTTTGGATATGTAAAGGGATTGTGGGAAGCCTGGTTTAGTGGTAGGGTTGTTTGACTGTTCTTAGGTGGATGCATCTTCTGACTGGATGTGTGGTTGGGAGGATATTTTTTCGGTGTTCCTCTCAACTGATCCATATAACTTTCATGGGCGCGGTCATTGTCGTAAATCCTACAATGTCGCAGCGCACTACTTAAGTCTGTAATTTGTGCGTAGCGCAAATATGCACGGGACGGTTCTAGGATACCTGCTTTAAAGGTGTTTAGGCAAAGCTCATCCAATTTCCGTAGTTTCAACTCCAGGATATGATCTCGGTAGTTGAGTTTGGATAGGCTTTTACATTGCAAGAAAAGAGCATCTAATCTCTCATGATAATCTGTGTAACTTTCGTTTCGTTTCTGGAAACAGTTAGAATTTTTTTGTACTAACAATCTCTCGTCTTTCACATCTCCAAATTTTCTAATTAATTTCTCTTTGAATTTCTCATAGTTACTGTTCGCATCCAGGTCGAGTATAGTACTGGCTTTACCTTTCAATTTAGTTTTTATGACATTGAATAAAAATTCATTAATTACATTTGAGTTGGCGGTCGCGGCTGCTCTTCTATGGGTGTTTAGAAAACTGTCGCATCTTGCAATAAAATAATCTAGACTGCAGGGTGGACTGCCAATAAATTCAGGTAATAATTCAATTTGAGCGTACTCGAATTTTGATAACAGATTTGCTTCAGCCATTTTAAGTTATTATGATTTGAAATTACTTTAGATGGAACTGTTTTATTTAATAGTAAATTTTACTGAAAAGGGTTTACTTGTAAGTCTTAGTATTGAATATATATATATGAAAGAGCCCCGTTTAGGATTTACACAAAGTGAACTAATTGAAAATTCATTGAAATGGAAAATTGTTCTTAAGAAATAATTACAATTTTATTAAAATAAATTATTATTATTATTCTTATTATTTGAATGCTCGTGAAAGAGCTCCGTTTAAGTTTCCACGATAAAGAAATTAACTTATTATTATTAATTCTAAACATTAATTATATGTAGATATCCCGTTTAGATTCTCTACAAAGTTCTAATGACAATGATATTTATAAAATGAGAATGATAGTTATTATTATAAATGATTAATGATATGCGGATATCCCGTTTAGATTCTCCACAAGGTTATAATGACAGTAATATTTATAAAATGAGAATGGTACTTCCTTCTGAAATAAATTTGATGATTAATGTGATGATATTTCTTTAAAAAAAGGTTTAGTTTTATGTTTTAGAGAAGTGTAAGGTCTGCTAGTCAGAGGCGCACTTTGATTATTCTTTCTGAAAACGAAGTCTATTATTATATATTTTATTTTTATTATTATTAATTCAAATAAAATGGTAAAAATGACAGATCTTTCGATTAAGTTAAATCTCACTTTATTTGAAGGGCAGAATTAAGTTATTATTAGCTTATCATCTACGTATTAATTCAAATAACATGGGAAAGGCAACAGATCTTTCGATTAAGCTGTCTCACGTTATTCGAAAGGCAAAATGAATGTATTATTACTTATTATCTACGTATTAATTCAAATAACATGGGAAAGGCAACAGATCTATCGATTGAGCGAAGACTCACGTTATTTGAAAGGTAAAATGAATTTATTATTCATTTTTGCTCAACACAACATAAAGACCATGCGTTTTCTGCAATATTCAGGCATCACAAATAAGGTATTATTTTGTACTCACAGGCTAAAGAGAATCGGCAGTTCGGACCTCATCTTCTTCGTACTGTGCTCCTCCTCTGGTGTTGTGTGGTGAAGGGCGTCACTTGGAACGTTGGTTTCTTCTGACGTTATCAGCTCGCACGTACAGCAATGGTAGAAGTCGGTTGTTGGTTCCCTGATGTCGCGTGGTGAATGGCGATACTTGGGATGTCAGTCTGTTGGAACGGTATCAGCTCGCACGTACATCGATGTAGAAGTTGGTAGTTTGCAAAGGTCCCTTTTCAGAGCTATCTGCTTACCTCCTTCCTTCAAGTCTTCGGTTCGTCGTCGAGAAGTCAAAAAGCCCCTTCTTTGGAGTGGTTGGCTCTCTCGAACGGCGATGGCGGTTGGTGTCAAATAATGCGTTTTTCAGCCTTGTCGGCAACTTCCCTCCTTCATTGTGCGTAGTCGGTTGGTTGGTCGAAAGGCGCTTCTCTGAGCGGTGTCGGCTTACTACTGGCTACCCCAGCTCGCTGATTCTTTTGAGTATATTACTACAGAGTGTTTGCGGTGTGATACAGCATCTTGGTCAAGCAACGAAAGGCGTTTCTCTGAACGGTATCTGAATGCTTGATTCAATCTGCATATGGATCTGATAGATCATGTATCAATTCCGGCAAGGGCCCCCAGATACGTTTTTCGTAGATCTCCGGCAAGTTGTCTAGTTGGAGAAGAGTGAACTTATCGACACTCGTTTAATTTGAATAATGCTTGAGGATCTACTATTTAGGTACGCTCAGGTTCTACCGCGCTGTATATTGTTATACTCAAAAAGAATCGAAGACGTTGAGAATATGTGTGTTTATTGGTTACCAACACCTTAAGTACTTTTATAATACACTTTACATGAAGCCTTAAATATGAAGAGTCTGTCTAATACAGAGACAGCTCTCTAGCAGAGACTACTTAGTCTGGTAATGGAGAGTGACCACATGGTCTGCTGTATGTGAAGAGAGCGATAATGAGCTCTTCATCTGTATATAAAATAAGATTTCTCTGGTGGGAGAAATGCTGGAGACAAACAGAGATTCACCAATAGCGTGTATCTCTAGTTGTAAGAGGGGTGGCAGCCAATAAGACCATAAGCGTTGGGGCTGGGTTGGCTTGACCTTACAATATTTGTGGAAACTTCAATACTAAGAAATGTTATGAGAAAGGAACAGAAATATGTGTCCCTTTCGAAAGTGTGGTGACAGTCTGGAAAGTTAGGAAAGTTTACTGTGGTTAACTCCCAGTTTAAGTCTTCCAAGAAATATCTAATGGAAATATGTCCATTTAAAGTACTACTGTTCACAAGAGTATGCTTTTAGTTTATACATGTTCTGCCCTTGGGCTTGGAGTGAGCTGTTGTATCTTTCTGACTTCCTGAAGAGAATATGCTTTGTTTCTCATGAACGACAGATTTGATAATAATAATAATTATTATCGTTTAAAAACCAAAATTAGTAAGGGATGCTTCTTGGTCATGGCTAGTAAGGGGTTTACGGGACAACGGACATGACTAGCGAACTGACCAGTCCTCGTAGAATTTCTTATTCAATAATTTTGGGCAATATAATTCACAGCATTGAAAATAGGTTAACTTCAAATTTAAACTCTACACTTTTTACAGTCAAATTTTAACGTAACTTCAGTAAACACATCCACTTATTATTATTTTATATTTTGTCTTCCTTGTATTAAATTTTGCATTTTAAATTGATTACAACCGTTTCTCTTCCATTAGTTAGAAATAGTTCTAAGTCATCATATTCCCTTGGAGCATATATTATCGTGGTTAGAGACGGAGTCTCACTACGGCCTGGGAAGAAGAGTACTCATTTTAAGCTTCCTAGGTATATCATAACTTGTATTATTTGGTGAGTGAGTTACGACCATGACGCTCAACATCTTCATTAATTATTACATGTGGTCACACAAATAATATTACATTTGTCGCCCGTCAGTGTGGCAAGGAGGAAAAAGATAACATTTGTCGCCCATTAGTGAGGCAAGGAGGAAAACGATTACAGTGTAGAAGAACTGATGATGATCGCTTGACGATCGAAACTGGTCAGCCGAGTGTATTTATTGATCTCATGTTATTTTTAGCCTACTTTTCACATTTTGCAAAAATGAGGAAAAAGTAGACTTATGAGATCGGCAAATGTGTGTCTGTCTGTCTGTCTGTCTGTCCTTCTGTCTGTCTAGCTGCCTGTGTGTGTGTCCCCCCTATCAACTCCTAAACGGCCGGAGCAATCGAAACAAAATTTGGTAGGAGTAAAGATCTAGACCTGGTTATCTCACGGCCATATTTGAAAATGATGTCAGTGCTACCAACTGCTGAAAATCGCAATTGAAATTTGAGCTCCATGTTGGATATCTTGGAAGGTATGAATGGGAGCTATTTCAAAATTGGCACACGTATAGATAATACTATTGCAGTTTAATTTCCAGGAGGCCATACATGGCAGTGTTGCCAAAATGATCATAAGCCTGCTGATAGGTCCAAATTTTAAATGCATATAACTTCTACACAATAAAATGGATTTCAACCAAATTTCGTATGTGCTATGTGTACATAAACATATATGACTGAGCGTATTCTTAAGAGCCACCAGGGCTGCCAACTGTTAATAAATGCTCTCAATTTGTTTTTATCACAATACCCATACATCAGAAAGTATGCAAGCCGACAGTTTTAAACTATGCACACGTATAGTACCTGAAATTCTATATTAATTTGGAGTAACTTACATACGTCAGTGCTACCAACATGATTCTAAGCCTGCTGAGAGGTCCAACTTTAAATACATCTAACTCCTATACTATCATTTGGATTTCAACCAAATTTCGTGTGTGCTATGTGTACCATAACAGATATGACTATGCCCATTCTTAAGAGTAACGAGGGCTACCAAGTGTTAATAAATACTGTCTCTATGTTTGTTACCCTAATATCAATATATCAGAAAGTATGCAAGCCAATAGCTCTAAACTTTGCACACGTATAGTACCTGGCAGTCTAGATTAATTTGGAGTAAGTAATATAGGCCTACGCCAGTGCTGCCAACATGATTCTAAGCCTGCTGATAGGTCCAATTTTAAAATGCATGTAACTTCTATACGAACTAATGGATTTCATTCAAAATTGACACAACAATAGATCATATTATTTCAGATTATTTCTGACCATTACATGTATGTCATTGTTGCCAACATGATTTTACGCGCGCTGTTAGATCCAATGTTTAACTGCATGTAACGTCCATGCTATCCATTGGACTTCAACCAAATGTTGTATTCTGTACCTTAAGAGGTGGAACTAAGAATATATTCAGTCACCAGGGCTGCCAACTGTAGTTCTCTACATTATGCCAGTTATACGGTATTTCGAACTAATTAGAAATTTCGATATTACCAACTTAATTTCGTCATTATTCTAGATAGATCCATATAGATTAATCATTGGCATGAATCTTAAATTTTAAGAAAAGTAGGCTCTTTAGTTCGTCACGGAACTTCTTGTTTTTCATTATAAGGGAAATTGACCGACTGAAAACCTTAAATTTTGATTCCTTGTGAAATAATATTACAAAACAAGTTCTGGGTTCTAGGTTGTAAATTGTAAGTTTAGTTTTATAGATATAGACCCCTGTGGCTCAACCGCTTATAAAGGTTCATGGCCTACGAAATTACCGCTATTGATTACGCGTTGTTACCTCGGCCATCATTTCCGCAACTGGGACACTGCCTCACTGTCAGATAGCTACTCAATTGTCCTCTCGAGGCTGAGTGCCCCCTGTTCCATCCCTCTCGTCAGTTTCTAACATCCCTGATGGAGCCGGGAATCGAATCCAGCGCCTCTAGGTGTAAGGCAGAGGCGTTACCCGAACACCACGGGACCGGCCTTTGTAGATATAAATTACCTTAAATATAGAAGTAACTCTTAACTACTTAGATAGGCTACAGATATAACTGTTAATGTGTTATAGCTGAACTGGGGCACTTCATGACATGCCTGGGCAAATATGTAATTTTCCTGATGGGGTAGGCAAATCCATAGTATTTGTTTTCAAATTTAGCCGCCGCACGGGCATTTTGCAAAGTGAAATTGGTAGAAGTCAAGATTTTTATCAACAGTATTATTACTACTTTTTCTGAGAAGAGTTTCAGTAAGTGTATAAATAATTCAAGTATTTTATTTCAGACAATAGTAAATTAATTGCAACTCCCCGCCCAATCTAATTGGATACACTCGTGTTGACCGAATGGAAAGCTTCTACTAATATATTACTTGGGCAACACTGAAAATTGACATTTAATATTTCAATATCATTACTACATGTAAACTTAATAAACCCATGAAAATATTCCCAGTAAAACACTGATTTGTTAGGTCAAGTTTCCTGCTCTTCTCTTTGTCACACAACACGCATAATTCATTTAAAATTACAGTTCAAAGAGCGTGATTTAATATTTGATGGCCGGTTTACTGTGAACTTAAGTTTGTGGCAGCAGCAAACGTATTCCTGACCTCAGATGTGCAAATGATTCATTACTGGCTTACATGTAAGCTTACATCCATATCTGTCAACGTCATCCCGGTATGAAAATATTCCCTTAAATTGTTAAGCTAGCAATTAACCACAACTCTGAGTGAGACATTACACGTCCGTGTCGTTGTGTTGTAGATTTAAGCTATAGTTTCGTATTTTACTATAGCTGTTCACTTGGCACGACATAATGATAATAATGATAGGCCGTATAACAACAAAAATGTTAATTATCATAAAAAAGGCCAAGCCCCGTGACGCTACAGCCCATGGAGGGCCTAGGCCTACCAAGCGACCGCTGGCCAGCCATTTGGCCTCGAGATTATGGGGTGACACGTGGTCAGTGCGTCTGGTCCTCTCGGACGTGTATCTTGGTTGCCATGATTGGGGCGCTGCCACACTGTCAGACAACTACTCAATTATCCTCACGAGGCTGAATGCACCCCGTTCCATCCCTTACGCCAGCTTCTAAAATTCCTGACGGAGTCGGAAATCGAACCCGGGGTCTCCGTGTGTTTGGCAGGTGCACTACCCCAACACCATGGAGCCGGCTATGATACATATTATAGTTATAATAATTCGTAAGTGGGACATGATAGCATAGCGGTCAAACTGTATACATCCCGTAAAGGTGGGTTAGGTCGGATTCTCGTGGGATTTTCGAAGTGAAATATCACGTAATGTGGTTAGGATTTCACGTAATATGAATGTCGCATGACTTATGGTCATGTAAAATCTTCAAAATGCATTTATTATTATTATTATTATTATTATTATTCGAAGAGATTACTTGAGAGTAAAGCTTCTAGAAAACAGTCAATCTTTGAAGATCAACAGCTGAGTAGACTGCCATTAGGACTTGAACCCAAAACATCTGCATTCAAGCAGAGCATTCGTTCAAACAGAGAGACAACTTCCAACCTCTCGATGAAAAAGCTGAAAATTTGGAACACCATGATAGCGACGACTAAACTCAACAGGTTACTTTATTGATTGTAGCTATTGACTCAACGGGACATTCGTACATCTATACTATACTGCTCAAAAAAATTAAAGCACCACTTTTTTCAAAGGCCACCAAATTTTAAAATTTGACCGCACAATCTCGAAATCTCAGTATGACGTTTGTCCTGACGCTTAACAAGCATATGCTTCAGCACAACTCCCCAACTTGAGCAGTTTCGGGGTAGCGCCCCGAAAAACAGCCCATTTTCGAAAACCGCAAATTGAAGTTTGCGAAAAACGCTGTAGGACTTGTCGCAGGTTGCCCAAGCAGTCGAAAATGAACGAGTATTTCTCTTAAGGTTCCACCAACACGTTGAAATCGTTAAATTTGACGTTCGAGTATTTCAACCCCCTTCATCATCCCCTAAACATGGACTACCATTGGGGGCGTCTAAGAAGGTACCGGGTGTGTTTATCCACCTGAAACCCTGCACACCGTCCTCAGTTGCTGATTTCAGTAAGTTGTTAAGGCCTCCGGCAATGTTCATACCCCCTTACACCCTCAACTGGCATGGGACCAAACCACCCCCTCTCGATTCACCCCTAAGGAAGGTTCTAATCGAGATGTTTATCAGTGCTGTGAATGAGGGGGTCTTCCCCTAACGTTTCAAAAAAGGAACTGTGCCTGTGTCACCACCAGTTCCCCTGCTACCCCCATTTGTATGATTTTTCGAATCAGGCCCTTTTTAAGAGCTGAAACGGGGTCTTAATCGATGAAAGGGCTGTAAAGGTCCTTAGATGTAGTGGTGACACGAAATCAACCCCTTCCGATCGTTGATTGACATTCCATCCCCCAAAATTGAAATTGTTGCACCCTCAACCCTCCCTGTCTGGACGCGTAACGCGTCATGGCAGAGTTTTCAGAGTTGGATGAAAATGAAGCTTATGGCATGCAATCGAGCCCAAAACAGCAGGTTGGATGGAAATTCATCGGTAGGGTGGGAAACGGGTCCCAAAATTTTCAAAAAAGTTAACAACCTATAGTAAGTACGCCCATGCATATGCAACCCACATCACGTCCGAGCTTGCGGGTTGCCCCTGATCGGCAATAGGTTACGAAGTTTGGTAATGGGAGAAAAATTACTGTGATGTGGGTTGCCTATGCATGGGTGTACTTACTAGAGGCTGTTAACTTTTTTGAAATTTTTTGGACCCGTTTTCCACCCTACCGATGAATTTCCATCCAACCTGCTGTTTTGGGCTCGATTGCATGCCATAAGCTTCATTTTCATCCAACACTGAAAACTATGCCATGACGCGTTACGCGTCCAGACAAGGAGGATTAAGGGTGCAACAATTTCAATTTTGGGGGATGGAATGTCAATCAACGATCGGAAGGGGTTGATTTCGTGTCACCACTACATCTAAGGACCTTTACAGCCCTTTCATCGATTAAGACCCCGTTTCAGCTCTTAAAAAGGGCCTGATTCGAAAAATCATACAAATGGGGGTAGCAGGGGAACTGGTGGTGACACAGGCACAGTTCCTTTTTTGAAACGTTAGGGGAAGACCCCCTCATTCACAGCACTGATAAACATCTCGATTAGAACCTTCCTTAGGGGTGAATCGAGAGGGGGTGGTTTGGTCCATGCCAGTTGAGGGTGTAAGGGGGTATGAACATTGCCGGAGGCCTTAACAACTTACTGAAATCAGCAACTGAGGACGGTGTGCAGGTTTTCAGGTGGTTAAACACACCCGATACCTTCTTAGACGCCCCCAATGGTAGTCCATGTTTAGGGGATGATGAAGGGGGTTGAAATACTCGAACGTCAAATTTAACGATTTCAACGTGTTGGTGGAACCTTAAGAGAAATACTCGTTCATTTTCGACTGCTTGGGCAACCTGCGACAAGTCCTACAGCGTTTTTCGCAAACTTCAATTTGCGGTTTTCGAAAATGGGCTGTTTTTCGGGGCGCTACCCCGAAACTACTGAAGTTGGGGAGTTGTGCTGAAGCATATGCTTGTTAAGGGTCAGGACAAACGTCATACTGAGATTTCGAGATTGTGCGGTCAAATTTTAAAATTTGGTGGCCTTTGAAAAAAGTGGTGCTTTAATTTTTTTGAGCAGTATAATTTAATAAAGCTGAAGAGTGCTTGTGTGTTTAAACGC
Source organism: Meconema thalassinum (assembly GCA_946902985.2). Taxonomy (NCBI): domain Eukaryota; kingdom Metazoa; phylum Arthropoda; class Insecta; order Orthoptera; family Tettigoniidae; genus Meconema; species Meconema thalassinum. The sequence continues at coordinate 1,098,206,960 of OX336389.2, read as the reverse complement.
GCTAATCTCTGGAACTACCCATCGGATTCGAAAAAAATATTTTTGTATATGATAGCCAGGCTATGTTACATTTCGGAAAGACCACTCCATTCCCTGCATTTAGGCCATTTGGCATAAATCTACACCGTTTAACCGATCTGAACCAAAATTTGTATAGCCTACATTCCCTTTGGAATCCTGCGAGTAACACTGTCTACATGATTTTTATGACACACCAGTCCATTCCCTGCATTTAAGCCCTTTGGCACAAATCAACACCTTTTCACCGATCTGAACCAAAATTTGTATACTTACCTTTTGGAACCCTGCGAGTAACACTTTTTACATGCAATTTCGGACAGACCACCCCATTCCCTGCATATATGCCCTTTGGCACAAATCCACACCGTTGCACCGACCTTAACCGAAGTTTGTATACTTACCCTTTGGAACCCTGCGAGTAACACTGTCTGCATTAAATTTCGGACAGACAACTTCATTCCCTGCATTTAGGCCCTTTGGCACAAATCTACACCGTTTCACCGATCTGAACCAAAATTCACATGCTTACCCTTTGGAACACGACGAGTGACACTGTCTGCTTGAAATTTTTGACAGACCACTCCATTCCCTGCAATTTGGTTCTTTGGCAAAAATCTACACCGTTTCACTTATCTGAACCACATTTTGTACACTTACCCTTTGGAATCCTGCGGGGAACACTGTCCACTTTAAATTTCGGACAGACCACTCCATTACCTGCATTTAGGCCCTTTATCACAAATCTACACCGTTCATCCTAATTGCACCAAATTTTACTTACTTTTTGAAACCCTGCTAGTAACACTGACCATTTGATATTTTGGACAACGCTCTCCAATCCCTACATTTAGAATAACACACAAACTGAACTTGAAAATCACGTATTAACTCCCTAGAACCATTTATGTCCGTAGTAGTGTAACTGTAAGATTATTTCAACAAGTCCATTGTTGACTGGCAATTCAGGCTGCATCACGTCGCCCCTACCAGTGTTCTGGTGCAGAATTGCGCAAATAGTTAAATCTTGCGCTGCTTATAAATTGCAGTCACGGGGAGTAATTAGTGCAAAAAGATTTCTTAGGCCCCTTAAAACAGTTCTCATCATGAACATACTTTGCCTCTGTATAAGTGCAAACGTGTTGGTTCAGTACATTGAGGTTATCAGCTGCAATAAGAGTTGGTGCTTTCAAATTTACCTTCATTTATTCCGAAACTTATCGTTGAGCGCTATGTGGCGGTAAATTATACTATTCTACTTCTGGAGCTCGGGACAGCCGAAGTTTTCCAAAGTGTTCTGATTATTTTACTACGGCGCTATGCGACAAAAGACGACACTATTGTTCTCTACATTTCTAACAGCCAATGAGATAGAGGCCCTAGGCCGTGTCTTATTTCACTTACTCCTCTTTCTAAACATATTTTACAATTTGTTTGTAAATTACATGTGTCAGTGCTGTAGTTAGTAAACAGCCGTTTCCCAATTCATTATTATCATGTCAGGAAAATGACCTGAATGTTACGACCATTATAATGTACTACTTATCACCCCCACTACAATCATCACCACCACCACCACAACAAGTTATATTTTAAACATATTTATTTTCTATTAGTTTAAGTATCATGTGCCAGTTCTGTAGTAGTATTAATTACCATCCATAAAACAAATAAATCCACCGGGCGAAGCCGGGCACTAATGCTAATTTTAGATATGTCGAAATGACTGTTTTCAAGACAATCACGCTTTCAATTCGAAGCGCAAGAAATGAACTGTGAAGTTTCAGTTACTATAATATTCATAACGTGTGGCAGTATCTCCTTGTAATTAGACGGCAGTTTGATTGGCAGTAGGTAGCCTTTACTGCAATTAAAGAGCCTGGCGCAAGAAGCAGACAGCTCCACTTTTTGGACAATTTCATTTTTTGTGGTAAGCTATCATAAAAATAAAGCTCCTAGCAAGAACTGTACTGCTCCACTGATTTGGTGCGAAGTAGAAGTAGTAAAAGGAGCTGTCGGGATTGTTTTAATTGTTTCGGCCGGCGCATGAACCCAGACAGCTCCTGGAGTATTCTGATTCTTGCAGCGGCTATAGTTCGATGTTCGGCCACGCGGTGAGAGAGAATATATTTGCAACAAGATTATCGTGCCCTGGTACAGAATGCAAGTCACAAGTTCATTTTTCATGATGTAACACGAACAATGAGTTTGGACTACACAACTCGCTTCAATACCTTCTTCCAACCAAAGGAGCAACATTGACAGTGTCAAATAAGATACGTTGAGTAAAACAGCAATGGACTGCCATGCAATGTCAATGCGAGTGTCATGGTAAGAGATTTATTTGTTTTGGAGGAAGATGGAGCTACTCTTTCTTTACCAGACGCATCAAGTCTTCTACACAGGGCTGGCATGCGAAACGAAATGCATGTTGTGGGCGCGAGTATATTTGAATTTCGCCGTGAGTGCGATACTCGAGAGAGGAATGGTAATGATTTTCGGCGTGAAATTAAATCGAAGCGAAACTTATTTCGAAGAGAAATAATGTAGCGAAATCTACGCGAAACATAATAGTATCGCGAAATTATATTTTGCAGTCGAGTAAAATTTGGCTCCCAGCGCAAAATAAAATTAGTTACAGACGTTTTACTTCGCTCCCGGGTGGGGGGTTGCTTAGGGTGAGGGGGTTGATTCTTGTCACTTCTGCATTATTTTTAGCCTACTTTTCACATTTTGAAAAAATGAGGAAAAAGTAGACTTATGAGATCGATCCGGGAAAATGTCTGTCTGTCTGTCTGTCCGTCTGTCCTTCTGTCTGTCTGGCTGGCTGTGTGTGTGTGTCCCCCTATCAACTCTTAAACGGCTGCAGCAATCAAAACCAAATTTAGTATCAGTAAAGATGTGCACCGGAATAGCTCACGTCCATATTTGAAAATGATGTCAGTGCTACCAACTGCTGAAAAAACGCACTAGAAATTTGAGCTCCATGTTGGATATCATGCAAGGTATGCATGGGAGCTATTCCAAAATTGGCACACATGTAGTGTGCCCAATTAGTCACGGCAGTCTGGCATCGAACTCAGGTCTCATCAGAGAAGACCAGGCACATGGTTATGCCTAGGGTCGAACCATTGGTCTCTAAGGGGGAGCAATTATAGGGAACCCACAGAGCAATGAAAGGTATACTGACATGTAATAGTCTAGCGTGATTTCACGATTTATATGTGAAAATCATAGCAATTTAAAAGGAGGAATTGTAGCCAAATGCAAAGGAAATATACGTTTTCAGAGCATACGAAAACGAGAGAGGGCGAGTTTGGCAGTTTACAAATGACCCTTAGCGAGTGGGCGGAGTAGCCTAGGCGCCGACCGCACTACTTACGTCTGGAGCGGAGAGACAGCTCAAAATTAATGACCCGGGTATCCACCATTCGACAACGGGGCAAGCTATAGCGGGACCGCATGCACAAGGAAATTAATTAATTCCACTAAATGGAGCATTGTAATGCATTGAAATATACACACAGATGAATATATTCACGGAGAAGTAATTTAGGAGTGGTTTTTCACCTAAATTAATGCCTATATCTCCAAATGACCGCATTACAACCTAACTCACGCTCAAGAGCAGGGATATTGTAACCAGCCAGCGGGGAACCCCCACCGTGGCGTCATAACGCGCTGAACTAAGGCAATTAATTGTAATTAATTGGCCGAAGCGATCGCCGGCACGCGAATGTTTTTGAAACCTCCACACCTAAATAAACAAGATGCAGATGTCATTTCGGCTGAAGAGGGATTATTTCAAGAAGGGAGTCGCTCTCACATGTCCCGTGAACTATTTTGTGCAAGAAACCTTTATAAGGGAGAGCAGCCCGCGCCAAGCGTCAGTTGAAAGCAGTTGAAAGCAGAGTTGAAAGCAGTTGAAAGCAGAGTTGAAAGCAGTTGAAAGCAGAGTTGAAAGCAGTTGAAAGCAGTTGAAAGAGTCAGTTGAAAGTAGTCAGAAGCAGTTGATCTACAGTAAGCACGCCAAGTATTAAAGTATCAACGCGCCGCCGTTGAAGACAATGGAAGCAAGTTATAAGCTTCATAAGTAATCATGAAGTGCGTCGAGAGTAAATTAATGCAGATATTTATCTATTATCTGACGCAGATATAAATTCGCTACAGCGAAAAGGAACTTATAATGTTTTCGAACAGTTCTTATACCGGGAGGTATTGTCAGAATTGTATGACATTGTCATCAGGATCACTACAGTGATGGGAGCGTGGAAGTCATTGCCACCTAACCAGGATAGTGAGCTGAACGTGATTGCAGGGAACGAGGATCGAACATCCGTAAAACGCTACTAGATTGCACGTAGACCAGCGGTTGTCATAATTGCATCGCATCTCTGAGATCAAGCGTAGGAGAAGTCCGGATTAAGGATCAAAATGTGAAGTAGTGGATAAAAGTGTACATAAATTGTGAAATAATGATTTAAAGTGTTCATGTGTCTAATGGTTAATATTCAGTGCATAGCAGTGGTAAAGGCCACTTATAAAAATATGTGTATCATGTGGCAAGTGTGTGAATCTCAGTGTTGTGTTAAGGATATCATGATGGCTTAAACCAAACATCATGGTAGCGCTCAGGCTGAGGAGCTGGCATTTTCCAGCAAGAAGGAAAAAGTGAGTACACATGCAATTATATCCTTATAACTGAATAGTTCACCATGTAACGATTTATCACTTTGAGATTAAAAGATGTAGTAGTCACTTACTGAACGAGTTTTCACCACTCGTCTTGAATAAAGTATGGCTTGGAAGGTGATTTGTTTAGGACCCTTTAGGTCAAAAATAGTGATGAATCTAACGGTAACGGTAAATGAATAATAATAATCTGGGGTCGGCAACAGTAGAATAATGGGCAAAAGTGGCCTAAATAATGTTCAAATAGTGTCATGTCTAATTTAAAGATACTGTAATTTGGTAAACAGTAAAACTGTAACGTGGAATATAGTGAAATACGAGAGCTTTTTCAGTGTCAGTGAAAATTTGAATGAATATTTGATATGGTCAATCCTTAGGATTATGTTTGAGGACCATTAAATTAAAGTAAGCCAGTAAATTTATACATTTGTGTTAGGAGCTATGTAAAGCTTTGGCTTAAGTAGTATAAGAGAGAGACCGCAGGTGCCTTAATAATGGAGTCATCTGTGTGAAAGATTGTTTGAGCCGCATGTATAGCGTGCAGATTAACGTAGAATCCAGTGATTTACGTAAGATAATCGCGGGGTTTGACTAGTATAGCTTGCGCGTTAGGTGAAGAGTTGGCTGAATCTTCGAGGAGTATCGCTTTTGTGCATACTGTATTATACGCAGCGATTTGGATAGATCCTGTCTATTTCCAACGCTTGCATGAATTATGGCCACTATTGACGTCCGTCGAGACGCAGTGAGCATTTGTACCAATGGTCTACCCTGATAGGTAGGATCATATTCGTCGTCTAGGAACGCAGATTTCCTGATATATTACTGACAGCTGCTGGTGAAAACCGTGGGGTTTCACTATGATGCGCGTCTTAAAGCCACATAAGCACCATAGAACGGCAAGGCTATCACTAGAATTCCACCCCAGCCATGAATGTTTATTAAGGAGCCATTTGAGCTCAAATACACTATAAAGATAGGTGTTAATTAATTAAATGACTCAATTACTTAGGAATCACGCCTAGCGTATCTGTACTGTTATATAATTGTAAACAAGTTTGACCTTGACAATAGAGAGAGAGAGGTATTGGAGACCATTTCCGTGGCGGCCTTCTTGGTTAGCCAGCTGGAACGAATTTTATGACCTGCTGAGGGGGAGAAAGGTCCGTCGACCGATCCCTTGTCATTTACAGTCACAATAGGACACTGAGGAATCTCGGTATTTAAATATGCAATCAAGATATGAGTGTTATAATGATGCCAATTGAATTGAATGGTGTGTGGCAAGTCACATACGTTGTTGGATCATAGAAATCAGATAATATTTGGCGAAGTTATCCTCTGAGGAGAAAAGCTGAACCAAAATAATGTAGGCATCTTCTTTAAAATGCATTTTGCCAGTTCATGCTAATTTATGCATACGGGTATGTGTTTTTTCCCAGAACATGACACAGTTGTAACTATGGTAAGCCCGACAAGACCCAGAAAAATCGTTATATGGTGAAACTATAAAATATTCTATCCATGTTTATTTTTTTTTTAAGGAGCATGTACCACTGTCCTAGATCGTTCATAGGGATGGAAAGAAGGAAGATGATTCGCACGACACAACAAATATTTGTTAGCAAATTCAGAATATAATGAATTTTTGCTAGTTAAAGTAAACGCCATATGAGACGGAATAATGTCTTAGTAATATCATTTTTATGTGACATGTGATTTTTGTGTTAAGATACTCCCATTAACTAAGATTGTGTCACATGATGAACACTATGGAAACCTTGTAATCTGAACTATTATTGACAGGATGTTAGAATTAGGTTTGAGTGCAGCGTAGCACTATTTTTAAGAAGAAAGCTCACAGAATAACCCTATTTTATTTGTGAGAATTAAATGTAAATTGTCCTTTGATTTGTATTTGTTGTATAGCCATGATTTTAGACCAGTAAATGTTTTACTTTTAGGAATGTTGTGTATTTCCTGTAGAGTAGTTACCTGGTAGACTCAAATCCTGAGCATGTGGTCGTATTGTGGGCAGGAACGTCCCATACCTCGAAAGACCGTGAGCTAGTTGGGATACGAACACATGGTCCACATGGTGACAATCGGGTACAGTAGATAATACTATTTCAGTTTAATTTCCAGGAGGCCAACCATGACAGTGTTGCCAAAATAATTTTAAGCCTTCTGATAGGTCCAATGTTTAAATGCATATAACTTCTACACTATCAATTGGATTTCAACCAAATTTTGTATGTAATATCTGTACATAAACAGATATGACTGAGCGTATTCTTAAGAGCCACCAGGGCTGCCAACTGTTTCTATTTTTTTTATCCAAATACCAATATATCAGAAAGTATGCAAGCCAACAGCTTTAAACTATGCACACGTATATTCTGACATTTTAGATTAATTTGGAGTAACTTATATACGTCAGTTCTACCAACATGATTATAAGCCTGCTGATAGTACCAATTTTTAAATACATGTAACTTCTATACTATCCGTTGTATTTCAACCAAATTTCGTATGTGCTATGTGTACCATAACAGATATGACTACAAGTATTGTTAAGAGCAATCAGGGCTGCCAACTGTTAATAAATGCTGTCTATATATGTTTTTACCCTAATATCAATATATCAGAAAGTATGCAAGCCAACAGCTCTATACTTTGCACACGTATAGCATCTGACATTCTAGATTAATTTGGAGTAATTAATACAAGGCAGTGCTGCCAACATGATTCTATGCCTGCTGATATGTCCAATTTTAAAATACATGTAACTTCTATACTAACAAATGGATTTCATCCAAAATTGGCACAACAAGATATCATAATAATTCAGATTATTTCTGACCAGCACACGCATGGTATTGTTGGCAACATGCTTTTACGCGTGCTGATAGATCCAGTGTCTAACTGCGTGTAACGTCCATTGGACTTCAACCAAATTTTGTATTCTGTACCTTAAGAGGTGGAACTAAGAATATATTCAGTCACCAGGGCTGCCAACTGTAGTGCTCTATTAGGCTACATTATACCAGGTATATTTTGAACTAATTTGATATTTCGATATTACCAACTTAATTTCGTCATTATTCTAGATAGGTTCATATACTGTAGAATAATCATTGGCATGAAAAGTAGGCTGTATAGTTCTTCACGGAACTTCTTGTTTCTTTTCCAGAAATTATGGGGGGAGGGTGACCCCCAACACCCCTTCCCTATGTGCGCCACTGGATAGAACTATTGCCGGTGAAATGCATGACTCTCGGAAATGTTCCCTTCTTCTCGAAGTATCGGAGAAGCTTGGCATTCCTTACTACTGTACTTCCTTCTTACCCTCAGGACATTTATACTGACCGCGGCAAAAATCAAACCCCTGTGCCACGTATTTCGTTTTCGCACTGCATTTAGTTTTGCGCCAACAATCCAGATCATTTCCCACCCAAATATCACGCTCTCGGGGAAATTAAAATGTTTGCACACTCTCAGCAATGCATTCCGTTTCGCATGCAAGCCCAGATTTAATTCCTGACACGAAATAAAATGATCCTTTCATTTTAAATTCAAGTCGCAGGCGAAACTAGATTCCGTTCGGGAATTTTGTATCATACCAGGAACGAAATTAACAGTCGTTAACACATTTTATTTCGCGCGGGGAGCGAAATTAAAAGACTGTAACGGTTTTTATATCGTAACGGGCACGAAATGAAAAGTCTTATAACGAAATTGACTTCCCACCAGGAGCAAAATTGAACGTCTGTAAAGAATCTTATTTCTTGCCGGGAGCGAAATTTAAAGTCTGTAGTGAATTTTATTTCTCCCCGGGAGTGAAATTAAATGTCTAACGAATTTTATTTCACGCCGGGAGCGAAATTAAATGTCTGTAAAGAATTTCACTTCGTTCCGGGAGCGAAATAAAATGTGTGTAACGAATTTTATTTCGCTCCAGGAGTGAAATTTTATTCCCTTGAACAATTCCATTTCATGACGCTAATTTAATTTGATAATACTGTTACGTGCCACCCCCTAGTGGCACTTTTGTTAACTGGATTACGGAGGGTAGAAAACACAACACCAATTACTGCTTTAAGGAGAAGTTAGCTTTATTGCTTGCAGGACGAGGTACACTACTCATCAGCAAATACAAGCAATTGAAACCTTACTCCAGTTTCCTCAAGTCTCTTCCTTGAGCGCTCTTGGCCCTTTCAATTGTCAACAAACCACAGAAGTTAAACCGTCTTAATGAGTACGGTGGCCTTGACAGAAACTACCTGCTCCTCTCCCTTATGTACACCAACTCCAGTTACTTACGATAGCTTGCTGCACGCTGTTCACAAGCTGGGAAACAATGTCACTGGATTTCGTAACTCGCACGGCACTTCGTCACCACACTTCTGTCGCTCAGGAAAACACGCACTAGCTCAGAAACACACACCCACAGAAAGCTCAGTCCCCTCACTTTGAGGCCGCTTATATAGCAGGCTGGTGACTCAATGAATTCTAGAATCGTCCAGGACACACGGCTTCTAGAGATTTCCTTCACTGGCTGGGTCACGAATATTCTGGACCATCCCTTTCACTTCGCAGCACGTTGCGTAACGTGCACGTAATATACTGAGGCGAAGCACACACAGCCTGGGGGCAGCTGTGACTCAACGCGGCGAGGCGACAAAACAAACTCACGGCCGTAACACCACCCCCTTCCTAAAAGGCTGATCGTCCCGATCAATCATTGGTCCGTCTGTGTCCCTCCGTAGGCTACCAGGCGATCTCGATGCACGATCTTCATCTTCGCCCTCGGGCTCCGCTGGATCCTGTAGACGACATCGTTGATCCGTTTCACGACTTGGTACGGGCCCTCCCAGGACTTCTGTAGTTTGGGTGACAGGCCTTTCTTCCGTAATGGGTTGAAGAGCCAGACCAGGTCGTGCTCGTGGAATCCGCCGGCATCCGTCTGTTGGTCGTATCGGGTCTTCATTCGGTCGGTCTCGATCCGCAGTTTCCTCCTCGCGAACGCGTGCACGTCCTCCAGTTGGTCGACCAGTTCTTGACAAAACTGGCTTACCGGGACCGGATCATTCCCAGGTCGGCCGAAGGCAATATCGACAGGTAGACGGAGCTCCCTTCCAAACATGGCCCGGGCTGGTGTGCACCCGGTGGCTTCATGCACGGCGGCGCGGTAGGCCAGGAGAAATAGTGGAAGATGTTTGTCCCAATCCCTCTGGTGCTCGCTGACGACTATTCGGAGATGGTTCTCGATAGTGCGATTGAATCGCTCTACCATCTCGTCGGACTGAGGGAGTAGCGGCGTTGTCCTTGTCTTCTGGATTCCCAGCAGCTGGCATAGGTTCTGGAACACCTGCGACTCGAAGTTCCTCCCTTGGTCGGAGTGCAGCTCCAGGGGTACTCCGTACCGGCTGACGAATTCCTTCACCAGGGTCTCGTCGTGACTTCTTGGTTAGGGAGCGCATACGCCTCCGGCCATTTGGTAAAGTAGTCGCTGACGACCAATATGTAGCGGTTCCCAGCCTCGCTTAACGGGAATGGCCCAGCAACATCGATGGCCACTCTCTCCATGGGACCGCCCACGTTGTAGGTCTTCAGTGGACCCCGTCGTCTTCGTCCTGGGCCCTTGCTGGCTGCGCAATCGTGGCACCTCGCGCAGTGGTTCTCCACGTCAGTTCGGCATCCGATCCAGGAGAACCGCTCTCTCAGCTTCTCCAGGGTCTTCTTTATCCCTAGGTGTCCACCAGATGATCTTCCATGGACTTCCTTCAGGACTTCCTCCGTCATAGCCTTTGGAACGATGACTTGTTCCCGAGATGTCTTCCCGTCGGTGCTCTCCCAGGTACGGCATATGAGGCCATCCCTCACAACCAGCGAGTCCCACTGCGCCCAGTTGGACTTAAACTTGGGGCTGCAGTCACTCACAATGTTCCACCCGGGTCTGGGGACACAGGCCCTTTTCCATTCGGCTATAAGTCCCAGGTCATTATCTTCTGCTTGTGCCCGCATGAAAGATTCGCGGCTCCAGCTCCCTTGAAGTTCCACGGTAGTCCTTCGGCACTGTATCCCGGTGTTCTCCTCCCTTTGGGCACAGAAGGTGCAGTCTTCGGGGCACGGTCTTCGTGACAGGGCGTCGGCGTTAGAATGCAGTTGGCCTTTCCTGTGCTGAATCTCAAAGTTGTACTGTTGAAGCCTCTCTAACCACCGCGCGAGTTGACCCTCGGGCTGCTTGAAGTTCAGGAGCCACCGCAGGGATGCATTGTCGGTCCTGATGAGAAATTCTTGCCCGTACAGGTACTTGTGGAAGTGTTCAATGGTCTTCACGATGGCGAGCAGCTCCTTCCTGGTGACACAGTAGTTCCTTTCTGGCTTTGACAAGGCCTTGCTGAAGTAGGCCACTACTCTCTCCTCGCCGTTCACTACTTGCGACAGGATTCCCCCTATGCCAAAGTCGCTGGCATCGATATCGACGACGAACCTTGTTCCAGGTCTGGGGTAGGCCAGAATAGGCGCGGTGCACAGAACCTGCTTGAGTTGTTCGAAGGCACTGTGGCATTCTGCTGTCCACGTGAAGAGTTGGTCCTTCTCAGTCAGTCGATGTAAAGGTTTGGCGATGTCGACGAATCCTTTCACGAAGCGACGGTAATAAGTGCAGAGTCCCAGGAAGCTTCGTAATTGGGACTTGTCCTTCGGAACTGGCCACTCCCTCACAGCTGCGGTCTTCTCTGGGTCGGTGTGCATCCCCTCCTCGGAGACGATATGCCCAAGGTACTGGACCTGCTTCTGGAAGAGCTGACACTTCTTGGGGCTCAATTTCAGCTGGGCAGCCCGTAGCTTCATCAAGATCTCCTTCAGGTTGCTGAAGTGCTCTTCGAAGCTTCTCCCCAGAACGATGAAGTCGTCTAGGTAGACCAGGCAGGTCTTCCAGTGTAGTCCCCTCAGAATGGACTCCATTAGCCTTTCGAAGGTCGCAGGGGCGTTGCACAGACCGAATGGCATGACGGTGAACTGCCAGAGCCCGCTGCCCACAGAGAACGCCGTTTTCTCGCGGTCCTTAGGGTGGACCTCCACCTGCCAGTAGCCACTCTTCAAATCCAAGGTGGAGAACCATCTCGACCCTGATATGGTGTCCAGGGTGTCGTCGATCCGGGGTAGAGGGTAGCTGTCCTTCTTCGTGACGTCATTCACCCGCCTGTAATCCACGCAGAACCTGGTGGAACCGTCCTTCTTCTTCACTAGCACGACCGGAGAACTCCAAGGACTATGTGATGGCTCGATCACCCCTTGCTCCTTCATTTCTTCTACCATCCGGTCGACTTCGGCTTGCTTGGCGAGCGGGACACGTCGGAATGGGGCCCTAATCGGTGCGCTGTCCCCAACGTCGATTCTGTGCTGGACCAAGCTTGTCCTGCCGAAGTCTTTACTCCCCACGGAGAAGACGTCCTGGAATTCGCGTAGCAGGTCCTGAAGTTGGCGTGATTGTACCTCGTCTAAATGGCCCTGGGATCCTTGGTACAGCTTCTGTAGTTCTTCTGGCAGTGTGCGTCTTCTTCGGTTGTCCGTCTGCAGGTGTCCGTCCGTCGTATCTGTGATGCGGGCAATCCAGGTAACGGGCTCGCAGACTCCTAGGTTAGTGTCCCGGTGAACCGTAATATTGTAGTCGTTCAGGTTGGACAGGCGGACGTACGGCCGAGACGTCGTGTTGAAGAGGGTCTTGGCAATTAGCAATCCTTTTGTCTGGATGTCCTCATATTTTGACTCGATGACAGCCGCCACTCCCTCAGCAGTTCCGTCGACAATTACGGCAGCGCTGACCTCTGTCTTGGCGGGAACGATGACGTCTTCTCTCAGCCGTACTCGTCGTGCGGTGATGGACTCGTGCGCAGGTTGCAAAGCAAGTTCCTCACCTCCGAAGTGCAGAGTGTTGGTACTCAGATCCAAGATGATGTTGTTCTGGTCCAGGAAGTCCAGTCCGATGATCACTTCATTTGATACGTCAGCCACAAGCAGTGGATGCTTTATCGCCCGTCGACCAATGCCGAACTCCAGTGATGCTTCTCCATGTACCGGTGCGGTCTCTCCGGTCGCGGTTATTAGCTGGAGGTTCCTTTGTTTTGGGTCGCGCTCCCCACATCGGGATCACGGTGGGACTGACGATGGTCCTCGATGCTCCCGTGTCGATTAGCATGGGCCAGCTCTCTCCGTTAACGACTCCGTCGACCATCAGGCTGCTATTGTCCCTCCGTAACTTCGTCACACGAACTTGGACTGCCGGGGCTTGACGACTGTCACAAGCCAACCTTTGCCCCCCAAGGCTGACTGATACTTGCTTTCCTGGGCCGCGTGGTTTCCCTACGACTGACTGTCCACACGGAAACCCTTGGCGGCGGCGATCACCGCAGTCCTTGCTCAGGTGGCCTCTCTTACGGCAGGTCCAGCAGGTCGGTAGTCCTCTTCCGGGCCGCCTCTCCGGATGTCCTTCGGCTACGTTTTTGTTGGTGGTACTGCGACTCTTGAAGAACCGGCCTAGCGCCTCCATCAGTTCATCGGCCAGGGGCTGTGTCTTGTCTGCTTTGGCTGGCTCGTCGACGTCCTCCGGACACACCCGCGCGCGCATTCTAGATACCTGCTTTGCCGTCTCGAACTCAAGTGCGTGGCTCAGCGCATCTGCCAGGGTCTTATTGCGCGCGAGTCGCAGCGCCTGTTGAGTGTCCGAGTCCCGTAGCCCGTCGGTGAAAGCCTGCGTCGCTATCTGCTCCAGAAAGTTGGCCGGCGCTGTTGGGTAGGCGAGCCTTACGAGACGTGCGATGCCCATCTCGAACTCCTGCAGGGTTTCCGCGTTCTTTTGCACCCAGGTCCGGAGCTGCATCTGGTAGGCCTGCTGAAGATGGCTATTTCCATATCGGGACTCCATATGGTCGATCAGTGAAGCGTAGTCCTGGGATCCAGTCGGGATGGCCTGAAGGACGTTAAGGGCGTCACCTCTCAGCGATACAATGAGAGCTGTAGCCTTTTCTGTGTTGTTCCAGTTATTTATGGAACAGGCCGCCTCGAACTGACGTAAGTAGGTGTTCCACGGGACCTTTCCGTCGAAGGTTGGGGGACTTACTCTGCTCTGTCCCGTTCCTGATGTCCCCGGTGTACCTGTGGGCGGGCGTTGGCGCAGCTCGGCAACTTCCTCTTGAAGAGCGTTGAATTTCTCTTCCACCCCCGTGAGTGGGCGTTGGCGCAGTTCGGCAACTTCCTCTTGAAGGGCTTTGACTCTCTCATCCACCCCGGTCGGCGGGCTTCGGCGCAGCTCGGCGAATTCCTCTTGTAGGGCTTTGAATCTATCTTCCATCCCTGTCGGCGGGTGTCGGCGCAGCTCAGCAAATTCCTTTTGTAGAGCGTTGAATCTCTCTTCCACCCCCGTCAGCGGGCGTCGGCGTAGCTCGGCAACTTCTTCTTTTAAGGCGTCGAACTTCTTTTCCACTGCCGTGACTTCCTCACGCAGACCCTGTTCTAATTTCTTCAGGTCCTGTGCTAACTTATTCTGCCCGTCTTCCATCTTCTTCTGGCCGTCCTCTATCTTCTTGGTTAAATTCTTCTGGCCATCTTCTAATTTAGCAGTTAGGTCCTCGGCCAACTTATTCTGGCCGTCCTCCATCTTCTTCTGGCCGTCCTCCATCTTCTTCTGGCCGTCTTCTAATTTGGCAGTTAGGTCCTTGGTTAAATTATTCTGGCCGTCTTCCATCTTGGTTTCCATGCCACTTAACTTTTCTAGCAATGCTGCGAATTGCTCTTCCATTTTAGATGTTTGTCTTGTAAGGGGCATGCGCTCACAGGAAAATTTAAAAAAATGACCTGCTCGGGTTTTGAAACCAGGACCGTCAGGTGTTGTGCTTGTGCTTGAGTTCGTAAACCGGCTTCTGACACCAGTTGTTACGTGCCACCCCCTAGTGGCACTTTTGTTAACTGGATTACGGAGGGTAGAAAACACAACACCAATTACTGCTTTAAAGAGAAGTTAGCTTTATTGCTTGCAGGAAGAGGTACACTACTCATCAGCAAATACAAGCAATTGGAATCTTACTCCAGTTTCCTCAAGTCTCTTCCTTGAGCGCTCTTGGCCCTTTCACTTGTCAACAAACCACAGAAGTTAAACCGTCTTAATGAGTACGGTGGCCTTGACAGAAACTACCTGCTCCTCTCCCTTATGTACACCAACTCCAGTTACTTACGATAGCTCGCTGCACGCTGTTCACAAGCTGGGAAACAATGTCACTGGATTTCGTAACTCGCACGGCACTTCGTCACCACACTTCTGTCGCTCAGGAAAACACGCACTAGCTCAGAAACACACACCCACAGAAAGCTCAGTCCCCTCACTTTGAGGCCGCTTATATAGCAGGCTGGTGACTCAATGCATTCTAGAATCGTCCAGGACACACGGCTTCTAGAGATTTCCTTCACTGGCTGGGTCACGAATATTCTGGACCATCCCTTTCACTTCGCAGCCCGTTGCGTAACGCGCACGTAATATACTGAGGCAGAGCACACACAGCCTGGGGGCAGCTGTGACTCAACGCGGCGAGGCGACAAAACAAACTCACGGCCGTAACAATACATTTCGTTATGACCTACATTAAGTCTACACTATAATAAAGAAATGTTATGTTTTTTAGTCAGTCAACACGATGGTACCCAATAGTTACGCGCAGCTAGGAATGCAGGGGTTTAGAGGTTTAAAGATAACTTAGACAGGAAATTCCTTCCAGTTATGTGCAGGCTGCCGGTGGTGGCAGCTGCGCGGATACGGACCATACATCGCTCAAAAAGATAAGTGCACAATTCACTATAACCCGGCCATTTAACAACAAACACATAATCACACTAAGCAAGCAAGCTTGAAGGTCATTCACCACTATCAGTATCTCAACAAAAAATCTCATATTTTGACAAGTTGTGCTGGTTTAATCACTACTGAAACTAAATAAGTGTATAAGTATGTTGTAAGTTAGTCAGATATTGGAGTTTAGAGAGGCGGGACAGCTAGGTCATCTTCCCGTAGTTATATTGTAAATATAATAACCCATACTTTTAGATATAGATCTACCTATAATAGCCTAAGTGTAAATGATCTGATGATGATCGCTTGACGATCGAAACTGGTCATCCAAGTGTATTTATTAATTTCATCTAAATTGTTTTCAGAATTGGGGAACCATTCATTAAAATTTGGTACATTCGTGTTGACCGACTGAAAAAAATCGATTACTAAGGCAACACTGAAAAATTGCTTCCAACAAGATAGTTTATAATAAAATATGTTACAGTGATAACTCTGGTAAATATTACCGGTTATTACGTTCTCCGTAGTAAACATAGTTTACCGAGGCAGGAAACAAGACAGCTCCACCGGTTGCGTGAATAAACTGAGATGAGTCTAGTAACACAACCCGTATCATTTCTACTTCAATATGTTTGTTAATATTGCTTCTAGATAGTATGTAACACTTACATTTTCGCCATATAATTGTTTTATTCAGTATTTCTTTGTGTCCCCTGAAACATTCTATATTTTGGAGCTGTCTGGTTCCTGCGCTTGACTCTTCAATTCTACTGCAACGACGTGGTCTGACAGAACCAAAGGGGATAGCATTTATAATTTGGGTTGGTGTGGGATGTTATTTAAATATTTTGTTCGTACTCAGCGGAATAAAACATGAAGGCTACGTTGAACGAAGGAATGCCAGAGCTTAAGTGAAGACTCAGGTCACGATCGTTTATGGATGTATTAACCTTTAGTGGCTTTCGCGTTGGAACTGAGCGCTGTGAGGGGGAAAAAAGAAAATGTTCTATGTTATTTATGACTCCAGGCCATGAGCGACACATAGCACTGTCCTTCACACTTGCAAATGAAAACAAAATAATATATTTGTATTCTCTTACGGTGGAGAAGAAACCGTCAACCCAGTTTACTTGAGATTGCAAAGTAATCTCATGACACAGGTCTCACTTCATAAAACAGCGCGCTCTTGGCTGTCGCCCTGGAGGTCCGGGTTAGATTCCTGGCTCGTCCAAGAAATGTAGTTCTGGTCTGAGGGCTGGAATGGGATCCAGTCAGCCTGGTGTGGCAAAACTGACATGAGATTTGTTTGATTCCCACCTCAGCCATCCTGGAAGTGGTTATCCGTTGTTTCCTTTACAGTTCTTTTACTCCAGGTGAATGCTGGGATAGTTCCCTGCTTAAGGACACGGCCCCCTCCTCCACAATCTTGATCTGAATCACAAATACACTCACTGATACAGCCATTGCAAAAACACAGATTATCAGACAAATTCCACACACACACACTCGAGTACACGGGGATACATGACCACGATGTCGTAAAGCCCTCAAATAAGTCCACAACAACAAGAGTTCTTATGACACGGGTCTCTCTTCTTAAAATAGCGAGTTCTTGGCTGCCGCTCCAGAGGTCCGGGTTCAATTCCTGGCCCTGCAATGAAACTTAATTCTGATCTGAGGGCTGGAAGGGGGTACACTCAACCTCGTGTGGCAAAACTGAGATGAGGTGGTTTCCATTCTCACCTCAGCCAGCGTGGAAGTGGCTTTCTGTGGTTTACCCAATTCCACACTAGGCGAATGCTGGGAAGGTTGCTAATTTAAGGCCACAGCCACTTCCTCCCCAATCCTCGCCTGAATTAGAAATACACACACACTAGTACAGCCAACACAATAACACAGCTAATCATACTAAATTTCACACCTACATAGGTGCACGGGGATAAATGGCCCCGATGTCCAAGCCTCTCAAATGAAACAGTAACAACTCTTAAAACTCTTGTGTTCACCGAGACTGCTCTGTGACGTCACAATAGTGCGCAGTGTTCTGCTGCGTTTCATAGAAAGCGTACCGGGTGAGTTAGCCGTGGTCGTTACGGCATGATTGCTGGAAGTCGCTCACATCCGGGATGCGAGGAGGTTCGAATCCCCCCGCCGGCAACCTTGAAGATGGTCTTCTGTGGTTTCCCATCTTCCTTCCAGGCAAATGCCGGGGTTAGTCCCTAACTATAGGCCACAGCCGCTACCTTCCAACTCCTTGTCCTTCCATTCCTACTTCCCTCCACAACGGTACTTGTAGCTCACCCATTGGGTGTCCGTCTCGAAGCAGCTACAAAACTGGCGAGCCGAACATGTCCTCGGACACTCCCGGCAGTAAAAGCCATACGCTAAAATAACAAAAAAATAAAAAAGATAGAAAGCGTGAAGTGAGGTGACTTGAGGATCGTTTCTTTTGGCCTATTTCGTGGAGTGGTGGTTAGCATTCTTGGCAGTCAGCCTAGAGATCCGAGTTCGATTACGTGTTTTGCGTAAAAGTTCATTACTGGTCTGGGAGCTGAAACGGGTTATACTCACCCTCGTGAGGCAGAACTGAGAGGCGATGGGTTTGATTCCCTCCTCAGCGATCCTAGAAGTATTTTTCCCACTTCTACCCCCAATCAAATGTTGGGATGTTTCCTAATCTAATGTCACAGCTGTCATTGGCCCAATCCTTGTCTCAATAGACACCAAACTAACAAAGGTTATCACACAAATTCTACACATACACCCAAGTACACGAGGATGAATTGACCAAGATGTTTAAGCATCGAAATATAACAAAAGCAACAACAATGTTTTCCATGTACTCTTACACAAGCAGTAATATTACTTAATTGCTACGAGAAGTTGAACTACTATAACCCAAAAGTGGCTTTTCAATTGGGTAATGGTTGGTTTAAATAATGGTCAAATTGTTGCTGAATACTTGCATTAATTCAATCTAAGGTACCATTTTTGTGGGGTTATATGAGACGTGTCAACGCAAGAATGGGTTCATGAACGTACAGGACAATCGTGCAATAGCCTATTAGTTGTAATATACAGTATATGTAGGTTGATTGCTAACAGTATTCATTTCTCAATATTGTTCACTGTATACGGTCTTATAAGTTGTTAATTGTACTGCGTTGTGTTACACATGGCGTACAATCGATCAGAAAACAATAAGTTCAGGATCACTGCTTGGTTTCGGTGACAATACTTGGCATGACTCACGGTACGTGAATCGAAGTAAGTACAATATTCGAGTAACAAGCCTGTTCAGACGGGGAAATTCCTGTAGGTGAAATAGCTGACCGTCCCGCTCAACATACCAATTAGTTCGTCACAGTTTATGTTCGATGTCAAAACAGAGCTCCCAGGTCACACAGGAACGTAGAAAACCAGACTGTCTAGGAGAAAATGTAAAACTCAGCTGACTGTCTATGGATTAAGAACCGTAGCTTCATTCTAAGTAAGCAAACGACTAATTCAGTGTGCGTCATAGTAACCATTCCATCATGAGCCCTGGCGCTAAACGGTATGTATCTAACATCATTATATTAGTTGGCGTTCTCAGGTTCGCATCATCTAACACTAATAAATAAGCCACTCCAGGACTTCCAGTCCAGGCCAGACAGTTGGCTCTAGCCAACTGTTATGAGCAATAGTAGTGCACAGTTTCCTCACCATCCCTTTCTCAGACAATGATGAATTCGTCCCGAATTTTCAGGAATGCTAATAGCACTATCGTGTTGGAAGACATTCTTCAGTGTAGCCTTAATGAACGAAGTTTATGCTTATCTGTCAGTCAACACAATTGTACCCAATTATTATTGGGTGGTATGTTCAATCCCGGAAAAAAAATTGCATGAGATTATTACATCTATACTAATATAATAAAGATGAAGAGTTTGTGTGTTTGTTTGTGTGTTTAAACGCGCTAATCTCTGGAACTACCAATCGGATACGAAAAATTCTTTTTTTATATGATAGCCAGATTCAAGAGAAAAAGTTTAGGCCATCGTAAATTTCGGACAGACCACTCCATTCCCTGCATTTAGGACATTTGGCACAAATCTACACCGTTTCACCGATCAGAAGCAAAATTTGTATACATACCCTTTGGAACCCTGCGAGTAACACTGTCTGCATGAAATTTATGACAGACCGTTCCATTCCCTGCATTTAGGCCCTTTGGAACAAATCTATACCGTTTCACCGATCTGAACCAAAATTTGTATACTTACACTTTGGAACCCTGCGAGTAACACAGTCCACATGAAATTTCGGACAGACCACTCCATTCCCTGCATTTAGGCCCTTGGCACGAATCTACACCGTTTCACCGATCTGAACCAAAATGTGTATACACACCCTTTGGAACACTGCGGCTAACACTTTCCACTTTAAATTTTGGACAGACCACTCAATTCCCTGCATTTAGGCCCTTTGACACAAATCTACACCGTTTCACCGATCTGAACCAAAATTTGTATACTTACCTTTTGGAACCCGGCGAGTAACACTGTTTACATTAAATTCCGGACAGACCACTCCATTCCCTGCATTTAGGCCCTTCGGCACAAATCTACACCGTTTCACCAATCTGAACCAAAATTTGTATACTTACCCTTTGGAACCCTACGAGGAACACTGTCTGCTTGAAATTTCGGACAGGCCACTCCATTTCCTGCATTTAAGCCCTTTTAAATTTCGGACAGACCACTCCATTTTCTGCATTTTGGCCCATTATCACAAATCTACACCATTCCTCCTAATTGCACCAAATTATACATACACTTTGAAACCCTGCTGGTAACGCTCTCCACTTGATATTTTGGAAAACGCTCTCCATTCCCGACCTTTAAAATAACAAACAAACTGAACTTGAAAACCATGTATTAAGGCCCTAGATTCATTCATGTCCGTAGTAGTGTAACTGTAAGAGTATTTTAATAAGTCCATTGTTGACTGGCAATTCGGGATGCATCACGTCGCCCCTACCAGTGTTCTGGTGCAGAATTGCGAAAATAGTTAAATCTTGCGCAGCTTATAAATTGCAGTCACGGGGAGTAATTAGTGAAAAATGATTTCCTTTGCCCCTTAAAACAGTTATCATCATGAATATATTATGCATCTGTATAAGTGCAATGGTGTTGGGACAATACATTGAGGTTATCAGCTGAAATAAGCGTTGGTGCTTTCAAATTTACCGTAATTTATTCCGAAACTTATCGTTGAGCGCTATGTGGCCATAAATGAAACTATTGCTACCTCAGGAGCTCGGGACAGTCGAAGTTTTCCAAAGTGTTCTAATTATTTCCCTAAGGCGCTATGCGACAAAAGACGACACTATTGGTCTCTACATTTCTAACAGACAATGAGATATAGGCCCTAGGCAGTGTCTTTTATTTCACTTACTCCTCTTTCTAATCATTTTTAGAAATTTGTTTGTAAATTACATGTGTCAGTGCAGTAGTTAATAAATAGGCGTTCCCCTTTTCATTATTATCATTAGGGGAAAATGATCTAAATGTTACGTCCATTATACTGCACTGCTTATCACCCTCACTACAACCACCACCACCACCACAAAAAGTTATATTTAATTATATTTTTCTTGTAGTTTAAGTATCATGTGCCAGTTCTGTAGTAGTAATCATTATCATCCATAAAACAAATAAATCCACCGGGCGAAGCCGGGCACTACAGCTAGTTAATGAATATATTTAATTAATTAATCTCAAGTAATTTTTGTCTGGATTAAGACATAACACGCAATAAAAATTGCATACAATATTGTTGCATGACAGGAAGCATAAATTATGAATTTCAATAAGTGGGCCCAAAAATGGTCAAAATAGGCATTGAAAATACAGATGTTGCCTGATTATTAGAAAGAACTCTTATTTCCTCAATTTAATTAATAATTAGTGGTTATAATTAAGAATCGGTCTTTTGCAATGTGCTGTTCAGATTACAATCATTCATAGCTGTAAAACTTCTGTTTTTAGCGATTTCATGTCTTTATGATAATCTGAGTCAGCAATGTTCTTGTTATGCCAACGTTTTTTTTTGTTGAACAAATCATCAATCAGTCCGACAAATTCAATATAGTACTCGTATTTATATATACAGCACCGATGTTTCTGTCAAGGATGCCAAAATAAATGAGCAAATTACTTTACTGACATTATGTAATTATGTGGACACCAACTGTTCATAAATATTTATATTTCAGCTACATCAGTACTAAATACACGACAAGAACACTTCAATTTTAAACATAATTATTATTTACAATTTTTGCTAACTTCCTTGCTGTTCTACCCCATAAAACTACAATAATTAACATCCTATTCCCATTACACATCAGGTTCAGGACATTGCTCAATGTACACACTTTGAGAGACCACTCAATATCACTTCATTGACTCAATCAAGCAGAAACAATGCTGAGTGCCCTCTCTAACACGCAACGACCCTCGAGGATAGATAGGCATCCGACGCTAATTAATCACAATTAAAAATGGTAAGTTTGCGTTCTCGTAGAAGCCTCCGTGGCTTAGGCGGCAGCACGCCGGCCTCTCACCGCTGGGCCCGTGGTTCAAATCCCGGTCACTCCATGTGAGATCTGTGCTGGACAAAACCGAGGCAGACAGGTTTTTCTCCGGGTACTCCGGTTTTCCCTGTCAAAATTTCATTCCAGCAACACTCTCCACTATCATTTCATCTCATCTGTCATTCATTCAATCATTGCCCCAGAGGAGTGCGTCAGGCCTCGGCAGCCGGCACAGTTCATATCCTCGCCGCTAGATGGGGTCTTCATTCATTCCATTCCTGACCTGGTCGAAGACTGGAAGCAGGCTGTGGATTTTCATTTTCAAGTTTGTGTTCTCGTCAAGGGGGACTGAAGAATAATGAAGATACTTGGACTTTTCCACATAAAGATGGAATGTATTATACAGACTAGAGAGTGTGTTGTTTACTCGAATATATTAAACTGTAGTGCCAAACAGCTTCCCACTCCCCCACGTCTTGCGAAACTAGATGCAACCACAAACCTAAGTTTGACGTACCAGTGGAAAGTCTTGTCTGCTATGTAGTGGTGTTGCTGCAGTAACAAAGGAATGTGGCCAGGATTGTCACTGTTTGGCAGAGGGCAGGTTCTAGGGGCCATATAATGAGGCACTGCCTGTCTCTCTCCACAGGATGAGTAGGCCTATTGTTCATGGCCAGTGGCGGCCAGTAATAAGGTTGCAGTGTTGAATATAAACCGGATTTTCTAAATAAATCCCTCCATAGTATAAAGCAAAGTCCCCGGTTCTTGGATGTAACGGGTAATCTCGAGAACCACTGGGTGGATTTTGATGCAGTTTTCACCATCCTGTAAAGGATTTGCCGAGGAAGGTTTATGTAGAATTTTGTTTCATGACCAAAGGAAGCCAAGCAGTAACGATTTCAATAAATCGACTCGTAGATAACCCTGCCGTCCGTGCGTCTTTTAAGCTTACGCTGGGTAAACCGTTAAAAATATCTATATACTGTACCCGTGGTCCAGGTACGTCATGTCGTCATACTGTTTTGAAAGGAGCGCCGAGTGGATTTTTGAACTAGCGCTCATGGGCGGAGATCCAATCGGAGGAAGGCGCGCGCTAGCGTGGCAAATGACGAAACGCTGAATGCGCTGGAACATTTTAAGCTACCTATTTCTTTATACTGGAAAGAAGAATGTTATGACACGATGTAGGCCCTGAGTTTACACGACTTATTTTTAGGGAATCAGCGAAATAGCATTACGCACTCCCGAGATATGAATGAAGGAAGGTTGGAGCATGACATAACCGCAGACTCATGTGACGCGCCTGAGCGGTATATAATGAATGAAATTTATTGCAGCCAAATAGCCATTGTTACATTCCTAAATATACATTACATTCATAATTATGCAATAATACCAAAATAATTTTAATGTCAAGATATTTTCATTAAGTTTCTTTGCTGTATTCTGTCACTGTTTTAGTTCTCTTCTTGCACGTTTCTATGTGATAACGTTCACAGCTCTCACCACATAGTGTACACTTGCAGTCTTCTTTTACTTCATGGTAGCGTGCCGTGGCACAGAGTTTGTGATGGAACCCATGTACGGCCATTCTTGTTAGCACATGTCGTAGCTCCTGGTTTGGTTCCGTCCATTTCCTCTCCATCATGGCGTCAGTTGTGTAGAATTCCGGCCATATTTCTTCGCACTTCTTTCTTCTTTCCTTCAGAATCTCCGTGCTTTGTCGTGTGGATGGTAATAAATGCCTATGCCTTATGTCCTCGATGTGATATGTTTCCTTTGTAAGTACGTATACCAATCTTGATTGTGTGTTCATCGGGAGACATAGAGCTCTCTTCAGGTATCTTGCTTTGACTTTCTCTATGGTTCTTAAATCTGCTAGTGATAGCGCTTCCCAGACTAGTTCAATCCCATATGTTATTATCGGGCTTATGGCTGCGTGGAATATTTTCATTGCTGATTCTAGTGAGAGTTTGTGGAGATCCTTTATTCCATAGGTGGCTCTAATAGCAGCTGTCGCTTTTTCTTTGATATGGATTCTGAATGATCTACCTGTCGTTTGAAGTGTGATACCTAAGTATTTATATGCGTGTACTACTTCAAGGTGTCTGCCTTTGAATTTTATTCTTTCATTTTCTGCTACTCTTCCGCCTTTTCTGAAGGTTACTTGCATTGTCTTGCTCTCATTTATTTGCAAGGAGTTTTCTTCCGCCCATGTCTCAAGGTTGTTGACAGTCTGTTGAAGACTCGTTAGGCTGGTTGAATCTAAAACCATGTCATCTGCGTACATGTGCAGTGAAGTTTCTTTGTTGTGTTCTATTATTTGTATTATGTCAGATGTCAATATGTTGAAAAGAATGGGGTTGATTGGGTCCCCTTGCATGACTCCGTTTGTCTGTACTATGTCCTTTGAGACTGATATTCCATCGCTTATGTTGACTACGTTGAAGGTCAGTATGTTCCTTAATAGAACAGTGATGCTGTGTTCGTTTCCAATCATATGTGCCAGTTTCTTTAGCAGTTTCTCTCTGCTCACGAGATCGAAAGCCTTTCTGTAGTCGATGAAAACTGTGAAGTATTTCCCCTTCGGATGTCTTAATGCCTGTTCTATCTCTTCTAGTAAATTTCTGATCGCCTGGGTGGTGTTCCGTTGTCGTCTGAAACCGTACTGCTGTTCTGGTATCAGGTGGTCTGTCTCTTTCACCAATCTGTCCGTTATGAGTTTTGAGAATATTTTGAGGTCATTATTTTCCAGGGCGATGCCTCTGTAGGAGTTGGGGTCTGCTGTGTCTCCTTTTCCTTTATATATTACTTTTATGGTAGATCTTCTCCATGCTTCTGGAATTTGTCCCCTTTCCAAGCATTTGTTGAACAATTCTGTCCAAGCCTCTGTGAGCCAATTCTCCGTGGCTTTGATTTGTTCGTTGTAGATCCCATCAGGGCCCGCTGCTTTGTTGTTTTTCGTCTTGATAATTGCGTTTTAACTTCCTCTTTGGTTAAGATGATGTTCTCAGCTCTGGTTCCAGTGCTTGTGCTTGGGATGGTTTCTGGCGTCGTTCGCTGAACGTTGAGAATGTCAGAAAAGTGGTTTTCCCATGTGTCCATTTGAATTGTTGCGTTAAAGGTACTTCTTTTGTTGGAAAGGGCGATAAATGGATTCTTAATTGCTTCTTCTGCTATGCGCGCTGCTTCTTTTTCTGTGTGTTGGTTTTTCTTTTCTATCAGCGGTATATAAGGTGCGAGTAATAGACAGGGAGCATCTAGTCTTTGTTCTCAGTGGAGCTTATGAGTTTTGTGCGGTCTCAACGAGAGTGAGAGTATACGTCATCGCCGTGAATGTTACACGAGATGCACGGAGCAGAATATGC
Source organism: Meconema thalassinum (assembly GCA_946902985.2). Classification (NCBI taxonomy): domain Eukaryota; kingdom Metazoa; phylum Arthropoda; class Insecta; order Orthoptera; family Tettigoniidae; genus Meconema; species Meconema thalassinum. The sequence continues at coordinate 1,098,181,453 of OX336389.2, read as the reverse complement.
TGGAAGGCCCGAGAGTTTTCTAAGTATAAGCTACGACTGTATTACTTGTGAAATGGTGGACTTAGAATTCTTCAAACAGAAGTGAGTTATACAAAACTTTATTAAAATTGTGGACTATTATTTCAGAAGTGCTAGTCGTTATATATGGACCAGTAACTTTGATTCTGAACAGTGCATTACGTTTGTGTGTGGAGGCAGTGAACGGAACATGCGGGCAGCTATTAAGCTTTCGTGACGAGTGAAGCAAATATTTCAATCTTCGAATGTACTGCCGCATAGTAGAATATGAACAGTGAGGTTGAGGATATCAGGCCACAACACATGAAATTTAATCAACTGCTAATCGACTGCATTAAAGTCGCAATGCCCATTAATCAATTATGGCCATGTGCATAAGGACTTTGTATAGGCATTACCAGTTTATGCAACCATTAGCCGTGCGCATTCAGGACTTCGAAAATTCTTCGTGCAACTATAAGCCGAGCGTGCTAAGCGCAATGTGAAATACCCGTATCTATTGGAACTAGGAACCATGTGGTATAAGGACAATGAAGGACACTCAAAAATCATGAGTGCGGAACATCGTGAACATCATTCAAGTTGTATTTTGGGACTTTTTGACGCAATAACCATGCACTAGACATCGAGGATGGGTTAGATGCAGGGAGATGGAGAAAGGACATCGCCGATAACAGCCCATATGGAAAACCGGAGGAAGACGCCGCATTCCAGCCCATGATGGAAGTTTCCGGAATATCGTGATGAGGCAGGCGAATGAAGTGGTACCCGAGGTCATTGGAAGTGCAGACCAGGGTGTGGCTTGGATTGCATGGCCACGTGCTTGCGCCACATGGAGGAACACATTGCTGCAATTTTCACGGTACAAATCTACATCACGGATGATTTGGAAGTAAGATCTCTACATGTTATTGTAGGCATGTTGTAGTTTAGTCATGTTGTATTTTCCCAAACTTATAGGTCAGTGTATTTAGAATTTATTTTTCTATTTCTGAACAAGTCGCATGAGTTTAGCCAAGCAGTGATTGCCAGTAAACAGTCTCTTTCTTAGTTTGATGTATTAACATTGTGGGGATATTATCGCATTATTTTGCGCTTCCTGATTCATAACAACGATAGGAGTAATATTGGTTTTATTCGTGAGTGGATATTTAGAATGAGGAATTATTTGTGTGAATAAATATTGGGCAGTTAATAATAATAATAATTGAGTACATGAATTTTGGGTAGTGATGGTTTGAAGCAAATAATAATAATGATAATAATAATAATAATAATAATAAAATTAAAATAATTGTAAATTAATATCGGTAATGAATTATTAGACTACTACGAATTGAATTAATATTAATAATAACTAGAGATGAGGAAAATAAGGTTGAGTGATCCTGACAATTGGAAATGTACATATGTGGAGTTTGGAAACATTAAACAATAGTTGTAAATCGAATTAGTTGTATAGTTTATTTGTTTATTTATAAATAGCTAATACTATGTAGATGATGAATAATAATCTCAAGTTAAATAATTGATAATATTTCAAGTAACATCTAAAAGTAGGTAAGAACTGAGTTAACTGAAGATGTTTTTTTATTATTATAATGAATGTTAATTTCTCCGTTACAGTCAGAAAAAATTGGTAATTCAATATCGTGACAAATATATGATATTAGAGTTAGGCATTCAGTGTTCTAAACTGGCATGTCGTGGACATTGCACCGACAGGTTATATGATATTTGGGCATCAGGCAGTGGAGCATGAATGCGCCGTGAATGTTGAAGTAATAATTATTGTTGATAGCGAATTTGTGGTATACACAGTTGATGATTCATTGTGGATTTTTATGAATGCATAAGTCTGTGGATTTTTTTCTGCCTTTTAAGGAGGTCACGATAGATCTGAAATTACTAGGGAATTATTTCTTTTTCTGCATATAATCAAATGGAATTTGATTCAGTTAAGGTCAGAATAATACGTCTTGCTACTGATTTGAAAATTACGTGGGAGGATTATTTCATTGGAATAAGATCGAATCCTTAATTTATGATATGCTGATAGTTATGAATTAATAATTTTTGCAACAGTTTTGATATTACTTGCTAATCATTCATGAGTGGATGGATTATAATAATTGGTGGATATTTGAGCCTATATTCGAGTCTTTTTGACTCTGAGAGTCGCATATTTTTTCCCGTATTGACTGAATTATATTAAGAACAAAGTTCCAAATGGTTCCGCCTCGTCAATACTGTTTATTAAAATTTCGTACATGTACCATGTGTTAAAAGACAGGTGATTGTATCACGAAATTTTAATAAACAGTATTGACGAGGCGGAACCATTTGGAACTTTGTTCTTATTACTATATTCGAGTGTTTTCTGAATGATGTACAAGTGAAGTAAAACAGATTTTGAACGGTGCCTCGTGTGGAAAAAAATTAAATTGTAATAAATGTGTAAATAATGATGAAAATAAATTTAGAATTCTTGAAACTGCATACATGTGGACATGATGGACATGCTTAAATATTAGGACATACATTAGAGTCTTGCAAACTCGGCCTAATATGAACCGAATGGTGGCCGAGTTCGCAAAAATGCCGGGTTATCCGGAAATGTGTTAGAAAGAAGAAATAAGCTGTTTGTTTTGGCTTAGAAGTCATTCAATGGTGTACATTTATTTGTCTTTTACAGAAACCCAAGTTTTAAAACGATTAAGCCACTACAATTACAGTACTTGAATATATAGTTCAGTACTGTACTACCGTAGGCCTACTGCATAAAAATCAAGGAAAACAATTACTGTAAGTTATAAAAGAAAACTTAGACAAGCTAGGCCAACACATTATTTTTATAATATGTAGCCTACACTGTACAGTATATGTACAAGACAATTCCCGTAGGCAAATAGTTTTTTCACTTAATGAAAATTACCATTTACTTTTTTTGCAAAAATGTTAGTAATGTTCTTTTGCTTTTCGCTTTGAAACCTGTTTCTTGAAGCCTCGTCATGAAGACGGCGAAGAAACAGAATTGCGGAGAATGGGCAATCAAATAAATACAACGCTCTACGCGAGAACCGATTGTTTACTTCTTACTGCCAACAGTTTGTGCATTTACAGTACTGTACTGTACAACTACCTGTATTTATCAGGTCGTCGTTACTCTTCTTACTATGTACTGTAGGTCAACTTGTTTCGCGTTGTATTTAACTGTCGATAATTCCAATGATGGAGAAAACGAAAGAAAACATAATAACGCTCTGTGCGGAAACACAAAAACAAACAAAATTCATGATTTTTTTTATCCTGTCAGGATAGCCGAGAAATCAGGAGTGCCGAGTTAACGAGACTCTACTGTATAACTACTAGGAAGTGCATTTAGATTATTTTCTTTCTTTCACGATCAGGAATCTGAGGGTGAGAGACTGATATTAATACACCCTGCAGATGTAGGTAGGAGAGTGTTTCTACTTGTGACCTAAATATTGTCTACTTTTATTTAATAAATGTGGTGTGTGTTTTTATGAAATTTTGTGTGTTCTTCGTCCTTCCTATATTCAGGCGTGAGTCTCGGACGCAGTTCAGCACCACCTAGCCCATACCCGTTTTCCCCTGAGATTTTCTGAGACTTGTGTTCAACTGTTTCCGAGGCTCTTTCATATGTGGGCGTTTGTCTCTGGACAAACGGGCACAATACTATGAGTATAAGAATTGTTCAGCATGAAAAGTTCTACAAATAAGTCCGCGACAGCATATCTCTATCTTTAATGCATCGCCCGCTATAAGTGTTTTTACGTTTCCGTTTCTTCCAACAATCTCCATTCAGTGGAAATTTAAATTACTAGCTAGTGATCGAGCCTATCACCCCAGCTTCAGCCAGCATCAAACTATTGAGTCGTGTTGAGTTAAAAGTTCAGCGAAGAGTATATATATTAGGAGTTTCGCTGTTCACTTCGGCTTTTCTGAGTTGCGTTTGGGACCTGTCGTGCGTGAGCCTTTTATGCTTACGCTGGGCAAACCGTTAATGTACCGGTCGAATCTGGGGCGGGTTGCTAGAAAATAAATAAATAAATAAATAAATAAATAAATAAATAAATTATTATCATAATCTTTTAGCAATAAAAAATCATGTACCACTTACATGCACAGGTATTCATAGAACTGTTTTCTAATAACTTAATTCAGAAAAACGTGTAGCACTGTGAAGTGTTTGAGAAAGCAAAGTGCTCCATCATTATTTTACAGGAGGGCTCGCCGTGTGGTTGTAGCCAGGCCCAAGCATCGACCAGATCTCAATAGTGGAGGGTATGGCAGAGATGCTAGACCGAGTAAGTCCTATCCCAGCAGTTAACTTGGCTGGTCGTTGCTCACTGATTGCAATAGGGGTAGAGGGGCGGACTAGCACATCCGATATTTGCCGTCTACTGCCGATACCATGTCTCGCAATGTTATTTGAGCGTGAGTGCGACACTTGCGGTACTCTCTCACCCTCATGAAGCCAATAGCTTACGCGGTTTTGTTTTCGTATAGTTTTTCAAATAATGCATTTAATCTCGAGGTGAATGTCATGTTTTCAGTACTGTAGCAGTCGTGATGATTAACCTTCATCAGTATTACTGAGCGCTTGAATACCGTCTAATCTTGTATCAAGTGGTCTTTTACCCTACCCCATCTCTCCAGTGAGAATAGTGCAACTTGCAGAACAATTATCCGCCAGCCGCCACTGCTCTTGGGAAGAGTATACCAGGAATATGCAAATTCAGTGTAGGTATTAACAAGCAAGTTAATACTTTGGGAACCCCAAGTAACGCAGGAACGCAAAACCCGGAACGAAAGAATGTGCCTACCCAAGATAGACATTGCGCCATATCACATCCAATTCAACTGTATTGTGGAATGTTTTCTGTTGCAATACACTAGGGCCACGGTTAGAAATTGAAACGACATGACCAGATGTGACGTATAATTCAGTGGGTGAACATATTCTTATTGTTGGGGCCACTAGGTAAAAGTTGTATGTTTCAAACTTTATAAGACATACAAAACAAAATTTCACTTATACACACTTTATTTATCTAAGATAGACTTTGACATACATATTACACTAATTCACATTTGAAACATTAATGAAAATATGAAAAACATACGGAAATATCATAATCTTGTAACACCTCCCGTTGCAGTGATTACAGCCTGGACTGTATCTGACATACTGCAAATGCTTCTGAAGCAGTTATTTTTAATTTCATCATCATGATGCCACTCTTTGACGAGTCTTTCGAGCAATTGAATTTTGTTCGTGACATTCTGAGTAGAAATTTTCCTCTTCATTAGCTCCCAATGGTTCTCGATCAGGTTGAGGTCGGGAAAATTGCCAGGCCAGTCCAGTAACATCACTTTGTTGTTCAGAAGGAACTTTGTCCCTGATTTAGATTTGTGGCAAGGTGCATAGTCATGCATAAATAAAAATTTGCCATCTGGGAACCATTCACGAACTTGTGGAAACAGCCATTTCTCCAGAACCTGAATGTACTGGTGTTGTTTCATCATTCCTTCGACAATATACAGGTGGCCAGTTTCTCTATTACTGATGACGGACCACATCATGACACTTAACGGGTGCTTAACGGTCCAGACAATGCAGCCACTATTGTATTTCTCACCCATGCGCCTTCTCACAAGTACAGATTTGTACTGCAGATTTCCTCAAAACAATTTGCAACCCAAGATGATCTTATGTTCGTAATGAGGCTACACTGAGAATTTGTGATCGTTAGAATGCAGGGATATAATCAGGTACTGCATTCAGGCGATGCACTGTTTTTCAACGTTTTATTTTCACAGAGATCATTTGAAAATATAAATTTCAAAATGCATTAATCCACTCTCAAGGAGATTGAAGTAAGCAAAGTTCGTATTTTAATTTAGTGTTCTTATTAACCTATTCTATGTGAAACTCTCGCCAAAATCTACGAAAGTACTAAAATATAGCTTGTGAAATGTCAAATGGTTTCATTATTGGAGTTTCATTATTACTAATGTTAATAAAATATCCACCACACCACAAACTTTCCACCGGAAATGAACAGTGGAAATACGCATTCCTTCGTTAAAATAGAGCTGAAATGATAAAGAGGGTTTTCTATCATATTATTTGTTTTCTTCTTCGTTTCATCAAATATTGTGAAACCTATTTTAGTGTCTTTTGAAAATAACTTTTATATTTATTGAAACGTCATGGTGAGATATAGTTATACAGAAACATCATTTCATGTTAACGACCTGGAAGTTATGACTACTATTGTCGAATGAAACGGTGACTGTTGATTTGAACGGAAATGTAATAGTTGAGAAGGAAAATGGGCCATTCATAGATGGTGGACAGTGATCAACACCTGAAGATCTAATGTTAGTTTTTCTTGTGCTCTTTCACCATGAATGGTTAATTTCTATGACTATTTGAATTTTAGGTGAAACCGTTAAGAACTCTTATATATTGAATAATGCTTATTGAGTTTTGGTTATAACGAAGTATTTGTCTGTTCATTATAGGCTATTCAGACCGACAGTAGGGGCTACGCTGGCTAAAGCTCAGCATTAGGTCATGGGGCCAAGCTCTCTGCTGAATCGGTAGACGCGTGGGTTCGAGCCCCACCGTCGGCCGTCCTTGAAATGGTTTTCCGTGGTTTCCCATTTTCAACACCAGGCAAATGCTGGGACGGTACCTTCTGACAGGCCACGGCCGCTTCCTTCCACATCCTTGCCCAGTTTCATTCACCATCATTCATGTCATCTCTCATTAACTCCTCTCATGAGGTTGGCGTCAGGAAGGGCATCCGGCCGTAAAAACCATCGCCACAAAGACTTCCATCGCATCTCATCCCCGACCCCGTTGAAAAACGGGAATAATAAGGGGTAGACATACATACATTATAGGCTATTCAGATGAGAGTGCAACGCGTTGTGACGTATTTTATTGCTTAGACGTTCCTTCGTCCACAACCATAGTAACTAGTATGTTTTATCACGAGTAGTTATAAAGCTATCCAGGATGCTAGTAATGAAGTTGCATGCATCAATATGGAAATCAATTCCAGATAGGTCTTGGCTTACTGACAGTGTGGTTTCATTAGATGCTTCATACCGTGCACTCGCGGACATGGGGCTGTGTATAACCTTTGTCGACATTGTTACCTATTCATTTACGGGCTACAAATACCGTAGCGATCATATATATGTAGCTAAGGCATGTAAAATTATTGAGATGTTCTTGGTTATTTAGGTGCGTGTACCTGAGTGCAAATGTATAACTAACATCCACTGAGGCTGGAGAAAATTCCCTGGGACTACAAATAAGTTACAGTATTTAACTAGTGTAAGGAAGACAAACCTTAAGGAATACTTGGCTTCAGAGTATCAATAATTGAAAGTTGCCTTAGGTTTGATCTAAACAGTGAGGTCTGATTTGCTGGTACTCATGTGCTACATCTTGTTGTACACGTATGTGTTTGTAAGTGTGGTGTGAAGTATTACTAATGTTGACGTACAACAACGGTAAATGCTCCATTATTATTCTAGACTTCACATTTACAATTCCAATTTTCCATAACTCCATGTTTGGGAAGGTCACCGTAATTAATATTTCCCACATTCAAAACTGCTCTTGGTTTGCTCCAAGAAAGTTCAAATAAATCATTGGCAAATTTCAATTCAACACTTCAAAATGGGAAAAAATTTGAATTCCTCGTGAGTTATAACTAAGCTAGATTCGTAACTGTACGAGTAAGGGGATATTACACTGAAAGGTTATTGAATGGATTGATGGCGTGAATGGTTCTCTGTGAATAAAGGATATCAGTTGTGGAGAGTTTCCCTGTCATGGTTTTGTGTTAGTTCCTGTCATTCTTGTTTTTTTTTCCCGCTACACGAACCGGCCTATAATTGTGTTTGACTTCTCTTCGTGTTCTATTCTTCTCTACCTGAGAGCAAGGCGAGTGACGGAGGCCGTGGGGCTCAAGCGGGTGTCACCCAATTGCAGTGCACATCCCGCAGCGCACTGCTTTGAGGGACTCAACAAAAGGCTCGCACCTGCCCTCTTCATAAGATAAGGTGGACGTAACGGGTTCATTGGAGGACTATAGCTTTGAAGTGCTATTGGATGGATTGATGGCGTGAATGTCCATTTTCAAAATAGGGGTGCGCCAGGCTGAGGAGATTGTCCTCAAGGTTCCTGCTAATTTATCCTCATAATTACTCTTTCTTCCATTCTTTCTTTCTTTCAATACCCCATATGATTATCATAGTGTTGGTTTAATTTTCAGCGTTTTATCCCTATACAAACCCCGTGAATGTTTTGTGACTGCATGGATGTCTGTACAAACTAAATTACACCTCAATTAAAAGTATAAACATTAATCAATAAGAATTAATGCTCTTCAGATATGTCAATCCTGATCTAGCGTTTCACGTCGGTTACCCATTTTTAATCTGTTATCATGATATAGGCTCATGAGATCACATTTTGTCCATATGTATGTGCCTATGTGTGCGTTCCCATAATACATATAATTTGCTGGGGTGATTTCAATGAGACATGGTAAGGAATTACGTCTGTCTACTCCGGCCCTGAGCGCACCTTTCAAATTTCAATAAGTGTCCTCAATTCTACATGGGGGCCACGTGAATTATTTCAACAGTTCTCAATAACAGGAACTAATGCAGCAATCAACCTTAAATACTTAATGACGCTAGAAGACTATAAAGTATGTTCATAAGTGTGACCTTCACAAACATGATAAGCACAAAACCACCATGGAAACCACTCGAAATTCAAATATTTCAATGTTTTTTTTTTCTGGCGAGTTGATCATCCAAGTGCAGTGAAACGTAGTTTAATAAGTCATCACTTAAATCTTAAGGAATGGCCATGAAATATAATTCAAGTGTTCCGAAACATCAGTACGGCGGCTGTGAAACATTTTTAAATATATATTGAACCCTTATTGATCTTCGATAAATAAGTATTCATATTTATTATTATTATTACTACGGCCCAGGCAGCACTTAAGGAAGTCGACTTGGATATTAGGGAGGCCAGCATTTCGTAATGATTGCAACAGGAGGTGAGCTGGTAGCTATTCTTGGGGGACGGCCAGAATTAGTCGAGTTCAAGGCCAAATTGTGCAACTACTGTACCAAAATTGGAGACATAAAGGAAGAATCACGAGGTACTCGCAACGAACATACGATTGAATCAGCCAATCGCAAGAGACCAAGCCATGACCACGAGGTGGACAGCGTCAGTAGTAAAAAGCCCGCGGAAGTGTGTATCTAAAGAACCGCCGAACGGATTAATCTCCGCTCGTGTGATTTGGGACGTTTGATTTATGTGGAGAAGAATGACACTAGTCCCATCTTTGTGAGACAAAAACTCTGGAAGTTTTTATCCGACTCCGCCCCACTCCTCCGCCCTTGTCAGTTTCTAATAAATAGTTTGGCCTGACGCCACTCGAAGTCATTCTTTTTGGAGCCGTGAGGGGCTTACTCCACGCCAGTTTATATTGTGATTTTTGACGCTCGAAATTATCTAAGTCATTCTTTGTGGAGCCGTAAGGGGCTGACTTCACGCCAGTTTGTATCGTGATTTTTACGCTCTAAAATTAGTGAAGTTAATTTATTTTGTGAGCTCCGAGGAGCTAAAGTCGCAGCGATTGCCGTATCAAAGTTTAAAAGCTATAATACATTTTGTTTTATTCTGAAATCTACTTTAATTTGTGTGAGCTAAATATTTCACGCCAGTGCGTGATAACTTGTAACATTCAGTTAAAGACGACGAGTTCAGCTTTAAGGGGGAAGTATTGTATCACCCTAATTAGCGCTCACCGGAGCCGAAGTCCATAGTATAGGACGGAAATACCGAGCGAGATAGCGACTGCTAGTGCAGCCAGGACCTTGAACTTGTTAACGAGCCAGTGGCGCGGACTCGAGATGTATATTTTATGTATAAATTGCAGGGTATTTTATATGTGTTTTATGGTGCGTGTGTGCGAGATAGTTAGGGCCAGTCTTCGCTATTAATCGCATTAGGACAATTGTGGGTGAATTGAGTAGCCTGCAAGCGATTATAGATAGGTAAAAATTTAACATTGAACTTTTCTGCCAAGGAGTCGATACCAAGATGATCAGCACGTGGTTTGAAGTTGGGATGAGCTTCAACAAATCAACGCAGACGACTACTATGGAGTGCTAACTGTCCATAGGGGCGATGGGTTGAGGAGGATGTCCTTAGTTCTACAAGCAGAAGCGGTGATGTACTAAAATTGGATTATTTCAATTATGTAGTTAGATTTGGCCGGGGAACTTTGTAAATAGTCATGTTTTTCTTTTCTTGTTGTTTAGAGTTTTTCTTGCACCGACACTATATGTTTTAAATGTCCGTTGGCGCGTGGCCAAAGTGTTTGTTTGATATTTTGTTTTTCCTTGAGTCAGATGTAATGCGCGCGGCGTGCGTGCGTGATTTTTATCCTTGCAAATGCGGAACCCGTTACATTCGATAAATGGTGCTTTATTAACGTTAATATTTGAAATAGGAATGGGAGGAAATTATTGTAAGATATTTTGCTGAACAGGTTATTATTCATATTAGGGTTGCCAAGCGCACCAACTTAAAAGTAAATTTTAGAACACCTTCGTTCTAATTTTGATAGATTTTTCTTGAGTCCTTTTCAGGTGTACTAGTCACGGCATAGAACGATGGCGCCAGCATGTGGATATTATTTGTGTCTTTTTATTTCAGGGTCTGTCAAAACCCATACGTGTGATTCTGTGTGTGTTAATGTGTCTAGTGTGTGTTGATTCTACGTGAGGAGGGGGTAGTTGTCCTACCGCTCTCATTTTTTTGCTGCTGTTGTATTTTAGATGGAAAGACAGGGTGCTCTTGGGAGACTGCTGATTCTTGTCCATATGTTTTTCTGACACACACATGTATTACTGTGCTTTGGGGCACACTTCTTTGAGATTCGACCCCATGTTCTGGGAGGTCGAGGTATTTGACACGTGGGTTGACAGACATGCAGAGTTCCACAAATCGCCCATTTTGCCTGTGACTTATTTTTGATAGGCAGTCCTATTTGTCCGACTGGCCCCTGTAAGCTTTCATGTAGCAAACCTGTTCATTGTGATGGTGATTTTTTAGGCCATAATTAATTGGGGAGTTCGCCATGTGTGTAACGGATTGTTGTACGTTGTATGGGTAAAATATTGTAATTAACGTAAATGTTGGCTGTTTGCCTATTGTTTTGTTTATGACTCGATTCATGTAATTTTTGTGTGTCACACCCGTGTGGTGTAGTGGTAGAGTGTTTGTAAATTTTGACAGCGGTCATTTGTGTATTTTTCTATTGGTCACGTGTTAATGTACTTGTGTTGATTTGTGTGAGAAGTCCTAAGTTTTTAGGCAGTAAATGTTGCTACGGCAATTTGATTCCAATTTCACACGGAAATTTTGTGTTTGTTTATAGTAGATTTAGGAAGTGTCGGTTTAATTTTAAGTATTGTTGTTGTGTTCCCCCGTGTCGGTCTAGCTCTAAGAAATGTGGATTCGTTGTCTGAAGGATCATTCTGGATGATAACGAATCACGCATTCAAAGTACACATCGTGATGCATGTAGAACGGCATACGCATATATACGGTCACTTTTGTATTTTTATTTTAAGGACATTTGGTCCAGGTAACTAATCTCTCCAGAGATATCGCCTAGTTTTTGGCATTTTTATTAAATGGGAATCAGTTGGGAGTTTTTGTTGTTAATTGTTTATGTGTAAATATGGTGATTTGTTATTAAATTCAGTTGTTTTAACCCTGGCTTCACTCTTTCCTGCATGTTATTTTGTTATATGTTACCCTGCATGTTAATGAAGCGCCCTGACAGCAACTTACGAATATGAACCGTTACACCCCCCGAAACTGAGTCTCATATGCTTCTTTGCAAGGGTTCATAAAACAAAAATGGCTGCCCAAGTGGGGTTGTTGTTGTTGATGCTTCGCTGATCTCATATTTATTTCGTTGAGAAATGATGCCAGGTCAAGCGGACATGTAAATTCAGTAAATTGAGGCGATGTTGTACCGCCATGTGCATTAGTAAAATCACTGAGTTCCTAAAGTTAGAGATATTGAACAAGGTTAGAATTTGATTTTGTATTTGTTATAAACTTGTTCTGGCGCCCACATTAAAATTAGAAATTTGCATTATTAACGAACTCAGTCAAAGCAGGAAGATGTTGCCTTATATTTGACATTTAAATGACTTCGGTTAATTGGTGTTTCGTAAATTCTGTTGGTTAGGAATTTAAAAGCAGATCACTAGGGGTTATTTTGTTGTTTGGGAATAAGTGTCATTGTATTCAGTAAATTTTGTTACTGAAATTTTCATTAAATTAGAGCCAGTAATATTTAAATGTGTGACATGTATGTGTGTATAGGGCTGAAACCTTGGCCCATGACCCTGTTTTCTCTGAATATATTTTTGTGTGTGATATGGCGAGTGTTGATGAGATTAAGGCATTGTTAGAACAGATGTCAATCCAAATGTCCGCGAAAAGTGAAAAACAATTAGAACAGATGTCCGTGAAGACGGAAAAACAATTAGAACACATGTCGATCCAAATTTCCTCGAAAACGGAGGAACAATTAGTGCAGATGTCCGCAAAAACGGAAAAACAATTAGGAGCTCAGCGGGAGCGTAATGAAAAACAATTACTTGATATGAGCGGTAATATTTCGGTCCAGTTAGAAGTCCAGAAATTAGACACGGACAAACAATTCAATGAACTAAACCACAAATTGTCACAACAGGCGGTAACACAAACCGAACAATTAGGAAAAATCACTAATGACATTAATCAGAGCGTTAAAAAGTAGAGAAACTGGCAGGCGAGGTTGCAGAAAACAACATCAAACAGTTAGGCGAAATTAAGAAATTGGAGGCGAAATTTGATAACAAATTAGTACAATTTGACGAGATGGTGGCAGATAAACTCAAGCAGATAGAGGCAGCATGTGTCAGTAACACCGCGGGAATGAAGAAAACCCAAGAGAAACTACAACAGCAAATTAATTCGGTAGACAGCAACGTGCTGGAATTAATAAAGGAAATAGATAAAGTCGAGGTTAAGGCTGAAACCGAGCGGATACATTTGCGGGAGAAATTAGAGGAGCAATTAGGCAAAACACAAGAGATCATAAGAAAAGAGATGGAAGGCCAGCTAATAAACACACGAGAGGTCATAAGACAAGAAGTAGGAGAGCAGCTCGTCAAGACTCAGGATAATTTGGAAGGACGGCTAATAAAAACACAAGAGGTTATAAGAGAAGAGGTGGGGGAACAACTAGTAAAAACGCAAGAACAGATACGTGAAGAGCTAGAGAAAAATCAGGAAAGGAACGAGGAGAAAATAAATAGCTTGAAAAGTAGGATCCGGCGAGATTGGGACCAGCAGGCTCACGCGAATAAGGAAGACAGGCTGGCAGTTTTAAAGCGAATGCAGGCACTGGAGGAAAATGTAAAGTCAAAATTACAGGAACACTCAGAATTAATCATAAAAAACGAGATTAGATCGTTAGAGAATGCGACATTATTTTCAACTGAAAATATACCGGAGAAGCAAACAAGTATTGGAAGTCCTGCAGGTTTGAAGTTAGCTGAGGACACGAGTCGGGGTCAAAGTCCCAGACTAACGACTAATGCATTCCAGCAGTACAGGGGGGAGACTTCAACACCGCAACCGAACTTGGCACCAGCCCAAGTCATCCAAGTCATTCGGGGTAATGATTTTAAGCCCGATAAGTTTAAAGAACATTCAGGAACTACTCCCAAAGCATTTCTACGGCAATTAACTGATTACTTTAATGACCAGCACATCGGCCCTGAGAAACAATTAAGACTGGTGGAGAAATTTTTAGAAGGACCTAGCCTAACGTGGTTTTTAAGTTTCAAGTACACGTTCACAGACATGGCTCAATTCCGCGAGGCATTTTTGAAGAAGTTTTGGAGTCCTTCGTTACAACAGGGGTTGAGAATGGACCTGTATACGCGCAAATATCATAGTACGCATCCAACCCGTTTTTCAGAATTCTTCAGTCAGCAATTGGTAAAATTCAGAGACTTTGACGACCCGCCTAGCGAACAAAATATGGTTCTAACCATCGGGAAACAACTCCCAATGCACATCCAACAATTATTAGTCGCAGGAAACATTCAGACCGCAGTCCAAGCCGAAGAATTACTCAGACACTTAGACGAAACGAGTATGGTAAGCCCACAGACAGGAAGAAGGAATTTGGAATGTGTCAACACGGCAGAGGTAGTTCAGGGACTCCAAAATAACCACAGCCAGGGGAACCAAACTAAGACACAGTCCACAGGGACACAATTCACGCCAAGAAGACAAGATTTTGACGGCCGAAACCAGTTCCATAACAACAATCAGAGTTATCAGAATAACCGCGGGAGATATAATCAGAATAACCAAAATCAAAATAATCAGTGGACGTACCAGCGGGAGTACACAAATTGGAGGGGAAACCAGAGACAAGGTAGACCTTACCAAAGAAATGGAGATGGTAGATGGAATAACGGCAGGGACTATCGCCAAGAAAATAGAGGAGATTATAGGAACAACTGGGACGAGCGATATATTGAATCCCGTAAATACTTGGATCAATTAAGTAATGAAGAAGCGGAGAAGGAGAAGTGGGGGCGTGCCATGGCGAACAGACAGAGCCCAGACAACCATCAAGGAGAAGGGGCAGAGAGTTTATTGAGGCAACAGGAGCGACAGAATGACAACCGGCGAAATACAACTAATGGGGCCCGGGATTAAAAAAAAACCAAATGAACTGAAAGGAGACAGGCTAAAAATGGAGATCGCCAGGGAGCAAGAAGAGATGATAGTGGCCAATATAGAAGAGTGGGTAGCATTCCCGGACGACTGAGTGGAGGAAGTGGTGAAGAACCGTGAAAATGTTATCAGACAGCTACCAATTATTTACGCGCATATTGGAGGCATGAGGGTGAGATGTTTGATTGATACGGGTAGCCAGGTGAGCTTAGTAACTGAAATTTTGATAAAGGAAATAGCAAGAAAACAGACTGTTCCTATTATGCCGGTACCGCTAATGAAAGTCAGAGGTGTCATTCCTGACAAAACTATGAATTGTAAACAGCAAGCCTTTCTAGATCTGGAAATATTGAACCATACTTTTTCACAAACATTCATTGTTATTCCAAAGATGAACTACAATATAATTTTAGGAGCCAACTTCATCTGCGATTTTCATGCTGTAATTGATTTACATAACAACACTGTAAGCTTCAAACAAGTAGAAGGATTGGATCATGTGGGTTTAAATATGGAGGAGAATCCGTTGGAGAGAGAGGCCAATACTTGGGTTGTTGAGGAATGCACTAATGAGGCCGGAGATAAGATCTTGAGGGGAGAGCAAGTCAGCCAGACAGCAGTGTTAGAAATTGACAGCCGAGATATTTCGCAGGAACTTTGGGTGCATTCGGCGGAAGAAGAAATTAGCGGAACCAAATTCGAAATTCTACTTCAGGAGCGACTTAAGGAGGCCATCTTAGGGGAATCTGATAGAAGAAGACTGGAGGAAATTTTAAGATTACATAAAGGAGCTTTTGACACCGTACCTGGGAAAGTTTTAAATTTTCAATATGCGATGCAGGTAACAGATTGGACCCCATTTAAAAGTAAATTGTACCCGATCCCAGAGAAGCACTTTTCTCAGGTGAAGGACATTATTACTAACTTATTAGATTCTGGCATGATAAGGAAAGCGGCGACCCCTTACCTGAACGCAATATTGGCTGTGACCAAGCCAAACGGATCAATTAGGTTATGCCTAGACGCGCGAGTTTTGAACAGCAAACTGATAGTTGAGCACGACCAAGCACCTAGGATCAAAGATGTTTTGAAAGGCTTCCGTGGGAAGAAGATATACTCAAGTGTTGATTTGACGAATAGTTTCCACCATCTTGAACTTGAAGAAAAATCCCAACTGTTGACGGGATTTTTATTCCATAATCAAAGTTATATCTGGTGTCGAATGCCCTTTGGCGTGAAAACTGCGGGATGTGCACTCATTAGAGCACTCGATAGAAATCTGACTGAGGAGGTCAAGAACTTCACCACGAGATATGTTGACGACATATTAATCGCTTCTGAGACAATAGAAGAACACTTGATAAATTTAAATAAACTGCTGGACAACTTGAGAACCATGAACTTCAAGATCAACCTAAAAAAGTCACATTTTTGCCAGAGCGAGATTTTATATTTGGGACATATAATTGATGTCGAGGGCGTGCGGCCTAATCCAGCCAAGATTGATGCTATTAAGAAATTTCCCACACCTACCAAAGTCAAACATGTTAGAGCGTTTTTGGGAGTGACAGGTTTCTTCAAAGAAAATTGACCTGGTTACACAGAAACAGTAGCGCCTATGCAGGAAATGTTGAAGAAAGCGAATCGATGGTCGTGGAACGAGGAGTGCGACAGGTCTTTTAAAGCAACGAAGGATTTATTGGAAAACTGTGTGAAACTTGGATATCCGGATTTTGAGAAGCAATTTATCATTCAAGCAGATGCTTCGTTAATTGGGATTGGTGCTATGCTGTACCAAGAGGACGCTGAAGAACCCAAGAAGAAATCCTATTTGGCATTTACGAGTCGTAAATTACGGAAACATGAGAGGAACTACACAGTTACGGAACTTGAGCTACTAGCAATTCTATATTCTCTTCAACAGTGGCGTAAGATGATCTATGGTTATTCCATCATTGTTAGAACCGACCACCATGCACTGACATTTTTATTCAAGACAACAATAGCAAGTGAGAGAGTTACGCGCTGGTCCATCTACATACAGCAGTTTGACATCACAATAGAGCATTGTCCTGGGAAAATGAACGTCATACCAGATGCCTTGAGTAGAAATCCTGAGGACGGAAACGAAGTAACAGCGGAAGTTCACAATATTACCTTGACACCTAAGGCTCGTGAGTTTTTGGCAAGATTGAAGGATATTCGGAAGGAGCAAGAAGCAGACCCATGGATGATGATGATGATGATAAAATTCTATAGGAAGGAGTTACAACCAAATTCACCGGAGTACCGAGAAGCCAGTGCTAAACAAGCGAGATTTCACTACTTAAATAACTTGTTACATAAGTACGTGGATGAGCATCATACTAAACTGCGGATCTTAGTTCCAGCATCACTACAGAGGGGATTAACTTGGCATGTGCACGAGAGCCTAGCACATATCGGCACGGATAAGACTGAAGCTACGATAGGGGAGACCTTTACTTGGCCCAAGATGAGATTCACCATTGTTGAAGTAATTAGAACGTGTGACGCTTGTCAGCGCACAAAGCCGAACAACTTTATTCTGAAACAACCTCCAAGACCACTATTACCGCAGAAACCATGCGAGATGCTCGCGATTGATTGCTTTGGTCCTTTAGTAAAAGGAAAGCGTGGATGCCGACACCTCCTGGTGTGTGTCGACGTGTTTTCGAAGTTGGTCGTGCTATGTCCTATTCAGAAGACGACATCAAGACAAGTCCTCAGTCGAATTAAGAACAAAGTCATTCCGATGCTTGGGAAGCCGGAATCCATTCTATCAGATCACGGTACCTATTTCACAAGCAATGTTTTTAGGCAAGATTTGGAGAGCCTAGGAATAAAACACGTATTTTCAAGTATTCGTCATCCTTGTGGAAATCCGAGCGAGAGAACAATTCGCTGTGTTGCTAAATACTACAGAGTAATGATTCCTAACGAACACAATAAATGGGTAGACAAAGTAGGGGAAATTGAGATGTGCATGAACACTACTAAGCACGAGTCGACGGGTCAAGTCCCACTGATTGTACACCACAACAGATTGCCAGAAAGAACTTGGGACAAGATCATTCCTTGCCCAAGGGATCTATTATTAGCGCATGATTTGCGAATCCAGCGAACGAGAGAGCACATGAGGAACCAAGTGGACCGAAGGCTGAGACGGTACCGAGGAAAGAAGTTTCACCGAGAGTTACAAGAACAAGAATTAGTGCTGGTTCGTAGACCACCGATCTCCGACCCTAAGAACAAAGTCTTCGCCAAGTTCTGTCCGAAGTTCATTGGCCCGTTCCGGGTAATTAAGAATCTGGGTAACAATGCCTACAGACTGGAAGAAGTGAGCACTGGTGCAAAATCTGTTTTTAATAGCGCCAATTTGAAACCGTACTACAGAAGGGAACCATTTGATGATTAGGAAAGATGATATGTGCAGAATCTGTATTGCAAAATTTTAGTTTGAGAGCCAACACTCAAATCTACAGGGAGCGCCTGAGTACGCACTTTGTTTGTAAACAACGAACAGCTGAGACGACGGAAGTGGCAACTACTTGAGGAGAAGGGGGAGACCTAGTGAAAATATGAATGACATTCCAGCGAGAAGGGAGCACACTAATTGAGTCAGAGGGGCATACACTCGAGCAGCTGAGTGAGATTTAAAGAGATGTGTTGTTACTACAGTGGATTTTGTTTTTGAAATCCAAACCAATAAATTGTTTCGAATTTCAAAACCTTGCTGAGGATAAATGAACCCTTATTGATCTTCGATAAATAAGTATTCATATTTATTATTATTATTACTACGGCCCAGGCAGCACTTAAGGAAGTCGACTTGGATATTAGGGAGGCCAGCATTTCGTAATGATTGCAACAGGAGGTGAGCTGGTAGCTATTCTTGGGGGACGGCCAGAATTAGTCGAGTTCAAGGCCAAATTGTGCAACTACTGTACCAAAATTGGAGACATAAAGGAAGAATCACGAGGTACTCGCAACGAACATACGATTGAATCAGCCAATCGCAAGAGACCAAGCCATGACCACGAGGTGGACAGCGTCAGAAGTAAAAAGCCCGCGGAAGTGTGTATCTAAAGAACCGCCGAACGGATTAATCTCCGCTCGAGTGATTTGGGACGTTTGATTTATGTGGAGAAGAATGACACTAGTCCCATCTTTGTGAGACAAAAACTCTGGAAGTTTTTATCCGACTCCGCCCCACTTCTCCGCCCTCGTCAGTTTCTAATAAATAGTTTGGCCTGACGCCACTCGAAGTCATTCTTTTTGGAGCCGTGAGGGGCTTACTCCACGCCAGTTTATATTGTGATTTTTGACGCTCGAAATTATCTAAGTCATTCTTTGTGGAGCCGTAAGGGGCTGACTTCACGCCAGTTTGTATCGTGATTTTTACGCTCTAAAATTAGTGAAGTTAATTTATTTTGTGAGCTCCGAGGAGCTAAAGTCGCAGCGATTGCCGTATCAAAGTTTAAAAGCTATAATACATTTTGTTTTATTCTGAAATCTACTTTAATTTGTGTGAGCTAAATATTTCACGCCAGTGCGTGATAACTTGTAACATTCAGTTAAAGACGACGAGTTCAGCTTTAAGGGGGAAGTATTGTATCACCCTAATTAGCGCTCACCGGAGCCGAAGTCCATAGTATAGGACGGAAATACCGAGCGAGATAGCGACTGCTAGTGCAGCCAGGACCTTGAACTTGTTAACGAGCCAGTGGCGCGGACTCGAGATGTATATTTTATGTATAAATTGCAGGGTATTTTATATGTGTTTTATGGTGCGTGTGTGCGAGATAGTTAGGGCCAGTCTTCGCTATTAATCAAATTAGGACAATTGTGGGTGAATTGAGTAGCCTGCAAGCGATTATAGATAGGTAAAAATTTCACATTGAACTTTTCTGCCAAGGAGTCGATACCAAGATGATCAGCACGTGGTTTGAAGTTGGGATGAGCTTCAACAAATCAACGCAGACGACTACTATGGAGTGCTAATTGTCCATAGGGGCGATGGGTTGAGGAGGATGTCCTTAGTTCTACAAGCAGAAGCGGTGATGTACTAAAATTGGATTATTTCAATTATGTAGTTAGATTTGGCCGGGGAACTTTGTAAATAGTCATGTTTTTCTTTTCTTGTTGTTTAGAGTTTTTCTTGCACCGACACTATATGTTTTAAATGTCCGTTGGCGCGTGGCCAAAGTGTTTGTTTGATATTTTGTTTTTCCTTGAGTCAGATGTAATGCGCGCGGCGTGCGTGCGTGATTTTTATCCTTGCAAATGCGGAACCCGTTACATTCGATTTTTTTTTTACGAGGGACTGTGGAAAATCTTCAAAAGACACATGTGAAGGGTCCGCACTCCACAGTAGTGTGGGATTCTTACCCACTAAAAACCACCTCCCTTTTCCCACGATGTGTTCATCACCCCGGAACCGCTCTCGCATTACTTCAGGGTGATGTCGTGCTTACTTAGTCATTCAGACTTCTTCTTTCTTCATTTTTCTTATGGATGTTCGAACGCATCCATTTCTCTCTTCTTCTGGCGCAGGACACATTCTATGTAAATAGCTATCTGATTCCATGTTTGATCATTTCGGAGCATCATCTGTAGGATGTTGTCCGGCGTGATTGCCCCTGTAGAAGCTTGCAGATCTCTTCTATATGTTGACCAGCGTTCACACACAAAGAATGTGTGGAGCGCATCATCCTCTTCATTACAATAATGACACAAAGGACTATTAGCCACGCCTATGTGATGCAGGAATCTCCGAAAATATCCATGGCCTGTTAGGAACTGTGTCAAATAATAATTGAACTCTCCGTGGTTTCGATCAACCCAGTCAGCCAGACGCGGAATAAGTTTCTTTGTCCATCGACCTCGTGTCTCATCATCCCACTTCTGTTGCCATCGTTCCATACAATGGTTGTGTGCAGACGTCTTTGCCTGGTGTATGTCCAGTTCTTCTTTGGTGCGCCACACTTCCTGACGCTCTAAGGCAAGTAAATCAATTGGTGCTACTCCCGCTACCACTAGAACAGCAGGCTCTGAAACAGTGCGATATGCACATGAGATCCTCAGTGCTCCTCTTCGTTGTACTGCTGCTATCCTTTTACGATATTTCTCGAACCGTAAGGACTCAGCCCAGATCTCAGCTCCATAGAGTAATATGGACTGGACTGTTGTCATCAGGAGACGTCGTTTGCTAGGCTTCGGACCTTTAATATTACCCATTAATCGGCTCAAAGCGGTCAAGATATTTGCTGCTTTATCCGTCACTCTTTGAATATGGGCCCAGAATGTGAGCTTCGTATCTAGCGTCACACCCAAGTACTTCGTACTCCTTGATGAATTAATCATCGTCTCTCCCACTTGCATTGGTACAAGAGTGTTGATTCTCCTTCTCGTCAGCACAACAATCTCCGTTTTATGGTCTGCTAATGACAGCTTATGTTCCGTCATCCAATCTGTGACACGTCGCATTATCTGATTGAGTTTCAGTTGCGCCAGCTCTATATCACGAGCCACAATCAGAGCAGCAACATCATCAGCATATCCTACCAATATTGCATCTTCGGGCATCTTCAGCCGAAGCAGGCCATCGTATGCAATATTCCAGAGATCTGGCCCAAGAATAGATCCTTGAGCTGCCCCAGCGGTTAATCTTTTAGTCCTATGTCCTTCCTCGGTATCGTACTGCAAAATAGGTCCTTTAGATAATCCCTCATTATCCGCATGAGGTATCTCGGTAGTCTAAATTTATCTTGAAGTGCCACCAAAATGTCACTCCACTGGGCAGAGTTAAAGGCATTCTTCACATCTAGAGTCACAAGTAGCGTAACTTTACGTGAGTCATGGTTACCCATCTGAGCTCTGTTTGCAGTCTCTACAACTACCCGCACAGCATCAATAGTCGAGTGCCCTTTCCGAAAGCCGTATTGTTGGGCAGATAGATCTCCAGCTGATTGAACTGCCATCAATATTCTAGGCTGTAATAGTTTTTCTAATCCTTTTCCAGCCGTATCCAGCATACATAATGGCCTGTATGATGAAGGCGAATTTCCTCCCAATTTTCCTTTACTAATAAGAACTAGTCTGGCCTTCTTCCAGCAGGCACTAAAAACGCCTGCCTTCAGACATGCGTTATACATGTTCAAAAGGAGTCGCGGGCAAGCTCTTGCTGCCTCCTTAAGTGCTTCTGCTGGGATCCCATCTGGTCCAGGAGCCTTCTTGTTCCTGATAGAATTAATCGCTTTCAATAATTCTTCCTCGGTGAACAATGGTATTTCTTCAATATCAATGCAATCATCAGCTTCATCAATCCTCTCCGGATGTTCCGGAAACAGCGTACTGACTATTTCGTCCATAGTGTGTGCATCCATTATCGGATTAGAAAATGTTCCAAGTTTCTTCAATACAATATTATATCCTAGTCCCCACGGATCGTTGTCAACTTCTTTGACCATTTCCCACCATTTGTCAGCTTTACTTCTTTTAATTGCATCCCGAAGCGCCTTTCTTGCTGATTTGTGGTCTTCGGAGAATAAGGCTGCCTCTTCTCTTCCTCTCGCTCTATGTGCCCTTCGTCTCATCCTCAGGCAGTGTCGCCTCATATCAGCAATTTCCTCCGTCCACCAGTATGCTGGCTGTTTGTGTTTTCGCGTGTTCTTCCTGCACATGGATTTATTGCAGGCTTGATGAATAAGCAACATAGTGTTCTCTACCCATTTATCCGCCGCCTCTCTCCCCTCAAATGAAAAGCAACTCGTTTCAACTTTCACCATTCCTCTCTTTATTACCTCACAGAACTTTTCTTTATCCATATTTGTGGGATTCCAGTATGATGGTTTGCGTATGACAGCGCTTTGTTGTCGATTTTGCTGAAGTACACAGAAAGTAACATACTGATGATCGCTTCCTGTGTAGTCCTCAATCACCCGCCATTCAGATATTCTTGACAAAAAATCGTCTGAAGCTAAAGTCACATCTGGTATGGTTCCATTGCAGCCAGGTCGTCGAAAGGTAGGCGTATTTCCAACATTTACGGTCGACAATCCCAGCCTTGCAGCCATTTCCAGTATACGACGTCCTCTGGAATCTACATCCGGCATACCCCATTCCAAGGCCTTGGCATTGAAATCTCCAGCTACAATAAGGTTATTTCCCATACCACGCAATGTGTCCTCAAGGCTATCCAACTTGTTCTGGAAATCAGCAATGGGCTCGTTCGGAGTGAAGTAACAGCTCACGTACGTAAGCGTGCCATTCTTAACCCAGACGAAACCATCCTTAGAACCTTGATCTGTCACTGGATATTTTCCCAGATCCGGAATGAAAATTGCGGCTGTTCCAAGGTTGTCCGCAAACCACCCATGATGGTCCCTGTTCTGATATTGCTCACTCAGGAGAAAAATATCCACTTCCATTTCAAATGCCAATTGCGTCAAGAGATCATTGGCAGTCAAACTTCTGTGAACATTTCCTTGAAGAACTCTCACCATTTTTTGCCGATTTTAACCTTCTCGAGAGCATCCCTAAACACTATACAGGCGCCTGAACCAGGAACATGGTTCCGTTTGGTGTCATGGACCTCCTTCTCCGTGCATAGCACACATCGTGCTTCACCTTTACAGTCTGATGCTTTATGTCTGGCATCTCCACACTTGTAACAGAGTTTGCTCCTATCAGGGCCATTACAATTCCTTGCAAGATGTCCATATGACAAACAACGGAAACAGCGAGTTACCATTGCTCTCTCCCTTACCCTACCATATATCCATCCCACTTTCATTCTCCCCTCTTCCAGAAGTTTACCGGCATCTTGCTCTGCTAAATGTATAATAGCCATTTTCTGACTTCTGCTATTGGGTTCCGTGACAAAGATTTTGACTTCTCCGCTAAGTGTTTTAATGTCCCGTCTGACCGCCTCCTCCACATCTGCAATAGTCGTGATGCAGTCTAAGTCCCGCACCTCCAGAGTTATTCGGGGGGTCAAGGTTCTGACATCTTCATCCTGACCAAGAGCCTCTCTCAACGATTTGTTGAGGTTTTCTCGACCCTCACACGTCGTAGATTTGTTCAATTCAAGAAGAACATCTCCAGACCTGGTCTTCCTAATTGACTTAATGTCCACGCCACTGTCCTCTGGTTTGACCTTGCTACGGATATCTTTAAGTACATCCGCAAAGGATCTGTCTTTTGCTGGCTGAATAAGAACAGCTTCAAGGCGCCTTCTTGGTTTAGGCCTCTTCCCTTCTTCCTTTCTTGCAGGGTTCATGACCACAGTTTGAACCTCTTCTACTCGCTGCTGAGTATTTTCAATTTCATTACTCTGTTGTTTCCTCTTCTTCTTGGGTTGAACTCTTGTCCATTCCTCCTTTTCAGTGTTCTCTGGAATTGTTCCCGAAGATATCGGAGACAATTCCTCCGCTCTTGAAGAAAGGTCCTTTTTTTGAAGCAACAGCAACTCTCTGGCTTTCTTCCAGGATCTCCGACTAGTACTCCCTGCATCTAAAGCCTCCTGCAATTTTTTCAACCCAACTTGAATCTCCAGCTTCATATTCCTTTGGGGGATAGCCAAAATGCTCTCCAAAAGCGCCTTAGCAATGTCAAGATACTCCTGTTCTTTGTTTTCATTGTCCGATATCTGCTGTCTTAAGACGGCGAACTTATCGGCATCCAATGCTCCTTGACTCAGTATTTCCTCCATGGCAATGCTACGGGTTAAAAATGTCTGCCGAAACAGAGAGATCTAAACGCCCTTGCCGCCTCCTGGCGGCAGAACCTTAACTACTACTAATACCAGACGGCTTTGGAAGTTACGGCAAGACCTTGTACTAACAATACCCTAACCTCTACTTGGACCAAAGATGATATTTCGAGCTCGTTTGTTTGAGATGATTCTACCACTTCTTAACCTCAAATTGGTTATGACATTACAATATACAAGCGATAAAATAACCAAAAATGTATATTGCACCAACAACAGAGATATTTATATTAACTGAAATGTACACTGACCTGTTCCCAATTATAACACAAACCAATGATACCTTCTTCTCATGCAAATGCTCATTTTATACACACCAAATCATCAACACCACTATCGTAATCATTCGATAAATGGTGCTTTATTAACGTTAATATTTGAAATAGGAATGGGAGGAAATTATTGTAAGATATTTTGCTGAACAGGTTATTATTCATATTAGGGTTGCCAAGCGCACCAACTTAAAAGTAAATTTTAGAACACCTTCGTTCTAATTTTGATAGATTTTTCTTGAGTCCTTTTCAGGTGTACTAGTCACGGCATAGAACGATGGCGCCAGCATGTGGATATTATTTGTGTCTTTTTATTTCAGGGTCTGTCAAAACCCATACGTGTGATTCTGTGTGTGTTAATGTGTCTAGTGTGTGTTGATTCTACGTGAGGAGGGGGTAGTTGTCCTACCGCTCTCATTTTTTTGCTGCTGTTGTATTTTAGATGGAAAGACAGGGTGCTCTTGGGAGACTGCTGATTCTTGTCCATATGTTTTTCTGACACACACATGTATTACTGTGCTTTGGGGCACACTTCTTCGAGATTCGACCCCATGTTCTGGGAGGTCGAGGTATTTGACACGTGGGTTGACAGACATGCAGAGTTCCACAAATCGCCCATTTTGCCTGTGACTTATTTTTGATAGGCAGTCCTATTTGTCCGACTGGCCCCTGTAAGCTTTCATGTAGCAAACCTGTTCATTGTGATGGTGATTTTTTAAGCCATAATTAATTGGGGAGTTCGCCATGTGTGTAACGGATTGTTGTACGTTGTATGGGTAAAATATTGTAATTAACGTAAATGTTGGCTGTTTGCCTATTGCTTTGTTTATGACTCGATTCATGTAATTTTTGTGTGTCACACCCGTGTGGTGTAGTGGTAGAGTGTTTGTAAATTTTGACAGCGGTCATTTGTGTATTTTTCTATTGGTCACGTGTTAATGTACTTGTGTTGATTTGTGTGAGAAGTCCTAAGTTTTTAGGCAGTAAATGTTGCTACGGCAATTTGATTCCAATTTCACACGGAAATTTTGTGTTTGTTTATAGTCGATTTAGGAAGTGTCGGTTTAATTTTAAGTATTGTTGTTGTGTTCCCCCGTGTCGGTCTAGCTCTAAGAAATGTGGATTCGTTGTCTGAAGGATCATTCTGGATGATAACGAATCACGCATTCAAAGTACACATCGTGATGCATGTAGAACGGCATACGCATATATACGGTCACTTTTGTATTTTTATTTTAAGGACATTTGGTCCAGGTAACTAATCTCTCCAGAGATATCGCCTAGTTTTTGGCATTTTTATTAAATGGGAATCAGTTGGGAGTTTTTGTTGTTAATTGTTTATGTGTAAATATGGTGATTTGTTATTAAATTCAGTTGTTTTAACCCTGGCTTCACTCTTTCCTGCATGTTATTTTGTTATATGTTACCCTGCAGGTTAATGAAGCGCCCTAACAGCAACTTACGAATATGAACCGTTACACCCCCCGAAACTGAGTCTCATATGCTTCTTTGCAAGGGTTCAATATTTATTTCCAGTATCCTCAGTAAGTGACTGAAGTTAATATTTTTATAATGAACGGCTACATTATTCATCTACAAGCACATAGCCCTATTCCATAAAGTTTCATACAATTCAACTATTAAGTAATTACAAATTTGTGGTGCTTACGTTAAAATAATTAATTTATACCGTTGAAATACTCTTGGGATGGAAGAAAAATATAAAGAAACAAAAAGCAAATCTGAACTCTTCATGACTTTGACAGAAAGAAAAATCTACACACAATATTTACACAGGTTGGGAAGATCAAAAAAATGCAACACACAAAATAAATACCAAACACTCCTGTTGTCGCTCAATTGGAGCCCTGCCTCCTCGGGTATGTCACTCTTCGCATCATATTGTCATCTAATCGGGTGGAAATGCGACGTTGTTGGATGCGGAGATTGGTGACAATCCTGTCTCACAAGGATGAATAAATAGAGTGCTAACAATCACAGTTGCTCGTCGAGAAAAAAATCCGAAATTATTATTATTATTATCAAAAGTCAATTAGTCTTATCAAAATCGAGTATTATTATTACCAAAAATCAATTTTTAGTTGGAGGTGTAAAGTGATTTTAATGTTATATTTAATCATGTTCCGGTTTCATTATTATTAATCAAGTTACTTATTAATTTATAAAATTATCCCTTGTATTAATTATCTATTAATTTGTTAATTAATTAACTAATTATCATCATCCACTATCATCCCCTATCATCGAGGATCAATTCATTCTCTACCAAAAGTAATTCATCATATCACATGCCACTCGGCTTTGTGAACTAATTCCACCACAAATTCATCAAACTTATATCTTCACTAGTCGCAATGGCTGCTGTCCAATGACGCTATCTACTTTCTAATGACCTTTTTCTTTTGAATTTTCGTAACACTTCATTTCATTAACCTTAATTATCACCAAACTCCTACTGTAAGGAATATGCTCACTTAAACAACTCTTTGATTAACAGATAATGGCCTCCATCAGCCTTCCTAATCGATCAAGCTACTAAATATCGAAGAAATATTTTCAGTTTCATTTTTATATTAGGATAGCAACATGATAATATCCTCCACAAATACGATGTTCTAAACCATCGAACTAAGACTTGTTCGCACCCGTAATTATAATGCATGTCTACCCTTTCTTTGGACACAATTTAGCATTCCTCTGTTCATGCGTGTTTATGTTTCATTTTATTGCAAGCTTACAGCTCTCGAACATTGCCCTCGCCTGTGACCTATTCACCATGGGCCACCCGCGAGGCATCTTACATTTTCAATCCCACTGCTTTATCGCAATATACAGGGTCTGTCCTGAAAGAAGTCGGACTGAGTCAATTAAAAACAAAATATTGACAGAAATGTAATACACGCTCAATATTCTTCAAAGTAGGACCCTTCTGCATCCACTCTCCGCTGTCAGAGGGATTTCCTACCCTCGTACGCTTTCTGGAAGGCAGCAACTGGAATGCTGTCGAGCTCCCTCGTCGCGGTCTGTTACAACTCACGGAGCGGTGACGATGTCCTTTAAGGGGGCCGGTACAGTAAACCACCTTCAAATGTTGACATTTTAAATAATTCTTATATCAGCTCCTAATACAGGGTGTATTTGATATGATGGAAGTCCTCTACACTGGTGATAGAAGATGGTATTCTAAGCAAATATCTTCATGAAATTAAGTCGGATCTTAATTAGTGTAGGTGGAAATAAATCACAAAAATCGTCGGTCAATGTCTTGGAAACGGGCTTTCACTTCGTTCCCCTCAGCAGCAGAGCTGACTTCTCCCCGTCACCCTCCCCTCCTACGCTGAGGAATGTTGACCAGAGTCTGCAGTTGAGTGACCTCCTCGCCTTGTCTGCCAATGACATTGAAATACACAAACCGAGCCTATGAACAGCTGATTCACACCTTCATGGGGAGTGGCAACATGACTAGTGATGATGGATCTGTCTAGGATTTTGCCAGCTTCATGGACTATGCATAGAAAATAGAAATAAAGATTTGGTAAATTAATTTAAGGAACTGTTGGTCTATCTTTGTGTGAAGATAGTGCAACAACTCTAATAAACATATTAATAATAGACTACTAATAATAGTAATAATAGGCTTTTAGACACACTAACTTCTTTTATGTTTCTTTTTGGTATGTCGAGTTGCCAGACTTTAATGTACGTAGGATTTCTTGTATGTGCCATAAAATCCACGGAGATGATCATATTAGATCCCATTCATTTACTACATGACTGAACGTAGATCGCACCCTCGGGAAGGTTAGCACTCTACCACCAGAACTACACATGCTGACTCTTATTATTATTATTAGACTATTATTATTATTATTATTATTATTAGACTATTATTATTATTATTATAAAATACTGTATTATAACAATGTATTTGTATTTTATTTTCATTTTCGTGTATTTTCATATGTATTTACATTGTTGATGGACCAATAAATCAACCCTACTCCCCCCCCCCCCCCTTGTCCAGTTAATGGCCACCGGAGGGCTGGAGATGGGATGGGACAATTCACAATATGAACATGTGGTACGGTACTAGTATCAAATCTTGGAAGTAGTTTTCCATGGGTTCCCACTTCTACCCCAGGCAAATGTCGGGATTGTTCCTAACTTAAGGCCACGGCCGCCTTCTTCTCAATAATCATAACCGCTGGCAGTGCAGCCCATGAAGGGCCTAGGCCTACCAAGCGACCGCTGTCCAGCCATTTGGCCTGCAGATATTAGGGTGACTCGTGGTCAGTGCATCGGGTCCCCTCGGCCATTAATCTTGATTTTCCTGACTCGGGCACTGCCTCACTGTCAGACAGCTACTCAATTGCCCTCACGAGGCTTAGTTCACTGCGTTCCAGCCCTCACGTCAGTTTCTAATATCCCTGATGGAGCCAGGAATCGAACCCAGGCCCTCCAGGTGAGAGGCAGTTGCACTGCCCCAACACCACAGGGCCGGCGCCTTCTTCCGAATCCTCACCTGAATTACAAATACCCACATTACTACAGAAACCACAAAACACAGGTTATCACACAAATTCTACCAACACCCAGCTACATGGGGCTAAATGACCAAAATCGCCAAGCCTCTCAAACAAAACATCAAGTATTTTACTTCCGTCCTAAATGCCTAGTTCTGAACAGACTACGGGCTGTCGGAATTTTGTCACACTGCATTTCATTAAGTGAATGTTTTTAGTATTTTCAGAAACTAGCCAACAGAAGGTCCGACACGGACGCCAATGATACATCAGGGCTGAGTATCGAAATTATTTTATACATGAACATCAATCAATGAATTCCACACTTACAAAGTAGGCTACACATTACTACCGGTCCTAACGTCCCAAACCATTGCGTGCGTTGTCAACAACAACAACAACAAGAACAACAAGAACAACGGCAATGCACATTTTCTTACGAGACGGTAGAGCTCATCCTCATAACAGCTGATAGCCTACCACCCCTCAAGTCAACCGGTAAGGTCAATGCCCCGATTACGTAACAACTTCCCCTTCGCACGTCGTCTCTCCTGGCTCCGCCTCGTTTACCCCAGCCTGCCGCACCACTTTCTGCCTGATTAGTTTCTGAAATAACTAAAAACATTGACTTTTTAATGATTAATTATCAATTTCAAGATAGGTGACAAATTTTTTACCTAGGAAGCTTAGAATAGTCTCTTCTATCACCAGTGTAAAGGACTTCCATCATATCAAATACACCCTGTATATGTACAGGAATGAAACTTTCTAAATAAAGCATCCTATATCTTTACTAGTAAGCACATATCTCAGAATTGATATTAGCATTATCAAACTCGCTAATTAGTTATTCAAAATGGCGACTGTTTGCGTGTCGGTGCTCAGCGTTATATTCATAGCCGGACCATTTATCAATATATTAGCGTTCTGCTTTTTTTAATGTTCTGTTAAAGGTTACAGCTACAAATCTGACCACTTTCAGAACTATATGTTCAAAATTAGTATTTTTAATTTTGTGTTACTTAAAAATTGTATATTTTGGTCAATTTTTGGGAAGTAAATAATGTTTTATCCCAATAATTATCAACCTTAGGAACATGAGTTTGGTCAGTTTTGTAGTCTCCAACACTTAGAACATTAGAGAAAAGTATCATTGTAATACAATGAATAATTTAGGAGTTACAAGGAAAACGGATTTGAAAAATATAGTTTTGAGACAATTAACCGCAAAGTACCGCAGAGCCTATGCAATGTCTAGAATTTTAAATCATAACTCCTAAACTATTGCAGACATAATTCTTTCACCAAAATGAACTAGAGTGAGGCTGTACATTAAAAAAATACATTGAAAAATCGAAATTTTGAAGGTGGTTTACTGTACCGGTCCCCTTAAGGGTTGTTTTGAGGTGGGGGAAGAGGAAAAAGTCTTCTGGGGCAATGTCGGGACTGTAGGGTGGCTGAGGCAGGCTTGCGATGTTGCGTTGGGCCAGGTACGCCAGCACGTGGAAGGCTGTGTGGCGTGGCGCATTCTCGTGATGGAGCCGCCAGGAGTTAGCGATCGCTGGGCGGACATGGACGATGCGTTTTCTCAGCCGTTAATGGATCTCCACGTAAAAACCTTACTCTGCGGTCATTGTCCAAAAAATTCTTCACTCTTGCCACATTTTAATCAGGTTTGGTGCTCGAAGGTCGTCCTGAACGTGCATCGTCTTCAACTTCCTCTCTCCCCTCCTGAAACAGCTTGTGTCAGTCAAAAACACTCAATCTGCCCAAGGCGTTATCACCGTAAGCCGCCTTGATCATATCGTGAGTCTCTTTCCCGGTTTTGCCGAGCCTAACACAACATTTGATGGCATAGCGCACTGTTTCAACAGACGAAGCATGACGCAGCGTGACGAGTGCACTTGCGGAGGTTATGGAGACGAGCGATTTGTACTCCACTACAGCTGAGAACCAACTGTGTGGCTGGCTCCCAGCCTTCCTTACACCCCCTCGACCAACCCCAGGCGGAGAAGCCGCGGGCAGTCCGCCCGTCTGTGCGGCAAAAATCCAGTCCGACTACTTTCAGGACAGACTCTGTAGCTCCCTTTTAAACTCGGGCACAATCTGCTACCACAAAGAAATGTTGCGTGCTCCCTGGCATCTGTTTACTGATAGGCCTACACTTCCTACTGTACTGAACTTAAACATTTTACAACTAAATTATGGTAATCCTACATACAATGTCAAGGTGTAATGAATTTTTGAGGCCCCCTAAGGCTAGATCCAATGTGACTGTTGGGAATTGACTTCCAACTTGACCACAGATGGTGCCACCTCCCAAGCTCCATAGCCCTTGCCATTATGTTGGACTGCAGTGTGTGTGTGTTATATCTGTCCCTCACTGCTCTTTGTATTTGTTACTCTGTATTCTGTGGTGTGCAATACAAGATGGCGAGTTTAGAATAGTGACCAGTGTGTGTTGTCTGTTTTACACCTCCCTATCCCTCAACAGTGACCACAGGTACAAATAAATAAAAAAATCGCAGGCATGGACTCACATATTACAGCTGGGTTATATGGGTCTCGAAGCGAAGACCCCGTGGTTTCCGCCATCATCTGCCACGATCTCTAGGCTTCGTCCTTGGATCATGTTCCATTCCTCCTCCTTCAGAATGGGACCTAGGGCATTATCCTACCCTCTGGTGGAATGTAATCTATGTCGTAAATTAGCCAGGGACTGGTAAAATGTTCAGGATTCGATCTCTTTTGTGAAGCACAGAATTTAACTATCGTGCTTCTACTCACTGTATTCACTGCCTTTACACTTGGCAGGTTTTATACAAAAACAATAACCATGCACTCCTTCTTCCACACAGAATTTAACTGAGTGCTTCTGCGCTCAAACCAATTTTTATAGGCCACTTTGCCAAAAATCACACGTACTCCCGTGCTCATGAAAAAGTATTCAAATCAAGAATTGTGACAGTTTATAAAGGAAACCTTCACGTAATTGGTTAGCTAGTTATTTCAAAGGACCATATTATGGCACTCTGCGAATACACGAATCCATACGTCAAAATGTCCACTACCGTGAAAGATTCCAAACTTCAATCTTTCAAGGAAAATATTCTATCCACTGTGTCAAGCACTCAATTACTGTTTTAAACGTTCCTCTCCACACGGTCAAAACTTTTCCTTCCCTTGAGGAAACACTCGACTCCCTTTTGAACTTAAGAAAGATCTTGAAAAACGGGTACACGACGCGCTGTTCACTACTGGAACACGTAACGTATGCGACTAATGGCTGACGCTATTGCCGACCACCCTGTGACGTTGTAGTGACCAAGTTACTGTTGTTATTCGTCATTCCTCCCTTCTGGATTTTCATAAATTTTCTCATAAATCCTTATATATCTTTTGCATATTTTTCACACAGTAATTCCCCTTTTCTCTTCCGCTAAATTTGATAGTCGTAAGAATGCTGGCTTCCAGCCTAGGTAGGTTACCTACGTCACGCGCTCAAGTCAATGGAGTGCGTTCAGAATCTCCTTCTGGTAGTGTTTTCCTTTTCCACGATTTTACCGTCTCAAAAATGAGAGTCCTGTCTCAAGGACAAGTATTAATACACTAAGGAGTAGGAATGGGGAAGAATAAAGGGGGAGCACGTCAGGGTTAGAACATGTTAGAGGGTCATAGCAGAGCATAATTGCCTGTTGTTCTTGTTTGATTTGATGTGTTTGGACATCGTCGTGATTTATCCCCGTGTACTTGGCTGTGTGTGTTTAATTTTGTCAGATAACTTGTTTTAACATGTTGGCTGCATTTAGTGTGTGTATTTGTAATTCAGGTGAGGGTTGGAAAGAGGGTGGTCCTTGCATTAAGCTATGAACCATTCCCACATTTGACTGGAGTAAAAGTGGGAAGCCACGGAAAATCACTGCCAAGATATCTGAGGTGGAAATCAAACCCACCTTTTCTCGGTTTTGCTTCAGAGGCTGTGTGTACCCTGTTCCAGCCCTCAAACAAGAATTAAATTTCACGGTAGAAGCCGAACCTCTGGGGTGCCAGCAATGAATACTAGCCATTACACCATGGAGTGGTCGGAATAGTACTAAAAGTTCTGCTATTTTTTTAATATCCTCGTGATCCTTATTTTCTTTGATGTTAACGGATGAAATCTCCATTAAATCATATCCATGAGGTACACCTACTGTTATAATCACGTTATTTTTAGTTTAAAATATACATCAGTGCCGTTCTTGTCATCGACTTCATTCGCCTCGTCGATATATCGTTGCTGCCGAAATATTTTATACCTTCTTCTGATTCCTCCAAAATTTACTCATGGGTGCACCTGGATAAAAGTTTGCCGATGCTGCAATTTCTTGTTATGGATATCACCAGCGATACCCCTGGATTGAAACTCTCCCGGGAGCTTTGGATTTAGGTATAGAGAGAGTTACCGCTATTGAACAGCGTTTTCTGTTCCTTGTTTTCATAATTGCTGAAAATTCTCGCCAGTCCTGCTTCTTGAGAACAGTGCATTCGATTACGATGAATTGGTTTCTTGTCAGTATAACTGGACTTACAGGGGATGGTTTCAGATTTATCCTCCAACCACCTTCAACAACTTTACACTATGATCGCGAGTCGTCCACAGTGTGGGTAGGTTGGCCTCGTATCGATATATCTAAAGTTATTTAGACATATATATATATATATATATATATATATATATATATTCTCTTTTAATTCCTGAATGTCCTCTTGTAATAAAAATATAACAATTAGAATATTTTCCCCACATATGCTACAGACTTTGGAAGTGTCACGGTGCAGTTCCACTGTAAAGCTAATTTAACTTACGTCATAACACGAATTGATCTCATCGCAGGTAATGCATATCCAAAACGGTCTGTTCCTTTAGAAGTTATTGAAATCAAGTATTTTATATTTAACCACATTGATTTAGTAGAGAATACTTTTGCACGCATTTCTGTCATACAACAATTATTACTGTACAAATTGAATAACAACCGAGACCAATCAACATGAACTACTGACACAGACACCTTATTAAAACCTTCCAATTGGAACCAAAATTGCTCTCCATTCAGTCATCTGAAAAGTCTACATACAGAGATATATGTAGCTCCGGAGCAAATTCTGTGGTATGTAAATGTTCGAAGCCAATTTTCATTGTTACCTCTGTAATCTAATAACAGAATTACTTTTTAGTCCCTATTTTAAATTGCTTGTGGAATAACACTTATCTAATCAACCTGAAAAGAATTTTAGTTGCATTTTAATTTAGCACATGCGTGTTGACTAACTGAAAACCAATTTCTTTATCTAATGCTTTGAGTTAACTGGCCAACGTTCCAATGAGCAGGATAATGCTAGTGATTGGCTTCTGCTATCTTGCCTTAAGTGATTCTGCGTTCATCTTAATAAATAGGCTACATCCTTTAGTTTCGATTGTCCGCCTCGTTGCGTAGTGGATAACACTCTAGGCTGTCACCATAGAGTCCCGGGTTCGATTCCTTTGCAGACCAAAAATTAGTTCTGGTCTGAGGGCTGGAACAGTGTATACTCAGCCTCGTGAGGTAAAAGTGAAAGTAAGTGGGTTCGATTCCCACCTCAGCCACCTTGGAGGTGGTATTCCATGGCTTCCCACTTCTACTCCAGACGAATGCCGGGATGATTCCTAAATTAAGGCAACGGCCAACTCCTTCGCAATCCTTATCTGAATAACAAATACACACAGCAATACAGCCATGTAAATAACACACATTCAGAAAAACTCCTCAAACACACATACACTCAAGTACACGGGGCTTCATGTCCGCGATATCGCAAAGCCCCTAAATGAATCATCAACAACAACTGTTAGATTTCTGAGTTTCTCTGAGATTTGGCGTGATCGGCACAGTACCTTGATGCTGGAACCCAGAATGTTTACTGATTGGGGAAAGCTAATGACGCTACTGTGTTTCATTAAGGATTCATTGTTATCCTTCAAACGAATTGCAACTTAAAACACAACTAGTTGAAACCCGTCAAAACATGACGGCCAATGGGAAAATATTTACTGAGGAATGTTCTTATACAGGGTGTATTTGATATGATGGAAGTCCTTTGCACTAGTGATAGAAGAGACTATTGTAAGCTTCCTAGGTAAAGAATTTGTCACCTATCTTTAAATTGAAAATTTATCATTACAAAGTCAATGTTTTTAGGAATTTCCGAAATTCTTCAAACAGAAGATGAGGCAGCAGACTGGGGTAAACGGGGCGGGGCTAGGTGGGGCGATGCGCGGAGGAGAAGTTATTACGTAATCGGAGCGTTGACCTTACTGGTTGAGGGGAGGTATCAGCTGTTACGAGGAGCGAGCGATAACCGTCTCGTAAGAAAGTTTGTATTGCTGTTATTGTTGTTGTTGTTGTTGAAATTGCACGCAATGTCTTGGAACGTTATGACCGGTAGTATTGTGTAGCCTACTTTGTAAGTGTCATTGCCGTCCGACACTTTAATGAAATACAGTGTGACAAAATTCCGACATCCCGTATTCTGTTCAGAACTAGGCATTTAAGACGGAAGTAAAATACTTGATGATTTGTTTGAGAGGCTTGGCGATTTTGGTCATTTAGCCCCATGTAGCTGGGTGTGGGTAGAATTTGTGTGATAACCTGTGTTTTTGTGGTTTCTGTAGTAATGTGGGTATTTGTAATTCAGGTTAGGATTCGGAAGAAGGCGCCGGCCCTGTGGTGTTGGGGCAGTGCAACTGCCTCTCACCCGGAGGCTCTGGGTTCGATTCCCGGCTCCATCAGGGATATTAGAAACTGACGTGAGGGCTGGAACGCGGTGCACTAAGCCTCGTGAGGGCAATTGAGTCGCTGTCTGACAGTGAGGCAGTGCCCCAGTCAGGAAAATCAAGATTAATGGCCTAGGGGACCCGATGCACTGACCACGCGTCACCCTAATATCTGCAGGCCAAATGGCTGGGCAGCGGTCGCTTGGTAGGCCTAGGCCCTTCATTGGCTTCACTGCCAGCGGTTATGGTTATTGAGAAGAAGGCGGCCGTGGCCTTAAGTTAGGAACAATCCCGGCATTTGCCTGGGGTAGAAGTGGGAACCCATGGAAAACTACTTCCAAGATTTAATACTAGTACGGTACCACATGTACATGTTGTGAATAGTCCCATCCCATCTCCAGCCCTGGGGTGGCCATAAACTGTTGATTTATTGGTCAATCAACAATGTACATACATATGAAAATGCTTGCTGAGCCCAAGGTTGCAGGTTCGAAACCTGGCGCAGTCAGCTGGCATTTGAGGGTGCGCAAATGCGAGGGAGCCGTGTTAGTACATTTACTGGCACGTTAAAGATCCCCTTCGGGGCAAAATTCCGGCACCCCGGCGTCTCTAAAAGCCAGGGTAGTTAAAAGGGACGTAAAACCAATAACATTATTATTATTACATATGAAAATACACGAAAATGAAAATAAAATACAAATACATTGTTATAATACAGTGTTATAATAATAATAATAGTATAATAATAATAATAATAATAATAATAGGATAATAATAATAATAATAATAGGATAATAATAATAATAATAGTCTGATAATAATAATAATAAGAGTCAGCATGTGTAGTTCTGGTGGTAGAGTGCTAACCTTCCCGAGGGTGCGATCTATGTTCAGTCATGTAGTAAATGAATGGGATCTAATACGATCATGTCGATGGATTTCATGGCACATACAAGAAATCCTACGTACATTAAAGTCTGGCAACTCGTCATACCAAAAAGAAACATAAAAGAAGTTAGTGTGTCTAAAAGCCTATTAGGCCTATTACTATTATTAGTATTATTAATATTTTTATTACAGTTGTTTCACTATCTTCACACAAAGATAGACCAACA
Source organism: Meconema thalassinum (assembly GCA_946902985.2). NCBI lineage: Eukaryota > Metazoa > Arthropoda > Insecta > Orthoptera > Tettigoniidae > Meconema > Meconema thalassinum. Next base: position 1,098,144,013 of record OX336389.2, on the reverse strand, counting down.
GTTCCTTAAATTAATTTACCAAATCTTTAGGATTTCTATTTTCTATGCATAGTCCATGAAGCTGGCAAAATCCTAGACAGATCCACCAGCACTAGTCATGTAGCCACTCCCCATGAAGGTGTGGAACAGCTGTTCATAGGCTCGGTTTGTGTATTTCAATGTCATTGGCAGACAAGACGAGGAGGTCACTCAACTTCAGGCTCTTATCAACATTCCTCAGCGTGGGAGGGGAGGGGACGGGGAGAAGTCAGCTGTGCTGCTGAGGAGAACGGAGTGAAAGCCCGTTTCCAAGACATTGACCGGCGATTTTTGTGATTTAATTCCACCTACACTAATTAAGATCCGACTTAAGTTCATGAAGATATTTGCTCAGAATACCATCTTCTATCACCAGTGTAAAGGACTTCCATCATATCAAATACACCCTGTATATATACGATTATATTTAGGCACTGTTGAAACTTTAAGGGCGTCAAAAGATTGCACTCCCGACGTTGCAACGTACTGCTGGCCATGACTGAAAACGTGATGAGGTAAATATTGAGACATATACGATCCAGAGTTTCCCCTTGAGTATTGATTGTGATAAAGTATGCCAAGCGAATTGGAAAATATTGCCTCTTAAAAGGAAATGGTAGTGTTTTTTCGGTTGGTGTTAAATCAAGTCGAAGGATTAGGCCTCTCTGCCTAATTTTAACTGCACTTATTATTTCCAAATCCAAGCAATATGATTGCATTTGGGATCCCTTGGGAAGCGTTCAGATTTATTAAGGAGCATAACTATGTGTCAAGCGTTTGGACTATGTGGAGGCATATCATTTAATTCCCAGAAATTCAAGAATTATGCAGGAAACTGAAATAAACGTAGCCTATTGGGCCCATTTAGCAAGAAATATGCCAATCACAGTATACCAGCGTAGCTCAATTCGGGATTTCGGGGCAGCGGTAAGTTCCCCCACTCTGTGACTCACATATTTTGGATTAATTAGAGGATACACTTGCAAAAATAACAACAAAATCAACTCCTATTTAAACACATTTAATTAATAAAATTAATGGCGCTACAAAACATTTAACAATTTAATTACTGACCCAAATATCAACTGCTTGTTCCAAATGAACAAGGGATCACAAATATAAACAAATATTATATTCAAACCTGTGGTTTCCACATAAACCAGCAATTCTTACTTAGTCTCACTTCCATAAAGCACTAACATTAAGTTTACATAACTCCGAGCCCTTTGGCTCCATGCATTTACATTATTACGGTGTCATTCTTGTACACCTCAAACACTAGCTTTTATATTTTCTTATTTCTCAAAACAAATATATAATTATATTTAAAATCTATGTGAATTATCTAATTCAATATTTTGGGCATGTCCACACATTCAGTTGTTATCATCTCTCTTTATTTCACAAATATATTAAGGTAATCAGAAAATCAATTTGTGTACTCCAGAGCGTGAAGGTACTTGACACAGTCAAAAAACTATAGTTACTCCCGAACTCAGTTGCCTTCAATCAACTCGTGGAATCCCACGTCCATACATTATTACAATAGGGATTGTTATTTATCTCTTATGTCTTAATAGACCATTATCATATAAGAAACTACGATCTGAACCGGCAAACGAAATATCCATCTTTAAGGACCTCGGTTCAACGCCCGGGTCGTTAACAACTTTAAACACTCCTGGTGTATTTATTTCTCTTTCTAACAGCTTACGAGACGGTCTCTGTTCCCCCTCGCTTTTAAAAGAGCTAGTCTCTACTACATGGGGTGCGATTTATGACACGTTAGGGTGGCGGAGACATCCTGTCTGACCCAACATTAGTAGCTTATTTTCAAGGCTTTCAAAACAAACCTTCCCATTCTATCCAGTTCTGGGGAGACCGGGCTTTACTGTACCGTAACATTCAAACAACTATTCTTTGGTTCAAAGACCATTTCCGTATCCTTGGCATTTATTAATTATGAGAGGGTCCTCATTGATTGGGAAGATTAAATACACATACGACGACGGAGAATTACAGGGGCTTTTATCATAAGAAGATCCTGCATTCGAATCTCTTCAGGTGCCTCGGGAACCAATCCCTACAGAGGACTTATACAAAATGCGATTTAGAGTCGGCCGTGGCCCATATGACATACGCTCAATAATACCATATATTAGCTCCCTTTTTAAATACATACACAATGCCTCGTGATATTAATGTCACAAATAGAGGACTTACACAATTATCAATTCACTGCAATCAACTACCCTCCATAAGTAATGTACCAAGTATTTAACCACTACGCTTTCCTAGCGTGACACTTAAATATTATATTTGCGCTCATTATGCGCTATGCATTATTTTAAGCCGAAAATGTCTTCCCAAGAACTGATAAAATCTCTTTAGTAACAATTCATATTATTTTTATTCACATATTAATCTTTCCGTGGTCGATAAATCGCTCCCTGTTTTAAAATATTCCATTGAACCTCATCTTTTACACATACGTTAAGGCTTAACGTTCTTATGTTCATATCAATTTATTTGATTTTTATTTAACATTTCCATATTTAATTATTATTATTATCTTTATTCTTTAATACAAGCTCAAAAGCTATTTCTTTCATATCTCAACTTTACTTTATTTCAATGTCTTTCATGATAATTAAATGATATTTCGCTTGCTCTTATGACATTTGTTAAATACATTAACCCTTTATTCACCTATTTCCTCTACGGGATTTATTCTTTACATAATTATTCATAATTTCTCTATTTATTTTATTATTGTTCAGACCGTGTTCTTGATTATTCAACATTTATTTATTAAAACACATCCCTTTCACTCCAAAACTCCGGTGGGTTTTGTACACAATCAATTTCTGACACCAAAATAAAAATGAATTTAGTACTTACATATTTTCCAGATCATCCCCTGATCTTAAATCTGGTGCGGTGTTTCATTTTTGGGCCCACTTTGAACTTTTTACACCATATTGAAGGTATTCATCTTACGTAAAAACACAAATAAACATATATCTAACACACTTAATATTGACGACATTTTTATATACTGATGTGTCCCTTTTGAACACATAATAAACACTAAAAATATTATTTAACACACAATCTTGATTATTTTACACTTCACAATGACTCGATCACTAGGCCGTATTTCTGAGCCTTTCACACGTGATCTTCTTAAATTCCCGTTTCCAAGGGTGAAATTTATCCGATGTCGGCTTCCTATTCTGAAGAAGGCGAAAGTCCCGAAACATCTACTGTTCCCTGGAGTTCAATTCTGCTATTCCTATCCTGGATAACCGGCTATCTATCTAGCTTGAACTGCTTGTCTGTAGATCTGTCTATCGATCCTAACGAAAGTCTATATGGATCGAGGTCTCCTCTAAGACCTATAGATTCAGTTTATAGCAGCTAGCACTTCTCGATTCTAGTACTATTAGAATTGTTCGCCTGCTTTCTGGAGTTAATGTTTATAATCTCCTATCTTCTTTATTTGAACTGTTTTAACACTCCTACGTTCGAACCTTATTCTGTTCTTCCTTTTTAGGTTTCTTCAATTTAAATAACAGTTTATCTGTCTGGTACGATACTTCCGTACGTTATGATCTATTCGTTCGTACATTTAACGACCTATCGCCTTTAAGTCCGACGTTCGCAGCCTGCTATGACTATATCTTGCGAATTTTCACTTTAACTTGTATACAGTCGGGCCTAAATCCTATAATTAGGATTTTCCTAATATTTCACTACGGCGATACTTTAAAATTTTGTCTTGACTGCTCCTTATGGAGGCAAGCAAGTCGTTACTACTGTGACGCCTGTGGCTATCGGATCTTGCTTCGGCGGTGTAAAACAGCGTTTCTCCCCTCAAGGAGTACTGGTAGCTGTTATCGATGTAACGCAGAGTTACGTCCCTTCACGGACTGTCGGAATGACTTCTTCTACGTCGTGGAGCAGCACTTCCCCTCACGGAATGCTCGTAGGACTGCATGTGCTGATATAACTTCACGTCCTCCTGGACGGATTCGTACTGCGTGATGCGTGGCGATACCCCTCGGGCTGTCTGAATACTGCCTCATTGGCTTGGAAACGCCCGAAGCTTTATACTGTTTTACTACAAAAAAATAAGACTCAAGCCTTTTCTGTGGTCAACTTCTAAAATAATGGTGCCACAATTATAAAAATTATACCTTCCGAAAGCTCATCTTCTCAATGTCAAATGATCTTATTGCACCTAAGAATCGATCGTGCAGTTCGGAGATATTAATTAATTTCTCGTCCTCAATTGTGTGGGTGTTACATTCCTTTTGCTCTCTCCCCTCCACAGAGGCTTAGGTAATTCCCCTATGACGTCGTCTTACGTCGGCAGTTTATTTCTGCACAATTATTACATGGTTTCTCTATACTGAAAAATCTCTCATTCAAAATGATTCACTGTGCTATGCTTGTTTACCCATTATTATGCTCGTAAACGTGTTAATTTTAATTATTCCTCTTCTGGTGCATATGCGACGTTGTCAAATTCCAGCAACGTCAGCTCGAATTCCGATTCAGGCTTCTCTTTCTATCACGGTGGAAAGTTCCACTCAGTTATTAATACTCGTGACCAGCCCTCTCTGAAATGTCGAGTGGGGTGATCTCATCTAAGGAACATCTGTCCCTAGTCGCTTGCACAATGTTAAGCTATATTCCTGGCTTAAAATCTCTCTCCGTTCCTTTAAGAAACTATACGTTTCTTTCATTTCTTCCTTAAGGACATGGATTCGACCGTCATGGACCCTATGGCTTATGGGTTCACTATAGGTCTCAATTTTCCTCATCAAGTTTTCAGTCATGGCCAGCAGTATGTTGCAATGTCGAGAGTGCAATCTTTCATCTTCAGTATACAATCTCATAATGCGCGTGTATTATTTGAACTAAGTTACTGGATATAAGGTCAATGACTCATAAGTTGATTACATTGTTCATTTTTTCGGTGTAAGAATCCCTCAGTATGCCTTCCTTCGGAGGGGAAGCAAATCCGGCGGTCCTATGCCTTAGATTTATGACAAAATGCCTTAGATTTATGACATGAAAAAGAATCTTCCACTAACTACAGTACATTTGTGTGAAGCCAAAATTTGTAGGTTAGATTATTTGATAACGCTATATTAGTTCCAAAGTTCGTCGCCAGGTGCTGGCTGCGATGGCATCTAGTATCCAAGTCTGCAGCTAGGTGTCGTGGACGGTAGCATTTGGTAGCAAAAGTAGGAACTACTCTACTTGAAAATTTGATCGTCTGCAGTCGTTACCTGAATCACAGATACACACTAATACAGCCATCACATTATTAACACCGGTTATCAGACAGATTCTACGCATACACCCAAAGTACACGGGGCTACATGACCGCACTTTCGCAGCCCCTAAACTAAGGAACCAACCATTCGTGTAAGAATGCGAACTTTCAGGAAATGTATTATATCCTTCGCAGAAGTAAATGTTTGAGGCACGGTATGCTCATGCGTTGCAAGTTTGGCTGGTAATTCAGTATCACTTGATTATCACCATCCATAGAGAGGTTGTCGCCGTTAACATGTAGCATAAAATCAGAAAATTCCATTTCACCTGGTTTCAATTGCTTGTTTTTATGTAAGTGGCGTATTTTGGAGAAGGGCCAGGAAGAAGAGTTTTTAATATAATTGTGAATAACTCTGTTTGGCGAGAAGCGTGCGACAGACCTGAAGTCTCCATGAAGAATAACTTTCCCACGAAAAGGAATAATATCGTTACGTATCTCTTAGAAGTAGATTCACACACATAAATGAATGAATGTTTGCCATTGGGGTTCCATCCCAAACTATGAGCCGAGCTAATCGAATATCGTCAGCTGGATTTTGAATGTTAGATGTAGGGGTTTTGCAAGAATTCACTTGATTTGCAAATCTGACTCGATTAACTTCTGGAGAGTCTAATATATACAACTGGTCGCAAGAACCGTCGCTTGTAATTTTGGAATATAACGATGAAATGCGATGATGTGCTAATCCATACATTTTTAAACAATATGGACCGTATGCATGTGGCACAGTAACATTGGTACCGGTACCAAATGAAACGAAGTTCATGGCATTGTTGTACTGCCGATTATTATCTCTGAAATTCCTTGAGATATCATCTCCAGTGAAAAATTGTTGCAGCCTGTCGAATATTTTATATTTAGTCAGATCAATTTTACCATTACAACAGCAAAGGTCAAAGTAACCAAGCGCAGATTTCTCGCAAGAGAAATACAGTGCAGAACAATGTTTACATTTGTTCGTTAAGGACCCTACACCGTATAGCATATAATCTGGAATTGCTTCTGAAATGGCATATTTATATTGGATTTTAAAAGTGGCTTCGTATTTTCCTCCGATTTCCCATTTTACTGCGGCTAATGTTATTTTTCGTCAAACGGGTTTATTTATAGTAGCATTTCTCCCCAAATTAACGTCATATTCAATAACACTATTGTGGTCTGCATCAACGCAGCCGCCAAATATTGAATGGCAAATAATACTTCTATTGAAAAAATCAACAGCATGGTTAGATTCATTGTTATGTACTCTAAACAAATAATCAATAAACAATAATATTCACTGATACAATGAAGTTCAGAGACTTTCATTCTCAGGTTGGTTGCTAATGAGAATTCGATGAGACTGATCGCCAAACATAAAATTCTTATAATTATCCCTGCCTGCAACAATTTTTGCAATTTGCTTGCAAACGCAGCTCAGGATGAAGTTCATCGTTTTGAAATAAACAGCACGAAACTGCTCTAAATAAGCAATTTCCATCACCTGTTGTAGGTACAATCCATTGCATTTCCATCACAGTAAATTATGTAAGGGAGCATAGAATCACTTCACCAACCACTGGAATGAGCATAGACTCACTTCGCCAGCCACCGTAATGGAGGGATTATTAGAATTATATGTTCAGTGCATGTCAAAAATCATATTAACACAGGGAAGCACACTATTAAGACTACATTCTGAGCTATCACCCCGGATTACGTGTTCAATCCCTGCTCTGCCAAGAAATTTAATTCTGGTCTGAGGGCTGGAATGGGGCGCACTCTTGTGGCACAATTAAGAATAGCAAGGTTTGATTCCCATCTCAGTAATCTTGGATGTGGTTTTCCGTGGTTTCCCATTTCCACTCCAGGCAAATACCGGGATAGTTCCTATCTTAAAGTCTCGGTCGTCAACTCCCCATTCCCAACCTTAATTACAAATGCACACCTCAATATAGCCATCACAATAACACAGGTTATCAGAGAACATTTTACACACACCAAAGTAGACGGGGCTGAGTAACCACGATGTCCAAGTCCACCAAATGAATTATGTTCGCCAATTCTCTCATGACGGAAGCGATTGCGGCCATTTTAATTTAATAATTTAAAAGTGTATGGCAACGTAAATCGTGGGGAATTCCTTACTTAACGGGAATCATAAGAGTAAAATATGTTTAGACAATGCAACACCAAGAGCAAGAAAGAATAATTGGGAAATAAAAATTAATGTCTGATGTGGGATTCGAACTCTCTCGATAATGCATAATGAAATTTGAAGACTCTAACGCTGGCCCTGAGCCACCTAGGCAATGTGAATAGTGTGCAATATTACAATACTTAAGCAAGTACACACTCAACTGACTGGTTAAGTTCTTCAATACCTCCCTTATTTTATAATTCTATTTCAATGTATATTGTGGAAACATCATAAACAATATTCGGGACCCTTTTTAATTCTCATAAACAAAGATCTCAGTAAGAAGCGGTGGGATGCGCCATTTCGTTCGTGTACAAAAAAAAAGCCATTGAGCGCAAGCCCGGGAGCTACAAATATTATATGTTTCTTTATTAAGGAGAATTCGTTACTTTAGGGGAATTTTTAAAGTTAAGTATGATTTGGCTACGTAATAGCAATAGCAATAAAAAAGATTACGGAAATAAATAAAAAAACTGTCGGAGGTGAGAATCGAACCCCTCCATTTCACGATGCAAAAGTGTCAAGTTCGCAACGCTACCACTGAGCCACCAAACCACTGGAAGAATGACGCAATATTATGTTACGTAAACAATATACTAACTCAACAGTCAGCGTAAGTTCTTCTACATTTCCCGTCTATTATAATTCCATTCTAGTATATATCGTGGAAACATCATAATCTATATTCCCCTCCTTTATAATTCTTGGGCAGTGCCAACGGGATCCAACAACTTCCGCATCGCTGGGAACACGTTGTAAGCAACGGTGGGGACTACATCGAGGGCCTGTGAAACTTGGAACCTTCAAAGTGAGTTATTAATCCAGTTATAATAAGGTGCCAAATTAAAAAAAAAAAACTATGTATTTACATTTTTTAAAATCAGTATGCTAGATCATTCAATTTATTGCATTTTTGTTCTATGTTACTTCAATGGGGAAGAACCTGTGAGCTATCTAATCTTCATGCAGAGCGTATGTCAGCTTGCAACTGTGTTATTTTTAACTTGTCGCCCCATGCCACTCACTGTGGAAGCCGGGGATTGCCCTGTCCATAGCCATATTGCACCACGTGCTAGACCTCCCCCTCCCCCAGCTACCTGGAACCAGTGTTACTCACTCACATGCAGTTCATTTCAGGCACTGTGAAGTGTAAGGCAGTTCTACGATTCCTAAAGTAAAAACAACTACAAGTTATCGTCTGTTGCAGAATTTAAAGATACAATTTTACTTCTGATGGGGGCGTTCTGTTCTGACAACCATGTGGGAAAGCAATCATGGCTGAACAGTGATCTCAAATTACACAAAACCTCAAGGGCAAGAAACATATTGCCGCAGTTTCGCGCCTTCAGAAGAAGTGTTTCGTGATAAACATCGGTCATTTGTGATGGACAACCTGAAGATGTATCTTGTTGTGTGTTGTTATGCTTTAACAGTCGAGGCATAGCATAAATTGAATTAATGAGTACTGGATATTGTTTATATTCACATTAATAAACTAAACAATAATTAATTTTTTTTACTTTTTTGTCACATATTTCAGGCATTTTAATACATAAAAAATAAATATTTTCGCAATTGTTTGCACCTACAAATCCGAGCCCTACTTATAAGTATATTTCTATGACGAAATAAAAAGAACAGCGACTCTATACGTTCACGATGGCCACTGGACGTATTCTTGAAACTTGAATATCATTAACTCACGATATAAAAAGTAAATGATTACAGAATTAACTTAAACGCAAGAAAAGTTCTGTGAAAGCCATCACTTATGGATTCGGTAACGATCAGGGGTTCATTATCAGGTTAAAATATTATGCTCATAAAAATGCATTTATATTGTACACTGTTGTGGCTGAAGATTCGAAACGACTGGGCTCCAACATCAGGTAACTACGAGTAGTTAGATTGAAACTCTATTTTGAGTATTAAACTCTTGAAATTTCGAGTAAACTTTCTTCGGCTTTTCCAAATTAATTGGGGTCGCCGGAGACAACCAGGCTCATTTTGGTTTTGGCCGGGGATTTAAGGCCGGATGCCATTCCTGACGCCGCGTGATTTTTCAGGTGAAAATTCCACCCCGCTGTCACCGGGATTCGAACCACGGCCATCCGGGTGAAGGACGAGCAGCTAAGCCACTGCGCCATCACGCTCCCCTCTCTAGAAATTTCGAGTAGTATACTGTATTAGAGAACAATGTTGACGTAAGAATTGTATATTGACGCTTGCATAACAAACGATTCACATTCAGGGTTTTTGAAGTACTGACATGCTATGAAAATTTAGAGTTTGAAAATTTACGTTAACAATTTTGAAATAACTTGTAAGAGACATTGTGACACATTATAGTATCCTGTTATCCAATAACCAGTGGTGTATTTGGAGGAAGGAGATTTTTCTTACGGATGCTAGAATGTAAGATCCATACTGTAGAAGGTGATATAATATTGAATAGTAAATTGATCCCCATGAGACACTATTGAAATATTTTGAATAGCGTTATATGAGTAGATACACAATGCATCAGAGTTTCTAAATACCCCCGCTCAAGGCTAGTATACGAACTTGCTAGATTGCCCTTCTTATTAGAGGATTTGAGATACTAGTTCTTGCTGCCATTTACGGGCACTTGGAAGAGGTCAGTAGATGATCGAACCCTGAAAGAGAAGATATTTGGATGGAGTTCTACTAAACAAAGGCCATATTGATTAGAGCCTGGTTAGATGTGAACCAAGACTTGCGATATTTTGTCAGCTCAGTAGCATGGCTACCACCACTTCATGTGTAAGATGAAATGCTTCCGTGAACCCAACCCGATGTGCATCTGTGAATTCTGTGATCAAATATGTGAATGCTACCATGTGATTGACTGCACACAACGTGGAAAATCCATCGAAGACTTTTGCACAAGCTGATGAATAAATAAGTTATTGTATATTTTGTAATTTGCATAATTTGTGCGCATTTGTAATTAATATAAATATAGGGCAATTGAAGAATTGTTATTATGTTATTGAGGAATTCGGGCATGGGTGGTTTTTCTATTGTACAATGAATTTATTAAATCACAAAAGTCAAGGATCACATTGAACTACGGAAGGATGGTCACATATATACGCTTTTTATATGCCACTAAGCCCAGCCGGCAGTTTTAAATAATACTGTAATTGTCTGAGTTTAGCATTGAGCCCAACATTGCTAAACGATATCTGGAGATTATACAACTTTGCTGCCAATAAAGAACCGATGTTAATGGTTGAATAATATGATTAATTGACAAAATCGACTTCATAAACCACAAGTAAGAAAATAATCAGATGGAACACGCATTATTGAATAAGATACGTACAATTGGTTGCATTACAGTTAATTGAATTCAGTGTATTTCAAATAAACTAAGCGTAAAATTGGTAGATGAGTCAATATATTTTGAACCAAATCAGTTATTTATTTTCTGGCCATCTACTAAATCATTCATTAACTTTATATGTTACTGTACATACACATCACAAAATCGTTAAATACATTTTTAAAATCTTGCGAAGGTCACTGACCGTGATAGTCAGGCAATGTATTCGGAGTTTATAATTATGTATTACGTTAATTCCTGGTCATGCTCGGGAAATATTTATATTTATGAGGCACGTTATTTGCACAGGGAGAGGGAGTTACGACCCATAATAACCGTATACGAACCACGGGGATCGAGGTAGTAGCATTAGTTCATCTAGCGTTTCAGGTAATTAGGACGCACTTTAACAATTTTACGAGCTCAGATATTTTGGGGAGTGCTTTGTTACAAGAGAAGGACTTTCAGAATAACGTGTTTGTGTTAACATGCTAGGACTTCCGCTGTGATCAAAGTGTTGACCATTTATGTTCTTTAACCTCATCCATTTGATTCCTAAATATCTTCAGCAATTCACTGGATTACTGTTATATTTGCTCGTATAAATAATAGACCTATATTACTTCCGTTAAGAGTCCGTATCATCCATGATACACCACTCCACCATATGATATAGTAATATTGTTGTTTCTATTGTTGTTTTTAGGGGAGGAACAGCAAGGTCATCGTCTTCACCCAACGTAACGTCAATGGAGTTTCTAGAAAAGCTATTAGTTTCATTTCTGAATCAAATAGAGGTGGAATCTTTCAATGATTGGAATCAAATTTTAATTCTTGTGAGGTATGAATTAATAAATGAAATTACAGTTCTGTTTGATGGACATTTCAGGGGGGATTTATACCCCCAAACTCCCCGAAACTATTTTAATTGTATCTTATTTATAAACTAGCATTTAATTTCGTCATCAAAATTAATATATCATCGTGGATAGGAGACTGAATGAAAGAACACTGTGCAATATTAACTTACTCTTTAATATTTCAACTACTCTGTTCTACAGTGCAAGTTAAAATATTCAGAGGTATTTATTTATTTATTTATTTATTTTATTTACTTATTTATTTATTTATTTATTTATGTCTTTTGCAGTGGCGAAGTTAGGGCTCGAGGACCTCTCTTACACTTCAGAGGACTCTCAAATTATATTACTCTACTACATTTGAACATTTCCATACACCAATGTGAACATTTCATCTTTCACGTTCTCTAAAATTAGTATTATTATTATTAATATTATAAGGCTATTATTCTGAATATGATTATTATTATTATTATTATAATTATTATTGTGAAGAAAATGAAAATATTGCTATTACACCTCCCAACGCGATGCTGAGTAATTCAATCACACACAATTCTGACAGTTACAAAATGACCGGATAGGTGAGCCATGCGCAGGAATAATTACCGGTTAATTTGGATTCCATGTATTACATAGTACTCAATCATCCAGGAAAGCGACATGGGGCAACGTAGACTTGACCGCTGGATAAAAAATGCATCCGTCCTCTCTCTCCACTTCCCCCATTCTACCACAGTTGTCTGTTCATTGTACTTCTCATTCACATAGCCTATCCATTGACATGCTCATCCGAACGTGTACAAAGTGTAAAATACCTCTTCACTTCCGTGACGTGACGTGCAAATATTACTCTCATTTCTAGTACAGAAAAAACCTTACGATGATATCGTACCAATCGCTTATCGTTTGTCGATTTTGAATGTGCGTTTTCATTCCTGAGTTATTTGTAGGCTATATGCTCCCACAGAAAATGATGGGATATAAACTTGACATTGTTCTCGGACAACATTTCCATACACGTTATCTTGTAGCTGAATATTTTGAATAGCACTATACCGTGATGACTCGGTAGCTGCGTATTTTAAAATTCAAATGTTCAAATCCTTGGGTTGATAGTCACCAAATTGAGGGGTGGGGGGTTCCCCAAGGTTTCTCGCACTAATAATCGTAGCTTAAGAGTATTATTTACATCCTTCCTCTCATCATAGTCCCCTTTCTCATAAATATTCCTGTTATGCTTCTATCAGTGAGTACTTTCTCTCATCCACAGCTGTTTTTACATCATGCCCTGTTGTCAATTCTAGTAAAATAATCCAATTCCGGGGCTTTTCCCAAATACAATTAAAATTTGAAATATCAATAACTTTGTCAATTGAAATATAACTTCCTCTTTAACAATTACTATATCAGCTCTTCTCTAACAAATTTCACCATTCGAAAACTTTCCTTCTCATCTCACTGAAATACTCGACAATTCAATATAATAACCCTTATTAATAACATCTCTACTTACCAGACTGTAATTTCTATTTAGTCAAAATTTTCGCCATACATCTTAATCTTATACTTGCAGATTCCTTATTACGTCATCATAACACATAAACATTCGCAAATTCCTCATAGACATTTTCAATATCAACAGATTTATCGTCGTTCATGTTTCCTGTGTTCCTGTGCCGTTCCACAACATGTTCATTGTCTGAGCAAGGACATTTCCAACAGTGACTCATAGTAACTTCAAAACACATAAAACCTTCATTTCATTCAACAATTATTTGTGTTTCATAAAATAGCTTGGACAAATCCAATAAATGGCTCAACACCAATAATATGCCATCAGTCTGATCTTACATTAACGACGCATCGAATATTTAAGATATTTAGTGACATCGTGTACATCTACTAAATAAAATTTCACCTTACCCATAGTTACTTTCTTGACTAAATATAAACTCCTATAGCATCATGTCATTCCTTCGAACTTAATATAATCTCTCCCAAATAAGTTCCACTCATGATAAGATACTATCAGAAACATTCTGACTTCATAATCAATCCATAACATCATATTAATCTCATCTCCTCTTTGTCATCATTTGACCTCACCAACAATATTGGTCAAAATTGAAATAACTATTACATTCTTATTTCATGAATTCAAAAATATCATGACTTTAATAAAAATATTCCATGACTTTTAATAAACTCGTGTCATAAGTTGCATCAAATTACTTCATTATCTATACTAAAATAATAACGCTGAAGAGTTTGTGTGTTTGTTTGTGTGTTTAAATGCGCTAATCTCTGGAACTACCAGTCGGATGCGAAAAATTCTTTTTTATATGATAGATTCAGGAGGAATAGTTTAGGCTATGTTAAATTTCGAACAGACCACTCCATTCCCTGCATTTTGGCCCTTTGGCACAAATCTACACCGTTTCACCGATCAGAACCAAAATTTGTATACATACCCTTGGGAACCCTGCGAGTAACACTGTCTGCATGAAATTTATGACAGATTGGTCCATTCCCTGCATTTAGGCCCTTTGGCACAAATCTATACCTTTTCACCGATCTGAACCAATATGTGTATACTTAGCATTTGGAATCTTACGAGTAACACTGTTTACATGAAATTTCGGACAGACCACTCCATTCCCTGCATTTATGCCCTTTGGTAAAAATCTACACCGTTTCACTGAACTGGACCAAATTTTGTATACTTACCCTTTGGAACCATGCGAGTAACACAGACTACATGCAATTTTGTACAGACCACTCCATTCGCTGCATTTAGGCCCTTTGGCACAAATCTACATCGTTTCACGGATCAGAACCAAAATTAGTATACACACCCTTTGGAACACTGCGTGTAACACTGTCGACTTTACATTTCGGACAGACCACTCAATTCCCTGCATTTAGGCCCTTTGACACAAATCTACACCGTTTCACCAATCCGAACCAAAATGTGTATACTTACCCTTTGGAACCCTGCGAGTAACACTGTTTACATGAAATTCCGGACAGACCACTCCAACCCCTGCATTTATGCCCTTCGGCACAAATCTTCACCGTTTCACCAATCTGAACCAAAATTTGTATATTTACCGGTACACTTTGGAAACCTACGAGGTACACTGTCTGCATGAAATTTGGGACAGACCACTCCATTACCTGCATTTAGGACCTTTGGCACAAATTTACACCATTTCACCGATCTGAAGCAAATTTCACATACTTACACTTTGGAACCCGACGAGTAACACTGTCTGCTTGAAAATTCGGACAGACTACTCCATTCCCTGCCTTTAGGTCCATTGGCACAAATCTACACCGTTTTACCGAGCTGAATCACATTTTGTACACTAACTCTTTGGAACCCTGCGGGTGACACTGTCCACTTAAAATTTCAGACAGACCACTCAATTTTCTGCATTTAGGCCCTTTATCACAAATCTACACCGTTCCTCCTAATTGCACCAAATTATACATACACTTTGATACCCTTCTGGTAACACTGTCCACTTGATATTTTGGACAACGCTCTCCATTCCCTACTTTTAGAATAACGCACAAACTGAACTTGAAAACCATGTATTAAGGCCCTAGAATCATTCAAGTCCGTAGTAGTGTAACTGTAAGAGTATTTTAATAAGTCTATTGTTGACTGGCGATTCGGGCTTCATCCTGTCGCCCTTACAAGTGGTCTGATGCAGAATTGCGAAAATAGTTAAATCTTGCGCTGCTTATAAATTGCAGTCACGGGGAGTAATTAAAGCAAAAATATTTATTTTGCCCCTTAAAACAGTTATCATCATGAACATATTATGCCTCTGTATAAGATATGGTTTTGGTGCAATACATTGAGGTTATCATCTGCAATAAGCGTTGGTGCATTCACATTACCGCAATTTATTCCGAAAGTTATCGTTATATGGCCATAAATGATACTATTGTTACCTCAGGAGCTCGGGACAGCCGATGTTTTCCTAAGTGTTCTGTTTTATTTCCTGTGGCGCTACGCGACAAAAGACGACACTATTGGTGTCTATATTTCTAACAATGAGAAATAGGCCCTAGGCAGTGTCTTTTATTTCCCTTACTCCTCTTTATAATCGTTTTAAGAAATGTGTTTGTAAATTACATGTGTCAGTGCTGTAGTTCTTAAATAGCCTTTTCCCTATTCATTATTATCATTATTATCATTAGGGAAAAAGTATCTAAATGTTACGTCCATTATACTGTACTGCTTATCTCCCTCACTACAACCACCACCACCACCACCACCATCACCACCACCACCACCACCACAAAAGTCGGGCACTACTGCTAGTTATTAAATATTACTAAAGTTTATATTCCTTAAGATCTAACAATGAGCGTTAATAAACCATCAACGAATAAAAATAAGACAAATTGACATTCGTTCACTGTTTTTATATTAAAACAATTACGAGCCTTACAGTAGTCGCATATGATGTGTAACATCTGACATAAAAGAATCCTCACGTGAAATTGTTGATACACTGGTATTTTATACTATTATTGGCACAAATATTAATCTATTGTAAAAGGGAGTGTTTTACAGATATTGTAGTTTATAATACGGAACTCATTTTATTAGATGATTTGTAGCTTCCACCAGCACTAGCCTAAATAAAGAATACGATATGTGTCAACTAGATTAATAGACGCAACACCGCTCATAAATTTAAATTCCTTATAAACAGGTCCTCTTCATTCACAGACCAACACGTAATTTCATATGGATTCTGTTAAAATGAGTCATATTGATATGATAAATATCGTTTAAAATGATAATCTGGTAGCCAAAATACCTACCCCGTCCGGGATTCGAACCCAAGATCTCTAGATTCACAATCATAAGCACTAACCCCACGGCTACTTCGACTACGCAAATATTGTGCACAAGATGGTGACTTATTTCCATGTTCCAATAACACTGCATTACGGAATTAAGTTTCATTTATATTTTGCTTGTTTCGATAATGTTCCTGCGTGAAATTGAGTTTAAAATGCCTTATGAATAGGCCCTCTTGTGAGTAAAGAGAATGTATTCAGTAATAGTTCATGAAGGCCTGCTCAATTCTCGTATAACCACTTTTTCTTCTTTTCTTTTCTTAGTCGTTTATGCTCCAGGTTGGTGGAACCCACGGACTCAGCGAGGGAACTCACCACTACCGCCTCGACGGGCAGTGTCCTAGAGCTGGGAACATCTAATCGGAGTGGATACAACTGGTGAGGTGTGATTGGCACCTCACCCAGGCGGCCTCACCTGCAAAGGGAACAGGGGCTTCATGTGGGAAGGTAATGGATGGTCAGGATGGATAGGCAAGGAAGATGGAAGGAGGCGGCCGTGGCCTTGAAGAAGGTACTGTACCCGAAAATCCGAAAGTAGCCTGTTGGAATATCCATTGCCCCATCTGGATCGCCTATTTCTATCAGCACCGGCGAATTACTACATTAGAAATCGCTCTCAACATGGCCATTAGGGATTTACATACAGCAGTTACAAGAATATTGTGGATCAACAACATACTAAAAGGGGCACACCTTCCTTTACTTACCTTCTTGGGGACTGGGAATTCAGCTTCGCCTACAATACATCCACAATACTCTAGTTCTTATATTTAAAATGAATCACACGCCAACAACAACAAATAACGAACTGAATAAAATGTATTAACAATGGTGTAAACTAATCCAGTATAAACAAAATAACAATAAACTAATCTAACCATAAAAGAAAAGAAAAACAACACAATCATTCACTCTTCCTTTCTACTATACATCTTACTACATTGCTGTGTAAAAATAAAATATGAGCATACAATTCATGGCTTGTTTTAGGCCTACACTGCGTAAAATGAAAACCGTTTAATGAAGGCTCTTACATTCGTGGCATTCCTGACACCTGATTTCATTCACTAGCCCACGTTTGGAGAACGCACGTGCGCTAGTTGTTTCATCAATGAAACACTAGCACCACGCTGCACTCGGAACTAAATACAATTTATACAAGGCGGTGAGTCTTCACCTGTTCATATAATGTCACACCGCTCTCCAACTCTAACGGTGAATCATTCTAGCCAGCCCACATTGAGACTGCTTTTGAGTGCGTTTATAATACACGTAAAACTAACATTTAGATCATACAAAAATGCACATAACTTCAATGTTTCTTTAACAATCATTCTGAAAATTTTTATACACTCTTTCATTCGCACCCCGTATTGTTCTAGACCAATCCGGTTCAACAATTACTCTTAACAATGGACAATCATTCATACCAAAAACATTTGCTCATAAAACACACGCTATTCCAAAACAATTGATTAATAAATCCTACTAAATTATTTAACTAATTAAATCATTTTCGAAAAAATATTTACATGTAATATGTTCATAATAATATATACTATCTAGTGTTGCTATCACAATACTTTCGATATTCTGGCTTCTCGGTTACAATACTACTCTCAATTAATTATATACACTGGTTTTCCACATAACCATTCTCTAACATTCCGTAGTTTTGATATACTGCTTACACATCGTCTTATATAGGTTTCATTACATTGTCGGTCTAATACAGTCGACTGACTAAGATTAGCTGTACGTAATTACATAACTTCGGGTTTAATAAAATTTAATAATTGTATTATAGACATGAGTAGACAATCGTTCTCTAGTTGTATTTCCGCTAAAATCCTCCTGTCAACACAGCTAAATCGTTACCTCACATGAACTGAACTACTTGTATACAACGGCTCTTATCATGATCCATGCCTTTTTATCAAAGAACAACAATACTTTGACTTCCCTTTAAAATGCGGAACCTCCTTCGCACGAGCATTCTTCATAGCTCTACAAATCCTCATATAACAGTATATATGGCATAAACAATTACCATCCACTATGTTAAACAATAACCAAAAACGGATTAATTGTTATTAACATATCTTCTGTAGGAACTTCTCTCAAATAATGGCATGACCCTCAGTATCATTCCACATGACTACTGGTCTACAATTATACATGCTTAAGTTCTTCAAACGAAACTTCCAATTGTAATGAACGATATTAGACTGTCGTGATTGACCTCCTAAAGTTTACTCCACAAGAAGATAATTAACTGTTAACTCGTCTGTCGCAAATACATGTAATAAAAATAATACTCCTGTCTCATCTCACTTATCAAGCTTTAAATTGTTTATCGTTGTAATATCAGGTCCACAAAATGACGTGATGTTACACAAATAGTGTAAGTTAACACACATGTTATTTATAGTATCAAATAGAATTCAATCTTGACCGGGATAAACTAGCTTTGAATTCCTAGCCAAAGATTTGAAAAATCTTCTATCAAAAGATATTTCCTCTAACATATTAAATGAACAAAGCTCTCAGCTTTACAAATAATAAGTAGGTTTGTCAACGTCGTAATGTTTTCCACTCTACCCAAAGAATGTTTATAGGGATTAAGACTTCGGTCTTATCAAACGACTAGTATTTCTTAGATCGTCGACAATTTATGTACAATAATGATGTAACAATATTATTCGATGTTTCTTCTGTTCTTGAAGTTTGATGTCGTTACATCAAAGTGCTCAAATTAAATTTAATAAAAATTTAATTTGAAGCTATGACAAAATGTCAGAATACTTGGTTTAAATAAAATTATTAAAATTCGAGAGTCGAAACGACTAGTCTTCTTTGAGGCAATATGATTCCTCAAACAAAATTTTTAATGTCAGTTCCACAACTGATCCGAAGAATAAAATTGAAAAATAGGTGAAAGGCAATCATCTCCTAAATAATCTTGAAGCATAAAAATCTACCACACATCTGAAGTGTAAAATACATAAGAACACTGAAATACATGAAATGTGAAAATATGGAAATATGGAGTAAGATCGTTGGCTCAGGATGTCACTAATCAAGCTCTATAGGCTACTAAAAATAAGAGACACTGCTACCTTATTTGGACAAAAACTTGAAGATCTATGTAAGTATTCCCACAATACTTTAGATGTTTCCTCAGTTCAAGATACTGAGATGGATCTGCATTCGAATCTCGGATCTGCGACCTCAGAGATAGGAAACGTCCCACTCTGGAATTCACCAACGTCCGCCAGGGCTCGAACGACATCCCTCTGGCAAATTCTTCTGTGTTGCTGGGCTACCCCTAGCATCTTGACATATCTCTTCTGTAGAATCTTCATTCTCCGTCGTAAATATGTATCAGCCTCATCATTGGAATATAATTTATAGAAATATTCATATAAATGGTGAATGAAATATTTCCATTGCTAATTGATGTTACATTAGTGTTCGTACACTGACGAAAATGTACAAGATGGACGGTACACTACGTCTGTATTCAAGAAGACGTTGTCTAACGAAGTTCCATCGTTGTATCTTAACTCCTGTTATCGAATATGTCTCTGGCGCATGACTATTTAGTTCATCATACCAACAATGTTAATTATGTTGAATGAAAGCACTTGAAAAATAATAATAGTCATTCTGATACTGTTTATGTGTTGCACCAATGTTACAAGTTCTTCGCTACTGTTCACTTGAACTGCGTTCGCCAACTTCACGTTGCAATCTAAAATGATATTTAGCTTTATTTCCAACACATTTGAAAATCTGTCTTAACAGGCTTATATTGTCGAAATGGTGAATTTTAGAACGCTTGACTTTTCACAGAATGTAGTATTCAACCTGTTCTTTATATATATTCGCTTAGTTAAATTCAGATCTCAATTATATAAGAGATATAATTAATTCAATGTTCCTCATAACTTCACATAAAATGGAAGTGCGGCAATCTCCTACGTTCCACCTAGCTATCCTCGCGTCTCCACAAGTTGACAGTCGTCGCACTCGGACAAAGCCTTGGGATCTCCGTTAACCCAGTAAAAACACTTCCTCACTCTTCAAAGACTGCTGGAATAAGAACCTCGATTCTTGGATCTCCCCCTCCATGTCGAAATTTTGGCGGCCATATCAATCTCCCACCATAATTTTAGCGCGTAAATTACTAATGCTTATCACTGCGTAGATTAACCGATCTGCGGTTTCTAAAATATAAGTTATAATTTCTTTTAATATTCTCTTCATTACCAAATAAGAAAATCTTCTTCTAAGGGCCTAAATGCATAATTTCATAAAATTAGGCCTATTTAGTTGAAGTCTTCAATAAGACCTCTTCTCAGTGGCTCTGGGCTGGGATCCAATAGCATAATTTATAACAATATTTATAATATTAATTTCCAAACTTGCTGTTGCTATGCCAATTTTAGCCTTCTAGAAGCGTCTATTGTGCAATATATCACGTGATCGGGCTCTCCCACAGCCTCGAGCTTGTAACATTACCCTCCTGTGTCACACTTCCAGAATCTATATTTGCTGGTTAAATTTTATCATGGGGACGGAAAATACTCTCATTTTGTCCCAAAATAATTCAATTTCCGGGGGGCAGTACCATCCCGGCATTTGCCCGAAGACGAAGTGGGAAACCACGGAAAACCACTTCGAGGATGGCTGAGGTGGGAATCGAACCCCCTCTACTCATTTGGAACACCCGAGGCTGAGTAGACCCCGTTCCAGTCCTCATACCACTTTTCAAAGTTCGTGGCAGAGCCGGGAATCGAACCCAGGACCTCTGGGGCGGCAGCTAACCATGCTGACCGCTACGCTACGGAGGCGACCTCGTATAACCACAACGATTATATTATATTGATGACTGCATTACCGTTATGTGGGTTAATATTTGAATAGCCATTGTGCAGAAACATAATACCGGCAATGCCGACTACTTACAAGGCATTTTACCATTTAAATACTGATACGAAGACTTCGAGCATGTACCATGTCATTTGTTTCAATCACTTGACACCAGAGTTCGCATGAGCGTTTTCCTTTCAGTATGTCATATACATTCCACATGGTCGAGAGTACGTCATGGTATCAATTTTCGACACCGCGCGCTCATTTTTTTCTCGTACCACTGCAAGCTGGGTCTTACTACTGCCCGCTGGATCGATTGATCGAGTAGGTAGTGCATCTTATACTTCCGTTCGTTCCACCACTGCCAGCTAGTACACTTCCGTTCGATCGATCGATCGGGCAGGGCATACTTCCGTTTTCCACCACTGCCAGCTAGTACACTTCCGTTCGATTGATCGAGCGGGCAGTGCATACTTCCGTTTTCCACCACTGTCAGCTAGTACAATTCCGTTCGATCGATCGAGCGGGCAGTGCATACTTCCGTTCGATCTACCACTGCCAGTTCAATCGTTCCGATCCACTTCCGTCCCCAATTTTCAAAATCACTCCCACAAAACTATCCAGCAACCGAGCGGAATGATGCTACACATCAACAAGTAGTTCCGTGAATAACAAACTACCCTATTTTCATATATCCTACTGGTCCTACTTAGGACACGAGAAATGAAAACGAGATTTAAAAAAAAATGCACTGTCGCCATTTTTATGTTTATCATAAAATTCCATTAAATTAGACGTCAGTATATTAAGGCTTGTATAAGAATATAACGTGCCAAGTTTCACAGCGCTCGGATGAAAAGTAGCGAGAAATATTCATTTAAATACTTCAATTTCGCTTCGCCGCCATGTAGGTTTTGTGATCACCAGGTTAATGAATGATCCATATGTGAACTTATGTTAATAGCGTCTATCAACTTACAAAATGTCAGTTTGATTGATTTAATAGATTCGTAGATATTGAGGGCCGTAAAAACATGTATTCCATTTGTTTGCAATAATGGTTGTGAATTTGAAATATTGTCTGAAATTATTACTTTGTTCCGTGAGAGTATTGATTTTATAGTATGCGTCCATACATTATGTCTACCTAGGGTTTCTTTTAGTTTCTGTTTCACAAGTTCTCGGTTTATGAGATCAAATGCTTTGGTAAAGTCTATAAAGACTGTGTAAAACTTTCCTTTCCTTCTAGGGCTTCCCATATATTAATTAGTTAGTAGTAGATTTGTTGCAGTCATATATGATCTCCCCTTCCTGAACCAGAATTGAGTGTCGGGGAGATGTTCATCTATTTCATCTTTTATTCCTTCCGTAATTGTTTTTGTGAGTAATTTGAAAGGAATATTTTCAAGAGCAACGCCTCTGTATGTGTTAGTGTCCTATGGGTCTCCTTTTCCTTTGTACAATACGTTTATATCTCATGGCTATATTTGAAATTGATGTCGGTGCTACCAGCTGTTGAAAACCAATAATTGAAATTTGAACTTTAAGTTGGATAAATCAGTAGGAAACCATTTCCACATTGACAAACACATAGAACACAATATGAAAATTAATTTTCAGGAACCCGTACATGACCGTGAACCAACTTGATACTACGCTTCCTGATAAGTTCAAAGTTTAACTGCATGTTACGCAGACACTATCGAATAGATTTCTCCTAAAATTGT
Source organism: Meconema thalassinum (assembly GCA_946902985.2). Taxonomy (NCBI): domain Eukaryota; kingdom Metazoa; phylum Arthropoda; class Insecta; order Orthoptera; family Tettigoniidae; genus Meconema; species Meconema thalassinum. Next base: position 1,098,120,765 of record OX336389.2, on the reverse strand, counting down.
CACATATAGAGTATAGATCAAAGCATTTCAAATACATTTTGAGCAATATATATACGACAGCTCTGCCAACATGATTTTGTACTGTAAAAATTAAAGTAAAAAAAGCTTTGATGCCATTTCTCCGTGTTGCCTTACTTCAATTGATATTGCATCTTTCAGTCGGTCAACAATTCAACAGTAGTTAAGGCTTACTGCCGAAGTGTATCACAACAATAGTAGCTACACATTCAGAGATTAGTTGGGGTAGGTAGACTATCTTGTTGATGGGATAGTCATTTCTATGTTTTACAACATTTAAATTAATAGTTATTTTCTAGGGTCTTTAATACGTTAATAGTTATCAGTAATAGTTACCACACTTACTGAGTATTCTGATAGTTATTCTGAAGGACAGAGACTGCCCGTGGGTGTCACTGTAGGTTTGCTACTGTTTTGTACAGCTATTTGTCTTGTAGATTTAGATCTGATATTACTTGCTTGACGAGGGAAACATGCAATCCCTTAGTTTTCTACATCTTCAATAGTCCATAACAATATATATATATATATCTACTTAGTAAAAAACAAAGTCCCCGACTTGTGTTTTTTACGGGTAAACTCGAGAACCACTGTGTGGATTTTGATGCGGTTTCCACCATTCTGTAAAGGATATCTCGTGGATTATTTCTGTAGAAAATTATTTATTTGTGATCAAAGGAAGCCGAGCAGTAACGATTTCGGTGGAAAAGTAAAAAAAAACCTGGCGTCCGAGCACTTTGTAAGCTTACGCTGGGCAAACTATTAAAAATATATAAATACTATGAGTGTAAGAATTGTTCAGCATGAAAAGTTCTACAAAAAAGTCCCGGAGAGCATATGTCTATCTTCAATACATCGCCCACTATAAGTGTTTTAACGTTTTAAGTTCTTCCAACCATGTCCATTCAAATACTGAGGCAACAGTATACGAGCTATCTAAGGGCGAATCTATCATCCCTGTTACAGCCTAGCTAGCGGGCGAACCTATTGCCCCAGATACAACCAGCAGCAAACCGTTGAGTCGTGTTGAGTTAAGACTTCTGAGAAGGGTGGTTGTGTTTGGAGTTTCCCTGGATGTGCAACTCGGCTTTTCTTCATTTCGCCTGTGAAATTTTCGTTCCGCAAATTTCACAGTCAAGTTAAGATTGGACGGAAGGGGGATTTGTGTTTCATGCACCTCGCCATTCTTAAATTACGTCTGACAAGAATTTGTTGCACATGCATCTCCATGATAATATAATTAATAGGCCAGTCAGTGATTTTAATCCATTATGCCGAGACGTAAAACGGATATTGGTCGTTGTTCATTGACATTGGAAAAAAGTGCTTATCACGTAATGCATTCATAACTGTTCCCAGGTGAAGCCGGGTCGGGTTGCTAGTATATATATTAATCACATAAAATTTAGTTCAGGTTATTTGTGTCGCATATTCCAGTAATAGGAATTATATTGTGTTGGCCAACAGTATCAACTGTAACAAGCATTTCCGTGAAGAACTAAATAGCCTTTTCATATATCCTACATGCGAGAATTTATGTTTGATTGATGTAATAGATTCGTAGTTGTTGAGAACCACATACTATTTTGGATGGTCACATGTTGGATTATTATATATGTAGGCTGTAGAGTTATGTACTATTACATGAAGATCATTGCGTAGGTGTAATATTCAAACGTCAATCGCATGATTATTAGGGTGGGCCGAAAAAACTCTTTTTTTATTTTGAAGTTGTAATAGCGCGGAAAAGTTGCAAATTATATAGATAAAAAAAAAGAAAAGATTTTATCGAAATCGGTTGATATCTTCCGGTCGCGCATAGGACCTAAAGTTAGAAAAATATGAAAAAAGCATCATTTTTGCGATTATTATTTTAATATTTGAATTAGGTGTTTTCGTAATGTAATAGCCTGTAGCGTCTTCAAATAGAGCCTAAAAACATTGTGATTTAATTTGGTTTAAATCAGTTGATATCTTCCGGTTGCGCATAAACCCCAAAATGTGACAAAATATTGAAAATTTTACATTTTCACGAGATTTTTTTGTATCTTTAATATATTTGTTTTAACGTAATAGTTAGAGTATTTTTCATTTCTGAACAAAAGAACAATGCTATAGGAAACAGTGCCTAAAAATGATCGTTATTCCTATGTCATGATTGCTTGAAAGTAATGTTCCAGTCACGGATTGTGTCACTGTTGATAGCTTTGATGTGCGATTTTTTTGATCTCGTCGTCACTGATTTCTGCCAACAATGGAGGTGAAGATCATTCACAGTCCAACAGTAACAACGGGCATGATACTTTTCAACTTGCTCTTTATTTAAAAAGCTTAAATATTTAAGTGACAGTGTAGTTTTTAACAACAAACTTACTTTTATAAAAAAGAAAAAATAGAGTTTTGAATAAATAGTCCATGATAGTTGAACCAGTTCATTTGTACTGTTCTCTAGTTTGTAGCCGAAGGTTCTTTGAGGACTGATTGGCTGGTGAAGTTTTTATAAATCTATCTCGACATTCAGCTCCACAAACTTTTCCTGAGGCTTCGATGACGAGTTTTATACAGCGTTTAACAGCCAGCGAGTGAACTGGGAATTGCTTGAAAGTAATCTTCCAGTCAGGGATCGAGTCACTGTTGATAGTGTTGATGTGCGATTTTTTTGATCTCGTCGTCACTGATTTCTGCCAAGAACGGAGGTGAAGATCATTCACAGCATCCATTTGATCATTTCTGAGTATCTTGCGCATTGAAGATGATTTTCGGTGACCTGAATGTTCTTACTGTTTTCCTTCTTGCATCGATCTGCCTTGCCTTCATAATTCTTCGATGTCCAAGCTCTCTTATGCGTTTATTGTCATCTTGAGTCATGGCTAACAGTAAGTGTTCTGGGTGGGCGAAGAAACCATTCCATTCGATCACAGGGTCGACAACATCAAACAAAGGTTTTGGCAAATACCTGGTAGATTGTATTGCTTGGTAAACAAGTTTCGGGCCGCTGTAAAGTGTTTACTTGTGTTGATAGTAAACCACATTGGGATGTATGCTTTCAATACAAACAAAACTAGTTCTTGAAGTTGAGTTGAGGGGCTTTCTTCACTTACGTACAATATGAGAGTTCTATTTGCTTTCGTCAACCACCTTGAATGTGATAAGTGCCCAGGATCTCGTACACCCGAATCTTTTTTACAGGTTCCTGATTGAATTGCCTTTGAAATATCAAGTAGGTATAGCTTATCTTTGCTAATCACGTTTCTGTCTAAATGTGGGTTCTGACAATCAGTACTGTGGAAGTTAACCACCGGCAGTTTTTGGCAGCCACATAACTTTTCACCGATTGGACATTTAAAGAATCACGCCCTGTTGTCTTGCCATCCTGGTGCTCCAACATGTGGCGGAATGGCAACTCATTGAAATGGAGGAGGCAAATTGCCCATTGTACAGGTTTCGTTAAATCAAGTTCAACTCGGCGAAGACCAGCTTTCCAACCTGTATTGACAGCAGTACCATCACATCCGATGACAATTTAGATTTTCAAGAGAAATACCACGCTCTGACAGGTAAGAAATTACAGACTTGACAATATCTACAGAGCTTCCAGAATTTGGAGTAACCTGGCCAACATAGAGTGAGCCGGGGTCTTGAATCCTTAATAATTCTACGTATCCTTTTTGAATGAGCTTCCTCTATCACCAACGTGCCGTTACGCGATCCAGAAAACATTGACAGAAATTGACAGTTTTCATTACCTCACTAATAATACAACGGATATTATATTTAATTAAATACAAATTATTTATCAAATACCAAAAATGCGTAAATATGTAACTTTTTCATTATTTCGGCAGATTTGGACGCTTATGCGCGACCGGAAGATATCAACTGATCTAAACCAAAATAAAGCACAATGTTTTTAGGCGCAATTAGAAAACACTACATGCTATTACATTACGAAAACATCTAATTCAACGAAAAAAATAATCGCAAAAATTAAGTTTTAATTCATATTTTGTCAAACTTCAGGGCCTATGCGCGACCGGAAGATATCAACTGTCCTAAGCCAAATTAAAACACAATGTTTTTAGGCTCTATTTGAAGACTCTACAAGCTATTACATTACGATAACATCTAATTCGAAAATTTAAAAATAATTGCAAAAATAAAGTTTTCTTCATATTTTGTCAAACTTTAGGGCCTATGCGCGACCGGAAGATATAAACCGATTTCGATAATTTCTTTTTAATTTCTTTTATTTATATAATTCGCAACTTTTCCGCGCTATTACAAATTCGAAATAAAAAGTGAGTTTTTTCGGCCCACCCTAATGATTATGACATAAGAAATAATAAAATGGGATTGTAACTTTTTGCACAGCTGCCATCCAGTGATTATGAAAAAAAAATGAAATTTATTAGATGTCAGTAGATTAAAATGTGTATATGCATTCACCGTACCAAGTTTCACTGCGCTCGCATGGTTTAATCGCGAGGAACATCCATTTAAATATTTAAATTTCGCGTCACCGCCATGTTGGATTTGTGCTCACCAGGTCATTGAAAGTCCCATTCGTAAACATATGCTTATTGCCTTTATCAACACACCAAAACTTCAGTTTGATTGCTGTCATGGATTAGTAGATATTGTGAAACATCTTAGGCCATATTTAGAGGAGTAATAGCGGTTCTAACGACTGTCATGTCCGCCACGCATATTTGACTATACCTCGCGAACCTATGGTTGGATTTGGGCATGTGGGATGTCGTAGGACTCGGGAAGGCGCCCCCTTTCCTATGGATCACTCGTTATATTTAAAAAAATGTGTTTGAAAATGGGCTGTATTTTGAAAACCACAAATCCTAGAACGTCGTGCAATGGCTCAAACGAAAGATCTTTATGTCCTTTATTCGTAGAACGAAACGTTTTTTCCAAAAGTTGAATTTTGAAAATGGGCTATATTTCCCTAAAATACAAATTTTACAAAAAAGGTTATTTGAATTTAATGAAAGGTCTTTACCCCTTTACCTCCAAAATAAGTATCAGGTCTCTAGGGTAAAATATAGCAGTAGTGAAGCAATAGGAAAGCTACTCACTTGAACCCGGTCATCACGATGCTCTGTGACAAGAGTGCGTTGGCTCGGGAAGGAAGGAATGGTCGTAGGAGGGCATGCTTGGTGTTGCTTTAATGGTATTTTTTCCGATATATCTAATGGCGAGGTAACTTTTTTTAATAGGTTGAAGTTTTGAAATGGATTTTGGGGTAAAAACCTGTTTTTTTTACATTTTTGGTGATATTTCGCGAACCAATAACGCTAGAATGGTGTTTGAGGTGTCATGCTTTTTGTCGCGTTGTCCTCTTTAAGACGATACATGTATTGAAAATGTGTGAATTATGGATTTTGGGGTATAAACATGCTTTTTCACATTTTTGTTATATCTTGCAAAACAATAAGGCTACAGGGGTGTACGAAGTGTCAAAGGAGAGACGTCCCACTTTTGAATGTAATATTTATTTTTCCAAAAAAACTTCTGGCAAGTGGCCCAACGAGAGATTTTAAAATAATTTTAATTAAGAGTGGTAGTAGAGAGAGAGTGAGTACCAGTTATGTTTAAACGTGCATGTCACCGGCCACGGTGGCCGTGCCCAATAGATCAATCGATATTTCACGAACCAATAGTCGCAGAGGCATATACGACGGTTCCTTTTATGGTTATATTTTTCGGAACTTTCATATGGTGGACTCATTGACCCAAACGACCCAAAACTACTAGATCATCGACTTTGGTTTCTCTAATGTTTTGCGAACTTGTCATGATAAAAAGATTTTTAAAACGGGTGAATGATTGTCTTTACCGAGGATGAGTTACTTTTTTAGAATGTTTTAACGTGGCACATGAAGAGGATCACTAAAAGGGATCTTTAACGTGTAAGTAAAATGTAGCGACACGGCTCTGTGGCATTGCTATAGGCTTATAGACCAGCGGACTGCTTTAGAATATGAAACCAATAACGTTTCGGTTGACCAAGCGATGTCAATGAATGCAAGACATGAGTGTAAAGGAAAAAATTATAATTCTGTGATGAGACGAAGTTGGCTCTATATATTACAACGGAACTTGTATGTGTGTTGTCGATGGATTGGGAAGCAGGCTACAGTACGAGCGACCAGCAAGAAATGATGTAGACTGCTGGGTGCGAATCTTATCGGCTTCAGGAATCCGCTGATCTCACCTGGCAACTGCTCTAGCTTGACGCAGAGGACAGTTGAAGGTCAAACGCTGAGAATGTGGCTGGCAACAGTGGTGGAGTGAGAAAGTACTTACACTGCAACTCATCCCCACCACCGCCACCGCCACCAATAGCCTGATGAGTGGTGTGAACGGGAGGTGCATGGAAGGAGGGAGGGAAGGCTGGGGGAGGGGAGGGGAGGGGAGGGGAGAGGAGGGTGACAGAGAGTCCTGTTGATGTGACGTCGCATGCCATATCATTACTTTGTCAGACGTTACAGTGTAATCACTTGCTCTTGTTAACAGTTTTCTTATGTTCTTGTGGAATAAAAATTTAAACTCGTTGTAAGGTTTTATTTATTTATTTATATATTTACGAACAATGATTGATTGATTGACTGATGGATTACTTGATGGAGTGATTAATGGATTTTATTTATTTGTTACAGATAATTGATATACCTGCCGGGTTAACGATTGAGACGTTTGCTATACCCAGAGAGTGTTAGTGGCGTGATTCATTGACATATGTTTTGAAAGGTAGGTGTATTATTAATGCTGTTTAGTTCTTTTTAATGCTAATGAATGTTTAAATTATTAATTGATATTTATTGATTGATTGATTGATGGATTGTTGTATTTTTTGTTTTAGATTATTTCTGCGGAGAGAGAGAGAGAAAGAAAGAGACGGAAACCATTCCACCCCTTGATCCCACGAGAAGGGAATAAAACAAGTTTTTTACAAACCCAAGTGAGTTTTTTTATATATAACCTGTTTAATTTTTTGGTTTAATACGATATTTTATTTATAAAATTCATGTACTTTTTGGAATTGAAATACGTATGGTGGTTTATTTTATTTCTTTTTTAGACATTTGGGAAAAGCTTACGGCAGCAGTCGCTGAAAACCTCAGACGCACTTGCCGGGCAGTCGACGGCTGAAAACTGAGGTAAGAGTGTTTTGCAATGATGGCTGATTCTACCGGTGTCCATAGTTTAACATGGCAACCCCTTGATTGTAGTTTTAAATCCCGTGTCTCTTCCGGTCGCGTGGTAAATGTTACGGAAAGTTTGATTCCAAAAGAATTTTTAGAAGCTTGCTTTGAAATTTTTAGGGATCAAATTGGTACAGCGCAAGGGTTGCACACGGCTTTAAAGGTGAATACAGAACTCGTGTGTGATTTTGTAAACAAAACGAATGATGTAGAGCTTAAATAACATTTTTATATTTGCAGTCAAATGCAAGAGCTCTTCATAGCACTCATTTTAGAACAGTTGTATGGAACCCACGTGGTGAATGCCTTGAAAAAAAAATGATAGACTGCAAGAAGGACCCAGTGGCCTTGCGTTAGACAAAATTCATCACCTGCACATTAACATTTTTGAATTCAATCCTTTCAATGCCGGGTCTAGTTACATTCCTACACCACATGCACCACATGCAATAGCTTTGAAAAAGGCCGTGGTGAATATAAAGAACAGGGACAATGAATGCTTTCTTTGGTCTGTGGCTGCGTATTTGCAGCCAGCGCAAAATGGCAGTTGTTGGCCAGGAAATTACAAGTCCATGTTTGAGCAATTGAAACGAAATTTAAGGTATGTGTTCACGTTGAAAATAGCATTTTTATGATTTTTTTCATTTTTTTTCATTTTATGGAAGCCTGGTCTATCTACTTTAAGAAAATATGCTATTTATATACATTAATCAAAAGCAAATGACCTTCAGAGAGGATTAAAACCATATGTGCATTGTCTCTGAACTGAGAATGGGCGTGGTATGTCGGCAGGTATAATTTTAATTCAATTTCTTGTCGACAGTCAGTTTGAATTTAGCGCCCATAATATGTTAGTTGCCTGAATTGAACGTAGTTCAAGTTTTTATCACCAGATGATGTCCGTATAGCATTCCCTCCAAACGGAACTGAAAAATCGGTCCAAGATAAGGAATTAGGTGGGAAGGGAAAAGTTGACTGGGAAACTCATAGGTAAAATGCAGAACTATGTTGGGATAGCTCTACGTTCAAATTCCAGCAGTATTGATGCCATGGGAAATGCTATTTGGGCTACTCTCTACCACTTGACTGAGACTCGAGATCGTCCCACGCATCATGGGTGTCCTGTAGGTAGTGACAGCTTGTGTGCATACCAGCAGGCAAGGGCTAAAAACAAACTGGAAGGAAATAAGCATGAACCAGGCATTTCTCTAGAGATTCTTCATGTTGTATAACCATTATATGAGAGACTGTGCGACCCATATATGTTGTCCAAGTGTCTATATAGCCTAACACAGAACAGCAATGAGTGTTTCAATGAAATGGTGTGGCAGCGGTGTCCTAAAGTAACTTTTTTGGGGCTGAACACCCTCAGATTGGGAGTGATGAATGCTGTGTACCATTTCTACTGTGCAAATACTGCAGACATAGAGATTTTGAATCGAATGGACATACATCCTGGATATTACACCACGAGAGGAGCATTGAAGACAGGACAGGATCGGATAGCGAAGAGCTCTTACCACTCTACCCCCCAACAGAAACAGGGAAGAAAATATCCTAGAGGGAGGAGGAAATTAAAAGAAGATAAGAACACTAACAAGGAAGGAGTGACTTATCGAGCTGGACTGTTTTAAAGAGTCAAGTAGGTGTGTGGAATGTGTGGCTTCAAACCACATCATTGTGTAACTTCTTCTTTGATTTTGTCAAAACTAGTTTTTTATGCAGATTTCCAATTTCAAAACAAGATATCTCATTCAGTTTTTGACCTAAGATAATGAATAATATGTATAATTAAAGGTAAGAAGCTGTCAAATGTTGTATAGTAGGATCTTTGGGATAATTTGAAAATCTGTAATGTGGAATACAATTGAAAAAAATTATATATGTAAAAAATAGAAATAACATGAAATTCATTACCAGTCCACTGAATTAAAGTGTATCATCATATCTGTAGTATACAACATTAGGTATAAAGGTATCTTCAATCAGATACCACTTGCAAGTAGACTGTATTATTTGTTGAGGAGAACAATGTTTTGAAAATTTTGAAAACATTTAATTCTTTTTAAATTTTCAGCACTTCAAATTAAAAATAAATAAATAATAAAATTGTTTTCGATAACGTGTTTTACTGGTGAATCCACCATATAAATTTCAAAATGAACAAATAAGAATTGTAAAAGTTTACTTGCAACGTGACCACATACCTTAAATTTAACTGGCGTGTCGTTCCTTATGGACATAACCAACATACATAGGTTTGACAGGATAAGCCTGATTACTTGTTTATGGTTTATGGCCTTGACGGTGATGCAATTATGGGTCCTCTTTATGCCACAAAAGAACCAAAACAACACCAAATTCACCTTTTATATTTGTCTGACGGAGAGGTGAATCACTATAGTTTGATTAAAACCCTGAGTAGATTGGTAGGCAGCCAAATGTACAAAATTCAACATAAGAAACATATTTTTGACCGTTGCCTACAATATTTTAAAACCCCTACGCTTTTGGAACGACATAGGATAGATTGTGTATCCCGGGAGGCGGTGAGCCTGGTATTGCCACAAGGGACGATGCAGTGTTGAAATTTAAGAATATTCAAAAGCGTGATACAGACCCCTTTGTGGTCTATGCTGATTTTGAAGCTTTCAGCACTCCCATGGCGGGATGTGAACAAGATCCCGCCATCAGCTCAACCACACCCATTCAAAATATGAACCCTTTGCCATAGGATTTACCGTGGTGTGTGCCTATGACCCCACAAAATCCTCTTTTAAATCTTACGAGGGAGAAGATTGTGCGAAATGGTTTTTAAATCAACTTGTGGAGTTCGCTGACCATGTACGGAAGTTAGTGGACCACCCAGTACCCATAAGCCTACTCTTGAACAGAACCAACAGTATGAGCATGAAACCACATGATATATTTGTGAAAAGCCGCTGGTCCGTGCGGTAGACACTGTGAGAGACCACTCACACTTGAGAGGGGAGTGTTGGACGAGCCGCTCACTGGATGTGTAATGTCAATTATCCAGCTTCTCGATTTACCAGTGTGTTTTTCCACAATCTCGTGAATTATGATACACAGTTTTTGATTCGTGAATTGGGTCATGTCGACAAGGGGACGTTTTTTATTATCCCTCAAAACCATGAACGTTTTACAGCCTTGACATGGTGGTTGGGCAAATTTTGCATTCGATTTCTGGATGCCTTTAATTTTATGGCGTCATCCCTAGACAGTCTAGTCAATGGCTTGGATGAAAAGGAATTAAAATACACCAGAAAGCATTTTCAAAATCCTGAGCATTTTAAATGATGAATTCGGAAAGGTATTTTCCCCTATGTTTTTTTGTAACAGCTGGGACGTGTTTACGCAGAAGACTCTTCCACCGCAAGAGAAATTTTACTCTAAGCTTACACGATGTACCGTTTCCGATGAAGACTATGCACATGCATGTCAAGTTTGCTAAGTGTCCAATATAAATCCACTAGGTGAATATGTTATGCATTACCCAAAACTCGATGTATTGCTGCTTAATGTGTTTGAAAAATTCCGTGAACGTTGCCAGCACATCTATGGACTTGACCCGGCTCACTATTTTACAGGCCCTGGGCTGTCCTTCGATGCAGCTTTGAAATACACCCGAGTGGAATTGGATTTACACACGGGTGTAGACATGGTCTTATTCTTTGAGAAAGGCATTCGCGGAGGGTTTGTGTCGCTTAACCAGCGTCATGCCGAAGCAAATAATCCATACATGCCCCCTTATTCACAAGTAAAACCAGAATCGTACTTAATGTACGACGAAGAGAATAATTTGTATGGCTATGCCATGAGCCAGCCTTTACCCTATAAGTATTTTGCTTGGCTCACAGAGAAACAAGTGTCACAAATTGATGTGAACACGGCCAGCCTGGAAATGTGTCGCGGATATGTTTTAGAAGTGGATGTTGAATATCTCTCATCATTTTACGACCAACATGCCGATTTTCCATTCTACCTAGAGCGAATGGTTCCCCCTAACTGTAAAGTGAAAATTGAAAAATGGGCACACTTTACAACAATAATCGGTATGTGCTACATATCCAAATGTTGGTGCAATGCCTAGCCCAAGGGTTAGAAGTAAAGAAAATCCACAGGGTTATTTCCTTTGCCCAAAACGCATGGCTTTGTGTTTATAGCGCCCATGACACCGCTGATGTCCCAATGTCTCTAAACTGGGCGTTTTTGACTTTGTACTGTTCACCGAAGAACCGTTGATGCCATAAGGTCCTCACGTATCATAACTTTTTTCTTCACTCAGAGGCACATGTGAGGGGTAACTTGAATGAGAGGGTATATTACCCATATCCATTCAACAGAGGTAGGGGAAGCTGGTGACCAGCGTTGATGTTCCTGCATAGGTTCATCACTCTCTTCAAATTGGTCTATGGTAATGGAATAAAATACACATTTCACTTCATGTATTGTTTTTAAATTATAGAAACCAGCGGCTACCAAAGCTTGAGGGTTAATAAAAGTCATAGGCTACGTCGCAAAGGTCTTGGAACGTTGTTCCTCAGATTTTAAATTCATGGGAATGACACCTCTTGTGGCTTTAAAGCAATCCATGACTGAGCTGCTTCACGTTGGTTTACCTGCTATTTATACACTTGTCACTTGGTTGGACAGTGGATTATAGTTGACTTGTTTGTGAGGAATAATGAGACGAAATGCTGCGGTGTTTGGCAGGACATTGTAATGAGTCTCAAAATCAAGTCGGATGTCAATATTGGATTGCTTGACAGACTTTTCCAAGTAGGAGCAGTCAAAGACAATCAGTGGCGCCCTTGTCTTAAACGCTTGTGGTGTCAACATGGGGAAATTCTCTTCTTATAATACGACCATCTAATTTAGCAAATAAGTCGTAGAGGGGGACAAACTTATTTTTTGAAAAATCCAAATCCAGTCCTTCATAGGGAAAAACAGCACCGTTCAAGAAAAGACGACTATTTCCCAATTCTAAGTGATCAAATTGAGTGACATCTTTGGTTTGTTGATACTTGCGATTCGTTTGAAAACCCACTATAATGTAGAGAGGCCTCTCTGTATAGCGTGCTGTTTTCACAGACCAACTGTGTGTGTTGGTGGTTGGCAATAGACGGTACTCATGGAGCGCCTAAATTCTAAATTCCATGGGTAGAAGCATATCTCTTCCCACAATCTCGAGCATCTCTAGTTTTTTGCTATCCGAAAGGGTCTCGTGCGGTACATTCCATAGAATCCGTTGTAGTTGAATTTTTGAATCTATGGGTCCATCATCGGCTCCCTTGAATGCATTATTATCGCTTCTGTCTCTAAGCAGATAAAGCACTTGCCTTGCGTTTACCACAATACGCTGGTGATCTTCGGCAAAGCCTAAAATGAGTTTAAGAGGTAAAAATCAAATAAAGGTGCCATTGGTGTGAACCATCCAGTCATTGGTTGAGTCAGGGCACCAACCCGCCATGCAAGTGTTTTACCATCTTCAGCACTATAAGAGGGGTATAGTTTCATGACACTTGAAATACCCACATTTCGAGTGCTATCCACCACAATATCGTTATTCACATAGCACACCTCGTAGAACGGAAAAGCAAAAGCAAGGTTGGCAAACTTGGTTGTCGTGTGTGTAGAGCCATCGGCTTTTGTGAGCCGACCTTCAATCTGAATGACACTTTCATGCGGTAGGGTGTAAATATCTTGGTTGTATATAACAAATTGAATTTCATCATTGTTATTTAGTCCAGGTGTTTGAGCTTGATAGGAAAGGCGATCAATTCTTACCAACCTTTTTTGCTCCTCGGTGCGGTTCACCACTTCTAGGATAGAATTCATCATGCGGGTTTACGTGGTAACCCAGATGCTGTAAAATCTGCTTGTCTTTACGTGTTAACGTGTATTCACGTGGCAAACAACTAACACCATTCCTAGGCGGCGTTGTTGCTTTATACACCAACTTCAAAATGGCTTTAGAACCAACTTGTAGGTGACTGGTGTACGGGAATCTAGATGAATCAGTTGTTGGTCTGTATTGACAAGTTAGTTAGTTAGTTAGTTGGTTATTGTTGTTTTAAGGATAGGAACTATGAGGTCATCTGCTCCTTCTATTGACAAGTATTAAGGTTATATTACTAATATGATCAACTCCTACAAAATGAAAAAGCACCACTGGAGGGTGTTCATGAGTAATATAGCCACTAGGTGATGTCACAATAAATTCATAGAGCTAATGCGATGAATGTTGATTGGTATACACGTTGCTAATAGTATTGCAAGTGAGCGACACGTGATGGTCCTAAATCAATTTCACTTCATGGTCCGTTTCATGATTTTTGTTGGGTTCCAACACTCGTGGTAGAAACCGCAGTAAAGGGTCAATGGAATCGGGTTGTGATTGAAAGTCAATTTTAAACAAGGATAAAATACCGCAGCGATGAGTGATGGTATGGCCGACAAGTTCAAACTTGCGTGTTCCGTCACGAAATGACTTTGATCCATATTGCTTTATCAGTTCCACGTAAATGTGTTCACAAATATCGCCTATGGTATTGAACCCTTTTAAAGGAAGCGTATCGAGACTCAATTTCGGGTAATGTTTCGGTCCATGATAGCCGTGCAGTTAAATTTTGCTTCTCATAGATTACAAGGATACATAGGGCAAATACAATAATTAAAGAAAGGAGGTAACCCAATATACTAAATAACAAGTTTAACAACCAAAGCAAATAACAATCAACAAAAACAACATCTCGATTTACTCCCACACTTCTAAATAGATCACAACTGCAAACCCTAAGTTGTGTCTGCAACAAATAAGTGGCATTTAAATATCCACAGTTTACCATTTAAAATAAATATCTCAGGAGAGATTATTAATAAAAAGACGTTTGAAACACTACGTCTACTTCAAATCTATACTTGTGTACGCGTGACGATGGTTTGACTATATGAAGGAAATAAGTACGGTTACGTGATCCGTTACCATCTGGTTTCCCGTCAAGCAACGAATCCGTAATTCTGCGTAAATTAGATTAGCTTAGGGAACACACAACAAGGCACTTAAGAACATCCGACACCCGCTACCCTTATATAATACAAAACAGATCTCCGAACGAGATCTTGACAACGTGCCAAAACACGTCTAATTGCCCAACCAGGTCTTGGTAAAATCAACACACGCGTACGTGACTACAACAAAATACACGAGGACATGAACGAACGTCATTCTAATAATTACAATGACCACAACAATCCCAATGGATTATATCAAAAACAGGAACAACACTATGCCCAGTGGCATTTAATTATAACACACAAACAACTATCAATTCAACTTAATGCATGAAAATTATGATCTGAGTATGGCGAGCTACCCTTCAAATCAAGGTATAGAATACAGGCTCATCTCACTTTAAGAGAAGAGGGCACGGTACCCCTTTAACCTAATTAGTGTTATCTTAAATCTGTCCGTCCCTTATGAAGCCATAATATCATTCACCCAGTGCGTCGCATAATAATATCGGAAGCTTGCTCACAGCAGCTCTCGATTCTAGAAGTACCTTGTATTTCCTGAAAACATGTGTGTATAGAAATACCTATATTGTCCCAATAATTCTCTCAGGAATTATAAGACACGACGACTCAGCCAGTAGCCTCCTCGGAGTTCATACCGCCGTTAATTATATTTTGCTGCAGACAGGAATCGTGGGCTGATTACCACGATGTTCCCCGCGCATGTAGACACACATCATCACACATAACCAAATAACGCACACCTGGGTATGACTTCACCTCACATCTCTCCACCTGAAATACGTCCAGATTTAGGATTCCACGGAAAGACTTAAATTGCTTTCCCAAAGATCAAATAAAATCATTACTTCATTAGTTTTACATTTTACTAAGAGAAGGGTTCCCTGCAAAAATAAAATTGCTCTAGGCAAATCACAATAATAACGCCTGTTTATCAAACACAAGGTTAAAATGTTACAGCCCAAATTCTAAGTTTAACGTTAAGTTTATTCTTACAAAGCACCATTTATCGCTCAGACCATAAATTCCGCTCAAGCGATGTGAACAAAACACTGCACACACATTGTACATTTACAAGTAACATTACAATCAATCAAATCAGAACAATAAAATAGTCACGCACGACATTACAATCGAGTGTCGGTACACAGAATAAAATCAAACTACAATAAAAAATATACAAGAAAATTATTTACATTTCCCCAGCTTATCTAACTACGACTAAAATTGAATAATCAATATGTTGTACTCATCCCTTCGCCAAAACACCTCAGCTCACGTCGCCACACATAACTCAGCAGTTATTTAGCCAGACTTGGACATAGTCGCTGGTGTGTCCATGGCCATCCTTCCAACTGTTGGCCTCGTTCCAGACATCTTGGTTTTCTTAGGATATAAAATGTTCAGTTATTTCACAGTACTACAATTACTACTAAAATTGCTAAATGAGCTGATAATATCCACTCAAAGTCCTGAGCAATTTATTCGAAGAAAAACTTTTCCTCGACACCACAAAATAATGTCAAGTGTCCCTCACGACACCTCAAAATAAAATCCCCACAAGTGTCGCCCACGACACATCGAAATAATGTCAACACAAGTGTCCTTCACGACACATCGAAATAATGTCAGTTCAACCACCAGCTTGGCTACATTTATACAGAATACAGCAAATTGACAGTAGTGGGGACGAATTTTAAAAATAATTTGGAGTTTTTAAGTTACGGACTTGCGACTAATTTCATTGAGCTTCTCTTATTTCACAGGTTAAGAATCTGATCGGCGGAGACACAAATGATCATGGGTTTTATTAATATTCATTTTTGCGCCAAATCAAAGGTACGCCAGTTTTTCGTGGGCCTGAAGCGTGCCTTGCTTCATTCGTTGATTCAAATTCATCTCGGAGAGTTTGACCTAGAGACTCCTCCCCAATTTATGACGTACAAGCATCTTCCTCCTGTCAGATCCCTGTCCCCCTACTCCTGCTTGCGTAAATCGGTAGCAACCGTCTCATGGCCTGCTAACTGAAGCCATGCGAATTGGACGTGACCTCTTCAGTTCCCGGAATTATGGCACACTTTTCCTTGTCTCAAAAGCTTGGTTTAAATATACCTGCCTTGTCGTCCAACTCCCAATATTTGCAACATATTTGCTCAACTCGAATCCACTGCTGCTTGTATGAATACCCTCTTTCAAACATAATAAAATAAAAATATGAATCAATATTATATCAGATGATAAGGGTTCAGTATATCCAACAGGGTTGAGGGCTAGCATGGAATCATAATAGTAAAACTTGTTGCTGACACTTTGACGTATGTTGTATATTCTATTGTACGTATCAAGAGAAACTAGTCCCAAACCGTAAGGTCTTTCACTCAATTCAATAGGAGGATAAAAGTCTAGGCAGACTTCAGGTCCACGTCCATGGAGTGTAAACGTCTTACTTTCTGCTGACATACTGTTAACGTTTTTGCTTGTGCTGTGTTTTATATAACAGAAATAAACACAAACGCCCGCACTCTTGGATGTTAAACTTTTGCAGACGTTTCACATTATATATCTTTGTCCTGTTTCCAAAATATGTGTATAGTTCCATGGGCGGAGGGAGATTTTCAAAACTGTCAAAGTACCACACCGTGGAATCCTCCTTCACATAGGCTACATACTGTAATGGGTTCCTGATCCTCGGTGATCATCTAGATTAATGATGGCACATTCATATTTCCATGGTCGTGGTGGTAATTGGTTCCGCATAAATACTGTGCCCGTTTAGACAGAAATCCAACGACCACATTTGCCAATTCCCGAAATCAGTTCAGCACGAGATAAAACATCTCAGGGTCCATCTGGGAGAAACTAAAGTATACGCTGGCTTAACTGATCTCGGCAACAGGCAAGCAAGGGATTGAGAAAGGAGAAAGGAAAATATCACAATTTCTTTAAAATTATCTCATTTTATTACCATTAAAATGTTTAAAGTTTATGCAAAATCATCCAAAATAAATAAATCTCACACACAAAAAATAATCAACACCAGAATAATATTCCTAGCCTAAATCTTGATTGCCAGAATTTATTAGTCCACCTGGTATCATTAATATATCCTAAATTTTCACTATTTACACAATAGGCAGTCGGGATAAATTAATAGCTCATTGACCCCTATTTGTACACTCTTCACTTTTCTTCATGTTTAAATAAACATGCCATTTATGATTTTAAATATCAAAAGATCATTGTCTGTTCTGATGTTTCAAGATAACACAAAAATTTGTTCCAATGAAAAAAATATCATCATGGGATTTTCAAAAATTGCATTCCTAATAGTGTAGGAATAAACATACAAGTTATTTATTGTAGAATCATAAGGTTGGAATATTACCAATATTCGACCACATAATGTCAGAATATTAATATTTTTGTGTTTCCTCAATGCTCTATTGAACATTTTCCAAATAGTATTTGTGTCAAATAGTTGTTGTTCAAATCTGTTTTGCTAAAATATTTACAGCATCTATATAATTATCATGCTTTGTTAAATTTAATATTACAAAAACAATTGTAAATTTTCCATGTTTTAAAGGTGTTATTTTTCAATAACCATATCGTGTAATTCAACGTAAATTGTTATTATCATTACCAAAATTTATTTAATCATTTATATCATTGTCAATAATTATTTTATCATAATCCTTGTTTGCTCTCAAAATCATTAAATTCAAAGATATCAGCAATATTATGAAGTTCAAAGATATCAGAAATATTATTATTATTATCAAAAATAATTAAGTTCAGCGAATAATCCTCAAAATTATTATTATTAATTTCCTAAAATAGGCATCACTTCTATTCAAATGGTGTTAGAATAAATGACATCGAAGCAAATTAACTTGTTTTGCAATTCAGATATATTTTATGCACTCTCAAAATCATTATTTCTTTCAGGATTCGGTTAGGTTTTATCAAAACTAATTATCTTTTATTCAGTTGGCTCAATAACTGGAAATTGGAATGATTGACTCAGGTGTTATGCGTGAAATCGTTTGACAGTATTAGAATTGGACAGAAATATGGGGCGGTTATTTAACTCTACCCTTCTTTTTACAACTGACCAACCTGTGCTCCAACTTCTTCCTAACAACCTGGAAATACATATTCCAATGGACGGCTCCTAGTCTCCATAAAACTTCTATACCAATGCCGACACTCACGTCGCATATTATTCATTACAATAAAATAATAATGTGATTTATTCTTTTATTATTTGTGCAATATTCCTGTCTTTAAACAAAACGCCTTCGTCTTTTACTCTTACATCGACTAGATGTTGTATGACAACATGTCTTCTAAAAGGATAATACTTCTATCTAATCCTGGCCATATCCTTTTCCTGCCTCAATTTAACCACACTACGTCCAATTTTATACATGCTCGTTATTACTCACCTACCGTTCCTCTACTCATTTCTTAAATATTTTTACTGTGGTGCATTTTATAAATATGTCATCTGCCTCTCCATTTTATTGCTGGCTGACTTGTATTATATTTATTTCCATATACATTTAAATAATCACTGTCATTATTATTATTATTATTATTATTATTATTTTCTGATGATGTCGCTGCCTTGATAGTGGCCCCAATGTTGAGATGGCTCAAATCAAATTGAACCAGGTTATGCGGCGCATAAAAAACTGGATGACGACTCACAGATTAACACTAGCAGAACATAAAACGGAGATAGTTCTTCTGACGAGGAAAAGGATTGAGACTCTTGTACCAATGACTGTTGGAGATACAGTGATTGAAACATCTACGAGTACAAAATATTTAGGAGTGACACTTGACTCCAAGCTCACATTCTTGAACCATATTCAGAGAGCGACAGATAAGGCAGTAAAATACATGACAGCACGTAGTAGGCTGATGGGCAATATTAACGGCCCAAAATAAAGTAAATGACGCCTCCTCATGACGACGGTTCAGTCAGTGCTCCTGTATGGCTCTGAAGTTTGGGACGTATCCTTGAGATTTGCATGGTATCCGAGAAGGAGAGCTGCGGTACAACGGAGAGCAGCTTTACGTATTGCATGTGCATACCGCACGGTTTCTGAACCTGCAATCCTCACGGTGGCAGCAATAGCCCCAATAGAACTACTTGCATTGGAGCGACAAGAAATCTGGCGTATCCAAGGAGAGCTGGGAAAGAAATGTGCAAAGAAGCGTGCCTTTAATCAACGGATGAGGCGATGGCAACTCAGATGGGAAAGTGACCCTCGTGGTAAATGGACCAAGCGACTGATACCACACCTGGATACCTGGGTTGAAAGAGTTCATGGTGAAGTCAATTATTACCTCACACAACTTCTGACAGGACACGGATATTTCCAGAAATTCCTGCATAGAGTAGGCGGAGCGAGTGGTGCAACATGCATATATTGTGACAACATCGATGATGTACTTCACACCTTTTTCGTGTGCGGCCATTGGATGATAAAGAGAGAATATGTGGAAAGTGAATTGGGAGAACAGACACCAGATAATATTATTTCTGTGATGTTACGGAACCAGCAATCATGGGATCATGTAGCAGTGTATGTGGAGGATGTCCTTCGCCAGAAAAATCGGGATCTGGAAGCTTACGAACGTCCTTAAGAAGAAATGAAGAAAGACGAAGTCTGAAAGGCTAAGTAAGCACGACATCACCCTGAAGTAATGCGACAGCGGTTCCGGGGTGATGAACGCATCGTGGTAACAGGGATGTGGTTTTTAGTGGGTAAGAATCCCACACTACTGTGGAGTGCGGACCCTTCACAAGTGTCTTTTGAAGATTTTCCACAGTCCCTCGTAAAAAATGTATATTATTATTGCTGTTGAAATATACACACTGAAACCTAACAATTTATTTAACCCTCAAATATTTATAATGTTAAATCAAATTGATTATTATTATTATAATTTTTATTATTATTACCATTATTATATCATGATAAATATCATTAATTAATTAAATAATTAAGCACTTTCCCTGAATTTTCTTTATAATTTATTTAATTTATTTATAATTATCATAGAATTATTTTTATATTATTATTTTTTGGATTTTTAGATGTTTATGTTGAATAATCTGAACGATCCAGGCTTCCTTCATATTATTAAAAGCATTCAAATCAACTAATTAACTCATTTAAATATGTGGCCTGGACATCCTATGACTGAATAAAATTTTCTCAAAATAAAACTTCACACTTGAGAAAACTAGCCGTGGTTCCTCTAACTAATATCTTGTTATACATAACTGTCTGAATGAAGCAAAAATACGAATCAAAAATAATGTGTTGATAGTTTCAGAGTGAATGAAAAATAGAAAGAACTTCTCAACTATTCTACTCTAGTAATAGTACATGTAAGAATGTGGCTCACGTATTCTTGATGTTCATGGTGTTACAGGTCCTTGGCTGACGTCACATTCTAATGGATCTGCTTCCCTTCCATTAGCATGGCAACCTACCCTGGCCATCTGCATCACCTTCAGTTCACCTTCAGGTTCATCCATCTTCACTCTATCCTTTCGATATTTAACGGCATATATTCGCGTTTAATAATACGCACTGATCCACTTTGCTATAACTTACGAAACTGTCCGACATTATGACTGATGTCATATCAAACTGTCCTGTTGTTATAAACAAACTATTTACTCTTACAAAGTTCATACTTAATAATTGAAATATATATCGTTCCATCTCATGCCACTTAGTAACAGCTCAGTGATAAATAGTGACTTGACCTCATGAACATACGCTTACTGTCGTTGGAGTATTTGGAAAACGAAGATGCCTGCCATAAGTTAACCTGTGCGAGTAAACAGATATGCTCTGTTACCGATCCGTATCCTGGAATCTGTCCCGCTGTCGTAGACTAAACCTGTTTACGGGTAATGAGGTGTACCTCAGGTCATAACTACTTTGTAGATACCCCCCTCTACTCTCCTAACTTTGGGTTTTGGGATACTCTCCAGCACAATCTGTTCAAAACAAATTGCCCCAATATCGTAGTATAATTTTTCACTCCTGACTGGTATGACGCGATAATGCCAAGTGCTTATTTCGCTGTAGTGCAGCTGGTTGGTCTGAGAGACTAAGTCCATTTACTTGACAACAGTGACCGACTATGTTCAACGTAGCACGTGGTCTGACGAACGTTACGACGGTACTAATCCGGTGGTTGATGAAATAATAACATAACATTGCTTGAAAACTGACCCCTTATATACGATTACGGAGTTGAAGTTCACTGTGTCCGCCGTTCCATCCGGTGAGCACACCCCGCTATTCCAAAGCATAGGCTTCTTCCCTGTTACCTGCTTGAAACATGTGCTTTTATAAAAGTACTCATAACTCTGGAACTACTGGTCCGATTTGCATCAAATCTCTTCTGGCATTCTTAAAATTCCATAGCCAATTATATATACTAGTATTTAAACCTCATATCGGCAATTTTAATTTATCATCAATGAGTTTTGTTGTTTCTACCGTCGGCGCCACAGGTCTTCTTCCTAGCGCATCCTATTGCTCGGCGCGCCGAACTAGCTGTCCCGGCGCTCTGTTCAACCTTCATAATGACGTTCCGCTGTTCTTGATGCAAAAAGTAATTACGGTTGCATCCGTAATCCGGGTAAAATACACCTCGAATATGTGAAGACTTTAGTTGTTTGGCATAGCTTTAAACTTCTTCATGGGTCATAGCATGCCGAGGCAGTTCCCTTACGAATTTATTTATTAATGGAGTGTTCTTCTATCCTGACATGAACAGGTCAAGTCCTTGTTTATAAAAGGCTGGCTTTAAATTATTGGCGTTTCTAGCTTCTATAGCAATGGCTTCCGTTGCTTCATTGTGTCTCTGACATTCTTTCAATTGTTGCTTGCCCTGCTGTACAGATTTTATGGTTTTAGCGACCGCGCTAGCACCGCCCAAAAGTGAACCCAGGGCAGCCAGACCGGCAAATAAAGCCGTAAAAAATCCGGCTCGTTTGGGAACAGGAATCACTCGGTCTTGTTTTGAAACCTCTCGTTTACGTTTTGGAATAACACGTCCCTGTGCTGCTCGGAGGGCTTTCTTCATCGTCAACACTTTATTTTATTTTTTTAATTCGCAAGGGCTTGTCAACAAGTGCCTTAACCCAATTCTTTGGCGAAGATGGGGTCTTCTTTTTAGTCTTTTTCACCACATATCTTTGTTTCACCATGATGATGATGAACAACCTTTCACAATAAAGTTTGAGTGACAACTAACTTGTGGTCATTATTTCATGGCTGTATATTAAAGTTCCACATAAAGCGGGAAATTATTTTTCGTGTTTCCTGCTTCTTTTTCCTCTAAGGTTGGAACAAAATGGAAAGAGAGTGTATCGCACACGATGGCTGTATAATTACCAAGTAGTGACATGGCACTATGGTTTAATCGTATGGATAAATTACTTACATCAGGTGTATAGTTCATAATACGAATACGTCCTTCGTACGGTAAACGACAACTCGTTGAGCCTGAAGATAAAACGTAGGTAACATCGTCAGTGTCTTCAACAAAACCTCGATGCGTTAAGGCTTGGTTTCTCAGAACCGACGCATGCGAGGTGCAACGCCCGCCTCGCACATATCCAGATTACACGTGCTTGTGGTGTTGCTTTCTCCCGCTGCGTGGTGCGCAGTCTGTCCAACTTCGCAGTGAGACATTGCAGCATCACCTTGCACTGGTTCATCCCGACAGATTTGTGCGAGGCGAGAGTAGTGCTAGGCGTTATTGTTTCTGTCCTTATTTCCACTGTTAATAAGCAACAAGATGAGTTTCACGGACGAAATGGACGAGATACTGATCGAAGAAGTGAGAATGCACACAGTGTTGTATAATTTAAAACACAAAAGCGAAGATAGGATGGCTATTGTGAAACAGCTATTAGCTGTTAAATCTGAAGGACACAAATAAGATCATCCTGTGGTCGACTTTATCAAAAGTATGGCAAAGACGGTGATGGAATTTTCTCCTGAGCTCATCGCCGAAACGCGAATGAAAGTTTGTCAAATTTTAACAGAGATGGATATGCGGCATCTGCACCAACAAGGAACCACTTCATCCACGATGTTTTCAACATCTGTTATCACCGAATTGCCACCTGGTCCATCGTCAGTGCAGGATGTAGTGTCGTCTGCCCTGTCCCAATACATCACTTAATTACCGTGACTGCATCCATATTACAAATAGTCTTGTATTGTAAAAACACATTTTTTCATACTTTTACCTTGTAAAAATATTTGGCAACAATAATCTGTTCGGAATTCCAAATAAAAAAATACACGTACATTTGAAGAAGACAAATTCATTTTCTTTGTTGAATCATCACCTTAAGATTTACTAAATGATTACACTCACCTAAGTGTGACACAGAGTTTCCCCTCCGGTGATATAGTTTTTTGATACCTGTTATTACTCGGTGACTTCGTAATATCTTCTTTGATAAAATTCAAAATGCTATGAAAAAGGTCCCTTGAGACCCGAAAAAAAACCGTGAATTTAGTTTCACTGTCAATCAAATGGCGTTTCACAAGAATATTATAGGCCCCCTACGTTTTCCTACTTTTAAAGACATCGCTTCCTTCTCTGCCGAAACAACGCAGGATAATTTCTTCCTCATCATCCGCTTCCTCTTCCAAGACTAGCACACGGGCTGCGTGATCCATTGAACACAAAGCCTTTTTTACGTAGGGGTTACCACCTGAAAATGTTCATTGCTGTGAAAAAGAACTGTAATTCTGTAGACATGTGCTCGGCAACTGATCCGCTTCGCAGCGTGGGAAGCCACAAGCCTCGCAGCGTCATTGCGACGAAAGTACGCAACGTCGACCTCGCACCTTGCACCTCGCATGCGTCGGTTCTGAGAACCCAAGCCTTTTTATGGTCATGAGAAATTCATGAGGGTGTGGTTTTATCATGGAGGATACATAGTCTTCCACTAATTGTTTGGTTGCCAACTCATGGGGTTCTATGGGATCTAAAAGTCAGTTAGTCGTCTTCGCTTGTCTTTAATTTCACACCACTTGCTCATTTCGAAAGTTAAAAACTATTTGGTACAAACATCTTGTGGGTTCACAGGGTCGGCCACATGAATTATGCGGTTATGAGTGACCGTATAGCCATTCACAGTAAGCTGGGGCACTTTGTCATATAACTCTCGCACCTTGTAATCCTCATACATTTTGTGGCAGAATCCGTAGACACTTGAAGATGCTTCACATTGGTCAACCGCTTTCCATTAAAGTCATAATCTCCCCGTTTAGTGCGTGGCACCACAGACCTATCCACATAGTGTTTCTTGGCAGGGTCTGTCTCTTGTTTAGGATCATGTAAGGGAACAGTCTTAGCCTTGGCCATTAACGTACGTCCAAAGACAGCCGTCGTCAACCTGTAGTACTAGCCTACTGTTCCTGTACAAGGCTTGGTTCCATGTATATAGAGAGCCTGCTAGCCTCTTTGACCCATAGTTGATATGAAGATTATTAAACAGAAAGAGTCATTCACCGTGGGGGACATGGTTTCCAATCTCTATCCTACATCACGTGAACAACGCCACGGTTCACTGTTACCGTCTTCTATTCGCTGCATCATCGTGGGGCCTTCAGGATGTAGAAAGACCAATATTTTGTTCACGCTCATCACAGCGCCAAATGGTCTGCGTTTTCAAAATATTTTTTTTTTTGCAAAATCTCTCTACCAACCCCTCTACGTGTTCCTGGATCATGTCGTGTCTGAATTACAGACCGAGAATATGGGTTATTTTACGTTATTCGTGCAAGGAAATGTTATTGTCCCGGATGCTGTGAGTCCTGATTCACTGATGATTTTCGATTATGTATCCACTGAACGACCAGCCATCATTCAGAGCTATTTCAGCATGGGTCGTCACAAACATATTGAGTGCTTTTATCTTGGACAAACGTATTCTAAAATGTCCATACAACTGAATTGTGTGCTAAGTGCTGGCTGGAACACACAACGCCATGCCTGTTCGGTGATTGACAAACAAAGGGAACTTAACCAAGAACGTTATCGCTTAGGGTTTGCTCATTTTATTACTCTTTAAGGGACTGTCTCAATCCCTCTTAAGTCATTTGTTGAGACACCATGGCGTTAGCAGAGAGTCGTTTTAAAAAGCATATTATTAGAGCAAAACATAATATTCGCCAACAGTTTCGTCAACTGAAACGATCAGGTGCGGATAACACTTTGTTTATTCAAGAACATTTAGCACCTCCTCTAAAAGCCATGTTTAACCCCTCTTTCAAGCCATCTGGAACGCTATCCGCCGTTTCACAAGCCACGCAGACTCTACAAGAAGTGCCTGTGGAAGAGGAAGAAGAAGAATTGAATAGTTTTAACGATGTTGAGGATGAGGATGATCAAGCGTTTACTCCTGAAAAAAAATCATCACTCCTTTCAGAGATTTTTCAAAAAAAAACATCAGCCTTTGCCGAAACACATTCCACTTCCAAACACCCTACCATGTCACAACTCTTAGCCACGCCTCAACATAAAGCTGAATAAAAACAAATTTATAAGAAATATTATGTATCCAAGCTGGAACCTTATCTCACAATGCTCTTTACTGGAAAGACTGATGCCACGTATGGCGTCCGCTATGAAGAGGATGGTTTTAAAATGGGTGATTTGTCAATTATATTTAGTGGCACTAATGTCATCATTTAAAAAATAAACTATCAATTAATGCCAGGCCTGTTAAAGCTGTTATTTTCCAGAACACCATCTTCAGAGGACTATACGTCTGATGAACGTGACAAATATAAATTGGAAACCCATGCACTCAAAAGACAGTATAACCCCTCTCAAGAAGTGAATGCCAATATATCTCAAAAATATAAAACCCCTCTCAACAAGTGAATGCCAATATATCTCAAAAATATAAAAACATCATTGCAAAAATGTTTAGTAGTCGTAGAGTGTCAGCTTCAGAAGTTACATTTAAACCGTTAAAACCCCGTGTGGATGTTACCTACTGGCACAGTCCCAGTATGCTAGTCCAGTGGCTACAGCTAGTGCATGCTTCACGTCAAGCTGGTCACACCGGTCACGATTGGGAAATCAGAGAAATTGAACAAGAATTTTGAGATACCAAAATTATTGTTTAAGCCCTCACCCATCGAAGTGGAAATAGCTCGCAAGTTGTATCGCCCAGCTAGGTGTAACTATCAGCGACTCAAGGTTATTTCACGGGGTGTGGATGAATTTTGGCAGGCTGATTTGGTGGAGATGATTCCCTATGCTAGCGTTAACGATGGTGTAATCTAATGTTGACTGTCATTGACGTGTATTCCAAAATGGCCTTTGTTCAACCTGTGAGTCGCAAGTCTGGCCGTCTAGTCACCAAGGCCTTTAATCGTATTATTCAACAATCCAAACGTTAACCCCAGTTGTTGCAAACAGATCAGGGTAAAGAACTTTTTAACAAGGATTTCTCCTGTTTTCTCAAATCTTTGGATATTCACCATTACACCACATATAGCAATCTAAAAGCCAGTGTCGTTAAAAGGTTTAATCGCACGCTAGAAACCAATATGTGGAAATAATTTACAGATTCCGGGGCTTAACGTTGGCTAGACATTACAATGATAGCAAACATAGAACCATTGGCACCCACACCCGACTGGTCACAAAAAATATTCCACTGCCGGATAAACTGTTTAACCCGATAAAATAGCTGATCTTAGACGTCACCACCTAAACATCTATGACATGTTCGTGTGAGCATATTTAAGTCTGTCTTCTACAAGGGCTACACACCGAATTGGGGGACGAACTATTTCGTGTTCGTCAAGTCAACCTGAACAGTCCAGTCACCTATTTACTCGAGGACCTCAACTATCAACCCATAAAAGGCAGGTTTTATCTTCATGAACTCCGAAAGACAGCGTTTCCAAAACATTACCTTGTGAAAAAAGTGTTGAAACAAAAAGAAAAAAAATGTATGTGAAATGGCAGGGACTTAGCTCAGCCTTCAATTCTTGGATTAATAAATCAGATTTTGTGAGAACACGTGTGTCTGTTATTTATTAACTCATGCTTACTAAACTTATACTCCGTCTGTACTACACTCAGGTCCACATAAAAGTCCACATACCTTATCATCAACAGGACCCTCTGACCCCATCCCCTCCTCTACCCTCCCCCTCCCCCTCCCTCCATCCTACACTCCCCGTTCACACCTCTCGCCAGGCTATTGGTGGCGGTGGCGGTGGTGGGGATGAGTTGCACTGTCAGTAATATTCCACTCCACCCCTGTTCCCAACCACATTCCCCGCGTTGGATCTTCAACTGTCCTCTGTCTCAAGCTAGTGCAGTTGCCAGGTGTGCTCAGCGCATTCCTGAAGCCGATAAGATTCGCACCCAGCAGACAACATCATTTCTTGCTGGCCGCTCGTACTGTAGCCTTTTCCACAATCCATCGACAACACACATACAAGATCCGTTGTAATATATCGAGTCTGCTTCGTCTCATCACAGAATTATAATTGTTTCATTTATACTCATGTCTTGCATTCATTGACATCGCTTGGTCAACCGAAACGTTATTGGTTTCATATTCTAAAACAGTCCGCTGGTCTATAACACCATGTCAATGCCACAGAGCCATGTCGCTACATTTTACTAACACGTTAAACATCCCTTTAAGGGATCCTCTTCATGTGTCACGTTAAAATATTCTAAAAAAAATCTTATCCTCGGTGAAGACAATCATTCGCCCGTTTTAAAATCAGCAATAGTACACCTTTTTAACATGACAAGTTCACGAAACGTTAGGAAAACCAAAGTTGATGACCTAGAAGTTTTGGGTCTTTTGAGTCAATGAGTCCACCATAGTTAAGATCCGAAAAAATAACCTTAAAACGAACCGTCGTATATGCCTCAACGACCAATGGTTCGCGAAATATCGATTGATATATTGGGCACGGCCACCGTGGCCGGCGACAAGCTCGTTTAAACATAACTGGTACTCATTCTCTCTCTATCTACTACCACTCATAATTAAAATTATTTTAAACAAGTCAAAAAATCAATTTGTTAACATGTCTCGTTAGGCCCTTTGTCAACTTTTTCGAAAAAAATATACTACATTCTAAAGGGGGACGCCACTCCAAGTCATTTGACACCTCGCACACGCCTATAGCCTTATTGGTTTGCATGATATAACAAAAAAGTGAAAAAGCACGTTTTTACCCAAAAGTCCATTTTCTCACATTTTCAATACATACTTGTTCTCAAAGAGGACAACGCGACAAAAAATATGACACCTCAAACATCGTTCTAGCATTATTGGTTCGCGAGATATCACCAAAAATGTAAAAAAACATGTTTTTACCCCCAAATACGTTTCAAATCTACAACCTATTAAAAATAAACTCGCGATTAGACAGATAGGAAAAAATACCATTTAAAAACACCAAGCATGCCCTCCTACGATCATTCCTTCCTTCCCGAGTCACAGAGCATCGTGATGACCGGCTCCAAGTGAGATAGCTTTCCTATTGCTTCACCACTGCTAATTTTTGTCCTAGAGACCTGAAACATAATTTGGGGGTAAAGGGGTAAGGACCTTTCATTTAAGTCAAATACAATTTTTTTGTAAAATTTGTAGTTTGGGAAATATGGCCCACTTTCAAAATTCAACTTTTTTGAAAAAAAAAAAGTAAAAATATAAAGCTTTGTTTTAACGATAAAGGGCATAAAGTCATTTCGTTTGAGCAATTACACAACGTTCTAGGATTTTTGGTTTTCAAAATATAGCCCATTAAAAATATATATATAACGAGTGGTCCATAGGAACGGGGGCGTCACCGCAAGTCCTACGACATGCGACATGCCCAAATCCAACCATGGGTTCGCGAGATATTAGGGGAAAACCAAACAAAAGGTATAGTCAATCGCGCGCGGCGGCCATGACACTCGTTAGAACCGCTACTACTCCTCTACAGCCATAGAGTTATATACTATTAGATGACTATTGCTGCGTAGGTTCATTATTCAAACGTTGACTTAAATCGTAAGATTAGGACACTAGAAATTAAAACTTAATTATAAAATTGTGCACAACCACCATCTTGAGGTTATGTAAGCAATGGAACTAAATTTGATATCAGTGCATTACAATGTGTATTAACATTAGCTGTACCATGTTTCACTGCTTTCAGATGGTTAAATCGCAAGAATAGTGTATTGAAATGTTTCAACTTTGCATGGCCGCCATGTCCGTTGTGTACTTAACAGTTTTTTGAAAGTCACATGCTTGAACTTCTAGTGGGGCTTTTTATTACCGTAAAAATTCAGGGTGATGTTAGTAATAGTTTTGGAGATATAGAATGCCGGTGAAATATTTCGCACAGTCGCCATGCTGCATTGGTGAGACGTTATAACATTTGAAGGGCACAGTCGTGATCGGACGAAATGGTACTATGTCTTTAAGGTGTTTGATTGAAATCGTTCTAGTCATTTAGATTTTATTAAGAGGACACACACACATACACACACACACACACACACACACACACGGACAAAAGGTAATCCCATAAGCCTATTTTATTTTTTATAAATGAAAATGGGCAAACATTCTATTGTGGCATTAAATTTCAAAACAAATGTAGACAATTCTTTCGTTGGAACATCTGGTTTTAAAGATAAATTTTATTCTGTTTCTCCACAAACCACGAATTTCTGATAGAAATATATTTGACAGTTATTATCGTCTTCTATCAGTGCATGTAGTGCCTGTGGATGGCGTGGTCTAAATTTAAAACCACGTAACATTCCATGCACGTTTCTTACGGAGCATATCCAAATCAGTAGACGCTCTCCTTGTCGATTAGTAGGGATTCGTTAAATATACCTCTGCGCTGCGTCCCTACCTGGGCGCCTTTGGAATATTTCTCGTTCTTTCAATATCCTTTCTCAAGTTTCGCGAACGGTGCTTTGTTTTGTAGCAGCAAATAATTGAATATCTTAGTTACGTCTCTTTTATGTTTGTCCGCCTCATCGCATATTTGCTAGGACACTTCGCTGTCATCGTGGAGACCAAGGTTTGATTCCTGGCTCTGCACAGAAATTTAATTCTGGTCTGAGAGCTGGAATATGGTACATTCAGCCTCGTGTGGCAAAACTGGTAAGCGATGAATTTGATTTCCACCTTAGCCATTCTGGGAGTGGTTTTCCTTGGTTTCACACTTCTGCTCCAGGCGAATGCCGGCATGGTTCCAATATGGCCAATATGGTCAATATGGCCATGGCCACCTCCTTCCCACACCATATCTGAATTACAAATACACACACTAATACAGCCATCGCAATAACACAGGTTGTGTATTATGTTTTGTATTTGTATTTTTAGCCACTACTATAATATTTACACTGGTGTCTAAGTCCCTACTCGTCAAGAAATAATCAATATCGGTGAAACGTGGCATAGTGGACCTGTACTATAGTCTACTCTAAACCTACAGGTATGTTAATCTAACTCTCACATTTCATAATTTGCAGGTCGTGCACATGTCGATTACTAATAAGTTACTTCTCGTAACTCGTCACTGAATGATCCGATCATTGTGAAATCTGACATAGTGAACAAGTTTGAGTATACCGGGTGTGTCTTCTGCCCTATATTTTCCTAGTATTTAGCCACACTTCCAGCGTATGATTACGGCATGGTCGACAGTTGCCCTTCAAATGCCAAGCCAGAATGACCCTAAACGACTTTACAAGATTTATGACGACATAGGAGCAAGACCTTTACAAACACATGTGTGCGATAAGTGGTTATACAATGCATCAATCTGGCATACAGGCATGTACATGAATACGAAACTATCGTTGGGTATGATGGCTTACTGATAAAAAAAAACGTGAATGAACCTTCGAAGTGGAAATCAATATGACATCTCATACGTTTTTAGGCAAGATGAATGGACGAGTAGCCGTGGAGCAATCGTACAAGTTCGAAGAAGACGGCGGATCTGTGTTTGTGAGGTGCGTTCGGATCCCAACCACCACCAAATATTTTATGCACATTTTCAGCTTTGGGGATCAAATACTAGGGCATTCTGACACAAGCAGTGTTTATTTAGGGTTCAATGTGTACTGGCTTGCCTCAGTGTGCAGACTAGAAGTGCTGGTCATTTCATTGCCATGTTCTCCGCAGACGAGTATGTTGACATGCTGCTCATCTACTGTGAAACAAGACAAGACGCACAGCGCCTGCACCAGGAGAGATTTCCACACAGAAGGCAACAAGTCGCAAATACCTATAGGAAGATGGAGCGCCGTTTGTGTCTAACATCGTTATATTCTCGAACAGATCCTGTTAGAGAGTGGCCAATTACGTCAGGTGCTACTACTGAGATGGTTTTGGACACTTTCCGGGACAATCCTCCCACTAGTACCCACGCAGTAGTTCAACAGGCCAATATCAGCCAGTCGTCTGTGGTGGGGATCCTGCATGATAGTTTGTTTCATCCGTATCACCTGCAGCTACATCAAGAACTCCACGGACGTGATTTCGTATCTGGGGTTGATTTTCATGCATGGATCCTGGAGCAAGCGGCATATAATCACGCGTTTTTGTCTCACACTTTATTTTCGGACAATAATGGCTCAGTGGATCGTCACTACATGCACCACTGGAGTGTTGACAATCCCCACTGGGTGAGACAGGCATCATTTTAAGTCAGATGGGGAGTAAATGTCTAGTGTGGTATACTGGGTGATCACCTAATTGGACCAAATTTCTTTGAGGAACATATAACGGGAGCCCGGTACCTACAGTTTCTCCAAGACAAACTGCCAATGCTGCTGGAAGATGTGCTCTTTGGTGAGCGTGGCGTGTATCCATGTGGTATCAACACGATTGAGCTCCAACTCAGATCAGAAGCTGTTAGCAACCACCTGAATGCTGCACACCCCGGTCAATGGATAGGAAGGGGAGGACCTGTCACCTGGCCTGCTTGGTCGCCCGACTTGACACCACTTGACTTCTTCCTATTGGGATATTTGAAAGATGTAGTCTACGCTCAGAAGCCGGAAGATCCTGAAAACCTTCAAAACAATATTAAGGAGGCGTGTAACTCTGTAACACCTGCAATACTCCAAAGAGCCCGAATGTCAAATCAACGGCGCGGCATGCTGAAATGTGCATTAATGCCATAGGCCCCATTTCGAATGTCGCCACCTCGTCTCGCGCAGGTACCATAAAAATCTGATGTGGCAATACTACCTCCTTGTTTCAACCACTATGTCTTGCCCGTCCAAATATATTACAATTTAGCAATAAAATCGTCTAGAAATATCTCTATGAAAATGAAAATCCACAGCCTGCTTCCAGTCTCCGACCGGGTCAGGAATGGAATGAATGAAGCCCCCATCTAGCGGCGAGGATATGAACTGTGCTGGCTGCCGAGGCCTGACGCACTCCTCTGGGGCAACGATTAAATGAATGACAGATGAAATGAAATGATAGTGGAGAGTGTTGCTGGAATGAAATTTTGACAGGGAAAACCGGAGTACCCGGAGAAAAACCTGTCTGCCTCCGTTTTGTCCAGCACAGATCTCACATGGAGTGACCGGGATTTGAACCACGGACCCAGCGGTGAGAGGCCGGCGTGCTGCCACCTAAGCCACGGAGGCTTCCCCAGAAATATCTCTATCCGTTATTCAAATTAATTCTATGCCACACTGATGATTATAGCGATGACATGAATATTTTAAGACTCGTCCCTTAATAGAATAGATAAATAATCATGAAATAAATTTGATTTAACACAATAATTAATAACTCAATAAAAAAACTAATGAGTTGAATTAACATGAAATACAGCTCAATACCACAATAGTTAATAACTCAATAACATTCATAGCGATGAATAAGAAATTAATAAATACATCATGATCTAGTTGTAATAAAGAAGAGTTTAGTGCTTTTCAGTCGGTCAACACGAATGTACCCAAAAGAGATGGGTTATGCCCTAATCCTGAAATAAATTACATGAGATTAATAAATTTATTTCAGGATTAGGGCATAACCCATCTCTTTTGGGTACATTCGTGTTGACCGACTGAAAAGCACTAAACTCTTGTTTACTAAGGCAACACTGAAAATATGGCTTCAAACACCACAACTAGTTGTAATACACAAGAAATACGTAACGGCATATAATAAATTATAGATGGCACGAATGCCAATTTCTGAGATATGAATTTCCCTTACCCATCAAGCCATGATCCAATATCCGTGAAACTTGGATTAGTGGACCACTACTTCAGTCTTAACCTACAGATATGTCTAACTCCAGCCAGCTAGAGAGGCAAGAGGTTCCCTACGCATTACTACGCTTCAGATTTTTTTTTATAGCGTATGGCTGTTAGTGCCGGGAGTGTCCGAGGACATGTTCGGCTCGCCAGTTGTGTAGCTGCTTCGAGACGGACACCCAATGGGTGAGCTACAAGTACCGTTGGGGAGGGAAGGAGGGAAGTTGGAATGTAAGGACGAGGAGTTGGAAGGTAGCGGCTGTGGCCTATAGTTAGGGACCAACCCCGGCATTTGCCTGGAAGGAAGATGGGAAACCACAAAAGACCATCTTCAAGGTTGCCGGAGGGGGGATTCGAACCTCCTCGCCTCCCGGCTGTGAGCGACTGCCATCAGTCATGCCGTAACCACCACGGCTAACTCACCCGGTCGCTTCAGAATAAATTCGAGCGACAGGTTGCCTGTCAACCCTTCTGGCATGAGTAAGTAAGTCTACTGTGACAATGGCGCAATGCCAGCAATAAAGCAACTCTGGATGAGGCAATACCAGCCTTGACACTACAATTAACGGCAATATCTCTGGCCGCGAATCTTTACGAAAATAGATAAAATTATGTTTAAATTCTCAGAACACCAAGACAAAGGGACTGCACGGGTGGTGAGTGCAGAATGTGATGGATATGTTCCCACTAGGTAGGCTATAAACATAAAGGGGATTCCATAATTTTGATTCTCTTTCTAAGTACCGTAGATTTTTATCATGGAATAATGTGTGTTGAGCTTCAGTTACCCGCCACAAAATATCCTTCTTTGTCTAATTCTACTCGTGTCTCTGTTAGAAGTCCATTAGCTCGCCGTCCATATCGTTAGCTGTCACAGTCGGATTAATGCTCTTTATTTCAGCACAGTATAGTTAAGCTGCTATTGCATGTGTAACATGCGTCGTCAGATATTTAACCAAGCCTTTTCATTTTATCTCCAGTTGGAGTGACCTAATCCACATTCATATAAGCAGATGCAGAAATCCCTTGTGATTTCATCGTTTGACAAATTTTGCTTATTTATACGTTTGATCCGTTCGCTAATGAAGGGATGGATCAAGGTTATTAGATGCCATTAGCCTCTGATGGTGATATTTATTATCAAATGCTTGTTTAGTGAGTCGCATGGAATCCCGTATATCCGATAAGCCTCGTCATCCATTTTTAAATCAAATATAAAGATTTGTTTTTTCTCTTGCATCGCATGGTACATTAAGTCGCTAAAGCCCCAGTTGTTAATCTGTGATACTTTTATGGTATTATTGTTTGGATTATTATTGATATCCATCATTGGTCCGGCATTTCAACGTCGGCCTTTCACGGCTGCGTTCAAGACTTTATAAGATATCTATAATAGTTTCAAAGAGACAATAAAAAAGGCAAAGGCTACTGTTTCTCCCCAAGTGGATGCATTTATCACTCATTTTATAATGGTTGGTTTCCTAGATAGCGATGTAATCATAACGTTTCACGTTTTTAAGCTACAGGTATACTATCACTCAAGATTAAACATCTCTAGCCATTTATTTAAGAAAAATAATTCCCGGAAGAATCTTCATTATCTGTTTTTAATATAAAAATAATATTGCTTTCTGTCCCGTAGTTTATATCCTGGTAAATGTTATGGGTACATGTAACACAAAACAAGAATCTTAAATTTAATTGCATATTTGAGATAGCCTACTCATGTTCAAAAAGAATAACGATGAAATAATTAAAATTCTCTTTAACCTTATATAGGTTAGTGGACTACATATAACCCACCTGCTATGTCAAAGATGCTGATAGTGGAATCTTTCAGCCATATGTCAACGAATTTTCTTTTGGAGGTGTTAATATTTCATTAAGGCAAATACTATTTTTCTATCTTCTTGACCTGAGATGCTTGATGAAATTTATTATTTTAACAAAAACAATTAAAACGTAAATAATAAACTATGAAAGAAATAAAATTTGAAAATAAATAAATTGTAAAAATGAATACGTTTATAAAATTACAATTTAAGTTAAATAAGATTATACAATTGAAAATAAATAAGCTTATAAAATAGAATCTAAAAATATTAAGATATAAAAATAAAACAAAAATAAAATTATTAAAACATTTAATCATAACAATTAAAATGATAACACAAAATAAAACTAATGAATTAAAATTTGGCTAAAATACTTAAATTTAAATAAATACAAATAAAATATTTTAATAATAGTTCTGGCCTATAAAGGGCTATATTTCAGAATGTCTCAAGAGACTGGCAGTAGCTGATAAAGTAGTAAACATTTATATGAATAAGAATTAGGATTTCTAAAATTAAAAAAGAAATGAATTTGATTACTTTCATCTTTGTGAATGATGTAGCTTCCTTCTTCACCCTCATGGCTTCTGGAGACGCCGTAAATTCGCCATATGGGGATCCTTCAGCACTCGAGGTTGTAGCTTTCAACAAACTGTCAATTAAAAAGTGTCGTGCTGTGACGTTGCAAGAACCAACAGATATCTGGGTTATCTAACAACGTAACTGTGTTCGTCAAGTCACACACCACGACTCTAATGGATAGTTGCAATTCTAAGATCTGAGACTGAAATTCTGGTTTGGACGTCAGCCATCTTGGGAATGAATTATTCGAATTAGTCCGTACTCACTCCAGCCAAATGCAGGAATGGTACTGTCCCCGTTTATTCTGAAGAGTATCTGCCAGAATCCAAAGATGGGGATGGATCGCAACAACTTTTAGTCCCCGGTTAGAATAACTACGAAGAAACTACTGAAAAATAACACAGGAGGGATACGGTTAACTACTATCGTTGTATAGGACTATACTACTGGGTTGTTGGGCATCTATCTACTAATGGAGAGTGAGAAACCTTAAACACTCTGGGGTAACGGGTAGTAGGTGTGGGTAAACGAGTCCTATGTTACTGCTATAGCACAATATCTCTACCTAATTATCTGCAAAAGACAACTCGAAAGTACTAGAAAAGGTCAGATATACAGTACGTAAAAACGTGCCGGCTAATTTATTCAAATAAAGGGCAATTTTACATTCAATGTAATAAAATAACTCATGGGCAAAAAGTAAAAATGACTCTCCAAACAGTGCCTGATCAAATAAAAATTAAATAACGAAATAAAGGATGCTCCTGGAGTAAAACTGCTGTGCCCTAGATCTAAGGAGTAGAAATTAAAATGAATTTAAAGTAACCAAAATTGTATTTACGAAACTAGCGATGGCCTTCGCTATCACAATATCAAAATGAACTCTATACAAGCCTCCTTAGTCCTAATTAATCCATATTCTATCTAAAATTAAACATATTCGGTCTATAACGAAATGTTTACACAAAAATACACGATCATACTCATTACTCTGTCAATAACAACCAAATCTCCATTCTCCACTAACTTTTGTCTATATTCGGTTAATGGATCTCACATTCGGATACATAATCCGTGCACTAAAGCATATATTATAAAATCATGTCTTCGTTGGTTCTCTCCACAAAATGAAAATAATAATAATAATTACTCTTCTACATGCTGTTCCAATAATTATAATTTTTGATACTTTTTCACTTCGGTTAAAACAAGAAATCTTTCAGCAACGTGAAGCTTGAGCCCTGATCAGCTGTTCACAGCCTCTTCATAATCTTACGCATCTGAATTGCAAGATACCTTTCACATAACTCCAGCTGACTTCTCTACACATGAACTGCTCTACAAACAACTTTTTCCTCTTAATATGCATCTCTATTACTTTTCCACAATATTTCCTCGTAGAATAACACTCACATAACTTCAATGAAACAATATCAACACGCACATTACAATTATCATCTCAGGATGCATTTTTCTGACTTAATAAACTGGAGTACAACATCAGCTTATATAATTATCATCTTGCATGATCCTATTCTCCATAAATGATAAAATCTCTCATAAGATTACAACTTCCAATACATAAAAATGCTCTCAGAGCTTTCCACTATTTATCCTGCTCAGTTACTGTTTCAATATGTATCCACAACAATGTAATGGAATACTAATTAGATTAAAAATAATAGCTCTCTGTAACTCCTGTTTTTAAAATGCATAAATTGCATACCACAATGCTGAATGTTTATATAACATTCTTAATTAATATTTCCTTCTTAAATTCATATAATTGCATGAGTAGTTGCGGAAATCATTCCAACAAAGGATATCCGATTTTCTACAATATCTATCGCTAGTCATGATTCCTTGCAATGTATTTTTATATCAATAGATCATTCTTCCAAAATTATTTCCTCCTATTTAAAGTCATATCAACGTTCGAAATTCAAATGTGAAATTGATCTAAGAAAGATCGTCAATCCTAATAAATCCTTATTTATTAATCGAACATCACAAAAATCTCTGGCTCTAATAAAAATAGAAAAGTCAAAACTTCAAACATACGGTCAGCGACCTCAAATCAAAAATATCCTAAATTGCATCGTTGAAATCGAAACTCAGAATCTAATTAATCTCAAATTCCAAATCATCCTAACTCCAAACCGAATGAAATAAGTCAAAAATGCAGATAATAAAAATGCTACAGCTAATCGTCGAAAAAGTTACTTCAAATGAATTCAATAATGCCTTCTATCTACAAAAATGCTACTTGCTGGATTCTCTTCTACCTGGTGTCGATTTAAAGTTGTCTCGATGAGGTTCATTTTGGATTATGCTGGATGTTGATACCAGAATAGTATTCCCCTTCTCCTCCCGGTCGGTTCACCTCTCTCGGATCTGGAAAAACGCCTGACAACTTCGTGTTGAAACAGCTGGCTGCCGCGCATCGGTTTGCCTCACGGAACGCCATCCCTCGTCCTGGATCCTCTACCCAAATCGATTCCAACCTCCGGTCTTCACTCTTGCATTTCGACACCCGACATCTCCTTCTTTTCTTGATGGTTCTCAATAAGTATAATTCCATTTGTATAGAAGTTTCAATAGTCATCGTTCTGATCTTAAACCTGCCAGATTTCGAAAATATCATCGTAGATAATCATCTCCTCTCGTTCTTGTTAAGTTGTTCCAGTTAATCTCAGTTTCTTTCAAGCTATGTTTCCACCATAAATTTAATACGCCATCTCCTCAACTTTAATAATGTTCAAATGTGTCTCTCTCAATTTCAGTATAATATCCATGATGATAATTTTGAAATAAATGGATTTTGCGAAATATGCCTTGTAGATATGCTTTAATAATGTTCAACACAATGTCGCAACTTCGTATAACTCTGATGGGTAGGCTATAATGTTCGTTGAAGCCTGCCTTGCAATAATTAGAATTCTTATTTTGTTTAAATTCCTCGTAGTAAGTTTGGAATCCAAGATTCAATGTTTCTCGTAACAAATGACAATAACTTTCAATTGCTCACTCACTGTTCAAATATTCACTTATTGAATGACTATCACTTGTAGAAATACTCCGAGGCCACTCTTCAATTCTACGAAAAATTATCAAGTCCTCATATCACAAGAGTGCGGTCACAAACCCACACTTTGCCCAGATTATCGCTTCACTTCCCGATAACCGAAATACGTCGTGCCCGAACTTCTATGGCACACCGGGTAACACATCCGTTCAAGAGGCACGAGATAAGAACCTCTACTTATTTGCGCGGTCTTCCCTCTCTCACTCAAATTTGGCGTCTCTTTCCAAAAACGGCGCGTGAACAAGGCGGCAGACTCGAAATATCGAATTTCGGCTGTACTGAGTCTTCTGTCTCAAAAACAAAAATGCTGGAATATTCCGGAATACAACATTGCATCTTCTTATTAATTAAAATACAGTATCTTCTAGAATGATTGCTAATTAGTAATGATGAGCTTCGTAAATGATGATGAATCCCTCTAGCTGATTGGTGTTCAGCTGTCACGTGTTAGAGCTGGCTCGCTTCACCCCCGTCTCCTCATAATATGGCGCGTGGCTGACGTGCTTATTCAAGATTAAAAGACGCGGGTTGCCTAACGCCCACTTGCTCAAAGCCCGCGATGCACGCGTCAGACGTGTGCTCAGCCTCCCCTCTCGATCAAAACAGGTTGTTGCCGGTACGGCTATCCTTCTACGTTAGATATCTGATTGGAGCGACAAATCTTTTAGACTGACTGGTTAATTCTATGCACACGTACATTTCAGCATCAAGTTTTAACACTATGAAGACTTCCAATTTCTCCCCTATACCAAATACATGCCTGACAATAAATTTCATATAGCAAATTCGGACACAGCACATTACTTCGAGCCCCAGGCCAAGAAACCTCATCACAGGCAATGACGTTCCAAACCATGCACACTGCCAAAGTCACAACTTTATCACTCATTGTCTTAAAAATACCACACACACGAGACCTCGGGGCTGTTGAACAAATATGTCTGAAGCCTCTAATTATTGCAACAACAATAACAATAACAATGATAACGTCCTTCCACTACTAGTTCAGCTAAGTAACACATTATTTTGTGGAGA
This sequence comes from Meconema thalassinum, assembly GCA_946902985.2. Lineage (NCBI taxonomy): Eukaryota > Metazoa > Arthropoda > Insecta > Orthoptera > Tettigoniidae > Meconema > Meconema thalassinum. Next base: position 1,098,080,578 of record OX336389.2, on the reverse strand, counting down.
ACGAATCATTAAGAGATTGCGTGTACCACTTGACCATATTTTGCAGGTCAGTAACGAGTTGTTGTTGCTGTTGATTATTTAGGGGATTTGTGACATCCTGTTTATGTAACCCCATGTACTTGGGTGCGTGCAGAATTTTTCTGATAATCTGTGGCACTGTGATGTCTGAAGTGTAGAGAACTGAGCTATGAGAAAACTCATATGTACTCGAACGTAATTAAGGTGTTGGTCATCATCATCATGTACTTAGGTGTGTATTCAATTTGTGTAAGAACCTGTGTTTCTATGGTGACTATAGTAGTGTGTGTAACTGTAATTGCTTAAGGGTCGGGATGGGCAGGAGCGTCGGGACTTGAAATAAACTATTATCTTGGCATTTGCCATTACCAAGCCTGGGAAAATTTGAGGAAAAACTACATTCAGGTTAGCCGCTTTCAGTGCCGATATTCAAACCTCCGATCTCCGGACTTTCTGCTGCTCCCGATCGGGCTCATGTTTAGTGATTTACCACCCACGGCTACGCTGCGGGATGAATAATTAAGAGTTGTTTTCCTTGATTTAGGGAGCTTGGCGAAATCGTTCTAAAAATCGCCGTGTATGTGGTTTTGTATGAAATCTGTCTGATAACCAGTGTTATTGTGATGCGTGAACTTATGTGTGTGTTTGTATTGGGGCTTTCAATAGGTATCATCTCGGCCTTCGCCTGACATAGGAGTGAACTACCACGGAAATCCACTTCTTAAGTGGGTGAAGTGAGAATGGAACTCACCAGTTCTCAGTTCTGCTTTTCAGGGCTGGGTCCATTTCAGGGAACCAGGACCCTCCTATACCTGCAATGTTAAATGTAAGGAACGTTATCTCATAAATTATTAAAACTAGAAGAACGAAATTTTGACAGTGGCTTATTATACATATTTAACACCACGTATCATAGGGATATTAATCGATACTAATATAATAAAGCTGAAGAGTTTGTCTGTGTGTTTGTGTCTTTAAACGCGCTAATCACTGGAACTACCAGTCGGATTTGGAAAATTATTTTTGTATATGATAGCCAGATTCAAGAGGAATAGTTTAGGCTATGTTAAATTTCGGACAGACCACTCCATTCCCTGCATTTAGGCCCTTTGGCACAAACCTACAACGTTCAACCGATCTGAACCAAAATGTGTACACTTACCCTTTTGAACCCTGCGAGTAACACTGTCTACATGAAATTTATGACAGACTAGTCCATTTCCTGCATTTAGTCCCTTTGGCACAAATCTACACCGTTTCACTAATCTGAACCAAAATTTGTATACTAACCCTTTGGAAACCTGCGAGTAACACTATCTAGATGAAATTTCGGACAGACCAGTCCATTCCATGCACTTAGGCCCTTTGGCACAAATCCACACCGTTTCACTAATCTGAACCAAAATTTGTATACTTACCCTTTGAAACCCTGCGAGTAACACTGAGTAGGGGGGCAGTGGGGGTTCTAGAGCACCCCGCCAGAAGTTTTTGAATTTCGCGCGCAAGATGGCGGCCAAGATGACGGCCAATATGGCGGCCAAGATGGCGGCTTACCAAAATGGCGGCTAACCAAAATGGCGGCTAACCAAAATGGCGGCCATGGCTTAACTAACCTAGCCTAACCTAACCTCACCTATGAGATGCGATCGAAAAGTTCCAAAATGTTAATCCATAGTCTACTTTCCTTGTGACTTTGCAATGAGGTGTAATCAAAAATTCCAAACCGAACGCATGGTCGGATTTTGATGAATGAGGTGTCGTTGAAATCGGGCTGACACCCCCTGCACATTCAGAACAAGAACTTATTCATGCCACACAAGTATCACTGCACATGTCTGGAAAACGAGATGCTGCAAAAATTGTTAAAGAAACTCTTAAGTCCCCACATAGAGCTACTAAAATTAAAAAATCCTATATATCACCAGCTGTAAAACCTGTACCACTTACCGGTGAAGAGGCTCTATCATTCCTTTTAGATAACAATTACAGCAAATCCAATATATGAATATGCGACTTGAATGCAAAAATAGGAACTGTAATATTTTCTCACCTTACCACATCATTAGAGAAACAAATCAGAAAAGCTATCCACCAAGTGAATCAATAACAATAACGGAAACATCAGCCACAATAACATTGCAATCACTGGTCGACCATACAATTGAGCGCCTTGCAGTAGTTCAAGAAGATGTTTTGAAGCAGTCTATCTCTAGCAATGATACAGTTCATATTACATTAAAATGGGGGTGTGATGGTTCAAGCGGACATAGTCAGTATAAGCAGAAATTTACAGATGATGACGGCAGTGACTCGGATATTTTTGTAATTTCAGTTGTTCCATTACAAATGTATTCTTTAAATGTAGAAAGCAACAATCAAAAGAAAATTCTATGGCAGAAACCACGACCTTCTTCGACACGATTTTGCAGACCTCTTAAATTATTGTTAGAAAAGGAGACAGTCGAATTGACTAGGCGAGAGGTTCAATTAGTTGAAACTGAAATAATGTCCCTTCAACCAAGTAAAATAGAACTGGGTGATCAATATATATATATTAACCAAACTCTATTGCTGACCATGGTGGATGGAAAAGTCTGCAATTCTATTACAGGTTCATCAGCACAGAGGTGTTATGTGTGTGGTGCTGGTCCCAGAGATATGAATAACACACTCCCAAAAACAGTTTGTCCTGAGGACAGCTATAAATTTGGATTATCTACCCTCCATTGTTGGATCCGATTTTTTGAATGCCTGCTACATATTTCTTACAAAATAGAAATTAAGAAATGGCAAGCAAGAGGGGATGAAGATAAGGGAAAAATAGAAAACAGAAAGAAAGTAATACAAAATACATTTCGATCCGAAATGGGTCTGCATGTTGACAAACCAAGATCTGGAGGCGTCGGAAATTCGAATGATGGCAACACTGCTCGCCGCTTTTTTGAGGATCCAGTCTTGTCATCCAAAATTACGGGTGTAAATGAAGAGCTAATCAGACGTTTTTCTTTAATTTTGTGCGCTCTTTCTTGTCAGTTCCCTATAAACACACCCGCTTTCAAAACCTACACCCAGGATACAGCAAAATTGTATCTAAATCTATATCCATGGTATTATATGCCAGTCACTGTGCATAAAGTATTAATGCATGGTGCAGATATAATTGATTTTTGTATTATACCTATCGGGCAATTGTCAGAAGAAGCCCAAGAATCACGTAACAAAGATTTGAGAAAATACAGATTTGGACATTCTAGGAAATTCTCATGAAAACATACAAATGAGGACATATTACATATGCTGCTGATATCTTCGGACCCCGTAATATCTCATAAAACTAAAATTCAACATAAAAAGAGAAGATCATTATCCAGTGAAGTATTACTACTCCTGAAAGAACCAGATGTACCGGCTCATCATGAACAGCATGAGGCAGTGAGTGACGATGATGCTTCAGATGACACATGTGATGAGTCATCAAGGTCAGGGTCATCGAGTGATTAGTGATAGTGACTGAAGTGCTGTCTGCAATTATCCACAACTGCAGTCTTCCAAATTAAAGGTAAACTAACAAGGGAAGTCTCTGAACCGGGGAATCGCGGATCCTGCTGGAACTTTGCAGATACATTGCGTGAGCCCAACTAGGCAGAACCGTGAAGAAAAATCTTTCGGAAATTAACTTCCCCTTCTACTAGATGAAAAATTAAGATTTACACGTTTAAATTGGCGCGCCAGTGGCGTGAGCTTCATTGGCTGCGTCAGAGGTTGCTTCCTGGCCTACGGTGTACAGTCACCGAATGAGAGGCGACTGACCCGGCATTCGCTTATTTCCGTATACGGAGAGTGTCCCATGCATTGCATAATGAATGTTAACATTGGAAAAGTTATATGTTGTCTGGAGGAAACATATGGAAAATGTATGGAAAGGCCTCTCATCAATCAAGAACAGGACCTGTTGGACAGTTTGGATGGTTATGTGCCTATCTGGCTTTCGTCTCTTGTAACAAGTGTGTTAGGCATGAAATACAAACAAAATGCTGTTGTGTATTGGAAAAGCGGTAAGAGGCGTCTGCTTTCCCTTTCTTCGGTAAACGAAAGTAAGAAAGATTTATATTTGTGGGCAGAACAAGTGATAAGGGGCGGCACCCCCCGCGACAAATTGAGGAGAATAAAATGTGTCTTAAAAGCCCATTTTTACATTGCCCATCAGAATAATGACGTAATATAGGCTATGACACGACAATTCAGCAATGGGCTATAGTAACTGCGCAGGACGTAAAATGTACGAGGTTTAATGCCAGCCATTCCTGGGTGCAGCATTTTAAGGATCGCTATAATAACATTTCGCGAAAAATAGCAAATGTGATGATATCAAAGAATGCCCATCGAGAAATGGATATTATGTCAGCAGCAGAAATATTCGTAGAAGAGGTTACATCGGTTCTAGATTCTCTCGGCCCTGGAAACGTATGTACTGTAATAGTGATCAAAGTGGGTTCAATTTGGAGATGTGTTCGGGTAGGACACTGGCTATAAAAGGGTCGAAAACGGTTTGCTCCAAAGTGCAATCAGTGGGGGCCACAACGCACAGTTATACAATAATGCCAACAGTAACAGCAGCGGGCTAGCTGCTTGGACTTCTCTTCATAACTTTGAAAGAACCAAAAGGTGTGTTTGGTAAAAGGGTGAAAGAAACTATGCTTGCACATGACAATATTTACGTTGTTCCCACAAATTCTGGCAAAATGGGATCCGCACAATTGGAGAATTGGTTTCATAATGTTTTCAAACGGCATGTACCGTCTGGCAATGTGGCACTCCTTTTGTATTCCTTTTCTGGACATAAATCGTTAGAAAGTGAAGAGTGCATACGACTGATAATCATCCCTCCTGGGGCCACAGCCTATTGTCAACCATTAAGGTCTGGAAAAGCTTTGTCCATAGATTTTGGAACACCGTTCGATTATTGAATTTTGACATCAATTTGGCCCAGAGAATTACAATCTTGAAAATGCAGTCTCTGACCACCAATTTTCGTCCTCTAGTTTTACTTCAATGTGACAATACGCATGGTACCGAAGTCAGTATCTGTCCGACAATCCCGAACGGTTTGAACACCCTGTGCCATATTGTTTCGATATCAGTGCAATAAAATGTAGTACTTGCACTCGTCCGTGGCTTATACGGTGAGGATGGTGTAAAAGCAGTATGTTTCTCCTACATTATTACCACGAACATCACTGTTGTCAGAACTATGCGAAATAGCTTGGTCTCTTACTCACTTGTGTAACTATTGGTTCAGTTTATTCTGTGTTGTGTTGTAATTATGTATATCGGTGATACCTTACATTGCATGATTAATAATAAAGCACGACGTGCAATATATTGTAATGATGCAACATTAATGTCCCATGCCGCAGCCCAGCTTATGAGCGCGAGTACGGGAGGGCAGTCGCCTGGAACGTGACCTTTTGAGCCACCAATCAGGAGTGAGGCACACTCCCGCTTGACCAGCGCGCATAGTTCAAAATTGTTGTACTTACTGCCGTCTACGGTGGATAGGAGTTAATTTCCGCGCATCTGCTAAGTTCCAGCTGGATCCGCGATTCCCCGGTTCAGAGACTTCCCTTGTAAGTACAATCTATCGTAGTTTAGGCTCTATCCAACTCCTAGTCATAGACAATTTCTTGCACGTGTACACGTAGATGTAGCTTAAAAAAAGGTCTTAACTGATGTTTATTATGAAGTAAACGAATTATATACGTTGCTTTCACTCTTAATTCATGATTAAAACGTAAAAATAATTTTGTCCCCCTAGATTTTGATTTTGACCCACTGTGCAATGGTGTTGGCGCAGTACATTGAGGTTATCAGCTACAATAAGCGTTGGTGCTTTCAAAATTACCTTCAATTATTCCGAAATTCATCGTAGAGTGCTATGTGGCGGTAAATGATACTATTCCACCTCAGGAATTCGGGACATCTGAAGTTTTTCCAAAGTGTTCAGTTTATTTTCCTACGGCGCTATGCGACAAAAGTCGACACTATTGGTCTCTACATTTCTAATAGCCAATGAGATATAGGCCTTAGGCAGTGTCTTATTTCACTTACTCCTCTTTCTAATCATATTTTAAATATGTTTGTAATTTACATGTGTCATTGCTGTAATTAGTAAACAGCCATTTCCCTATTCATTATTATCATAACGGGAAAATGACCTGAATGTTACGTCCATTATACTGTACTACTTATCACCCCCACTACAACCACCACCACCACCATTACCACCAAAAAAGTTATATTTAAAAATATTTATTTTCTGTTAGTTTAAGTATCATGTGCCAGTTCTGTAGTAGTATACATTATCATTCATAAAACAAACAAGAAGTTCCGTGACGAACTAAAGAGCCTACTTTTCATGCCAATGATTATTCTACAGTATATGAACCTATCTAGAATAATTACGAAAATTAAGTTGGTAATATCGAAATGTCTAATTAGTTCGAAATATTCCTGGTATAATGCAGCCTAATAGAGCACTACAGTTGGCAGCCCTGGTGACTGAATATATTCTTAATTCCATCGCTTAAGGTACAGAATACAAAATTTGGTTCAAGTCCAATGGACGTTACATGCAGTTTGACGCGTAAAAGAATTTTGGCAACAATGCGTGTGCTGGTTAGAAATAATCGGAAATATTATGATATATTGTTGTTTCAATTTTGGAGGAAATCCATTTGATAGTATAGAAGTTACATAAATTTTAAAATTGGACCTATCGGCAAGCATAGAATCATGTTGGCAGCACTGACTTATATTAATTACTCCAAATTAATCTAGAGTGCCAGGGGCTATACGTGTGCAAAATATAGAGCTGTTGGCTTGCATACTTTCTGATATATTGATATAAGGGTAAAAAATATAGACAGCATTTATTAACAGTTGGTAGCCCTGATTGCTCTTAAGAATACATATAGTCATATCTGTTACGTTACACATAGCACATACGAAATTTGGTTGAAATCCAACTGATAGTATAGAAGTTACATGTATTTAAAAATTGGTCCTATCAGCAGGCTCAGAATCATGTTGGTAGAACTGAAGTATATAAATTACTCCAAATTAATCTATAATGTCAGGTACTATACGTGTGCATAGTTTAAAGCTGTCGGCTTGCATACTTTCTGATATATTGGTATTTGGATAAAAAAAATTGAGAGAGCAATTATTAACAGTTGGCAACCCTGGTGGCTCTTAAGAATATGCTCAGTCATATCTGTTTATGTGCACATATTACATACAAAATTTGGTTGAAATCCGATTGATAGTGTAGACGTTATATGCATTTAAAAATTGGACCTATCAGAAGGCTTAACATTATTTTAGCAACACTGTCATGTTTGGCCTTCTGGAAATTAAACTGAAATAGTATTATCTACATGTGTGACAATTTTGGAAGAGCTTCCATGCTTACCTTCCAAGATATCCAACATGCAGCTCAAATTTCTAGTGCGTTTTTTCAGCAGTTGGTAGCACAGACATCATTTTCAAGTATGGACGTGAGATATTCCGGTATACATCTTTACTCATACTAAATTTGGTTTCGATTGCTGCAGCAGTTTAGGAGTTGTTGGGGGGGGGGCACACACAGCCAGACAGACAGACAGAAGGACAGACAGACAGACAGACAGACACACATTTTCCCGGATCGATCTCATAAGTCTACTTTTTCCTCATTTTTGCAAAATGTGAGATGTAGGCTAATAAATCCACGGGGCGAAGCCGGGCACTACTCCTAGTACGGTATATGAGTCGTCCAGTCGCAAAACTCATTTAGTCCACTTGTGATTAAGGATCATGTCGTAAAATTATTTATTTTATTATTTTATTTTATTTTGTTTTGTTTTATTTTGATTTTCTAGAAAACAAACACAAAATCAAAAACAAAAAACACGAAGGAAAAAGCAAAATTCAAACACAAAAGCAAAAGCAGAAAACAAATACAAAACCAAAACATAAAAGACGAAGCAAAAAGAAAAATTAAAAAACAAAAGCAAAAGCAGAAAACAAAAAATAAGAAACATAAAGCAAAAAGCAAAATTCAAAAAAGCAAAATCAGAAAACAAACACAAAACCAAGAAAGAAAAGTAAAATTCTAAAGCAAAAGCACAAAGCAAACACAAAACCTAAAACACAAAGCAAAAAGTAGGAAACAATAAACACAGAAGATACGTGAGGCGAAGACCAGAAAAACGTTTCTCATGAAAATGATTCTTATTCTCAAGTGGATTAAACGAGTTTTGTAACTTGACGACTCATATGGGCATTTTCTGGGAAGATATTAATTAATTATTTTTTGTTTTTTTCAATTTTTTTTGGCCAAATATCTTCACAATAAAATCTGTCATTGATCGTGTATGACAATTCGGCTATGATAGAAGGTGTAGATTGATATTGTTTACAATCCTTGAAATTTTGAAGTCCCTATCTTCAATAGTTTTGGATAAAATGTTCCTTATGTGCCTTAAAAATGAAACTGTGGAAAACGAGGTTCAAAGTTCAACTAAATTTCTAACGAAGTCCAACACCATAAAGAGGTGTTATCGGTGTCACTAGACATCTCCTCATCTAGCCTGCTCTTTACAGCTTTCATTCTTTGTCTAGCTTGCCTCTCAGACTCCTTTTCTTTTCTTTCAGCATTCCGTTTCCTCTTATTGTCTATCGACATCATAGCATTCACCATGTACTTTCCTGCCCTCAGTCCCATCTTCTGCACCACATCACACTTTATATTGTTGCCATTGTTGTAGGAGACAATGGCATCATAAACTCCAAAATCAAGAGTATAAAATTCCACAAACACATGTTTTGGGATTCTGGTCCAAATTACATTATTCACACTCTCATTTTGATTTTCAGTGCGTCCATGTAGACATTTTTTCAAAAGTTCAGTTTTAGATAAACCTGTGAAAATTGGCTTAATTGTCTTCATGACAGCTTCTGGAAGACTGTGAAGATGCTTGCATACATGTTCAGATCCCTGATATTTGTTATCCTTGCACCAGAAGTTGGGACCCTGTGGGCATAAGCCATGTAGTGGTTTCTCGCCAGTCGATAGGGTGTGGAAGTACAATGCCCTTACAGCTTTCTCCATTGCTTCAACACTGTGGGTATTTTGCCTTATTGCCAGTCCATTGTCTCTTTGCAATCTGTTGATTACCTCATCAGTCAATCTTTTAGCTCCGCCAAAAGGTTTCCCATCGCTGAGTTTCTGGCCCTTCATCGTATTTTTGAGGCGACGCAATCTTGCTCCCATACGTTTTTGAACTTGCCCTATGCACTCCTGTTTAGTGATAGTGACATCATCTCCATAAGGCTTCAGATCAGATACAGCAGAGAAAGACTTGGAATCACCATCACCCAGGAATTGTAGGTATCGGACATTGTACCTCTTGAGAGAGCGACTGAAAATTTATTTTACACCGGCAACTTCCATGGCCCCACTAGAACCACTATAATTCTTTTCGCAGTATTCTGTATGTTGACCCTTCAGTCTCTTAGGACACATACATTATTTAGATTTAACTACGACATCTATAACCTTTGTCGTATCAGCACTTTTTGCCGTTACTACCCCATTAGGTGAAGTGTGACCGCGCTTCTGCCAAGTACCATCTAGTGCGACAGTCAAGTCACGAGGATTCTCACGATCTGTAATTTCCTTATTCACTTCCACAGCCTCCTCCACTGCTTTCTGCATGGATTCTTGGGCACCATCTTCAGCATAGGATCCAATAGCAAAGTAATATTTTGTGGATTTTCTTGGTGGTGACTGTGGTGGTCGATTCATAACACCACAAAACATTTGACCTGCTGACGAGCCCTTGCCGATTGACCTTAGTGCATAAACACATTTAATATTTACACTGTAATAAGTGCTTTTCTCACTACAAGTTTTCCCTTGGCCTATTTCTACATTTTCTGAACTCCAAAATGAAACACTGTGATTGCAGATTGTACAGTGGAGATATATTTCTGTAACAAGTCCCTTGTGTTGCTTGACAATCACTGACATAATCATTCAACTACATTCCTTGCACAATACTGATTTCTCTATTACCTTTGACAGCAATGACATGTTAATTATTTCGTTTACATTATCCCCACAGCAATGGTCTAATAAATTGGAGTATTTTTCAGTTGAACCACGCAATTTTCTGCTTGTACTCGAGACCACTTCATGCATATCATCACCATTCTCAGAATCATTTTCAACAATGTGTGATATTATCTGTACCTCCCAGTAGGCTTTTTCTTCTTATAAACTCTGTTACTAAATCGAGGCATGTTTTGAAAGTTACAGTTTCACTAAAGAAATGCAGTGCGAATCTTGAGCTAGGCCTAACCACCAAGTTACTCAATGTCAACAATACAAAATGCAAACAAAACAATTGCCTGTCGGATAATGTCCTACATGCATAGGCCTACGATCTCCTTGGAAAGACCGAGAGATTTGAGTATGTTTTCAGTGAGCACGTATCCATGGAAAAGAAATGTGGTCACGCGCACTACAGCACATTATTTGATTTTTTTTTTAAATATTTGGAGTTGAGATACAGGGAAGATTGATATGCCATTTTAAAGAGGAAAGTCTATAGTATTTTATTTTCTAATAATCTTAAAACCGAAAATTTCAGCATTTTTAGAGTCCGGGTTCCCTTCATTCTAGCTTTCAGACTAGAATTAAATTCCCTGGGAGATCTGGGAATATAACCCGGACCTCTGGAGCGACAGCCAAGAAGGCTAGCCAGTACGTCACGAGGTAGACAACGAAATATAATTTGTGATTTAGTGAAATGGCACTGGTTATATGAAGTTCTTCTGCAGTTATGTTTTTTCACAATCACTCCAACAAATCTCGATTTAATGATTAAATTATTTTGAATATTTGATTTCGCGTTTGCACGAAGGTTTCAGAAACTTTAATAGTAAGTTAAACAATTGTCGTGAATTTTATTGAATGTGAAATATCAAATACGAGATGTCATTTGCTGAATTTGTTAGGCTTTAAGAAGAAAACTGAGTATACAGGGTGTATAAATTGATGACTGAGGATTTCATAGGGAAGTGAAAAGGAGAGTCTACATGAAATTATCGGATGCCACTTCAAGTTCTCTTGTATAAGGGCCATAATTTAACAACCGGGTGAAATAGGCGTGGTCGTTACGGCGTGGCGTCAAGCAGTTGCTCACATCCCGGAGGCGAGGAGTTTCAAATCCCCCTGCCGGAAACCTTGAATATGGTCTGCTTTGTTTTTCCATCTTCCTTTCGGGCAAATACCGGGGTTGGTCCCTATTTATAGGCCACTGCCGCTACCTTCCAATTCCTCTTCCTTACATTCACACATTCCTCCCCAGACAACACTCCACACGTGACGGTACTTGTAGCTCATCCCATGGGTGTACGCATAGAAGCAGCTACAAACTCTGGCGAGCCAAACATGTCCTCGGACACTTCTGGCACTAAAAGCCATACGTTAAAAGAAAAAAAAAGTTTTGTGGACTTTTCTCAATTTGATCCTGATGTAATAATTTCAATTTCAATCTTGTAACAGCTTCATGACACGGGAAATAGTATCCCATTGTGTAAAACAATGGTTATACGACTGAGGGCGTCTTCAGGCGAGCCACGCATTCCCCGAAACACACGGGCTATGAACTTGGCGACGTTTGTTATTCGGTACGCAGGGACCATTGGGTTCAATAGTGAGGTTAAAGCAATAGTACGCACTCTTTCCATCAACATGAGCATGTGAGTCGGGCAAGACAAGCCTCCAGGTAAATCTACCTTCTTACCAAGTTTCATATGCAATGGACTATTTTGAATATTTCCCTATCCCATTTACGGAGATATATTTGAAGTGGCATCCGATAATTTCATGTAGACTCTCCTTTTCACTTCCCTATGAAATCCTCAGTCATCAATTTATACACCCTGTATATTTAGTTTTCTTCTTTAAGCCTAACAAATTCAGCAAATGACATCTCGTATTTGATATTTCACATTCAATAAAATTCATGACAATTGTTTAACTGTATCCCAGAGTGTGTTATGCAATTCCATCCTTAATAAACCTGTAGAGTACGTCAATGCATTCTCTGAGCAAGTCTTGTTTACAATTCTAAGTCCTACGAGACTTTCATTTTCGTCTAGCAATTGTACATAAGGAGTGATATCGACCATAATACATTATTTATTCAAGATGACAGCTTTTCGTTGTGTTGAATGTGATTAAAGAATGACTTTGACAACATAAGCCCTTTGTATGAAGTGCACCAATTTTGTTGGGCATTGTTCAATTAGAATGCGAGTTATTGATCATCCAATTTAATGAGCAGGCCTACGCATGACTGGCATCTTTCAAGTATACGCCAAACTACAATGTCACTAAGAATTCTGAAATAGCAACACCGGTGTTTGCTTTATTAGTTTCAATCATAATAAATGCTTTTCAGTCGGTCAACACGACTGTACCCAATTTAAGGCGTGTTTCCATAAACCTGAAAAAAAAACGTGAGATTAACCATGTAGAGATTTCAAGCAATTTTTTTTTTCAGTGTTGCCTATACAAATTCATTTTTTGTAGATTTTCAGTCGGTCAACACGATTGTGCCCAATGAATGGGCGGGGCACAACATACAAATGTATACATACACTCCTGGAAGAACTTACATCTATTAGTTGATATTGCCCTATTTAATTGTGATTAAGACTAATACATGTAATTTTTTCCAGGAGTGTATATATATATTTTATCTTGTACCCCAACCATTTATTCGGTACAAGCGTGTTGACCGGCTGAAAAGCTACAAAAGGTGAATAAATGAAATTAATCAACAAATACACTTGGATGACCAATTTCGATAGTCAAGCGATCATCATCAGATCCTTTACATTTAGGCCGTTAAACCTATGTCTTGAAGTATGTGGGCGATGGCATTTACAATATGTACATTAATTTATTTACAGTAGTTATTATAAACTTGCTTAAATTGTCAACATTTAAGATTTATTGTTGAGATATTGTTAGTGTTTATTGGCCTGAAAGTTTGCCTGTTTAATTTTATACCCGGATCGTTCACACGTCCGTGACATTGTTGACATTATTATTTTGGAAAGAAGAGTTATTAATTGAAGAGATTGAGGGAATGGATGGTTTGAATAGCGCGCGGAGGAGACTCAAGAGTGCTGAGGGAAGCATGCATCGCAGGGGCGAGTGACGTGAGTTTGTGACGTGGAGCCCGCATACGTCACGAGATTTTTTTCTGGAATTACCTTTAGGAGAAGAGATGGACGCTATGAGATTATCACACTTAACTGGCAATTACAAGAGAAGGAATTTGAGCTATCAAGCGTTAAAATCGGTCCAGTGGAAGCCGAGATACGAGATGGAAGTTTCTGGAACAATTGCTCGCTGGACTATATAAAGGGCACGATTCTCAAGATAGTTACATCATTACAACGGAGCATTTGCTCATGTGCGGAACTACGTAACGTGGAGTGACAGTATACACGCCGAGATTCTGACGATCGAAGGGCTTAGTCGCTGTACCAGTGGTCAGGAAGACTTAGTTTTTGTTCGAGTGAACAAACCTAACTTTTGGCAGCGAATGGACTTTGAATATCCACTGACTTTCAGGTCACATATTCTACAGTCAGGTGATGGTAGTGTCGAAACCATTCACAGAAGTTAGCCTACAGAACGATGTATTTTTTGTGGTGACTATACATCAGGCACTTCGAATTTCATCAGGAGAAGTTATTTATTTCATCAGTTCGTTTATGCAGCTAATAGGTGTTCCTATCTTAGCGTGCAAACGAAACCGCATTATTTGAATATGAGATTTATTCTCAAATCTACAAGAGTACTGTACCAGTCTATGACTGGGCAACTTTTCGTCATGTTACACGGTACTGGTGATAGCGGGAGTTATTTCGAACGAGTGACTGCTAATATCAACATGCGCCGTTAAACTACTCGTAGGATTGGTAGGACATGGAGACAAACGAGGTATACGGATACAGCAGATGGCCGTGGGAAGACAGTGTTGGAATAGTGTCCACCGCAGGACACGCTCTTCCCACACATCAAGAATGAAGTAAGACAACTATTCATGTACTATCCACTAACCTGTAGTATTAGAGAATTCCATATTTTTGAACAGTCACGATCAGAAATCAACACACATTTTTCACCGTAGCTAGATTTTCGATTGTATTTGTCTGGATGACAAATGGAACTGCTGTCTGACAATTTATTTTTCGATCTACGATTTGTCAGGACAGGCATTAGTTCATGTTCCGACATGAAATATTTCGATTATTCCAAGGGATAGAAGTATTTTTCTTTAATTCTTATTATGAGAGCAGAAGTAATTGCGACTTGGATTATTTAAATAATTTGATTTATTTAATAATAAAAATAATCAAGTGTGAAGTGAATAAGTTAATAATATTATAAATAATAACGATGCTATTTAAAGTTATAAATAATTAGGGAGTCATAATACCGAACATTAGGAACTAAATTAAATTAATTGTTAATTGTTTATTGTGATTAAATGATTAGTGCATTAAATAAAAATAATAGAAGATGTTAATAATAATCACTTACAGATGAGATTTAAATATTTATTTATTAAAGAAATAGGGCGATAATAATAATTTATGACATTGATGATGCGTAAATATTTGTTTGTAATAATAATAATAATAATTTGTGGATGAATTTAATTAGTTGGAAGGACTTAAATTAAATAACTTTGTTTATTTTTGAATAAAAGTTTGGAAGTTTAAATAAATTTAAATGAGTTTATGGATGAAGAGAATGAAGTAGTAAGATTTTTGAGCTCAGAATTAATTTTTCCAAAGGCACTTAAAAATATATATATTCAGATGAAAAGAAAGGAAATCAGAGAGAATTTATGTAAATGGGAGGCAAGGAGAGATTGACCAGAATTTATTTTATTGGTAAAATTACACTGAAGAACACAGTCTAGTAATTGACAGAATATTACAAGAAAAAAAAATATATGATAAAAAAGAGAATAATATGATGTTGTGTGCAGAATATTTTGGTGATGATTTTAGTGTGCGTTTGGCGACACTTAAAGTTCCGACATGAAATATTTCGATTATTCCAAGGGATAGGAGTATTTTTCTTTAATTCTTATCATGAGAGCAGAAGTAATTGCGACTTGGATTATTTAAATAATTTGATTTATTTAATAATAATAATAATAATAATCAAGTGTCATCCGAGAGGGCTCTTGTTCCCGTAGTTGTTGGCACACAAGGATGTGCGTATGTTTTTGAATGAGCATGTGGGCTAAATTGTAAAAGAAGGGTTAGGCAATGTGGACCGCCCCATATTCTTGTCAGATTTCACTATTCTGTCAAACCAAATATTAAATATTTTTTTCTGGATCAACTCGATGTTCCGATGGTATGCCTAAATAAATAATTGAAGAACATGAATTTAGATTTGTTGAACCTGACCTAGTAAAAAAATAATAAGATGAAAAGTGCAAATGAATTAAAATCATTAATTAATGAATTTTTTAATAACAGTGGAAATGAGCAAATAAACTATTCACCATGTGAGAGGTTGAGAAAACTTGATATAAATAATGTGAAGGGAAATTTTGAAATTTATTAATTAATAATAATAAAAAATCTTTTTGATAATGTTTTTTGAGATTATATGAAAATTATGGTGATAGAAAATTTTGATGATATAAAAATTTGGTGAAGAGTTAATGATTTAATCCGCTGATGGTGGATAGCAACAATTTATATTGTTTACAACATTTTTTGTAATTTTAAAAACATATGAAAATAATTTAACATTTTTGTGACATTTAAACAAATGAAAGTGAGAAAAGAAGAAAGTTAATTTTTCAAAATATTATAAAAAGTATTTTTGAACAAATTTTGTTTTTTAAATTGAAAATCTTTATGAACAATTATTAACATTCGACTTTATGTCAGTCGAGTATTGATATTGTTATGAAACAACGAATCAGTGATATGATAATTTTTCCAAATAAGTCTAATTTTGGAATAACACCGAATGAATCAAGTGACTATTTTTTTTTTGGAAATGTTTTGCTACGAATATTTGAACAATCAAATGCAATCTTTCGAAAAGTTAACTACGAACATGTAAATATTAGGGATCAGTCAGAACTCTTTATTGAACAGTTAATACCAGTGTAAATATTTTTTTTGATATCAGAATGGACTAATTAATTTTCTGATTATCATATCTGCTACATTCTAGTAATAATTTTAGGGACAGTCGATTTCTCATGTGTGATTTGTTTTATCTTTGTTGAGGTTTTTGCCATTTAAATCATATTTTTATCCATAAATAAATTGAGATTTTAAGGAATGTGCTAATTCAAAATAATTTCTCACCTTACCTTACTTGTGAATTACCGAGATCAGGGATGCCAGATTAGACCCAAGTATTCACCTAGATAGACCCTGAGATGTATTTTCTCTTGCTATTCTGATGTCGGTATTTTACAAAATGTGGTCGTTGGATCTCGGTCCAAACGGGCACATAAGGTAGAGGGGAGAAGTTTGGCGCCCGTACTAAGGGGATACCGAATGGGTCTTTAGGATTTGTTTTCGAAGAGGCATTCGAGTAGACTTGTGAATTTTGCCACTTGTTTCGACAATTGACAAAAATCTAGAGAATTTTGAATTATGGGAGATTTTTGAGTCCATGTTTGAGGACATAGTCAAATTTGCATTTTGAAATAAGTATTTTGATTTTGTTTTGTTGTATCGACTTTGATTCGTAAGGGAGTACAGTAATATGTTAAAGGGAGTTTTATTAAATTAAAATTTTTTGAAATAAATGTTAGAATTGGGAGTTGGTTTTGGTTAGGTGAAATAGCACATTTATAGTATCCAGATGGCGGATTTTTTTGAATTTTGAAATGTTGCTGTTGTTGTTTGAAACTCAATTTAAATGAGTAGACTTTTTCCCATTAGACATCGACGTTGGGTATCTCAATTTATTAGGAATTCTCAAATGCTATAGGTTAGTATATGTTTAGTATTAAGGCTTCGTTGTATCCATGGAATACCAGTCCTGTATTTCTATTGGAAAATAATGGATAAGGTTTTGGAGGTGTTGTCTCGGCTGGAGTCAAGCAATAA
Organism: Meconema thalassinum; assembly: GCA_946902985.2. Lineage (NCBI taxonomy): Eukaryota > Metazoa > Arthropoda > Insecta > Orthoptera > Tettigoniidae > Meconema > Meconema thalassinum. The sequence continues at coordinate 1,098,063,331 of OX336389.2, read as the reverse complement.
GCAGAGTATTGAGAAAGCTTCTCAATTAGAGAATATGTTGTAAGAAAATTCCAAAAGGTTGGAAAAGCAGATACAAGAAAATTCTCAATATTTGGACAGTAGGATCGACGAAAACTCAAAATCTTTAGAAATCTCATTAGAATCCAAATTAAATCAATCATTTGAATCTAAACTATCTGAAAAGTTGTTAGAGAGTTCTAATTCACTTAAGTCAGATATTGACAGTAAACTATCCGAAAATTCTAAACTCTTTGAGGACAGATTAAGCGTTAGCACAGAATCTTCAAGGGAAACTTTGGAAGAGAAGATTGCTGAACATTATAAAGCTCTTGATAGGTTGACTGAAAATTCCCGCAAAATGGATTTAAAAATCATTGGAAATTCAGAAACGCCAAGGTCAGATTTGGCTGATAATTCTATACTGTTGGAACATAGCTTATCAGAAAGTTTGGAGAAACAATTCGCGGAAAAGTCCAAAATTTTGGGGGGAAAACTTAGCGAATGATTTGAAAAATCCAAGAACGTAGAAACTAGGTTAGAAGAAAACAAAGTTTCACTGGAAACCAAAATTAATGATAGCATGAAAAACTTAGAGGACAAAATCGAAAAATCGCATGATAAATTGAAAGACATGGAGGAAAATTTTGATAAACACACTAGAAGAGTGGCTGAAGACTTGATAAACTTGGAGATCAAAATTACGGAAGAGTGAATGTTACTCCAAGGCAGGTGTTGCAGAAAGTGGCAACAGATTTCCAGGGGACTATTCTAGAACACCTGAAAGAGGACAAGCTAATCCAAGAACGTAGTAAGAACGTGAAAGAGATAGCTCTTACTGAGGTTAGAAGTTTAGTACTAGAGGAGGCTAAAGAAGACGTTCATGAAGCAAGGAATTCTTTTTCTACGCATATCAAACTAATATCGGAAGATGTAGGAAAAATTCAGAGAGATGTGTCTAAGGTGACTAATTTAGTGAAGACTCACGAAACTATAATTGAGAAATTAGTAAAAGATGTTCAGGACACGAATCAAGACTTGAGACAGAAAGGAATCGATCCTTTAACTAAAGAATTTGTTGAGACGACCATAGAAGATATCAGAGGAGAGATAGAAAAGAAGACAGATGATTCTGGACTGAAGAAGTCATTGGGAAAACTAGAAGAGAAAATGGCTTTATATGAATCTCAAAGGAAGCAAAAAATGTGGAAGAAATACCAATTTTTGAGCAGAATAAAAAGAGAGAAATTTCGAAAGAGTTGGAGGATCAGAAAATTATGGCAAATTTTATTCCTATCGCTATATATAAGGATAAGGATGATAAACCAGGAAAGTTTTCAGGAACAGGAAGTATCCCACCAGCCGAATTTTTGAGAGAAATCAGGGATTACATCCGGGATTCAAAAATTTCAAAGGAAAGACAGATAAGAGTGGTGAGCAGATTTTTGGGTGGACCTGCACTGGTTTGGTTCAGGGCTTTTAGATCCAGTTTCCACAATTTCGATGAATTTTCCAGGGGGCCGATGAGAAAATTTTGGTCGCCGGAAACTCAACAACAGATCAGGGCGGAATTGTATGCAAAGAGATATTCAACATCACAGCCAACAAAGTACTCGGCTTATTTCTCGCAACAATTATCTAAATTTCAATTTCTCGAACCACCAATGCCAGATTTTGAAATGATATCTGCGCTCATACGTCAATTTCCAATCGAGGTACAAAGAACACTGATTGCAGCGAACATCGGAAACATGGAGGAATTCGATAAGGTGCTACAAAGGTTAGATCATGCCAATGCACAGTTCTTTCATTTAAGAGGTAATAACAAAACTGAAAACCATACGATAAATACTGTAGTGACTGATCGTCACAGCCAAACAAATCAACAATGGAACAAACCTCAGAACCAGGTTGAAAATAAGGAATGGAGCAACACGAGAGACACTCCATATCAGAATAGACCATATGTGAGGCCATACCAATACCAAAATAGATGGAATCAGTGGAGAAAACCAGGGTTTCAACCAAACCATATAATAGGCCACAGCAACAGTATGGAAATCAACAACAAAACAGAAGAGAGGAACAACGAGGGAAGGAGGAATTCAAGCAACAGGCTAGGGAAGATCTTGACAGAAGACATCAGGATAGCAAGCAATACCTAGATGAGCAACACAACAAACCTAGTACTTCCGGGTTGCAGAAGTCTACAGGTGATGAAAAAAACGACGAAAAATTAATAAGTAGTTACATTTCGAAGATTGTTATATGGCAAGCAGAAGATGGAGACTTGATAGATGTAAAGTAAGAGAGAATTGGACTTGAGAAAAGATCGAAATTACTTGTTGTAGAGTGTGAAGTCTATGGTACAAAGATTCATACACTTATAGATACTGGAGCTATGCTTTGTGTAATTAGGGAGAAGCTCTATCCTTTGTGGAAGATCACAGAAAGTTTGGAGGAAATTCCTGTGTCATGTATTAAGATACATGAAATTATCCCTAACAAGGTGACTACGTGCAAAGTACAGTTATATCTAAAGCTAAAGATTGGAGAATGCTATTTTGAGCACATTTTCGTGGTGATGAAGGACATTATCCATGACATGATCCTTGGAAATGATTTTATAACTATGTACAAAGCTATAATCGATATGAAGTCAGAGACCATACGTTTTCATCATACTGAAGAGGGAGATTTTGAGGGTGACGAAGAGAAATTCACCGAGGGATACATCCGATGGTCACAGGTTATTCATAATATTGAAGGAGAAGAAGAAGAAGTGGTCAAAGTAGAGGAAACACCTGAATTGAAAACGATGTTATGTGCATTTGAGGACATATTTGATACGAAACCAGGCGAGATCAAGGATTTTGAATATCACATCCAATTGAGTGATGAAGCACCGTGTCATTGTAAACTTTACCCTATTGCAGAGAAGTATAGAGAGCAGGTGAAAGTCATTATTGCAGATTTGGAAAAGGATGACATAATAGAAAAATATACCACAGCTTATGTGAATCCATTAGCATTTGTGCCAAAATCAGATGGGAGAGGTGTATTCTTTGGAATACACGGTAAGATAGAGTAAGCTTTTACTTCTCTTTGCTAGTTCATTCCTTCCTTTTTCTCAAACACCAACAGTGATCTTCTAATTTCTCCTTGCTGTTTATGGTTCTTATGTTACTTTTGAGTCTGTTCTAGATATATATCTTCCATGACCCACCTAGCGTCATCTAGCAGCGAATCTCTGAAGTTCCTCAATTCTTCCCTGTATAAGAGGACTCCTTATCAATCTGGCCACCAGACCTCGCCGCCATCGCCAGCTATCATCTCCGTGATCAAGAGAACTTCGTCTACTTTTTCACCCTCCAGACTGCGCTAGTGTCGCCTGCTATCAACTCTTCGAAGACCATTTCATCAAGAAAAAAAATATCTTTGTTAAGTTGCCTATTCTTATATGTATTCCTTTTGTCTCCTACCCCCACTCTTTTCCCTTCCCTGGTCCCTCCGTGCTTCGCTGAGCGTGTCTCACTTGTACGCCGGCAGTCGACTCAGTCAGTTGAAGCTCAACTAGAGCTCGCCTCCTCAACTCAAGAGGCAATCTTTTAATTCCACGCCATGTTGGAATTTTAATCTCAACCGTAAAAGGGAACTTCACCTTCGCCATGAAGCCAAGCTAAGTACTACTTCTACGTTCTTCAACTAATTTTAATGGATCTTAAATAGCTACATGCTTTTAATGATCATTTTATAGGCAGTGTGAGATTACTATATTTGAGGAAATAATCATCCCTCGCGGGATTTTCTATGTTGGGCTTTTGTTTGTCTAAGCCAATCTTAATAGGAAGCAGCATTTCTTATGCTTATTAAATGAGAGATCTTCTCACAACGTGGGATACCATTGAATTACCCACTGTCTATAAAATACTTAGCTCGTTCCACCGCTGGAACAACTTTTGCCCTATTCTTCAGTCAGGATTGCTCTGGAATCTTCCAGAATCTGCACTCTATCTACCAGTTAACCGTCATGTATTTCCACTCACATGTGGGAATACCTTTTCTAACTAAAGAATCTTCCTTATAAATTTATGATCAATAGCTAATTTTTCTTCCTCCGTTGGGATTTTCTGTGGCGCATTCAACGATAATCTACAACTTACTCAAGCAATAGACTCTCGAATATCTAGTGTAACTGGTTATTTTCCATCATTGCAATAACTTTCCTTGCCATAAACTTTTTTGTGCTACTACCGTGAACTTTTTATCTATTTAACAGACCATAGTGAAAACAGTGTTTGTTCAACATTTCATCCGCGTCGCGTTCGTCCGAATACTATAAATACGGCCATGAACACTTATCCTCAATCCCAATTGATCTTTCCCAAACCTCTTACTAACAAACCATAATAATAAAATTGTTATTTTAGGTCTATTCCAATGAGGTGTCACTCTCAATAAGTGCCCTCCCTCTCTTGATGTATTTAAAATGAATTAATGTCTGCATAACTACGAGTCTGGTACACGTCTCAAATTATCTTCTTTCTCCCTTCTAATTCGGGAATACAATTCTTTCAACTCATAAGTGAGTTATTTCTAGGTTGCACGATAGGGAAATTGCCCCATTTGTCTCGTGATTCCTACTTAAACATAGGAGGTCTAGAAACTTCCTTTCGATTTTTCTCTTCAGGTTTCACAATAAGTGACCTGCCCTATTTGCATAATCCAACCAAGTAATTCAGCATTAATATAAGAAGTTATAGAAACTCCTATTTTTATTCTTCCTGCTTTTTGTTGTTGTAACTTTCGAAGTTGTTACTCTTTCTAAGATATTTACTTAGAAATTCCTTAACGTACTGTACAGCCCGGGGGCAGTATCCCCTAAGACCCACCCCTCCATCTTTCATCAAAACCACCCTCATAGGCATGTCAAAAGCCTCATGTACTTTTTCTAACACAAGCAGGCCCGGCATACTGCTGACAAGCCACGCTTACATAATACAAATATAAACACAATAACTGGAGCGGCAGCAACGAGGAAACGCTGACCAGGCAGTGGGGGAAGGCCTTAAAGGCTAGGCCGAGAAGAGCCCCATTGTCTGTTCTTGGCCAGCGGCCCTGGCCCGACGAGGTCCGTTCCAGCTCTTCACCAGGTGAGATCTAGCCGTGTGCTCAGATTCCTTATCTTTGTAAACACCTACCCTGAATATTTGTGCACTTTACATTTTGCACTTTATTTTATATCTGTCGAACACTTATAAGAGACATCACATCACAGCTACTGGCCAATAAATACTTGGTCAGTAAACACACACTTTTATTACTAATTACACCCCATCTTACGTCCTTACACCCAACTTGACCATAGTCATAATTGCCCTTGACCGTAGAGACCAGGAACTGCATCGTCAGGAGTCCTATTGTACTCGAGCAAGCGGCCCGACTGCAGAGTGTCAAGTCACCGACTCTGCACGCTCGCTGAATTGCTCACTCTACTTAATTGGCAGGCTAGATTAGCAGCCCACACTTAGACATTCATCCCCTAGCAGGTAAACGTATCCTGCAGGGACGCCCCCCAATAGATTAAGTACTCACGCCAACACACTACACTGGTAGTCTTTCCCAATCACGGGAAACTACCCTCATTCGTAAACAGCCCTTAAAATTAACACATCTACACTACCCTGTTTATCCCACCCACAACAAAGGGATAGAACATATTTGGTGGTGGCGCCGCTACCACGCAAAATGAGGGTAAGAGACTCAAACAACGAGCCCTCGTGGTAGAGCGATCCATACCGCAAGTAGCCAAGCGAGACTAATTTTTTTCTCTCCCAGAATACGCTCCACATTTTTTTGTTTTTTCTCCTCCCCCTTTATTACACGGGGATTTGTGTTATTACACCCCCCCCCCACCCCATAGTGCAAGGTCGGTGGAAACTAAATGACCACGTTTAAAACCACACTACGGGACTTTGCGCACTATTTGTCGGCTAGAACCACTCCACTATTACCGAAGTTGAGAATTAAAAACGCTGACTTAATAACTGAACACACTGCACCACGCTTCCTTAAGGAACTCGAATTAAAGGCATTAGAAATCCGCGCTCAATACCCTGCAGCGGCAGCACACGATCCCAGGCCCAGACCAGTGCGCAGGGACAAGAGTCACCGGTATCTAGCGCTAGTGAGGTAGATTGCTTACCAACACTCCACCCCCTATTGTTACAGCAACTGCAAATCACAGAGCAAAAGACTGATAATCTGCTCGCGCGCATCACACAGTTATTGGATACAGACGCTGTTAAGGCAGACAACCACACGACAGAGGCGGTCCTAGATATACATACTATTCTAGAGACAGTCAGACAGGACCTAGACAGGACAGTGGAAGTAGTGAAGTCCACACAGTACGACATTATACCATCGATCAGTGACGACATATCAGGCGACGAGCCCCTGGCAACGTAACACACGTGTCATACACAGGGTGTGAGGATAATTCCCCTCAAAACAACACACACCCAAACACCTCAGCACACGATAGAAGTGCGGACAGCGTAAACAGACTAGAATCCTTACACAGCCAAGGAGAGGTAAACGAGCAGGATATGAATAGGCACACGGAATATCCAATGATCCACCCCACAACGTTCACGGGGGAGGGCCAGAATCCGGAGGAATACCTCAAGGCCTTCAATAGAACGGCTCGGATCAATGGCTGGAGCGACGAAGTCAGGAAACGGCTCCTACCTGCATACCTAACTAAGTCGGCCATTACATGGTACGAGCTCCATGAGGACAATCTAGAAAACGCCACATGGGACAAAATCACTATGTTGCTGAAAAGTGAATTCCAGCTCACACCAGACGATGAGGACCTGTATGACCAAATTAGACAGAGGTCACAGGGGCCTACAGAGAGCGCACAGACGTATGTAAACGCGAAACTGCTGATGTGCGACGAATACAACGCAGCCATGCCGCATAAGCAAAAAGTTAAGTTGCTAATGCAGGGCCTTCGGCCATCCATCGTGGACAAATTATGTATCATGAACAACCCTACGGTCCAGCATATGCTCAACAATATAAAAACAATAGAGGCCGGGAGAAAGATCACGGAAAAAGCTACGGAGAAAGCCGTGAATCAGAATTTTCATCCAGAAAAGGACAACACCAGTCAAAAGATGGATGAGTTAGTGGACAGGATGGAGAAGCTAACAATAGCTGCCATCCAAGCAGGCGGGGGACCACTCAGGAGTGAACACACTGACACGGAAGAACTATACTATCCCGAGAGGGAAAGGGGATACACGGAGAGGAGACACTACGAGCGGGAGAAAACATACTACCCTCCACAGCGGCCGACAACACCATATACGCAGGACAGGCCACATTACCCTCCACGATATTCACCGGTCTCATACACAAATGAGGAGCCAACATACCCTCACGGCGACCGTCATCCCCATACACAACGGATTATTGCCCTTCAGAGTACGACCACAGTATCCCCCGGCGAAGCAGCCCTCCACCGAGTAGACAGGGCTATGCTTCCCCACATTATAGGGTAAATGGGGACTATCGGGAAAAACCACCCCCAAGCAGGCAAGGCTATGCATCCCCACATTATAGGGGAAATGGGGACTATCGGGAAAACCCACCCCCAAGCAGGCAAGGCTATGCATCCCCACAATACAGGGGAAACGGGGAATACCGGGAGAACCCACCCCAGGCAGGGATATGCACCCCCGCAGTACAGGGGAAAGGGGCATCGCCGGGAAAACCCGCCCCCGCAGCAACAGACGTACACCCCACCCTGTCGGAAACAACAACACAGACCACAGGTCAGAAACCGCGGAACAACAATCCCACAGAAAGGACGGGAGGCCCGGGACACATACACGAAGGGACAGGAACACTATCCGCTCCTCGACGAACACCCGAGGGAGTTTAGGGACGTGGCACCCCACCAGACAGACAGGAGGGCAATGCTTCCCACACCCGGTTACCCACCGCAAGCGGGGAGTTGGCGCAGCCACCCCGAGGGGGGGACAGACATACAGCACGGGGAGACGCACACCTACGTTTCCAAAAAACGCCTAGACGGGGAGGTTCGGCCAGCTAAAAAAGTGGCGGAGTTTCCTCCCCTAACACAACACCAGAGAGGCCCCTCACCTAAACAGACTCGCAAGAACAGGGGGAAGACGCAGCCAACTAAAACAAGGGCTGACGATCCGCCCCCGGACCGCTTCCAAACACACCCCGTAAAAGGGGACGGCAATTGTCTGTTCAGGGCCATTAGCTTTTTAGTCCGCCATGCCGAAGATCACCACAGGGAGTACAGGTGGGAAACAGTTAAACACATCCTGGCCAACTGGGAAGAGTACCGGGATTTCGTGGCGGACGAACAGGAATACCCATTCCAGACCGGGGCAGACTACGAACGATACATGGGTAGGGATGGTACCTATGCCGGCACCGTAGAAGTGACCGCTCTCGGCAAGGTACTTAAGCTGAACATACATGTATACACTGACGTACACTCGCCGCCAATATTCACAACCACGGGATTCGACAGGGCCCTGCACATACTATTTACGGGGAACCCTAGGGCGGGACACTATACGCCCCTCATAATCACGCGCGAACAAGACGCAGACAATCAGCCCACAACACAACCGGACATGAAAATATCACCAGCAGGGAATCAGGGGACAAAAGGCAAATCCACACCCTCCAGACGGGAAACCATACCCCCTACGCCACAACACGGGTGGGGAATGGCCCCACACAGGAGCAGGACGTGAACACACTTGGCATAGGGGAGCCAGAAACAGGAATCGAACTCGCGACCGCCTGGAACAAAAAAGGAGGTCACAAGTGCAAACGAAGGGTTAGGTTTGCAGACACACCCTCACAGGAAGAGGAGAGGAACAACACACCCACACAGAAACTGGCAAGTGTGAACACATTAACCGCTCACAAGAATCCCTGTATTTTGACAGCGCGGGCAATGAAGAGAGCAGGCAGTGTACTGACTGGGCACATTTCGCTGACTGAGATAAAGAATTTGAGCCAGGATATAAGCCGCGAGGCCAAGCGTGCCAAGTACAATGAGCGGCCTGCTCCATGCTTCTTCAGCACAAGTGTAACGCAGGGCATCAACAATGGCGCACACAGGGACAAGGACACTAAGGTAGTAACAACAACAACAACAACATACACCCTCTACAATACATCTTTACAGGGGGAAGGACTCCAATTAGCGGCACTGACAGTACACGCCAGCATAAATGGCCACAGGGTGCAAGACCTCGTTGACACTGGCGCAGCGGTAAGCTGGGTCAACAGAAAACACGTCACCGAAGGGCAGATACACGGTGTCACGGTTGACATCCGGCTGGTAGCGGCCAATGCTCAGACGCTAGAAAACTCGGGGGTGGCACATATACACATCAGGCTAGACCATTTTGCGACAACACACCCCATGTTCGTGATAGAACATCTTTCTGCGTCAGCAATAATTGGCATGGATTTCCTCGCCAAGTACGAAGCTAGCATAAATTTTGCTAGCGGCAAGATGCTTTTAATGCATAACCAGAGGCTCACTACACATCCGATGGTATACACCAGGAACACAGTTGGGATTCGAGCAGAGCGAGAAATCCACGAGCACCAGGCCTCCACACTGAACACAATCGACAAACACACAGGCACACACTCAGATAAGACGCTCAATCACACTCACAGACAGGACCTGACACCAGAACTAGATAGGAGGCTCACGGAGCTCCTGGAAGACAATAGGGATATCTTTGCACATTCGCTGAAAGATCTCGCGGTGACAGACCTTATCGAGCATCATGTCACACTCACCAGTGACCGGCCAGTCCACCAGCCCCCTTTCAGGGTGAGTCAGAAGGAAAGGCACGCTATCGACACTCAGATTAAAGAGATGCTCGAAGCGGGAGTAATAGAGCCAGTGATCTCGAATTACAGTGCTCCGGTATTGCTGACCAAGAAGCGAGATGGTTCCCACAGGTTATGTACAGATTACCGTAGGCTCAACAAGTTAATAGAAAATGACAGTTATCCACTACCACGGGCCGACACCTATTTGGACGCTCTCGGTGGGGCCAGCTGGATTAGCTCGATGGATTGTTATAATGGCTTCTATTCAATCCCCGTTTATGAACCGGACAGGCACAAGCTGGCGTTCGTTACAGAAAACGGCCTCTATTCCGATACAAGGTTACCAATGGGCCTCCGTAACGCCAGCCAGACCTTCCAAAAGCTAGTGGATAAGGCATTTTCAGGGCTAAAATGGCGGTCGGTGCTCGTCTACGTGGACGACATAACAGTCTTCTCCCAAACCTTTGACGAGCATCTCGTACACGTGGAGGAGGCTTTCGCAAGGATCAGAGAGGCCAAATTAAGGCTTAAACCTGCGAAGTGTCAATTTGCCAGACAGCAGATTAACATACTGGGCCATATTGTTAACAGAGAGGGCATTATTCCCGACCCAGCGAAGACGAACGCAATAACGGGCATCCCGATTGGTCTGGCTTCCTATTACCGGAAGTACATCTATAGGTTCGCACACATCGCCCACCCCCTAACCGAACTCACACGTGAAAAGACGCCCTTCCACATTAAACAAGAACATATAGATGCCTTCCATACACTTAAGCAACTACTGACCACCCCACCATTACTGCAACACTTCCATAGTGATAGGCCCACATTTTTACACGTGGACGCAAGCCAGTATGGACTGGGAGCTGCCCTATTACAGGAAGATACGGAGGGGTGCATACGGCCAGTGGCTTAGGCCAGCAGAAAATTAACGGCCGTCGAAACCAGATACTCTGCCACAGAGCGTGAAATGCTGGCATTTTCATGGGGAGTGAACTATTTCCGGGTATACCTCTATGGAATCCAGTTCACGGTAATGACTGACCACGCGAGCCTGCTTTTTTGGGACAAATTCAAAAACCCAAATTCGCGACTCAATAGGTTTATATTTCGTCTTTACGAATATAACTTCGTGGTCAAGCATAAGAAGGGCGCTACACACCTAGATGCAGATGGGTTGTCTAGGCTGCCAGTAGCCGATCCCCCAGATGACAGTAAGGACCACGAATGGGACGACATGCCGACTTTTGCCCTGACGTTGGTTAACGTAAAGCAGGAGCAAGAGCGTGATCCATACTTGAAATAGATTCTAATGGCACTAGAAAACTTGGAAAAGGTGGATTCCGAGACAGCACGGCTGTCTAGGCGATTTTTCCTAGACAAAGACGGGGTACTGAAATTTAAACTCACAGCCATGCACGATAATGCACCTATAGCGGTTCCGGACTCATTGAAAGTATCATGACCGGACACCATAATAGCCCAATGGCAGGGGCACATTTGGGTACGCATAAAACATACAATAGAATCCGGGACAAGTATTACTGGGCAAACATGAAGGGCGACATAGACACCTTCGTAAAGACATGTCACACTTGCCAGCGATTAAAAACAAGACCTGGCAAACCTCATGGATTACTCATCCCTATTCCAGTAGGAGAACTATTCCACAGAATCTGGATAGATGTTAAAGGCCCCATCTCCACATCTGAAAAGGGTAATAAATACATACTTGTGGCTACAGAGTATCTTACCCGGTACATGCTTACAAAGGCTGTTCCCAAAGCAGACACGAACAACATAGTGGAATTTCTATTTGACATAGTAACGCGATATGGCCTATTCCAAACCCTATTATCCGATAGAGGGACTATTTTCACCTCAAGAGTGCTCCAACAGTTTCTGGAGATACTAAGGATAAGGGCATACACAACCACGATTTTTTCCCCACAGACCAATGGGCTCACAGAAAGCATGAACAAAATTATCGGGACAGCGCTAGCCAAGTTCACGGGGGACACAGGGACAGACTGGGATAATTAACTGCAGCCCATCACATTCAGTTACAATACTTCAATATCCACGGCCACAAAACACTCTCCACACTTCCTGTTGAACGGCTATACACCCAGAAGCCCCATAGACAACATATGCATCCCTCAGGACACTCTCACAGACAACGCGGCCCGGTTAGAGTATTTGCAGATAGCTCGCATGAACGCCAGAAAAAACATAACCGCGGCACAGAAGAAACAAAAAGCACGGTACGATCGTCAACGGAAGAGCGTGGAATACACACCCAGGCAATTGGTTATGGTTTCCAATTCCGCCCGTAAGAAGAACGTGTCCGAGTTCCTCCTACCACGTTGGACAGGTCCCTTCAAAGTCTGCAGGAAGGTATCTGACCTGAACTATATAGTGGACGTGCGGCATGGACACAAACTCATTAAGGACACTATACACGCCCGCCGTATGAAGGCGTACTACACTCGGAAAACAACACCCACACGTAAGGTCGGGAACACTGCAAAAAGGAAAGGAAATGATTCCGCTGGCAGACGAGAAAAGAAAGCCAAGAGATAGCCTTCGAACTCCGAGGACCTCACCAGGATACGGTCCTGACACAGACATCTAGATGCCACACATGTAACCAGAGGCCAGGACACACAAGCACAAAAACGATTGAGCCATACAATCATGAACACAGGAAGGTTCTTTTACATACAGGGACTACATGTATGAGCCCATAAACTACACAAGTCTGGCACAGATAGCATCACCACAATTGTAGGGCAAAAACATAAGGCGCGGTCATCATGAAGAAAAATAGGGCCTCGTGAAAACATATTTTGGAAACACTCATACCATTCGTGACAGGGTCGCAGCATAAATACTGTACACTTCAATTGTTAACTGCCGAACAGGACATACGGTCCCGGCAGCGCGTTATCACATGAAGTAACCCGAAACTTTTTGCATGCTCAGCGCGAGTACGTGACACACTCGTCGGCTGAAGGCACTCACAGACAGCCCGGCATCACAATCGACAGAATATCATTCACTAGAGGATTCAAAACCACACTACGCCCACAAATTAAATCCAGGGTCAACCAAAATTCGTACAGACAACATACATGGGACATACATACAGGGACGTAGGCCCGTTCTAAGGTACTCGCTATAATAGCCTACTTAGGGCATTAGTGACCCCGGGACTGCCAATAGGGGACGTACCGGGAACGCCAGGCCTCTACGGACACCACAAGATACTTATTTTTGGACCATAGCGCCCGAAATCTGAATACGGGGGACGCCACGGGCACAGACAAACGCTCACACAAAGTAGGTAACACCACATCTCTACGGCCAAAAATCATGGCAATGTAGATTACCCCGGACATAAAATAGTAGAGCTAGACACAATGGGGAAGGAATCACGGAAACAAATTCCCAAACAAGCTTGTGAGCGAAGAAAGATGATGGCCTTTCTAGAATGCAAACACATGTCAACATACGGACAGTGGCGGAAGTCACGTTTTGTTAGCCTTCCTACATATCATTGAAGACTTTCCGTACACAAGGACACCAAACAAATACACAAAAAAACACTGCGCTGCAAATAAGCGAATTCCAGCGCGTTGCCACACACTGTTGCCGGAAGGAATTCTTGTAGCAGCGAAATGTGAAAGTGACATACAGACATGATGACAATGACATAAAAACAATAACAATAACGATATACAGTGACACGGATGTTGATACAGGAAGTGAGAGCGGCATTACAATAGGCTCCGCATCCAATATAACACAAATATTGTGGGCCGGATTGATCTCGGTAAACAGACTACTATACGCCTATCACTAGCGATACTAGGAACATGTATACAAAGGTGATAACACACAGTACATGGCACCTGACAAATTTCTGTTTTTTTTTCTCTCTCTAAAATTTATTACAGGCATTTATGCTAAGCTGAGTTATACTCACAGTCACATGCTACCCTACCCCACGTTATGAACAGGAGACCAGATTAGGCCGTGACGACACAGCGTCACCACACTTAAACATCCTAAGGGCAGCCCGAGGGCGGTGCCCACAGACACAAACATTTTCACACAACGTAGGTATCACAGACCCACGGGCAAGTCACAGACTAGTATTTTAGGAGACACTAGGTGCTATATGGCATCTCAACTTAGCCAGCGTACATCCCGGGTAGAAAACGAATAGCGACCAAGAGAGAATGACACACTACAATTGGAGTAGAGGTGGATAATGCCATCAGGTTGGCCATGGTACCAACTACGGGCTACCATCCCCATACCCTTCTTCCTACATACCCTATCACCTACAACACTATCCAACACAGACATATAGATACATAAAAACACCTACACTACATTGCAAAGTATACATCGGGGTTGATAGACTTCATGCTTCTCATAAATTAAGGTTTGCTACACCTTGGCCCCAAACGCCTACACCTGAGTATTAGAGGTGATTCGGAAACTAATATCAAGCGGCAATGCACATCTCTATGTAGAGGGATGAGGCCATACTGATACTAACAAGTATTTTGTTAAATAATCCCGCATGCAAAGGACACAAACTTATCGTATCCTAGCACAAGCCTTATCCTCAAATGAGCGCAGACACGCCTCATATCCATTCCACTGCACGAGGTATCCTATCCACACACCAGGGATGGTATTATTATTACACCCGCATGACATTTTCCAATTTTGCACACCTGGGAAAAACCCACCTCATCCACTCACAGTAAAGACCTCCTAACAGCATCATCGGCTCCCGGCCACCATAAACATGGAGTCCAACGATGCACGACCCCCTCCCACCACGCTTTAACCCCATTCAGCAAATAACACCCCCGGATCCTAATAACAAGGGACCAAACGCCCTACAAAACTACTAATACCTCTAGAAAAGTACCAAGGCATCACCGCTGGAAATCCGACACGGCAATGACAGGCCTAAAGTAGTGACTGCATTTCGAAGATTCTACAACCCCAGAACACTAGGAATTTTTCATAATTACATAGTACATAGGAACATATTTACAACTCACACTTATTTTTTAAAGGAATCTGAAATCACACTAGATGGTGATTAGAAGGTAAATTGAGAGCAGAATCGCCACACAAGGACAGAGCTGGAGAAGGCGGTGATGAGGCCTCACCCAGTTTAATGACAGATAGACGTAGGGTCGAAGCGCCGATGACTCAGTGCGGGCAAGCTTCAGAATCCTGGGAAACCTAACCTGTTCCCTGGGACGAAGAAACTTACACTCATTATGCACTGCGGTCGTCGAGGCCAGACCTGCAGGGGAGACTTTTTGACGGCTAGTAGGAGAATTAGCCAGCTCCACACTAGACTCAGCAGACGAACCTAGAGACGACAAACTAGGACTAGACTTTTAGTTAGTTTGTAATATAAGTAGCGTTCCTAAGGCGGGGAACGAGTCTTCCATTCGAGGAAGTGAAGCAGTGCCTCAGGATTCAACGGGACCAATCCTAGGCACGCCAAGTCCTTATCCCGGACGATGAGGTGAAGATGATTTAATAAATGATAACCAATGAATAATAAACAATGCGTATGGAATGAATGCGGTCATTCGGGCCCGTGCCCACATAAATGGATGACACCGAGTCTCCAGAGCTTCAATGGTAACGCAACGGGCGACCAGAGATATTAAATGGGTATGCAACGGGCTGCCAAAAAGGGGTTTTGTGGGCAACCCATTAATAAACATTAATAAACGCCAAATGGCGAATAATGCCAATGTAAGCATGCCTAAGACCAACGGAAAGGTTATCCGCGCGAGGCGTTTGCTCCTTAGCAATGCAGTCGCACAGGCCTATATTAGTTATTAAGAGGGGGAAGTCGACAGTTAGTATTAAGGGAAGGGAATCTAAAAGGGCCTTCGGGCCTGGTGGTTTTAGAAACAACCGGTGTTTCTAAAATACACGCGGGTGGTGCCCTGAGGAGGTAAAACTGCCT
The DNA here is from genome assembly GCA_946902985.2 of Meconema thalassinum. Classification (NCBI taxonomy): domain Eukaryota; kingdom Metazoa; phylum Arthropoda; class Insecta; order Orthoptera; family Tettigoniidae; genus Meconema; species Meconema thalassinum. The sequence continues at coordinate 1,098,047,397 of OX336389.2, read as the reverse complement.
CAGGCGATCGTTCCGATCAAAATGCTAGTATGTAAGGCAGTTGCACTTGGAACGCAACTTAGACTTAAGCAAATTTAATAAGCACTGTTGTAAAACAGTAGCTGCAGCATATTTCGGCACTAGACTAAGGACCATTTCGGCTTGTATATAATTTTTTTTCTCATAGCATTAATTAGCAATAATCTGGATTAAGTACACTTTTGACACATATAATGATAGTTCGGCACCTGGCAACTAAAACCGTTACCAGGGTAAGACCAACAACACATTGCGAAAACACGCATATGCGACTCGAACGCGACATATGACGTTCGGCACCTGTCAACTAAAACCGTTACCAGGGTAAGATCGACAACACATTGCGAAAACACGCATATGCGACGCGAACGCGACATATGGCGTTCGGCACCTTATAGGGTAAGACCGAACAACATTCAACGGCACATGTAATGTGAGCGGGACACAGAGAGTTCGGCACCTGGCGGGTAGACGTTGCCAGGATAAGTCCGATAAATCTATAAAGTAACGATAAGAAAATATAACAGGGCAGAGGCACTAAAGTCGTCCGACCCATCAGCGAGGTATTCGGTACAGCCACTGGAGCTGACCGACCTCGATAATACACGAGACGCCGAAGAAGTCTCAAGGGCGGTAGCACCGCAACCCGACCCATAAACGGCGCTGCGCGATAGGTGCGCAATATATATATATTTGGCCAAGGGTATTGCTAACATGTTTTCATATTTCAGCAAAGAGCTCCAACACGGCATCAAGGAATGAAACCCAAAAATGATCATGGTATAAGGTAAGGTGGACCACCAATCAAACATCCTTAACAAATGGTAATAGCCGGCATAAGAAGGTATAGAGTAATGTAAGATAAGAAGGCGCCAGACAAAAAACAAGACGGACGACATGAGTGTATTGACAGACTATAATACCTGTAATTTGGATTCCAGAAAGTATACACACCGACTCAAGAGGCGATATGAAGATTACGCTAATGACTACATGTTTTTTCTTTACTTCTCCAGTTTACAGACGACGGCACCAGATACATGACACTGGTGACGATCATTTCGCTGCCATACAGCAGCAACATGTTTTTAGGGCCATGCTATCATTATGTGCCATCTCTACGCGCTAATTTGTAATCATTCTAACACAATCCACCACACTCACCACCATTCTTTTACAGCTACACTCCAGAACACAGAAATCTGAACAGCACGGTAGATACCTGTGGGGTATCAGGCTTACTGACAAATCAACAAAACACAAAATCTTCAAAGATGTGACGCAACATACGGCAATGAGGGCGCAACCAATTTGTGGCGGCGACTCTCACTGTCAAGTGTGAAGGCATTCGCCCACAGGGAATGATTCACAGGATAGGCGTATATACCAGCGGCACGACCACTTAACTGCACCGGGAAACGGCCGGACAGGATTAGCCGTGAGACGGCTCATGAATACAAGGGTAGCGTGCACGCAAGGTACAGTAGATACGGCCGTCTAGGTATAAGATAATTAAGATAGATATAAGTGAATAATGTAAAAGAAAATAATGTAAAACTAATAAGACCTCATACAAAATTTGTTATCAATGACGCCACACATTGTAAATACACATATTTTTATTTACCACACACATGTACACATTGACTTTTCTTTCTACCCTTCTAAATTAAATTTTGTAAAAATGTCTTACTTCACCTCGAGCAATAAAAGCATATTATAGTAAACCATTAATCACACCTTAAGACATTTATTTCTTCTTTCTCTATACACTATCTCTTTATTTTCATTGTTACAATTTACACCTCACGCAGAAGGCAATTTTTTCATCCGGCTGCAAAGCAGCATCACAGCAACCACAGATGTTTTTTTCCCTTCTGCAAAACCATAAATGAATAATTTCCCAAACCATGTATTGTAAACTATGTATTTTATGTATTTTTTATTTCCAATGTCAAGTTTTATAATGATTAATTTTATGTGAATAATGAACTATGTATATAGCCAAAACCCACCCCCTCTGAGCACACGCTAAACTCACATCACCACCAGGACAACACGACATCGATACACCCACACGACACCGACACCGAAGCAGAAGAAGAAGAAGAAGAGGGACAAGAAGAAGAAGATGAAGAAGAATCATTACAACGACACGCCTACTCTATTTCCCGTTCGCGAGGACGCGAACAAAGGACGAGGGGGTCTTGTACAGCCCGGGGGCAGTACCCCCTAAGACCCACCCCTCCATCTTTCATCAAAATCACCCTCATAGGCATGCCATAAGCCTCATGTACTTCTTCAAACACAAGCAGGCCCGGCATACTGCTGACAAGTCACGCTTACATAATACAAACTTAACACAATAACTGGAGCGGCAGCAACGAGGAAACGCTGACCAGGCAGTGGGGGAAGGCCTTAAAGGCTAGGCCCAGAAGAGCCCCATTTTCTGTTCTTGGCCAGCGGCCCTGCCACGATGAGGTCCGTTCCAGCTCTTCACCAGGTGAGATCTAGCCGTGTGCTCAGATTCCTTATCTTTGTAAACACCTACCCTGAATATTTGTGCACTTTACATTTTGTACTTTATTTTATATCTGTCTAACACATAAAAGAGACATCACATCACAGCTACTGGCCAATAAATACTTGGTGAGTAAACACACACTTTTATTACTAATTACACCCCATCTTACGTGCTTACACCCAACCTGACCTTAGTCATAATTGCCCCTGACCGTAGAAACCAGGAACTGCATCGTCAGGAGTCCTATTGTACTCGAGCAAGCGGCCCGACTGCAGAGTGTCAAGTCACCGACTCTGCACGCTCGCTGAATTGCTCACTCTATTTAATTGGCAGGCTAGATTAGCAGCCCACACTTAGACATTCATCCCCTAGCAGGTAAACGCATCCTGCAGGGACGCCCCCAATATATTAAGTACTCATGCCAACACACTACACTGGTAGTCTTTCCCAATCACGGGAAACTACCCTCATTCGGAAACAGCCCTTAAAATTAACACATCTACACTGCCCTGTTTGTCCCACCCCCAGCAAAGGGATAAAACAGTACACACCTTGTACTTGATTTATTGTCTAACTAATCACTTTAATTATCTTTAAATTTTTCATTTTATCTTCGCCATTTCAAAATCTTGCGAAGATTTTAAAACATATAAAGGTTTGAAACCAAAAGAATTGTTAATTGCCTGGCGCAAGCTTTAGATGTTTTTTGGAGGTCTGTGACCCCATTTGTTACAAAATTGAAATTATATATTTGTTAAATTCATTACACTCTTTTGCGTTGTTAAATAAATTCAATCGTTCCTTTTTGCTTTATCATTTCTCTAACATAACGGTTAGGCAAGATCCTGTCTTCCTTGACTCTTCCCACTTAATGCAAATAAATCTATTGATAGGGCTTTCAACACTTGTTGCATTTCAGCAAAAACTCTTAGTTGGTAACTTGGTAAAGTCTCTCTTAGCTTTAAAAGCTAATTCTAACTGGCCAGTAAGGCAAGCATAGCTCGCTACGCCAGCTTCCTGCTTGTGGAGATTCTCTCCAACACTTATGGTTGGTTTTTCAAAATATAAGTGTTTCTCCTTGCCTACACTTTTAGTCGGCTCCTTGCTGGGTAAAAGCTTAGCTATTTCCAAATGCAACCATTGGTTTACTTACCAAAATTATTCCCAAAGGTATAATTGCTTTATCCCTATCCTTCTTGGAAGCATTTGGTCGCTCTTTAGGAATTCTACAATTTCGAAAACAAAAAATATCGAAACCGATTCAAATTATTGGCATTCTTCAAATTACTTGTTCAAAAACAAATTCCTTTGAACAGATACACAAAAAATATGTTACTCTTTGTCTTGCCAGACCATCACCCTTCCCCATAGTAGGCATATGTATGCTTGAGAGGGAATACGCTAAAGCTACTCTCTTACAAACCGCCCAAGTTCCAGCAGCGTTTCCCGTTAGCTTTGCCCAGGTCCCTACTCACTTTAGGTATCGGAGAGCGGATTTGCAGTGGCAGTCGCCTTTTAGTATATTTAAAGTTAAACTTATAACTTTTGGGGGACTCTCCTCCTATTTCTCCATCCTTTTTCTCCAGTCCGAAACCCACTTCCTTTTCTTTATCATCTTCCCTTGGTGGTTAGGTTATTCCCAAGCTAATAATCTACCCAGGGAGTCTGCGTATTTGTTTAGGCGCAAGATCTCTTAATTCCAAAATTATGCCCGAATATGACCGACCTCCTGTTATTAAAGAATCTTTTGAAGAAAGGAAACAGAAGGAAGTGGAGTGAAGAGCACGAGGAATCTTTCAGACTAGCCAAAGAATTATTGATGAATAGTTTAAAGCTGGAATATCCTGATTTTCAGAAGAATTTTATTAACGAATCAGATGCTTAATGTGGGTATAGGAGCTATCCTATTACAAGAAGACGAAGATCACACTAGGCATTATTTATCTTTTATGAGTAGAAAGTTGAGACCTTCAGAGCGAAATTATTACACGAATAAACTTGAAGCTTTAGCTATTGTTCACGCTCTAGAAACTTGGAAGAACATGCTTATAGGATATTCTGACATTGTTCGAAAAGACCATCATGCACTTGAGTTTATTTTGAAGATGAAATTTGCAAGTGAAAGGATCACACGTTGGGCTTTGTTTGTCCAACAATTCAACATCATGATAGAGCACAAACCTGGAAAAGCGAATGTTGGAGCCGACTGGTTAAGTCGTGCAGTTGAACCGACTTTTAAAGTGATGACTATTACCTAGATACAAGAAGATGAAGAAACTCTAGAACGTTTGGAAAGGTTATCTGTTACTCAGAAGAAGAACACACGTTTGGGGAAAATATACCGATTTCTGAAAGGGGACATGGATGTTAATGACACAGATTATCAGGAAACAGAGAGGATTTCGCGGAATTATGTGGTCATGAACGATATTGTGTATCGAGTCATTGATGCAGACCATACAAGACTGAGAGTAGCGGTACCACCCATATTGCAGAAACGGATTGTTTGGTTAGCGCACAGGATTTCGGGACTCGCTGGATTGGATAAGACAGTACAACTTGTGCAAGATAAATTTTCGTGGGAGAATATGAGGACTACAGTCAGAGAGACGATTAGGACATGTGACTTGTGTCAACGAAGTAAGCACAATTCTAAGTTGTTGAGGGAAGCTCCTCGTCCTATTATTCCGATGAAACCAAGATAATTATACGCTATGGATATGTATGGACCTTTACCGAAGTCGAAGAGGGGAAACAGATACATTTTGGTAACCATTGATGTTTTTTCTAAATTCACAATGTTACACCCCATCCAGAAAGCTAATACACGCTACATCTTGAAGAGGATTAGAGAGAGGGTGATACCTGAAGCAGGGAAACCTGAATACCTCTTAACCAATCTTGGACCGCAGTTCACATCTTACGAATTTAGAAACGCTATGGAGGTATCGGATATTAAGCAGATCCTATGTTCAATACGCCATCCTGAAAGCAACCCAGCTGAAAGAATTATGTCTGAGATAGCGAAATATTATCGTTTGTTTTGTTCTGCTGAACATTGGAAATGGATGGATGTGTTACCCATTGCATCACACTCCATTAACTCTACTGTACATGAGAGTACAAGTCAGATACCGATGATATTGCATCATGGCAATAAACCCATAAGACCATGGGATAGGATCATTTCCATACCACCAGAAATAGAACCTAGTAGACAACTCAGAGAAGTTCAAGCACTGGAGAAAATTCGCAAGCAAGCTGACAAGAGAGAAAGGAGAGTCCGAGGGAAGAAATTCAGACGACCTCTGAAGGTTGGAACTCTCGTACTTGTAAGGAAACCTGTTCCGTCTGACGTCATGAACAGAGTATATTCGAAGTTTGCTAGTTTATACTACGGCCCATTCAGGATTACTGAAAGTTTTGATAACGGAAGTCATACATTGGTTGAAGAAGAATCTGGTAACACCGTGGGAAAATTCAACGCGGCAAGTTTGAAGATTTATCATTCAAGAGCCAGACAACAATGAGGAAAAAATATATGATGTGTCACATATTTTTTTATTGGCGTGAGAGGTGGATATACCCGGATCGTTCACACGCCCGTGACATTGTTGACATTATTATTTTGGAAAGAAGAGTTATTAATTGAAGAGATTGAGGGAATGGATGGTTTGAATAGCGCGCGGAGGAGACTCAAGAGTGCTGAGGGAAGCATGCATCGCAGGGGCGAGTGACGTGAGTTTGTGACGTGGAGCCCGCATACGTCACGAGATTTTTTTCTGGAATTACCTTTAGGAGAAGAGATGGACGCTATGAGATTATCACACTTAACTGGCAATTACAAGAGAAGGAATTTGAGCTATCAAGCGTTAAAATCGGTCCAGTGGAAGCTGAGATACGGGATGGAAGTTTCTGGAACAATTGCTCGCTGGACTATATAAAGGGCACGATTCTCAAGATAGTTACATCATTACAACGGAGCATTTGCTCATGTGCGGAACTACGTAACGTGGAGTGACAGTATACACGCCGAGATTCTGACGATCGAAGGGCTTAGTCGCTGTACCAGTGGTCAGCAAGACTTAGTTTTTGTTCGAGTGAACAAACTTAACTTTTGGCAGCGAATGGACTTTGAATATCCACTGACTTTCAGGTCACATATTCTACAGTCAGTTGATGGTAGTGTCGAAACCATTCACAGAAGTTAGCCTACAGAACGATGTATTTTTTGTGGTGACTATACATCAGGCACTTCGAATTTCATCAGGAGAAGTTATTTATTTCATCAGTTCGTTTATGCAGCTAATAGGTGTTCCTATCTTAGCGTGCAAACGAAACCGCATTATTTGAATATGAGATTTATTCTCAAATCTACAAGAGTACTGTACCAGTCTATGACTGGGCAACTTTTCGTCATGTTACACGGTACTGGTGATAGCGGGAGTTATTTCGAACGAGTGACTGCTAATATCAACATGCGCCGTTAAACTACTCGTAGGATTGGTAGGACATGGAGACAAACGAGGTATACGGATACAGCAGATGGCCATGGGAAGACACTGTTGGAATAGTTTCCATCGCAGGACACGCTCTTCCTACACATCAAGAATGAAGTAAGACAACTATTCATGTACTATCCACTAACCTGTAGTATTAGAGAATTCCATATTTTTGAACAGTCATGATCAGAAATCAACACACATTTTTCACCGTAGCTAGATTTTCGATTGTATTTGTCTGGATGACAAATGGAACTGCTGTCTGACAATTTATTTTTCGATCTATGATTTGTCAGGACAGGCATTAGTTCATGTTCCGACAAGAAATATTTCGATTTTTCCAAGGGATAGGAGTATTTTTCTTTAATTCTTATTATGAGAGCAGAAGTAATTGCGACTTGGATTAATTAAATAATTTGATTTATTTAATAATAATAATAATAAAGTGTGAAGTGAATAAGTTAATAATATTATAAATAATAACGATGCTATTTAAAGTTATAAATAATTAGGAAGTGATAATACCGAACATTAGGAACTAAATTAAATTAATTGTTAATTGTTTATTGTGATTAAATGATTAGTGCATTAAATAAAAATAATAGAAGATGTTAATAATAATCACTTACAGATGAGATTTAAATATTTATTTATTAAAGAAATAGGGCGATAATAATAATTTATGACATTGATGATGCCTAAATATTTGTTTGTAATAATAATAATAATAATAATTTGTGGATGAATTTAATTAGTTGGAAGGACTTAAATTAAATAACTTTGTTTATTTTTGAATAATAGTTTGGAAGATTAAATAAATTTAAATGAGTTTATGGATGAAGAGAATGAAGTAGTAAGATTTTTGAGCTCAGAATTATTTTTTCCAAAAGCACTTAAAAATATATATATTCAGATGAAAGCAAAGGAAATCAGGGAGAATTTATGTAAATGGGAGGCAAGGAGAGATTGACCAGAATGTATTTTATTGGTAAAATTACACTGAAGAACACAGTCTAGTAATTGACAGAATTTTACAAGAAAAAAAATATATATGATAAAAAAAGAGATAATATGATATTGTGTGCAGAATATTTTGGTGATGATTTTAGTGTGCGTTTGGTGACACTTAAAGTTGTGGAGACCTTGGGGGTCATCCAGGAGGGCTTTTGTTCCCGTAGTTGTGGGCACACAAGGATGTGCGTATGTTTTTGAAAGAGCATGTGGGCTAAATTGTAAAAGAAGGGTTAGGCAATGTGGACCGCCCCATATTCTTGTCAGATTTCACTATTCTGTCAATCCAAATATTTTTTTTTCTGGATCAACTCGAAGTCCGATGGTATGCCTAAATAAATAATTGAAGAACATGAATTTAGATTTGTTGAACCTGACCGAGCAAAAAAACAATAAAATGAAAAGCGCAAATGCTATAAAATAAGTAATTGATAGATTTTTTAATAACAGTGGAAATGAGCAAATAAAATATTCATCAGGTGAGAGGTTGAGAAACTTGGTATAAATAAAGTGAAGGGAAATTTTGAAATTTATTAATTAATAATAATAATACATCTTTTTGATAAAAAAAAATTTTTGGAGATTATATGAAAATTTTGGTGATAGAAAATTTTGAAGATATAAAAATTTGGTGAAGAGTTAATGATTTAATCCGCTGATGGTGGATAGCAACAATTTATATTGTTTACAACATTTTTTGTAATTTTAATAACATATGAAAATAATTTAAAATTTTTGTGACATTTAAACAAATGAAAGTGAGATAAGAAGAAAGTTAATTTTTCAAAATATTATAAAAGTATTTTTGAACAAATTTTGTTTTTGAAATTGAAAATCTTTATGAACAATTATTAACATTCGACTTTATGTCAGTCGAGTATTGATATTGTCATGAAACAACGAATCAGTGATATGATAATTTTTACAAATAAGTCTAATTTTGGAATAACACTGAATGAATCAAGTGACTATTTTTTTTGGAAATGTTTTGCTACGAATATTTGAATAATCAAATGCAATCTTTCGAAAAGTTAACTACGGACATGTAAATATTAGGGATCACTCAGAACTCTTTATTGAACAGTGATTACCAGTGTAAATATTTTGTTGAATATTTTTTAAAATATCAGAATGGACTAATTAATTTTCTGATTATCATATCTGCGACATTCTAGTAATAATTTTAGGGACAGTTGATTTCTCATGTGTGATTTGTTTTATCTTTGTTGAGGTTTTTGCCATTCAAATCATATTTTTATCTATAAATAAATTGAGATTTTAAGGAATGTGCTAATTCAAAATAATTTCTCACCTTACCTTACTTGCGAATTACCGCGATCAGGGATGCCAGATTAGACCAAAGTATTTACCTAGATAGACCCTGAGATATATTTTCTCGTGCTAATCTGATGTCGGTATTTTACAAAATGTGGTCGTTGGATCTCGGTCCAAACGGGCACAGTATGATAACTGTGATTTTTTGTGAATGATCTGCTATTTTTTCAGATTTAGGGAAACACCCATTACAATTGGGTACAGTCATATTGACCCACATAACGTCATTAATTTCGATTACTGAGGCAACACTGAAAAATGGCTTCCAACACAATAATGTTATTTGAATCATTGATTTGTTAGAAGCTCAATATTTAATCATCAAATTTAACATACAGTATTTTACTGCTCATAAATCGAAAGGCAAGCAGCCTGTCTTGACGCATTATACAGTTTTATAGCAGTTAACGAAATTGTAGCTAATGCAGACCATTTAAATATGTCTTTCCAATAGAATAGTACAACGACATAACTACATTTTAAGCTGAAGCTCTGAAAAAAACGGAGGAATAATCAGAGACTACTAAAAGTTTTTTGAGCAAAACAGAAGAATCACTAAGCTCTTTTAATCGATCAGCAGTAACAAAAATTATGATGTACACTCATAAATTATGTATGATTCACAAACAGTAACTTAATACAGGTGTTTTTTCAAGTATTTTGTACAACAAGACAAATTATTCGCAATATGAGAATAGGTGTATTATATTTTGCAGTACAATCTATCCATGCAGAGTGATGCCATTTTTATATTTCTTTCATTACAAGAAAACTGTAGATGACAAAACCATTGGGCAAATATTAAGGACTTTTATTGTGTTTTAATCTGTGAAAAGAAAAAAAGGGTTTTCTATATGATTTTAATTAGAAAAAAAGTATTTTATATGTCGGACATTTTGAAACTGGAGATTACTAGTGCAATACATTGACCGAGGAAGGTCTTACACGACACCAAAATAATATGTACTAATTATAAAATAAATTGAAAAACATTTCATTGATAAGATGTCAACAGAGAATAATTTTGTAAGTTTGTTTTTATATATATTCATTATTCGATTGATTGTTTAGCCAGTTGCTGATATGGGTACTGAATTCTCGAGCAGTCATCATTAGTTGCGAGAGTCGCTATGTATAAAAGTTGATTGCCGTATGCGATTTAAACGAACTTTTATTCAATTTGGTTGAAGTGATTATGAGTCTAGACAGGCAGTTGAAGTGGACAGGCACATGATCAAGGACAGAGAGGGATATGAATTGCGTTGGGAAAGGAAAATCTATGTTCATATTTTAATATTTTTATTTTCTTGTATGAATGAAAAGTTCTTGCCTGCTATATAACAATTTCAAATGTGGTTTTGAAAACATTGACTTATGTCCAAGTACACGGGAAAAACAAAATACAGTGAACTGCGAAGGAAGGGGTTATATCTAGTGAGTCAGGAATTAAACGGGCTCTGAATCAGCTAATGTGTGCACTCAAATTGTTGTAAACAAAGGAAACGACGATGTTTCTTCATTATTACATGATTATTTGTATTTTTGACCATAACAAATTAGAGACATTGAAATACTCTGTTGACTCTTATGTAATCAAAATAGGAATAGTTTGTCTTGCCAGGACGCCAAGACCTTGTTAAAAATGCAATGTTCCTGCCAGCTGCATTAGGGCTAGGACTTGGGTAGTAGGCAGCCTTGACTTTAATTTCGTGACTGCACTGCAACCCAAATTTCAGGCCAGATGTTAATTTCTTGACAGAGTCAGGAATCGAACTCAGACCTGAGGTGACAGGCAAGAATAATAGGCAGCAATTAATTATCATTTGGCAATGTCTTCTTACTCCAAGTATAATTCAAATTGGTTTAAAAACTACATATTAGGAAATGAATCAAATGTATCTGTTTATTATTTTTGAAAATCAATTTAGTAATGAGAGTTAAACCAAGTACATTTAATGAACATTATGAAATTGTGATTTAGCCCCTTGTTACCCCACGCCGTTTATATACTTAGCTATGAAATGAAAATCCACAGCCTGCTTCCAGTCTCCGACAGGGTCAGGAATGGAATGAATGAAGCCCCCATCTAGCGGCGAGGATATGAAGTGTGCCGGCTGCCGAAGCCTGTCTCACTCCTCTGGGGCAATGATTAAATGAATGACAGATGAAATGAAATGATAGTGGAGAGTGTTGCTGGAATGAAATTGTGACAGGGAAAACCGGAGTACCCAGAGAAAAACCTGTCTGCCTCCATTTTGGCCAGCACAGATCTCACATGGAGTGACCGGGATTTGAACCACGGGCCCAGCGGTGAGAGGCCGGCGCGCTGTCGCCTAAGCCACGGAGGCGGCATACTTAGCTATAATTATCATAAATATTGTATCTATGGAATATGGGTAAAATGACACATATCATAAGCTCATAAATAATGTAGAAACCTAGCTCATGTATCTCTTAATACTAACCGTCATGTGAGGATAAAATATGCAGAAATAGCGGTAATGAGTCTGAAGAGCCTTTTAGGGACGCATGCTTTAAGAGACTTACAATTCCTTAATGAGGCGTATACAGACGGAACAATAAAAGGGGAAACTTAATTATTACATCCGACAAAGAACGCTATTACTAAGTCCACAAATTATATCGTAGAATAATACATTTACTGGGCATAGAAGGACAGAGAAAAGTTTGGATTTAACCAAATAAAAATGAGAAATGTTTTAAGGACAATATTCCAGGAGCAGTATGGAATAGCACTAACTACATAGGTATTATTTTCCTAATGAATGCACTGTAAAATATCGCAAGAATTCGAATGGTTTTAAAAGCAAACCTTAAGATTAGGGACCGGATTCTTTGTTTTCTTCCCTTAATTATAAGTACAGAAATACTTTAATACTTTTCCAAATCACACACAAAAGAGCCATGTTCATGAATGGTTTAGTACCTAAAAAAAACTAAATGATTATGCGAGTACCTAAAAATACCTAATTGCAGTTTTTTATTTATTGTAGTACATTTGAATTTTTAGTCCATAAATTTTAAAAGTAAACCACAAGACAGTTTCTATTCCTACCTCTAGTTGATTGAGAAAAATTCTGCCAGAAAGTTCAAACACTTTCAGCACTTTTCAGCGTATATCTTATTGTTTGGTTATTTACTTGCACAAAAGTGGCAGTAATTTTCTTATTGTTTCCAAGTTCCCTATATTCTAAATAAGCAAAGCTAATTATTAAACTGGCTGGAGTGTGAAAATCACCTCTGGTATCCTTGGTTTTATTGAATTTGAATATTTGACATATTTGAGCAGAGTACACAATGCCTAAATGTTTGAAGTTCTAGGTGATAATTTGATAAAATACGTACCTTTATATAAAATATTTACACTCTCGTTGCATTCAGATTTTCTACTAACAATTAGGCATTAAGTTTATGCACTGCGCACTTTATGTCAACTTTTGCTACACTTTTAAAATAAAAACCATTTAAAAACCTATTCTACATATATTAAAAATCCAAAATAACTAATTTATTTTTCTCTAAAGCCAGGATATCACTTTCAAAACCTAAAACTCCGGTCCCTAGATGTGATAATGTAAAAATAAAGTTCTCCGGGCATAATGTTCATCCAACATAGAGAACTCATAATGAAGTATAAAGGGACTCATTTGTCTTATCAATAATTAATTAATGATGTTACTCCCTTAGTGGTTATAGTGGAAAATAACAAAGGGAAATGCAATTTATTGAATTCGCTGAATACTTCATGGCAGCAATGTTCAACTTGGAGCTAATGAAAGAGAAGTTAACTAACAAGAAAACCTTCTGGTGGTCCAGATAATGAAAAAGTTAAATTGCTCTCCCGACATGTTTGTAACGTCAAGATATGATTTTTATCGCGAGTTGATTGTAAAATTTAATTAGAGCGGAGCAGGGTCTTAAGTGCAAAGAAATCATGTTTCTAATGTGAATTGATTCTTCATAGAATACTAATGTAGTTAATTCCGAGATTCTCGAGGAAGCGACCCCGAAACTACAAGCGTTAAGGTAATACCTGCCGACATTACGTATGAACTACAACCTAGAGATAGTTATTTCCAATGTGCGATCACATAGCCTAATACGTGAGCTATCATAAACATGTACTCAAGAAAAATCTAAACTATTTCCAAAGAACAACGGACAATTGATTTTAAGAATTTTGAAAGGACTGTATAATAAATGTGAAACATTGGCATGTCATAGGTAAAGTTGCAGTAATGAGAATCGTTCTAAACATGTTTGTGGTCTTGAATGGTTCGAAGTCATATCTTCAGTGTTGCCTAAGCAACATACGAGTAGAATCTCTTTTCAGTCGGTCAAAACGTGTGTATCCTATTAGAGTGGGCGTGGAGGTGTATCACATAGTGCCTAAAAATCTATGAAATATTTATTCACTTAATAAACCACTTCTCATTCAAATATTTTGCCATTATTGCAGGTTGTATGCTCAAGACGTCATACATGTCAGAATGTGTAGTATTTAAGAAAAGTTTCATTTCAAATAGCAATTTGATTTCCTCACACTTAAAATCAAACATCATCCACTTCTCCCCTCTTATAAATGTTTCAATTAACTTGCAAGTTAATCATTCCTAAGCGACGTTGCAAAAATGTATATAAGCATGAAATTTGATGCATTTCAGTCGGCCAACACGATTGTATCCAATTGTAATGGGCGTTTCCCTAATCATGAAAACATTTTTTAGAAATCGAATTTACCCTCCAGGATTGTGGCTCCCACGGACTCGGCGAGGGAACTCACCTCTACCGCCTCTACGGACAGTGTCCTAGGGCTGGGAACACCTGATCGGTGTGGATACAACTGGGGAGGTGTGACCAGCACCGCCCCAAGGTGGCCTCACCAGCAAAGCGAACAGGGGCCTCATGAGGGGAGGGAGGGGAAGATTAGGAGGGATAGGCAAGGAAGAGGGAAGGAGGCGGCTATGACCTTGCAGTAGGCACCATCCCGGCATTTTCCCGAAGACGAACTGGGAAACCACGGAAAGCCATTTCGAGGATGGCTGAGGTGGGAATCGAACCCCCTCTACTAATTTGGACCACCCGAGGCTGAGTAGACCCCGTTCCAGTCCTCATACCACTTTTCAAATTTCGTGGCAGGGCCAGGAATCGAACCTAGGACCTCCGGGGCGACAGCTAACCACGCAGACCGCTACATGAAAACAATTTGAAATGAAAATCCACAGTCTGCTTCCAGTCTCCGACCGGGTCAGGAATGGAATGAATGAAGCCCCCATCTAGCGGCGAGGATATGGACTGTGCCGGCTGCCGAGGCCTGACGCACTCCTCTGGGGCAATGATTAACTGAATGACAGATGAAATGAAATGATAGTGGAGAGTGTTGCTGGAATGAAATTTTGACAGGGAAAACCGGAGTACCCGGAGAAAAACCTGTCTGCCTCCGTTTTGTCCAGCACAGATCTCACATGGAGTGACAGGGGTTTGAACCACGGACCCAGCGGTGAGAGGCCGGCTTGCTACCGCCTAAGCCACGGAGGCTTTTAACATGAAAACAATTTACAAGATATAAATATAAACATGTGATTTTTTCAGGGTTAGGGAAACACCCACTACAATTGAGTACAATCGTGTTGGCCAACTGAAAAGCATCACATTTCTATTAGGCCTACCGGTACTTAGTCTATGCAACATTGAAAAATGGCTTCCGACAGGATTATTTGTATAACATATTATATTTGCATTACGAACGTGGAATAAATATTTATCTGTTTCTTTTGTTTGCTCAAGGTTTGCCTGTAAGCTGTGTAGTGAGAATCCTTGGAGCTCGTCGGCTTCCAAGGTAAGGAGAAGACGACAGGGAAAACGAGGGGAATGGAATGGATATAACGGCGGAAAGAATATTTCTTACTGTGCACACCGAGCAGTCTGTTTGAAATATACTCCTGTGCTGGAACTACCGAAGATAATAACTACACGGACGATATGACAGGGAAATAAAATACACAATGACCCAAGTTACCCCACTGTCACCTAGGAATAGAATTAGTACATGTGGGTAAAATTTAACGCAATTTCAAACGCATTTTTATGGAATATTAAGTTGATATGATTGATTTGTTATTATACTGTATTTGAATGCAGTTTATTGTGCTGTTAATCGTCAAAACCTCAAACAGTGTTGTTTGCCTGCGGGAGCGTTTGAACCTTGTGACTCTTTTGTATGAGCTCAAAAATGGCACAATCATCAAATTGAGCGTAATATTTTGGGTAAATAATATAAAATGTGTTTCAAAGTACAGGTATTATTACATTTGCCGGCTTTATATGATCAGTATTCAAACGGTGGAGATTTAAGGTACTGTTTTATTATTTATGACAGGAATATTCTCAATAATATGGAATTGCAGCCATGTCAAACAGGGCGTCACAATTCTTTCCCTGTGAGCTACGTGTTGCTACGGTCAACCCCTGCCTTGGCCAGCTGTGACGTACAGCACGAAGCCTTGGTGAATATACAGGGTGTAATTGATATAATGGAAGTCCATTACACTGGTGATAGAAGAGACTATTCTAAGCTTCCTAGTTTTTAAAAAAAATTGTCACCTACCTTGAAACAGAAAATTAATCATTAAAAAGTCAATGTTTTTAGTTTTTTCAAAAAATATTCGAGCAGAAGGTGGTGAGCAGGCCGGGGGAAACGAGGCGAGGCGATGTGTGATGACGAACGAAGGGGAAGTTTTTACGTAATCGGAGCATTGATCTTACCGGTTGAGGGGTAGTATCAGCTGTTATGAGGATAAGCTGTACCCGTCTCGTAAGAAAATGTATATTGCTGTTGTTGTTGTTGAAATCGCACCCAATGGCTTGGGACGTTAGGACCGGCAGTACAGTGCTGCCTACATTGTAAGTGTGGGACTCAATGATTTTTTTTAGCGTATGGCTTTTAGTGCCGGGAGTGTCCGAGGACATGTTCGGCTCGCCAGGTTTGTAACTGCTTCGAGACGGACACCCAATGGGTGAGCTACAAGTACCGTTGGAGAGGAAAGTTTGGATGTAAGGATGAGGAGTTGGAAGGTAGCGGCTGTGGCCTATAGTTAGGGACCAACCCCGGCATTTGCCTGGTAGGAAGATGGGAAACCACAGAAGACCATCATCAAGGTTGCCGGCGGGGGGATTCGAACCTCCTCGCCTCCCGGATGTGAGCGACTGCCAGCAGTCATGCCATAACGACCACGGCTAACTCACCCGGTACTCAATGATTGATGTTCATGTGTAAAATAATTTCGATAATCAGCCGTGTGGTGTTTTTAAATACAGTGGGACAAAATTCCGACATCCCGTAGTCTGTTCAGAACTAGCATTTAAGACGGAAGTAAAATACTTGATGTTTTGTTTGAGAGCCTTGGTGATTCTGGTGTGGGTAGAATTTGTCTGATAACCTGAGCTATTGTGGTTTCTGTAGTAATGTGGTTATTTGTAATTAAGGTGAGGAATCAGAAGAAGGAGCCGTCCCCGTGGTGTTGGGGCAGCGCACCTGCCTCTCACCCTGGGTTCGATTTCCGGCTCTATCAGGGATATTAGAAACTGACGTGAGGGCTGGAACGGGACAATTGAGTAGCTGTCTGACAGTGAGACCTAGCCCCGGTCACGGAAACCAAGATTTATGGCTGAAGGGACCCGATGCACTGACCACACGTCACCCCAATATCTGCAGGCCAAATGGCTGGAAAGCGGTCGCTTGGTAGGCCTAGGCCCTTCATGGACTGTACTGCCAGGGTTATGGATATTGGGAAGAAGGTGGCCGTGGCCTAAAGTTTGGAAACATCCCGGCATTTGCCTGGGGTAGAAGTGGAAACCCATGGAAAACTACTTCCATGATTTAATACTAGTACGGTACCACATGTAGCCTACACGATAATAACAATAATAATAATATTAATAATAGAATAATAATAACAATAAAACAATTATAACGAGTTGGTCGGCCCTATCTAGCCTATAGGCAACGGCATGTGGAACGGGTAAAGACCATACCTATCATTGTCTCGAGTACGGGCGTGATCCCATGTACCTTACTCTAAGGCCTTAAAGAACTGGATCTGGATACTCAACTGTACAAACTAATGCAGAAGGCAGTAGTTCTGTCAACAACCCGATTCACCCGGTAGTTCATGGGTAGCGATATCGACTTTCCAGCTTATAACTGACTGTTTCAGTAACAATACTTTTGTTCCCTGAAGCCCGTATAGTTATGTTGCGATGTACCAGCAATGTGGTCCCTACTGTATAAAATAATAGTAATAATTAAATGATAGTTACGCTGTGTAGCTCATATAGTAGAGTGCTATCCTTCTCGAGGGTTCGATTTAGGCTCAGTCATGTAATAAATGAAGGTGAACAAATGCGGCAGCCTTGTGCCGATGGATGTAATTGCACGTACATGGAACTCTGTGAACACAACATTCCGGAATCTCGACATCCCCAAAAAACAAAATAATAGTGTGTCTAACAACATATTATTAGCCTATTATTATCATTATTAGACTATTAGAGAAATTATAAAATTTACATCTTTACTGAATGTTATTTATTTCTAAGCAGGGTTCCAATTGTTTAGGACGTTCTGTATATAAATATTTTTGGTAACAATGATGATGGAAGAGACTTGCAAGCTTGTTGTGATGGTTGTTGTTAATTCATTTTAGGGGCTTGCGACATTTGTTTATCAGCCCCGTGTAGTTGGGTGAGTGTTGAATTTGTCTGATAAACTGTGTTTCTCTGGTGACCGTAGTAGTATCTGTATGTAGCTTCAGTTATTATGGTCGTGAATGAGGTTGGTGCTCCGGGATACCAAGTACCATAATATCCCGGCATGTGCTTGGAAAGCTCGTGGAAGAATCTGGGGAAATCCAAACTCGGGATGGCCAATGTCGGTGCTGACTTCGGTCTTTCAATCATCGGACTTGCTGCTACGATTAAACGCGCATGCCTACACTGTGGGGGTAGGAAAGAAAGCAGCCGTGGTGCATCCCAACTTTTGCCTCATGAGATGCCACGGGAAATCATCTTGTGGGGATAGTGGGAAGTAAGGAAGCTTGTGGATTTACATGACCGTAAATATAGTGATCATGAGCTACTGGACATCCATTTTATGTGGAATCCGAACCACAGGACATGGAATTTCACTTTGAAGATCTCACATGCATTGACCGGGAATCAAACCCCGTCCTCCGTGGTGAGAGACCAACAGCTGGACCGCTGCGCCATCAAGTCCCGACTTGCACATCGACCGGTAATGGTAAGCTGTCTCAACACTAGCACCACATGTAGATGATGATACAAATAATAATAATAATAATAATAATAATAATAATAAGAGCTTGCATGTGTAGCTAAGGTGGTAGAGTGCGTACCTTCCCGAGGGTGCGATCTACGTTCAGTCATGTAGTAAATGGATGTGATCTAATACGATCATGTCCATGGATTTCATGGCACATACAAGAAATTCTACGTACATAAAAGTCTGGCAACTCGACATACCAAAAAACAAAACATAAAAGAGGTTAGTGTGTTTGAAAGCCTATTATTACTATTATTAGTTGTAGTACTAGCCTAATATAATAATAATATTATTAATATTTTTATTACAGTTGTTGCACTGTCTTCACACAAAGATAGGCCAACAGTTCCTTAAATTAATTTACCAAATCTTTAGGATTTCCATTTTCTATGCATAGGCATGAGGCTGGAAAAATCCTAAACAGATCCACCATCACTACTGATATCGAGTCAGGAGTTGGCAGTCGGGTTTGAACTGCAGGAGTCTTCCCGCTCACTGCGTATCGCGCATTCCAAAAACATTCAGTTGGTCACTACTTGCTTCACTCACTCAGCACATTCCTTCTTTCAGTGGCTGAGTGTCGCCTGCTGCAATGACAACCATTGGCATGCGGAAAGCCGATATATTTAACATAGGAATAGGCGGGCCGCGCATGCGTACTGCAAGACCCCCCGCACCCAGTCACAGCGTGTTCAACTGCCAACTCCTGCCGCGATGACAGTAGTCATGTAGCCACTCCCCATGAAGGTGTGAAACAGCTGTTCATAGGCTCGATTTGTGTATTTCAATGCCATTGGCAGACAAGACGAGGAGGTTACTCAACTTCAGACTCTTGTCAACATTCCTTAGCGTTGGTGGGGAGGGCGACGGGGAGAAGTCAGCTGAGCTGCTGAGGGGAATGCAGTGTAAGCCCTTTTCCTAGACTTCGACCGACGAGTTTTGTGATTCAATTCCACCTACACTAATTTCATGAAGATATTTGCTTAGAATACCATCTTCTACCACCAGTGTAACGGTCTTCCATTATATCAATTACACCCTGTATATATAGCCTGTATATTTATTCAAAGATCGAATATCATTTAAATAAAATATTATTTTAGTAGCCTACATGGTTTACTTGGTCATTTGCGGTGGTATTGTATTAATCCATTGGCCAGCTGGCAAGGAAATACAGGATGTAATTGATATACGTGAAGTCCGTTAAACTGGCGATGGAAAATAAGCAAATAAGCTAATATCTTCATGAAATTTAGTCGTATCTTAATTAGTGTAGATGGAATGAAATCACAAAAATCGGCGGTCAATTTCTTGGAAAAGAGAATACACCGTTCCCCTCAGCAGTACAGCTGATTTCTCCCATCCGGTCTCTCCAACTACGCTGCGGCAAGTAGACGAGAGTCTGAAGGTGAGTGATCTCTGCCAACAGCAATGAATACATAAACCGAGCCTAAGAACAACCGATTCACACTTGTTACGGGGAGCGGCCTGCATGACTAGGGGTGGTAGATCTGTTTAGGATTCATCCAATCTTGTGGCCTATTAATAACTTATTGGTCAACAATATAGTGCATAGCCTCCATTAGGAAATTTAAATTCTAAAGATGTGCGAAATTATTGAAAGGAACCGTTATGGTCTACGTTTGTGCAATAACAGCTCAACATAGATAATAATGATAATAATAATACTTCGCTCGTTTCTCAATGTGCCACCCTAAAAGAAGTCGTCATACCGTCTTTCAAACAAGCCGATGCTATGTTGATTTGTCCCACATACGTGGTGAAATGCATGCAATAACAATACTAATAATGTATGTCTACCCCTTATTATTCCCGTTTTCCAACGGGGTCGGGGATGAGATGCGATGGAAGTCTTTGTGGCGATGGTTTTTACGGCCGGATGCCCTTCCTGACGCCAACCTCATGAGAGGAGTTAATGAGAGATGAAATGAATGATGGTGAATGGAACTGGGCAAGGATGTGAAGGAAGTGGCCGTGGCCTGTCAGAAGGTACCGTCCCAGCATTTGCCTGGTGTTGAAAATGGGGAAACCACGGAAAACCATTTCAAGGACGGCCGACGGTGGGGCTCGAACCCACGCATCTACCGAGTCAGCTGAGAGCTTGGCCCCATGACCTAATTCTGCACTTTAGCCAGCGTAGCCACTACTGTCGGTAATAACAATAATAATAATAATAGACTTATAATAAATGTTTTGAGTTCACATGATTATTTTCTTATAGCCTACGCGTCATTAAATGCATCGACATAAGGCTGTCGTATTTCATCACCTTAATTTACTTTAGACAGATCCTAGATCGAATCTTCAAGAAGGATAGCACTCTACGACCAGAGCTTTAATTATTATTGGGATTATTATTATTATTATTATTATTATTATTATTATTATTATTATTATTATTAATATTATTATTATCTACATGTTGTGCTAGAGTTGATACAGCTTGCTATTACCGGCTGATATGCAAGTAATGACGACTGTAATAAATGAACTATAAAATTTAAAAAGGAAGCTTGTAGTTTAACGTGACCGTTAATCTTGAGATCATGAGCCACGGGACCTCCTTTTTACGTGGAATCCGAACCACAGGACATGGCATTTCACTTCGAAAATCTCACATGCATTGACCGGGAATCGAACCCGGACCGCCTTGGTGATATAAAATTTAAAACATGCATGTAGATTTTCGAAACCCTACTGGTGCTAGAAAACCTGTCAAAGTCCACATTGCATTAAAAGCATTTCGTAGCTGCCTGCTTAGCATCGAGTCCCAACATCGGCAACGGTGGCGCATCGGTGAAGCCGTTAGACCCTCATCAAGGTAGACCGAGTTCGATTCCCGGTCAATGCATGTGAGATTTTCGAAGTGAGATGCCATATCCTGTGGTTCGACTACCTCATGAAAAGGAGGTCCAGTAGTATATGACCAAGATATTTACGGTCATGTAAAGCTACAAGCTTCCTTACTTCCCACCAACGGCAGCCACAAGATGATTTCCTCTGGCATCCCACGAGGCCAAAGTTGGGATGTACCTTCATAAGACCACGGCTGCTCTCTTTCCCATCCCCACGGTGTAGGCATGCACGTTAAGGCCAAATGTCCCGTTTTTTAGCTTGTAATTCAGTCACCACGTAGCAGCACCAAGGTGAGACAATTTCTTTTTTCACTTTTCTCTTGAACGAAAGCTCGTATTTGCGATCTGAAAACCACTATGTATACTAGACTGCAATTGAATTCATACTAATTCGATGCATTTTCCAAAATGTGAAAAACAAAAAAGTTACTAACATTTTTTTATATCTCTGCTTAAAATATGAAAAAAACCTGGTAATACGAAAACTGAGATTTATTTCCTGATTCCAATGCAATTTTCAGAATAAAAATCGGGTGAATGTAATCGACAGCATTAGTTTGGGAATTGTTTTGAAAAGGGTGGTAGGCAAATTGTCTTCCTCTTGTCATAAATATTATAGTTCGGCAAGTTATATGTACAAGTGCCTGGTCGCGGAACAATATCTGATCATTACAATTATACTGTAGTAGTGTCACAATATGTAACGTTGACACAATGTGTTTGTACAGATTCCTTTCTTACTTCCTCAAACATTATTGTTGATAATAATACATTGTAGGAGCTTGGGACATCGTGGTCATCAGTCCCTTTGGCTGGCTGCGTGGCTCAGTGGTAACGTTCTCGCTTGCTGTCACCAAGGTCGCAGGATCAAATCCTGGTGCAGCCAGTTGGCATTTGAGGGTGCACGATTGCGAGGGAGCTGTGTCATTAGATTTACTGGCACGTTAAAGATCCCATTCGGGGCAAAATTCCGGCACCCCGGCGTCCCTAAAAGCCACAGTAGTTAAAAGGGACGTAAAACCAATAACGTTATTATTATTATTATTATTATTATTATCATCATCATCAGTCCCGTGTAGTTAATTATGTGTGTAAGTGTATTAGAGTCAGGGATGGGGCAGGTGCCCTGAAACTTCACGTACGGTACTATCTCGGCATTTACCTGGAGGGATTGTGGAAAACCGGTTAAAACACACTCAGGATAGATGCTGACAACGCTGGATTCCCTTCTAAGTAACTGTTTTAGAGTTATTTGAGGATAAACTCCCGAATAAAAAAAAATATTGTTCCGACATTAGTAATACTTTGTAGGGCATAATTTCTACCGCACAGAGCAGCGACTGGTTTCACTCGATGCGAAATTGAATACTGTATAGAAAGATATTACTGGTTTGTAGTTAGCACGTTCTTGATATTTTAGAAAAAAGATGGACAAGTTATGTTCGTGTTCAGGTTTCTTGGGAATATCTATTCTAAAAACCATCCGATGCGGACGTCCAACTCTAGGTATCGTCTTCTAGACATAACAAACAAGACCACAAACCGTGAAAAATTCTAATCAATGGAGCCAGCTATTATCGATTTATAAGAGGCCAAATGCGCACGCACATAGTCCTACATACATATATGAAAATCCACAGCCTGCTTCCAGTCTCCGACCGGGTCAGGAATGGAATGAATGAAGCCCCCATCTAGCGGCGAGGATATGAACTGTGCCAGCTGCCGAGGCCTGACGCACTCCTCTGGGGCAATGATTAAATGAATGACAGATGAAATGAAATGATAGTGGAGAGTGTTGCTGGAATGAAATGTTGACAGGGAAAACCGGAGTACCCGGAGAAAAACCTGTCTGCCTCCGTTTTGTCCAGCACAGATCTCACATGGAGTGACCGGGATTTGAACCACAGACCCAGCGGTGAGAGGCCGGCGTGCTGCCGCCTGAGCCACGGAGGCTTAACATACATATATGCATACATTTATTTTGGTGATTCGTATGGGTCTTTGGATCTTTTGACCTTAATTCCTCCCCCTTTTTTGTGAGATCTGAAACTACTCCGTGAGCCCAATCACTATAACTTACTTCAATTTTCATGGATGCAATAATTTATGTAGGACATTTTATTACAATAAATAAATTATGAAAATGCTTACCAAGAGCAAAATTATTATGTACGTATAGAATTAAATTTCCTAAGATATTCTCATCTGCTTATTGTTGGCACAGGCACTAGTACTTCGTACTATAAACAAACAAAAATTATACCTAATTATTTCCTGTTCTTGAAATCAATGCTTCAATTTTTTCCATATCAAAGATAACGTTTCATGATTTACACACACTAATCAGTATTTTTACTTCACCTCAGGTTACCTTATATCCATTGATCTGGCCATCCTGGGATCAATGATCTCAGGCAACAAGATTTTCTCGTAGCAGAATGTCAGTTACATAAGCATTTTTTGTATCCAGAACTTTTCGTCCCTCTTTATTGTTTCTATGTGAAAATAACATATTTCCTGCTATGTTATTTCCATCTGGCCCTGGTTCTGGAAATAAAACTCATGTGAGTGTTAGAGAGTTATCAATCTGGTTTTTTTTCTTTCTGAATGGCACTGTTCTTGACATTCTCGAGGCTTTTTTTTTTCGCTTACTTTCTGCCTAACAAAATCCCTTTAGCTTTTTGCAGGCTTCCAGTATGGTCGGTCATGTTCCGTGCCGAATAAGGGCACTTGACTTCGATTATAGCGTCGTCTCCTATTAATCCGTCTGGGGAGGCACCTAAGAACACATAAGTTTTATGTACGAAAAGACAACATTCTTCGACTTTTCTACCAATTTCTCCTCTAAATTTCGTTTTGAAATTCGCTCATTATCACAGTCATTCTGCATTGCTTTTGAGTGAAATTCGCTGTACAGAATGTCTTTTGCTACTGGAGCCCATTTCGAAGTAGGTTTTATCTTGCATACATATCCAAAATTGGATGCCGTAAGTCTGTCCATTCTAGCTGTGTGCCACTTTTCATTTTCCCTTTTCCAGTTTTTGTATATGACCTTCACTAAGCGTTAGTTGCTTGATCTACTCATCACTAAACTCTCTCAACAGTACCTCATCGAAATCCAACTGCATTGATAGGTTTCCTTAATCACGTGAGACAGTACGTTTCTTTTCATTCGACTGTTGTCGGGATATTATTTTCCCTTCTCGCGACGCAAATAAACTTTTTCGGAAAGCTGCTCTTATCTTTCTGTTGAGTGCAGTGTCCTTCACTAATGTGGCAGTTAAAAAACTGATTTTATTGTTATATAGTGTCAGGATGGCCCAATCTGAAAGACCAGCCTGGCAGCTTTGGTTCTATGAGTGAAGGAACCTCGTTTCCCTCGATTGATCTGCTTACCTCCCTTGAATTTTGCAACAAGGGACATATAATTTTCGGCAGCATTGCTGGTGGTGTTTGATACTAGCTGGGAACTTTTTGCAATTAGGGGCTGCAAGCAATAACGCATAAGTTTGGTTGCAGTTAGCTGTTTGTCTTCACTTTGCCCGCTGGTAGTTCAAAAGTACTGTTTGCACTCTTTATGGATCCCAATCCAGTCTTGTATTTCCGGAAACCAATTTTCCATTTTCACAATCGTTACGACTTTATTTTTCCACACAACGCATTGTTTTCATTTGAAGTCGAACTTGCTTCTCTGAAAAAAGTTGGCACTGAATAGTTCGTAATTTTGTATTCCTACCTTATGTATTAGAAGTAAACAACAAACTAACCCGTGGCGCGACAGCCCATGAAGCGCCTAGGCCTACCAAGCAACCGCTGCGCTGTTCAGCCATGTAGCCTGCAGATTGCGGGGTGACGTTTAGTCATCCAACTTGTAGGCTACAGGTAAAATATAAGCGTAAAGAAATATATAATTTCAAATATAAACTAGGAAAAAAAAACTTACGGGTGTGAAGAGGTATTTTTCTTCTTTTTTAGGGCCTGGCTTCCTTTTCTTGGTACTTAGTCGCAATCTCCCCTGGGATTTAGTGGATCACCCTTGAATCGGTTTTGGTGGTGGCTCCATTTTTCAACAAAAACGAAATAATAACTCCACGTGATGACCGTAATGCTCACCACCAGTTGTAGTAGCCTACCTCTATGTACATGTATCTATTCTACCAGAAATACTGTCCAAAAAATAAAGTGCCGAAAATAGAACACCTAACGGGCATTAAAAAATAATACTGTTGCAGGTAAAATAAATTAAACAAAAAGAAATTAATGAGATGAACTAAAAACAAGAAGTCGTACCTAAAAACTGGTAAAATATCAAATGATCACTCAGAAATATCCAGACCTTGACAATAATTCAGAACTAACTATTACAGTCAATCGCAACATTGAACTATATGCTCGGGAATGCCATACCGACTGGCAAGTTGTCGCTCTCTCAAATCACTCGAACTCCGCTCCCCTCCCCTCTCCACAACCCTCCCCCAACCCGCTCTCCATGCCCTTGTTCTACTGCCGCGCCTTGTTGCAAATACAGTAACACTTTTATTCACAAACTTTCCAAAGTGATCCCGACGATTCTATTCAACCGATTTAGGTTTTCGATGCGGGTTTGGAATCAGTGAGTAAAACTGAACTTTCGTATTACCCGTTTTCTTTCGAATTTTAATCAGATATTTGAAAAACAAACAGCAATTTTTCTGTTTTTGAAATTAAAAAGTAAGCAATGAATTAATATCAATTCTGCTACTAGACAGAGTACACAGCAGTTTTCAGATCGCAGATCGGAGCTCCCCTTCGATACAAAAATAATTAAATAAATTCAGCATAGCTTGTGCTGCTATCTGTTGAAATATATTCTTACCAATGTGTCGGGACATTTAGCCTTAAGTCGTTCACCACGATCGCAGCAAGTCCGGTGATTGGAGATTCAAAGTCAGCACCAACAGTGGCTACCCTGAGTTTGAATTTTCCCGGATTCTTCCACGAGCTTTCCAAGCACATGCCGGGATAGAATCGTACTTGAAGTCCCGGGGCACCAACATCATTCACGACCCTAATAACTACAGCTGCACATACTACTACAGTTACCACAGAAACACAGTTTATCTGACAAATCCAAGACTCACCTAACTGCACGGCGCTGATAAACAAATGTCCCAAGTCCCTAGAATACATTAACAACAACCATCACAAGAAGCTTGCAAGTCTCTTCCATCATCATTGTTACCAGAAATATTTATTTACTGAACGACCTAAACAATTGGAACCCTACTTAAAATGAATAACATTCAGTAAAGATATAATGTCTTATAATTTGTTTAATAATTTTAATAATAATAATAGTAATTATTATAGGTTTTCAGACACACTTATTTTTTTCGGGGATGTCGAGATTCCGGAATGTTGTGTTCACAGAATTGCATGTACTGTACGTGCCATTGCATCCATGGGCATAAGGCTGTCGTGTTCCTTTGCCATCATATTTTACATGACTGGGCCTAGATCGAACCCTCGAGAAGAATAGCACTCTACTACCTGAGCTACACAGCCTTGATATCGTGAAATTTTTGTTCTTATATTTTATACGGTACATATAACACATTGCTGATACATCACAACATACCTATACGGGCTTCAGGGAATCAAACTATAGTTACTGAAACAGCCACTTCTAAGCTGGAAAGTCGAAATCGCTACCCATGAACTTCCAGACGATTTGGGTTTTTGAGAGAACTAGGCCTACTGCTTTCTGCATTAGTTTTTGCAGTTGAGTATACATATCCAGTTCTTCAAGGCATTGGAGCAAGTTACCTGGGATCACGCCCGTACTTAAGACAATGCTAGGTATGGTCTTCACCCGTTCTACATGCCATTGACTTTTGATAGAGCCGACCAACTCGCTATATTTGCTTTATTATTATTATTATTATTATTATTATTATTATTATTATTATTATTATTATTATTATTATTATTATGTAGGCTACATGTGGCACTACCCTACCAGCGAGTTGTTACCGGTGGCGGAAATTGGAACTAATGCGCTCCGACCAGCGGCGCGCCTGCGATACACGTGCAGTCGTCGCCAGCGAAACCTCATCGCATGTCATTTGTGCGCATAATTCATGTTGGGTCGTGCCCTGTGCGGCGTGTTCTCATTGTATGACTGTACATGCGTTCCCTCCCTTGCGCCGCAACCACTCGTTGCAGCCATAACGAGGCGAGATGACGTAATGTATACCCAACAACACTGCTCCACGTCTAGCTGTAACAATTCCCTGGTAGAGTAGTACCGTTCACTACTACAGTAGTATCAAATCTTGGAAGTAGTTTTCTATGGTTCCCCACTTCTCCCCCAGACAAATGCCGGGATGGTTCTTAACTTAAGGCCACGGCCGCCTTCTTCCCAATCCTCACCTAAATTACAAATACCCAAATTACTACAGACACCACAAAAACACGCGTTTTCACAAAAATTATCCCCACACCCAACTACATGGGGCTAAATAAGCAAAATCGCCAAGCCTCTCAAACAAAACAAACGTTTGGTGCTTTTCAGTCGGTCAACACGAATGTACCCAAACGAGTTGGGTTATACCCTTATCCTGAAAAAAAAAACATGGGATTAATTAATACATTAGGATGACCAGTTTCGACCGTCAAGCGATCATCATCAGATCCATTACATTTAGGCTATAAAATCTAACTCTTTAGATTTTTCAGGATAAGGGTATAACCCATCTCGTTTGGGTTCATTCGTGTTGACCGACTGAAAAGCACCAAACTTTTGTTTACTAAGGCAACACTGAAAAATGGCTGCATACCCCATTATGTTTATCAAAACAATTGTAGGGTGACTGCACCAATGGTTGAATGGATACCAGTGGATGAACAGTATCAATTTAGGTAAATTTGATAAGGTTCAGTAGGAAGGCAAACCTGAACAAGAAACGGGCCTTGTGCCAAAATGCCGTAAGGTATAGTAGGAAGGCAAACCTGAGCATGAAGTGGGCCTTGTGCCAAGATGCTGTAAGACTCTTCAACTACAGAAGATTCTAACTTTTTATTTAATATTTTACATTTCCGTAGCCACCATGTTGATTGTGTGCTTATAAGGATTTTGAAAGTCACACAGGTGATCTTTTAGTAGCAACCTCTATCGGCATGCAATATTTCACTTCGATAGTTGTAATGTATTCGGAGATATTGAATTCCAGTTAAATACTTCACGTGGCCGTGATGTTGGTGGAACCTTTCAAAACTTGAAATGCACGGTCGAGATCTGAGGAGGTAGTAGTAACTTTAACCCTTTAGATTTTATTCGGGACACTCATACACACATAAACGGACAAAAAGTACTTTCAAATGACGACATATTTCATATTATGAACATAGGTCAAAAGTACAGGAAGAACATGTATCTTTTACATATAAGCTCACAATTATAACGCATATGTCATATTCACTTGGTCGGTACTTTTACAATCCTTCTGAATTTGATATCCAGTGTTGGTTGTACAGTGTGCTGAACCCCCCGAACTCGAACACCAAGATGTTCCCTTGACTTGAGTACTTTCCTGCTGATACCTCGGAAATGAAGAGTATTACACATAAGCCCCATAATTCTTTTTTCCAGACAGTAGCACTCCACGTAAGTGCCTGGTGCTCTGTGCAGAGCTCGCAGAACGCTTCACAATCAGAAGAGCACACGAGGATAATTTACGATCGACAGATGCCCCAAACGGATCCGTGTTGCTATCTCCTACTCCATCTGATCGATTCTCTAGACCCGTCTGGCCTCCAGTCTACTTACAAATGTTCCCGATGCTTACAGTATTGTCAGCATACATGATATTTAAAATATTTTTAAGAGAGCAATCATCGTTTTTACCTTCACTGGCATTACAACAAATTCACTGGCATGTGCGTCAAATAATGCAGTTATGAAATTCTGGAGACATGGTTTGGTGTTTCTAATCAAGACCATGGCGAATTCAGTCACCAAAACAGAACCTTTATAGTTCGAGTCCATTCAAATACACTGATGTGACTGTCCTGGAGCACCTTCCTAAACACTAGCCCCAATTAATTGCAGTTGTACACGGCATATATCACAGTAACCTTGTTATAAGAGAATAATTCACACAACTGTATGCATGCCTAATACGTTAGAGCAAAATGTTAGGAACTGAATTAGCACAATCACTACAGTACAACTACTGTAGTAGTTGACTGGAGTTTCTGCACGCTGCCAGCTGATGGGCTAATGCAGTAGATTGAAATAAATATTGTAACTCTTAAGTTTTTATATGTGGTGTTAGAAACAAAACGTCTATAGAAAAATGCAGTTTCCGACTCTTAAAGATATATTTTCCTTAACGATTATTGATAATGAATCTTTTGTTGAAACAGTTAGTTATTTTATGCATCGCTTAAAATATAATTTATATAATAAAACTGCACTAACTTAAATTAATACAATGCCTCAATCATTGTATTTAAAACAAATTAAAAGGCCTTCCAATTTACATAAATAATATGGGAGTAATTCCGTGTAATTCTCCTTTTTTAACGTCAATTTTACCCTCCAGGTTGGTGGTTCCCACGGACTCAACGAGGGAACTCACCACTACCGCCTTTCCAGGCAGTGTCCTAGAGCTGGGAACACTTGGTCGGAGTGGATACAACTGGGGAGGTGTGATCAGCACTACGCCCAGGCGGCCTCACCTGCAAAGCGAACAGGGGCCTCATGAGGGATGGGAAGGGAAGGGTAGATTGGGATGGATGGGCAAGGAAGAGGGAAGGAGGCGGCCGTGGCCTTACAGTAGGCACCATCCCGGCATTTGTCCGAAGACCAAGGGGGAAAGGGGAAACCACGGAAAACCACTTCGAGGATGGCTGAGGTGGGAATGGAACCCACTCTACTCATTTAGACCACCCGAGGCTGAGTAGACCCCGTTCCAGTCCTCGTACCACTTTAGAAATTTCGTGGCAGAGCCGGGAATCGAACCCACGACCTCCGGAGAGGCACTAACCATGTTGACCGCTACGCTACGGAGGCGACTCGTGTAATTTTCCACAAGGTAAAAATGCGGTTAAAGGATTAAAGCAAAGCACTCTTTAATGAAGAATAGGTGTGAGCAAGCAAGAAAAGGGGATGGAACATCAGTTCAACTGGACAATGCCACACTGACTACGCGTGACCTTGAGGCCTGCAATGATGTGTCCCTCACTATAAAATATGATGTTATACTACCGTTTCTAATGCGAAAGCCCTAGGTTCAAACACCACATTGAACATTAGCAGCATAATTCCTCTTACACATCAGAATCGTAACTGAAATTAATCCTAGTAATACATTTAAGATAGGAACATGTGCTTTGAAATCTCAAATTGTAGCGAATATTTTACCCAAGAAGAACTACTGCTTACACGTTGGTAATATGAAAATTAATCTTGTTATAATGATCCCCAGTGGGTTTTCTACGTACTGTAGCCAGAGAGCAGGCGTTATTCATCTGTTATGTGTTCTCATAATCCGCGAGATATTAATATACTAAATTTCAGTTACTGAAACACTCTAAAGCCAATATGGAATTCCACAGGTCGTACATTTCAATTCATAGTGCTACATCTTCTAACGGTATTCTGCTAAATAAATATCGATTGCAATAAGCCGGTGTAACAAAATGGCTAATAAATTTACAGAGCAGTAATGGAAATAATGGTTACCATTACTTGGAGCTCCTGAGTAAAACATTTCGCAATTCGTGCATTTAAATTATATGATCGCAGGTACGGCGAATGGGAAGTGTCCATTTAAACCCACACATTTTGCATTACTCTTAACCACTGTAATTAGTAATCCCTAGAACAAAAGATTGATTGCCTAGCTGAGAATCAATACTTCCACAATACTTGTTGTTGTTAATTCAATTGAGGGGCATGGGACATTTTAGTCATCAGCTCCACGTGGTTGGGTGTTTGCTGAAATTGTCTGATAACCTGTATTTCTGTGCGACTGTATTAGTGTATGTAACTGTTTCAGGGACAGAGATCAGGAAGGCACCCCGGGACTTGAAGTAAGGTACTATCCCGGCATTTGCCTGGAGGGTGTGGGATAAGCAACACTCAGGATAGCCACTGCTAGTGCCGGGATTAAAGCCTGCGATCTCCGTAATTATTTCAGCTGCCCTCGCGGCCGAGGTGCACCATTTAACGAGCACGGCTACTTTGTGGAGTACTTACACATTAGTTGGATGAGATGGGCTTAGAATCGTGCCCTTGAAATTAATCGCACTTTAAACTTCACATGATTTTACAGAAATATGAGACGTGATCAAAACGTTTCCGTTGGAGGGCGTTGCTGCAGCGATTACCAGGGCGTTTAATGCCGAACAAGAAAATGGCCGGATGGCTGTCTGTCTGCAGCACCTGATGCGTTTCAATGTCGAAGGCAACACGGTGCTGGAACTGGAATCGAATGCGTCGACGATGCTGTGCTGTCATCTATCGTCCCATCGTCCCAAGAAGTTCAAGAGACAAACATCCGCTGGAAAGCTGATGCTTGCCATGATCTTTGATGATCTTTGCTTATTGTTTTCAAGGAAATTGGTGTCTCCATCACTGGGATACAGTACTGCGCCACACTGGAGAAATTACGGCATGCAAATTAGGCAAAACGTCCAGGAAATCTGCGACAAGGGCTGCTGCTGTTTCATGATGACGCACGTCCCCATACTGCAAAGGTCGCAACGCAGAAAGTACGCTACCTCAAGTGGGAGACACTCGAACAACCACCCTATGTTCCTGGTCTCTCCCCATGTAATTATCACGCCTTCGGTCCCTTAAAAAAGCCTTGAAGAGTTGACGATCCCTGTCAGATGAGAATGTGCAGCAGCTGGTTACGAACTTCTTCGCGCAGCAGGACACAGTGTTTTACCACACGTGGATCTTCAAGCTGGTGTGTTGGTGGGATGAGTGGCTCAATGCTAACGGTGATTTTGCCTGGTTGGCATACTGACTCTGAAACGTATGGCCATCAAACAAAAACTTTTTTATCACTCCTTATAGAGTACATTTTGTAGTAGTAAATATGCAAAACATAAAATATTGAAGATAAATTGTTCCATAAAATGGTATTTCCAGAAAAAATTTAAATACGAACAACAAATGGCTGTTTTACAAACTATGCGTGGCATAAAGATGAATAAATCCTTCTTTATGATTAGAATAGATACAGCAGCATAGACCTATCTGAATAGAACAACTGAATAATCATATGAATTACAATATTATTTAACTTGGATAATTCATGTTTTGATACCGTTTGGCGGAACGTTTTCAATTTTAATGTAGTAGGCACTGCTTTTAAACGATGCAACAGTTCTCTTGAAAGCATGGCATTTCCTTGAAGTATTACAACAATAACTATAACATCTGCAAGAAAAATAATCACTGTCTGGTTCACTTTCTCTGCAATGCAATTTTCATTTCCGTGAAAATCTGTGGTGCTGTGACAATATGAACACTAAATATTAAATAACTGTAGAACATTCTTCCAAATAGTTACACATTCATCATATTCTTATAGCAAGTCGGGGTCAGACAACGACATTCCTTGCAGTTTTCCAAGTTCTTCTCAGTTTTCTCCAAATATTGTTGCTACCTGTTTCTGGATATGTGTCTTCAGTTCTTCAGTTAGATGGTTAACTGAACCTTCATTATTACTTTCATTGTAATCTCTTTAGGATCTTTTGAGATATATTGCCTTTTGGCTTTCAGTCTAGTCTCAAGCCTCTGCATCGAAATGATTCGACTACATGATTCCCTATTAGCAGTTAGCATTGTTCACCTTGAAATTGTTAAACACGAAATCTAACAATCCCCTTCTAGATCTAACCCTGCTTCTCTTACCCTCTATAGCTGAGATAATTAACCTCTCAATTAATCCATCGTCCCCCATTATCCTCAGATGAACCCAAACAGTCACATCTAACGTGTTTGTTTCTACGTTAGTCTTTATATCTTCATTGCAAGTACTCTTCTACCAGTGCACTCATCTATTTATCCCAACAAGGATCTGAAATTATTTCTCAGATATTCAGGAAGCTTTTAGTTTTACGTTACCGTTAATCAGGCGATTATAAGCCACGGGACCTCCAGTTTATGGGGAATCCAAATCACAGGACATGGCATTTCACTTCGTAAATCTCACATGCATTGACCGGAAATCGAACTATACTCGCTTTGGGTAGATGGAAACTGCGCCAATACGCTCCTTCAAGGATATTTGAAATGGTATGTTACTTTAGTTTTGATTATTAAACAATATATTTTCTAGTTCCATACCTCAAGAAATGAATATCTTTCAATTCACTTTTTAGAATATTCTTCTTCAAAACGTGGGTGTTTTTGTAACCTATGTTTGCTTATGAAGGAATGTCTTCTTCTCCCATGCCCAAGTGGTAATTATATTATTGTTTTTAATTCCTTTGAGTTTTAATTAAGTTAATTATTAACATTTATTGACGTTGGATTACATTTTACGGCTTCTTGGTGCACTATTCGCCGTCACTTCCATTACAGGAGATTAATGTTTCTTTTTCTTTCTTACCGTGTCTTGCAAAACCAGCACTCTTAGCCCCATAAAGTGCATATATTCCCTGGAATTGGAATTGATCTTCGCAGTGTCTATAAAGCAAATCATATTTAATTAAATGGTGATCTTTACCCTGATATCTGGTAAATTCTATAGAAATACATCAATTACTCTGTAAATCTTGAGGGATAAGCTGGATAACGCGACAACATGGTTGTTTCCGGTACTGTTAACTAAAAACAGGTAACTGCGTACTGTGGGATATTGGTTAATTATGCCCCAATTATATTAATTGGATTTTATTTATTTATGCAAGAATGTATTTCACCATTTAGTGCTTTCTATATTGAATTATAGTGTAGCTTCAAGAGTGCAGAAGACAGGAAGTCACAAATTGTTTCCTCACAGTTGCTGTGATGATTTCTTCAGCTGTCGTTCCAGATTTTTAACTGAGAGATGATATTGAGCATTGTGTGGTAAAATACATATATTTCTTCTCGTCCTGAAATAATCAACAGAATGTGAGGGCAACAGACTGTTCAGACTGCAGAACTATTGGTGTAAACCAGGTGTGACGCATGAAGTGATCTGTTAGCCACTGGGAGGGGCATGCTTACTGACTGTATATCGATAGGCAGGACGATCCGTACAGCGGAGGGAGATATGTTCTCAGAACATAAGATTTGTAAGAGGTCTTTTGTAATATGTATATTGTTGGACCATGTGACAGTCGTTGGTTTGTTCCCATCTTGTCTTGGGTATCGACTCCAATATTTGTGGACGTATTCCACTGTTTTATTATCAGTTATCTTGCGAAATTCTGGTTTGTGTAATTCACGCACTGTTTCCACAGGTTAACGAGGGAGGGGATCCTTTGTCCTCGACCAAGCTCGGAAGCTAAAGGATCGTGTGAGTAATAAGACATCAAGTTTGCGCCACACTAATACTCAGTATCAAACTTAACGATTTGGCCACTGGCTAACATTATTTACTGTACAGGAATCATGCGCTCATCCGCATTTCTTTTATTGCGTTTTACTATTGTAGCCTATATCTCACTGCATTGGCTTTTCTGCACCTTAATGATATGTCTTTCCCCTTCTACCGTCCTGAAAAAAATCACAGCCTAAGTTCTTAAACTGTTCCACCTGCTCAAATTTAGTTCCTTATATCTGGCATTCTATTTTCTTATGTATATTCCTTACCGAAATAAATTTCGTTTTTGACATATTAATTTTCACAGCATATTCCCCACATTTCTGTTAAAGTTTAAACATGGTGCTTTGTAAGCATTCGAGGGAGTCTGTCATTACTGCCAGATCATCAGCATAGGCCAGACTGCTTACCTGGTTTTTACTAATTAAAATATGCTTATTTGTTCATAATTATGCCTCAATTCCATGTTGTATTAATGTTGCTACCAATGTGTCTCTAATTCCAATATTTCTTACCCCTTTCTACATCCTCTCTTCTCTTGTTGTTCCTTCCTTATCCAGAGTAAACATACATTTATAATTCCCGATATATGTGCCATAAATAATGTATTCATTGCTCGATTCTCACAATTTGCCATCTTGTGAACATGTGTAAATAAAGCCCAGTATGGGGGCTCTGACGCACCTCAATCTATTTTCAGAGACCCCCTTCACTGTAGTGTAAATATAGCGCAATGTACTGATAAATGAAAATGAAATGAAGTAAATTCCACAAGGCCAGTTTATGCCCTTCAACAAATGGTTCAAATAAAAAATAAACCCTAGCGGTGAAAGATTACAGCATTGTATCACTCCTGTGACTGCGTTAAACCAAGAACTCTTCCTACTAAAATTTGAACTTCGCACGTACTAAAATTTTGATTCTGATGTCCTCGTTATGGTCTAACACCACACAGTTTTTTTTCTCATCTTATTCATGACCAATGAAGGAACCTTCCATACTATAGTGCCTCAGTATTCTTTGCCCTGTGCACTTATCAAAGAAAATGCTCTATAATTGCCTTCATTCTTACATGTTACCTTGCTTATAAAGTAGCGCAATTACAGCTTTTGTCCAGTCAAAGGGTACTATTCCTAAATCCCGCGCTATTTCGATTATCACATGCTACCATTTCATCCATGCCTTTCTACCATCCTTTACCATTTCTGGCTGAATGTCATCTGAATTTCATCTACCCATGTCACTTTGTGACGATGTAGTTTATTTACCACCCTCTCTACTTCCTCAACCGTGATCTTGTTCCCATCCCCATTCTCCTCCTGCATAATTCCAAAATCAGCCACATTGCCAGATAGGTCTCCATTTACATTTAGCAAGCTCTCCAAGTAAGGTTGCAATCTTCCCAGTACTTAACTTACTTGGCATCTATAACGAGTTTACATGAATTATACAAAACACAACTCATTTCCCATTTACTTCAATTTCTCAGATTCTTTATAACACTTCAAAAAGTTGTTCCTGCCTATTGATCTAACGTTTCTAATTAATCTGAAAATTCCTCCAATGATTTCCATTTGGACTCTACTATTATTCGTTTAGTTCTGTTTCTGCCCACTACGTACAGCTCTCTCTCTCTCTGGCTGATTCGAAACAAGTGAATATTAATACCAATCCAACAAAACAGAATGTATCAACCAATTTTTTCACATTTTGGATTGCAATATTTAATCACTTTTAGTTCTTGAACATATATGTCTAAGACATAAATCCTTGAGCTAAATTCAGCAGATGTTCTAATAATAAGTCCTGAAGCCTCATCATAAAATTACCGACAGTAGTGGCTACACTGGCTAAAGCGCAGTGTTAGGTCATGGGGCCAAGCTCTCTGCTGACTCGGTAGACGCGTGGGTTCGAGCCCCACCGTCGGCTGTCGATGAAATGGTTTTCCGTGGTTTCCCCATTTTCAACACCAGGCAAATGCTGGGACAGTACCTTCTGAAAGGCCACGGCCGCTTCCTTCCACATCCTTGCCCAGTTTCATTCATCTTCATCCATTCTATCTCTCATCCCGACGCGCAGGTCGCCCACGGGCGTCGACTAGAAAGACCTGCACTCGGCCTCTTAGGAGGCCACACGACAAAAAAAAATCATAAAATTTCCCCAAATCTGTTTCTTTTTGAAGACTAGCATAATATGCATTGTAAAGAAATAGAATAAAAATTAGAGACCGTACCTCGTATATCCATTTGCATTTAAGGACATGAAATACCATAGTTATTTACATTCCAGAGGTGTTTTAGACATGCTCTACTGTGTTCTACAACAATTCCATTTTGTTATCGCCTAATATACAAGTTTCACTAGCATTTATCTTTCTCCTGAAAAATTACAATATTTGGAGTTACGAGGTTTTGGAGTAACAGCGACGATATATATATATTAGGGCAATCAGGCGTATCCAGAGTCTTATGAAAACCCAACTTATCCATAACTAATCTCCGTATTTATATCCATGTTATCAGGTGAGAGTTGATAAATGTTAGTCCCTGCACAACTTAGTCTGGCAAATAACGTTCTTTCCGACTGAAAACCATTCAATATAGTACCCATCCTCGTTTTTAAACTCCACTTTCGGTAGCGCGGTTAAGACACAGCTAGTGGTTGTAGGATACTGGGGGCCCCTGATTATGGCAGATCCTGGCTATGGTCTAGGTTAGCCTCCATGTATACAGGGTTTAGTTCCGGACACCTGCACAAATTATTGATCTGGGCATGTGCCCGTCCGTAGCCCCTCTCAGGTCGTGCATATGGGTACCATGCTTCACCTGAACACCAGTTCCAACAGGAGCGTTCCTTGCTCAATCAATCTGTCAGAGAACATGCACTATTCTCTTCCTTAACTTTCATGGTGCTATTGTGATGATGATTGCTTTTTTAAGAAGCGGAACACCAACGTCATCTGACCCAAAATTATGCTATTTGTATTGCTGTTGTTTAATTAGACTAGCCTTATAATTATGTATGAATGGAATGCCAATTTTGTATCCCTTTACCACAGTTCAATTTATCATTCCATGCACAATATTCATTCACAAAGATAAGTCACCTACCAATGAAAGTACTTAATTTTGATCATGAGCTCTTTGAACGTCTGTAGACTTTTACACTGCATATACTGTAAAATTCAATGGAATGATTTTTAATCCAACCTAACATAAAAATCATACTGATCAGTTACAAGTGTTTTACATGTGAAAACTAAGTAAGAAGCCATTGCAGCTTAAACAATATTCATTCCTTCGCCATCAATCGTATCTTAAAATCTTGAATTATAAATTTTAAAGGAGTGCTGGTAATACGTTCTTGCAGAAGGTCGCACATACTTAATATTTTGTCCGAAAAACGTGGAATAAACAATCCAATCTCCGTGGCGCTACAGCCCCCATGAAGGGCCTAGGTCTTCCAAGTGACCACTGCCCAGCCATTTCGGCCTGCAGATTTTGGGATGACGGGTGGTCAGCGCATCGGATCCCCTCAACCGTTAATCATGGTCTCCGTGATTGGGGCTCTGTCTCACTCTCAGACAGCTACTCAATTATCCTCACGAGGCTGAGTGCACCCCGTTCCAGCCCTCACGTCAGTTTCTAAAATCCATGGCGGAGACGGGGATCGAACCTGGGGCCTCCAGGAGCGTGGAAGATGCGCTACCCCAAAACCACGGGCC
Organism: Meconema thalassinum; assembly: GCA_946902985.2. NCBI lineage: Eukaryota > Metazoa > Arthropoda > Insecta > Orthoptera > Tettigoniidae > Meconema > Meconema thalassinum. Next base: position 1,098,008,514 of record OX336389.2, on the reverse strand, counting down.
CGGCAATAAAGTGGAAAGAAATTCAATATTCTTCCACTCACTTATTCAGCTTATGAAGATTACAATACCATTAGGCAAAGAAAAGAAGAGACAGATTGTGAAATAAGCCATATTTACTTTGAGAATTCAGTGCACTGTATCATTTTCTTTCCATGCACACACATTCTGTTGTTGGTGTTGATTATTTTCAGGACTTTGTAACATCGTGATCAGGTTAGCCTCGTGTACCAAGTTTTTGTAGATGTTGTCTGATAACATGTGTCACTGTCATGTCTGTACTGGTGTATGTACTTGTAATCGAGGTAGGATTTGAATTGGAAGCAGCCGTGACCTTAAGTTAGGTACGATCCTGGCATTTGCCTGTTATGAAGAAGTGAGAAACCACGGAAAACCACTTCCAGGATGGCTGACAAACCCGCCTCAGCTCAGTTTTGCTTCACGAGGCTGAGTGTACCCTGTTCTAGCCCTAACTAATTGTGTGTATAAAGACATTTGTCATTTATCTATAACATGTAGCATGGTAAACATTAGTTTCTGGATAGTCAAACTGTAGAGAAATATTCAAGGCAGTTTCTAAAAATTGTATGGTGGGTGTTTGCAGTGCATGAAAAATTACATCAGTACAAGTGTAACGGCACCTTGGCTGTGTATGTTAATTTGGAACAATATATAAGACCAAAACCTGCCAGATTATTAATTTCTGTATTCAATTTTTACCTGACTTACCATTTGATGATATGAACCATCAGTCGTCACCGGATCTGAAGTTATATGTAAGAGTGTTGGGCGCCAAGGGTTCGATCTGAGAGCGATAACCCAATAAATAATAAATAACTTTACGTCCTAGCTCAGGTAGAACATTCACCAGACTCCATCGACTCAAGTCGTGGTATGACTTAGTCATTAACCTGAATAACATTTGCTTCGGGGAAAAGAGGATGGCTTATATCTATTTCTATCTAGAAAGGAGACAGACTGCATTTACTTTAAATAAAAAAGTAATGGCATCAAAAACAAACAAGTTAGGAAAATGCATTAATTAATGACTTAACGTAGAAAGTAAACAAAAGAATTTAAGACAGACAAAAGTTGCAAGAAAACGGAGGCGTTATGAATTTAATTTAATCTAGATCTGAATTTAATACTTTAGGTTGATTTATTCAAGAGTGAAGAAAGAGAGCTTGTGCATAAAGTCAATGAGCTTACCAAACGATGAATCGGCTTTATTGAAGAGTCTCTCCCCAAGAGAAAGCTGCTGTTGTAGGCGGTAGAAGTCCATCTTCATAACAGGCTACTATTAATTCTGAGGTTTGTAGGCTACTCAGAATGAATAATGGTGGTGGATTGTAAGTCCCTTAACCACTCTTATGATGTTAGCGCATGACACTGCCAACACCATAATGTATCGGACTGGCCTACGTCTTGAATACAACTCCTGCAATACTGTTCTCCCTGCGACTGTCTTCAACCAAGCTTCGTTGAGTTCTCCTCCTTCACATAAAGGAGTCTCGTCCCAAGTCGTACCACGACCGTCTGTATTGTTCAGCTCACCTCTTTCCACTCATCTACCCTCGTCCTTGGCCGCACCCTTACTCATTACCGTGGGCTCGCCACGCGGCTTTTGTTGTTGAGTAGGTACGCAGGTAAGTTATTTCTTCACATCGTGCTGTTCTGGGAGAAGACGTAAGCTCATGAAATGACCCTTAGTGCTCAAGCGCTAGCTAATTACAAAAACAGCCTCTGACTTCTGTCAACTTAATACCGTAACAAAACCTAATCATGATAATACATTATATGGACTAAACCTACACTTAATAACTTGTGGCTAATTAACTGCCGAAATAACACATGATATAAATAACGAATGTCAAATTTTGACATAACGTCAGTGACGTAATCGTACCCTTCAAAATAAGGTTACATTCGTCCCGGAAAATCACGCAGACTATTGTTTACTATATTCCGCGTGATCTTCCTAAGACACGTGTAAATTAACATAGAACCCTAATATAACATAATACACATAATAAATTACCCTTATAGACATTTATATATACAATCAACATTTCTTTTGGTTTAACACCAATGTTTTTTGCTTAGGCTATTATGTCTCAATCGCATATAGCTTATTGTTTTCTTTTTATTGTCTTGCGGTCATTACCGCTCATTGTTTATTTTACCTATATGTGTAAGAAAAAAAGACATATATGTGTTCTCTTATTTCCCCTTTGTCACATTTTCTTATTTCAAATCACACGAGTTCACTTTGTGATCTGCAGTTTGATTTCCCAAACCACCTTGTATTGCAAGTTCGTTGATTTTGGAATTCCCATTTTGAGTGCTTTGTGTAAGGTCAATCGCACACACGATCACTAGTAATTTGGTTGTGCTATATGACTCCATCACCCAAACTCTCTCTCATATGTCATTACGTGTATATCACTGAAAAAAAGAACAACACTAGAAATACATACAATCCATCATATTTCTGTCCTGTTTTTCCCTTTAGATATAACTCCCGTAAGTGCCATGCTCCACACCAGTTCTCCCTTCATCTCGATTCCCTCTCCTCTTTAACAGTTAATCTCACACAGATCAATGATACTGACCACATTGATACCACATAAATACCTAGGTATTTACCATTTTTGATTTACCTGCTCAACAGCTACAATATCTGCAATATTGCCTGATTCTGGGTCACATCCCATCTCCATCTGCTTCCTTGCTTTAAGAGGTCCCTGAATGGTTCTACTAACTTAGAATATTTTAACACAAATCGTCTAAAAAAATTACAGATTCCTAAATACGTCTTCAGCTGTTTAACATTTTGTGGCACACTTGCATCGAGGATTTTGTTAATCCGACTTTCGTCTGGAGTTACCCCTGAACGTGACACACTATGACCCAGGAAAGTTACTTGTGACTTACAAAACGTAGATTTTGACAATTTCAGGGTGAACCCTGCCTTATCTATTCTCTTAAAAACCGTGTCCAAGTGAACCAAATGCTCTTCAAAAGTACGCGAACTGATTACAAGATCATCAATATATATAGTTACATAATCTCCTGTGTTATCACCTAAAGCTATGTTCAGTGCTATTATCAGCGCTGCTGAACTGCTCTTTAATCCATAGGGTACCCTGCAAAATTGGTACAGATTGTACTGATGACTAAAAGCAGTAAAGGCTCTATCTTCAACTTTAAGAGGAACTTGCCAGAAACTAGAACTTAAATCAACACACGTAAAAAATTGTTTTCCCTCAGAAGTTTGCATTAGCTCCTCTATAGACATAGATTTTAATTGGTCTGATGAAATGTGTGCATTAACTAAACGCGCGTCTAAACATATCCTGACTTTTCCATCTGCCTTAGGTACTGTAATAAGTGAATTTACATAGGGACTGTTAGAATACTCAATTATACCGTCCTGAAGCATCTGATTGATCTGACTTTCTACGGCTTTCTGATAGACAAAAGGCACAGGATAGCGGTGACCGGTAAATACCGAATTGTCAACAACGTTCAAAGAGTGGACATAACAATTGGCTCTACCAATTCGATCTTCAAATATCCTACTATTATTTGACAAAACATCGTAGAGAAGCATACACTTATCTTCCTCTACATCTCCAAGAAACGCAGCTTCACGTAACGAGTCATCTAGACTGTCGTTCGTAGCCACACTGCCTACAAAAGTTACTGACTCTTGCTCTATAGCTTGAGACATCTCATTTAACGTACACATCACTCCTACTACACTACTCCTATATTGTTCATTGAACGTTATCACCACTTCCGCACCACCAAATTTAAATGTAATACAGCACTCTTCATAACATATGTTTCCTGACACCCTAGTCAGCCAATCAGAACCCAAAATAACGTCGTACACTAGATTTGGAATTACAAGGCACACTTGCTTCTCTACGTGACTGTTTATATTTATTTCTATTAACACCTGCTTTGATATAATTTTAGACTTCCTACCCACGGCTGTGATTACAAAAGTACTCTTAATTGGCAATTCTTCGAAGTTAACCCCAGTTCCCTTTAATTTATCAAAATAAGCATTGCTTATGCAACTTCTTACACAGCCACTGTCTATTAACACATTCGTACACGTCCCGGACACGTGTAACTTAATGATCGGACTTATATTACCCGCCACTGGTAATATTGCTTCGTCACATAGTTCACTTAACAAATCTGCTACAAGATGGCGGCTGAGTAAGAGTGGCGTGTCGTTCAGCTCCCGAACTTTGTGTATTATTTTGTGTACTAATCTGAATATTTTGCAACTACAGCAAAGAAAAGTCTTCCTTTTAATTACTTTGTCAAACTGAGTGTGCGTTGCTTAATCAGTGTACCATCGTTTATCCGTGTAATCGTTGTTTACTGAAGTGAGCTGTGTCACCAAGAAACATGCCGACCTGCGCCTTCTGTGACAAGGAGCTGGGGAAGAAGAAGGTACAGTGTGTAGCGTGTGAAAAGTGGAACCATACAAAATGCATGGAAGAAAGAAATGGCGAGTGTTGTCTGAAAGCTGCGCCGAGTTATTCATTGGAGAATATCGTAAAACTCCTATTAGAAATGCAGGCAGAAATCACGGAGAAGAAGCAACAACAACAATCTCGGGAGCAGGACCTCACAAAATCTCTGAACTTTTGCCATGAGGGAGTAGATGAAAATGCGAAGAGTATCAAACAGCACGATACTCATCTGAAGGAAATCTCGCAGCAGGTTCTATCCCTACAACAAAAGAACACTGATCTCTGGGCCCGTGTGAAGACATTGGAGACTCGCCTTTCGGATGGAGAGCAGTATTCACGCCGTAACACTGTGGAGATATTTGGGGTTCCTGAAACTAAAAATGAAGACGTGCTCGAGACCGTTAAAGCCGTTGGCAGGGCAATGGACATGAACATTGACAATCTGATGGTGGACGCATGTCATCGCTTGCCTAAGCGACCAGATCAGCATCATGGTGGAATCATCGTGAAATTTGTCCGGCGGTTCGACAAGGAAGACTTCATGTTTCGAAGGCGTGTGAAGCGTAACCTGTCCACCAAGCACATGGGGCTTTCTGGAGACAACATAATCTATATAAATGAAAGTCTGTCACCTGAGAAGAAGAAACTGCTGGCTCTATCGCGGAACTTCAAGAGGGAACACGGCTACAAGTTCTTATGGGTACGTAACGGTGTGATAAAACTCAGGAAGAGTGAGGGGTCAAATATTGATATCATAAATGACAGTAATGATCTCAGGAAGCTATCATAATTCGTGACAACCCGTAAGGTCTCATTTGAATTACCTTGTAAGGTCTATAGTGATTGTACACTGAGAATACTGGAGGGTCACTGCCAGAATATTTCTGGACAGTTTCTTGAGCCTTTCTCTTCCCTTGCCCCATTGTTTCGCCTAACGGAAATCCCTACTAATGGCCTAGCCTCACTGCAGGTGCCTCTCTTCTCATTTAAGTAAAATGTCTTCTTCTTATAAATCGCTAAATCTATATTATCAAAATTGTAGGGGTTTGAGAACTAAAACTACTCAGTTTTATACAAATATGACCAGCGAGAGCTACGGTATAGTGGTTTTAACAGAATCTTGGCTTATTTCGTCAATCTATTCGTCTGAACTCTTTGATGAGAGGTATGCTGTATTTAGAAATGATCGTGACGAAAATATAACCGGCAAGAGGCTAGTAGGGGGTGTAGTCCTCGCTGTCCATAACAAGTATAAAGCTGTGGAGATTGACCTGGGTCTGGAAACGGAAGTCCTTTGTGTGAAACTCTTCATAGACAACTATTTTACCATAGTTATCTGTTCTGTTTACTTTCCGCCGGAGTCGAAGGCAGAGAAATACGAGGAATTTTACACAAGTATAGAATCGAACTCACTCATAAGCAACAATCCTGTTCTTATTTTGGGAGACTTTAACATTCCAGAAATAACCCCAACATTTGATTTAAAAACAGGATCTCGGCTTTCTACCTCCTTAAATAATTTTAAAAATATGATGAACTTGAAAAGTTTTAATAATATCGTGAATGTGAATAATAGAACACTTGATCTAGTACTGTCCACCATCTCCTCTATTGCTGTCAATAGAGAGGAACAACCCCTTGTACCGGAAGACAATAATCATCCCCCCTTAAACATTAATGTACGATACTGGCAGAGAGAAGTTAGACACAATATTCACCAAACTCATACATACAATTTTAAAAAGGCTAATTTCGAACAACTTTATACAAAATTACAAGAAGTGGATTGGAGTGTTCTATCGCAATTTTCCCATGTAGACGAGGCGGTAGATAATTTTTATTCCCGTTTCTATCAGGCTCTGGATTCTAGTGTACCTGTAAGCACTAGTAAGAGGACCAAACTGTATCCATGCTGGTTTAATTTTGATATAATAAAAAACATCCGAAGAAAATCTTACCATCGAAAGAAAATGCGTAGGGAACAGGCCAACAAGGTCTTTCATTGCGAAAAGTTTAAAGAGCTCAGGAAAATTCTAAAACGTGATATTCAATCCGCCTACCGATAATACGTACGTAATGTCGAAAATGCAATCGGAGAGGACACGAATCGCCTCTGGGCATTTATTCCACACAAGAAACGATCCCCGGCAATACCCGTAATGAAAATTAATGGGGAAATATTAGAAAATGATAAGCAGATAGTCAACGGTTTTGCTGATTATTCTCGTCAGTTTATTCCAAGGAATGCGCCAAGTATGACAATTTAGGTGCAAGTGACCAGGACATACACCCATTGCTTGATGTACTGGATTCTAAACAGATTAGTATTTCTGATGTTAAGAATGCGATACTAAAAATAAATCAAAAGAAAGCCGCTGGCCCAGACCTAATTCCTCCATACATAATCAAAGGCTGTGCAGAGGTGCTGGCCTATACTTTAACTATAATATTTAATATAGCCATTCAAACTGGTACTTTTCCCAGTCGTTGGAAAATTACCAGGGTAAGTCCCATACATAAGTCTGGACATAAGTCTGATTTTGATAATTACAGACCCGTGGCAATACTGTCAGCCATTGCAAAGCTCTTTGAACAATTGTTATATCAGCATATATTTCAGCACGTACAGTACATTATAAGTGACTTTCAACATGGGTTCATGCCTAAAAGATCAACAGTAACTAATCTAATGGAGTTTACTCACAAAGTATCAGCAGCAATGGACAAAGGAAGTCAAGTTGATGTAATTTATACAGATGTAGATCATGATATCCTCTTAAATAAGTTAGCATGTTATGGCTTCTCCTACAATTTGCTGAAGTTGTTCACCTCATATCTCAGTGAACGAAAACAGTTTGTTGCTTGCAATGGTTGTGAATCCTATTCATACTATGCCCGATCAGGCGTCCCACAAGGTTCAAACCTAGGCCCTCTATTATTCTTACTGCTTATCAATGATCTTACAAGGTGTATTAAATATTCGAACGTTTTGTTATTCGCGGACGATGTCAAAATTTTTAGAAATATTCAGACCGAGCAGGACTGTCAATTAGTACAAGAAGATCTCAATAATGTGGCATCCTGGAGTAAATTAAATCGCTTGAACCTTAACATAAAGAAATGCTCAGTTATGAAGTTTACTAGAAACAAATTCCAGGTGATGTTTCGGTACCGGATATTGGATGCGTATCTCACTATTAACAATTCTATCAAAGACCTAGGAGTCCATTTTGATTCAAAGCTAACATTTTCATTGCAGACACATGAAATGGTAGCTAGTGCTTATAAAATGCTAGGCTTTATAAGGAGAAATTCTAAAGATTTCCTCAACCCAAAAAGTATAAAATTATTGTTCAATTATTTTGTTAGAAGCAGATTAGAATATGCATCCAGCATCTGGAATCCCTGGTACTTGAACCACATTAGTGAAATTGAAATGGTTCAGAATAAATTCCTAAGATATCTGCAGTATAAAATGACGGGTATTTATCCGAAATATGATAGCTATGGAAATCTTCTAAGTTACCTGAATTATACATCTCTGGCTAACAGACGAAAAATTGCAATTCTTGTTTTTGTCTTCAAAGTATTCAATAACCTTTTGTATAGTCCGTATTTAATATCACAGTTTAATTTACGTGTCCCACCTCCATCAACTCGACCTAAGTTTATTACATTTTACTGCCCAAGAACTAGAACTGAACAGCATAAACATTCCCCAATAATAAGTGCTATTCAATTATACAATGAACATTCAATAGCAAACAACCTCGACTTATTCAGTTACACATATAGTTCCTTTGTTTCTGCCTGCTGTGCGATCACATGAACTCGTACATTCCACCTACCAATTACCTGCACAGTATTATTATATTTTCGTATTTAGTTGTAGAATTAATTTGCATTACAATCTCAGCATTATGTCTGTCAATTATATTATAATTTGATAGAATTGTGTAACCAAATGTACATGTGTTTCTTTTTATTAGGCATATGCCTGTTAGAAGCACAATAAATCCAAATAAATAAATAATAGTGTTCCTGTATCAGGGTTAAACAGGGCACGTCGCAGACTGAGATCCTGAACTTATGATGCAGTCTGGCTCGCGTTTAAATTACTATTATTGTCTCTACCTTCACAAGTGGTCGCAACGCTGGTCTGGCTATTACTATTCACATTCTGTTGGTTACTATTTTCATTATTACCTACGGGATTACCTCGCCCATATCCTCGGTTCTGATTAACATTAGGGTTATTACCGTAGTTACCCTGCCCGTGTCCGTTGCGTCCATCATTACCCCTACCTTGATTTCCTCGCGAATCATAATTCCTGCCTTGCGAGTAATTATTCCTGTTTTGATAGGGCGTCACAAAATTATTACCCCGGTTTTGGTAATTGTTTCCACTCTGACCCCTATTTTGATAATTGCTTCCTTCGCCACTGTTTCTCGGCATTCCTTGATTTCTTGCATCCCGAGCCTGATTATTATAATTACCCTGGTTTCTAGTGACTGTTTCTTCACTTGAACCTTTCCCTAGCGCATCAAAGGTACCTAGTAGGTTCTCTACTTGCGTGACAGTTTTTACATGTTGTATGCATGCCGCCTCTTTGATCCGGTAAGGGAAATGCCTTAACAGGAGCCTTACCACATCTTTTTCCTCTCTCAGTCCATCCAAGTATTTACAAACCAACACTTGCCCCAGGAAATACTCAGTCATATTGAGATTACCCCTTGCGTTGTATTTTCCACACACGATTCCCTCACGATACCGTGATTGTAGGCTCTCACTCGAAAACTTATCACAAAATTTATGTCTGAAGTCTGTGATATCTTCAAAACCGTCCCTATAAACTGCAAACCAGTTTTTGGTTTCCCCTACGAAGGCCTGTTCTAATATTTCAACAACATTACACCATTCGATGTTTCCGTCCTCCAATCTTTCTTTAAACCTCACTTCAATAGTATTTAGAAACTCCATGGGGCATCCTTGCCGATTGCTAAATTTCCCTAACTCTATTTCTTTATGCGTACTATTCATATATGTCGTTCGACTCTGACCTGCTTCTTGTCTTATTCTAGACTTTAATTTATTTTCAAGCTCGGCAATTTTCTCCTCTGCTCGTTTCTCTATACTACTAACTTTTGCGTATATGCTCACATCTGTTGCTTCAACTTTATCATTCAGCCTATCCTGTGTTTCTTGAATTTTACTTATACTTTCCTTACTCTGTTTCTTCAAATTTTCAACTTCTTTACTAATTTCTGCTTGAACCTTGTCGATTTTGCCGCCCAGCTGTTCTTTAATTTCCGTTGTTACTCCCTGAATCTTTTTAATTTCTCCCCCCAGCTGTTCTTTAACCTCCATAGCTGTACTCTGAACTTTTTCAATTTCTCCTCCCAATTGTTTCTTAATTTGCTTCGTCTCTAACTGTATTAATTCTTTAGATTCCTCTGCTCGCTTACTTATTTTACTCTCAAGTTCATCTTGCACCCTCCTCAATCTACTCTCCATGTCAGCTAGGATTTCTTTCGTCTTCTCTTCTATCACACCTCTGATTTCACCCTTAATTTGCTCAAATCTCTTATCCATCTCCTTACTGTTTTGATCCAATTTACTGTTAAGTTCTTTATTACTTTCTTTAATTTCCCTACTGTTTTCCTCCAATTTATCGTTTAGTTTACTACTAATTTCTTTACTGTTTTGATCAAATTTCGTATTTAATACCTGTATAAGACTCGCAAACATGGTCTTCATATCTCCCGGACTTTCTTTCTCACCATCATTACTGGGATTTACCTCCGACATCATCCCTGTGCTGCTTTCACCTTCCTCTACTAACTTACTACGTGCTTCATCCTCTTTCTCCTTCGTCATCTTACTCCCTAGCTGTTTTTGACTATGTAGTAGCATATCGTCTTCTGAATCACTCATTCTGACTCACGTTGATATATAAAATCCCCCAAAATGCAGGTACAGAAATATGTCACTTTTCCCTCCACAAATGGTATCAGGTTTTCGTCCCACGTTTATGGCGACAATGTAACGGCACTTTGGCTGTGTATGTTAATTTGGAACAATATATAAGACCAAAACCTGCCAGATTATTAATTTCTGTATTCAATTTTTACCTGACTTACCATTTGATGATATGACCCATCAGTGGTCACCGGATCTGAAGTTATATGTAAGAGTGTTGGGTGCCAAGGGTTCGATCTGAGAGCGATAACCCAATAAATCATAAATAACTTTACGTCCTAGCTCAGGTAGAACATTCACCAGACTCCATCGACTCAAGTCGTGGTATGACTTAGTCATTAACCTGAATAACATTTGCTTCGGGGAAAAGAGGATGGCTTATATCTATTTCTATCATCTAGAAAGGAGACAGACTGCATTTACTTTAAATAAAAATTTAATGGCATCAAAAACAAACAAGTTAGGAAAATGCATTAATTAATGACTTAACGTAGAAAGTAAACAAAAGAATTTAAGACAGGCAAAAGTTGCAAGAAAACGGTGGCGTTATGAATTTAATTTAATCTAGATCTGAATTTAATACTTTAGGTTGATTTATTCAAGAGTGAAGAAAGAGAGCTTGTGCATAAAGTCAATGAGCTTACCAAACGATGAATCGGCTTTATTGAAGAGTCTCTCCCCAAGAGAAAGCTGCTGTTGTAGGCGGTAGAAGTCCATCTTCATACGAGGAATTTATCTTAAATAACAGGCTACTATTAATTCTGAGGTTTGTAGGCTACTCAGAATGAATAATGGTGGTGGATTGTAAGTCCCTTAACCACTCTTATGATGTTAGCGCATGACACTGCCAACACCATAATGTATCGGACTGGCCTACGTCTTGAATACAACTCCTGCAATACTGTTCTCCCTGCGACTGTCTTCAACCAAGCCTCGTTGAGTTCTCCTCCTTCACATAAAGGAATCTCGTCCCAAGTCGTACCACGACCGTCTGTATTGTTCAGCTCACCTCTTTCCACTTATCCACCCTCGTCCTTGGCCGCACCCTTACTCATTACCGTGGGCTCGCCACGCGGCTTTTGTTGTTGAGTAGGTACGCAGGTAAGTTATTTCTTCACATCGTGCTGTTCTGGGAGAAGAAGTAAGCTCATGAAATGACCCTTAGTGCTCAAGCGCTAGCTAATTACAAAAACAGCCTCTGACTTCTGTCAACTTAATACCGTAACAAAACCTAATCATGATATTACATTATATGGACTAAACCTACACTTAATAACTTGTGGCTAATTAACTGCCGAAATAACACATGATATAAATAACGAATATCAAATTTTGACATAACGTCAGTGGCGTAATCGTACCCTTCAAAAGAAGGTTACACAAGTAGACTTAAAACCTTTCCGTAAATATGATTGTAAGCTGTGTTTCATTTCAAAACTGCTACACATTTCTACTCGAAATAATTATATTACATAAGCACAGACCAAGAGTCAGGGAGAGGGTATTATGTATACAGGATATATTGTATCGTCAGCATCGTGTTATAAACGACAAAGTAAATTTCTCATTATCGATATTCTCAACTTTGCTAATGTACATGTCGTGCGTATTGTAGCAAAGTCTATATGCCGAGGTATAACTGAAGAGCATATTGTTGAATGTGTCAAGTATTGTTTTAGGACAGTCATCATTGAAGTTCTATTAATTTGGGATATTAATATTTAAGTAATAATCTCTAATAGCTGAAATAAATGCGTAACAAAACTTACACAATTATACAATTTACAACTTGAAAATATTTAGGGGATATCGTGTTCCAATTGTAATGCGAAAATATTTATATCCGGATTATTTATTTGTCATGTTTGTTATATTTGAAATGCAGCCAATGGCCAAAGCAGGGCATTTCAATTGGACGCCTGGAAGCTCCCGAACAAATTCAATTTCAAGTAGTTACGACTTTGGTACCTGACGCCACTATCACTGACACCCAGAGCCGAACGTTGGATCTTGATATAGCGTTATTACCAAATAACCCACAAATTTAGGCTACACACTACCAATAGTAGTGGTAGGTTCTTTTGCATGCCATAAATCTATGACATGGGCCCTCCGGTTTACTTGCCCTCCGAAGGAAGGTAGACTATAACGTTCATGTTTATGTACTGCAACCGTCAGAGGTGATTGCCGGGGTACCATCAACCGAAATGATAGCCCAGATGGTCCCATCCGTCGAACACACAACCAGAGAGGATCGGATGCACTTATTTTAGGCTAGAGCTGGAACGAGAACTATAGACCCTGGGGATCGGGCTTTCACACGGAGAAAATGTCATAGACACCCAAAGAAGTACACCCTCAAACACAAAGCTAAGAAATAAGAACATCCAGACTTAAGTAAAATTTCTTGAACGGAATTATTCAGTAAAATCAAACCCCTATCCTACTTCGGAGGGTTTGATATCGGCTAATCCGCAATGCTAGTAAATACATAAATAAAGAAATAAGGCCCTAACTGAAACTAGGTAAACCGCCTCGAAAGTCCTTTTATACAACAACAACAACAACAACAACAAAGCTTGGAACGTGGCACGTAAGGTAATCCGTACACAACTATATAGAAACAAGTGAATGAAATCCAGAATTTCATTTAACAATCAAGCAAAACTAGCCCTAAGTTATGATGGTACTGTGCCCGTATATTCGAGAAGTAACCTGTCGGAAATCCAAAGCTAGGCTGGATTGCAAAATTCTGAAAGCATCCGGCTAATTATACTATCAAAATCCGCTCCAACAAGGTCTCCGAGAAAATACGCAGAAGACTGCAATGATATTATGGATATACAATAAATACACTGGGGCTCAGGTGAACACTTACCTTATATCTCTCGGTATTTAATATGGGTAATCAGCTTCGAACCTGAAATTGGGCTTCCACAATATAATTTCCTTTATATATAAAATAACGTCACTCGAAAGACGGCGTAGAGAACGAACTAAATAAATTTATTAACATAAGTAAACTAAAATATAAAACAATACAAATTCCCTAACTTAAAAATTAATTAATAAATTTTTAAACACACTCACTCCCCTACATATACACGCCACTGAAATTGTTATGTTATCAGAATAACAGAAATTAAATTTTGATAGGCCTCCGCCTCTTACAAGCGTTAAAACATTTAACGAAAAATTCCTACGTGTCTAGCATTCGTCTATAAGCTATTAAGATTCTTGCGCGCGACACAACGCGTGCTTCTGGTCATGTGACACGATTATATAATGGTACAGTTTCTAGCCAGCCGTTAACCTGTTTTCATTCATGAAAGGTTGTAGCCGTGGAAACATCTCTTTTCATTTTATATAATACAATGACCTTGATTTTATAACGGTGCTACTTGCCACCCTGGCAGTCAGCCAGTCCACATCGCCAGCCTGCATTTAGCACTGCTCTCCATTTACACATCCCAAATTATCATTCCCTGTGAACAAAACTTGCTATAAATCAGTCATTGTTTTCTCAAATGCGTTTAAACTTTCACACAACAATCCAAGCAATTCTCTTATACCATTCTAGAAAGTCAAAGTATCTTCATCCATACTGAGCAATATATAATATTCATTCCAAAAATATTAACGCTTATATACAGTACAAGTCAAAAACGTACGATCAAATTATTATTATTAACATATTATACCCTTGATTAAATAATTGCGAAAACTATATACAGTATGTATTTGCGTTGTTGTTAACGTTCACTATTAAAACGATATAATCTCGTTAGAGACATATATATATATATATATATATATATATATATAAATGAGCCTTAGCTCTGATTAAGTTTAATCTTTCTGCACATTATAAATGCCAGAATCATTCAAAAATCTCTTCCTCCTTTACAAAATACTACTACACCAAGACATATTTAGGTTTGTAGTCGTTATCAGTCTAATGTATTCAATCAACAAAGATCAAACACACGTATTTACTCAGATCCGTGGTTAATTAAAATGTTAATAATTTAGTATTACATAACAGCAGTTGACAACACTATTCCCACTTCAATTTCCGCTCATTAACGCTCCTGTCTTGTCATCTAAGTCATGTATTCATATACCGGTGTTCTTATTGTGCCCAATCGGACACGGCAGACTGGCATCGAACTCGGGTCTTATCAGAGAAGACCAGGCCCGTGATTCTGCCTAGAGTCGAACCATTGATCTCTGAGGGGGAACAGTTACAGGGAACCCGAAAAGCAATGAGTTGTATAATGACATACAATAATATAGCATGATTTCACGGCTTGAATGTGAATATCATATCTGTTTAAGGGAATAGTTGTCAGAAAATGCAGTCATATGTACGTTTTCGAAGTATAGAAACGTGAAAGCAGGCCAGCTTGGCACTTTACTAATTGCAGCCAGCAGAAGGGAGGAGATTCAAGGCGTCGAAGGAACTTATTTCGTCTCGACCGAGGAGACAGCTCGAACTTAATGACCCTGGGAGTCCCCGATGGACAACACTCGAGACCGGAGTGGGGATGATTGTCCACGGAAATTAATTGCAGCCAATTGGAGCATCGAAATGGAATAGAATGTACACCCAGGTGAATATATTCTAGGAGAGATAATTTAGGAGTGGTCTTACACCTAAATTAAAGCCTATATCTCTAAATAAGCCTGTTAACACCGAGCTTACGCTCGAGAGAAGTGATTTGGTGACCAGCAAGAGGGGATTCACCATGGTGGCGTCATGACGCTACGGAATAAGGCAATTAATTGTAATTAATTGGCCGAAACGATCGCTAGCACGAGAGTGATTATGGGACTTCCACACCTAGATAAACGAGGTGTATACATCATTTTGAATGGAAATGCTTTATTTCAAGAAGGGAGTCGCTCTCGTGTGTCCTGTGGACTACATTTTACGAGAAACCTTTATATAGAGGGAGAAGCGCAGACCAAGCCAGTTGTTCTTCAGTCTTCTCCAAGTTGTTCTTTAGTCAGCTTTAGTTCTTCTCCAGTTGCTCTGCAGTTCATCTTGACTCTATACGCACACGCTGCCAGTAAGTGCGCGAAATGTTAAAGTATATTTGAAGAACAATGGAAGCGCATCATACAGATTCTTAATGGTAATCATGAATCGCGTAAGATTTAATCTACAGAAGATATTTATCCATTATTATACGCAAGTGTAGTTTGCTACAGCGTAGCAATAATTTAAGATGGTTTTGGACACTGAATACCAGGAGGTATTGTCATACTTATAAATGACGCAGTATCGTCAGGTTCATTAGAGTTATGGGAGCCCGAGAGGCATCACAAGTAATCATGACGGTGAAATGAACAGTATTGAAGGGAACGAGAATCGAACGCACGTATACGCAGATAGACTTTCACGGAGACCAGCGGTTGTCGTAGCTTCATCGCATCTCTGGGGTCAGGCGTTAGGAGGAGTCCGATTAAGGATCAACCTGTGAAATAGTGAAAAAGTGTATATAAATTTCATTATAGTGATTTCAAAAGTGTTTATGTGTATTGTGAATTAATATGTATTGTGGAAAAGTGAGAAAAGCCACTGATAAGAGTATGATTATCATGTGGGAAATATGTGATATCAAGTGTCGTGTGAGATATAGCATGATGGCTTAAATTAAGCATCATGGGAGGCCCGTGGCTGGTGTGCTGGAATAATCCAGCGAAAATGAAAAAGTGAGTACAAATTTACAATGTTATTCTAACTAGATAGTTCACCATACAACGATGCATCACTTTGAGACTAAGATGTAACAGTCACTTATGTACGAGCTTTCACCACTCGTATTTGGTAGAATATGGCTTGGAAGGTGATTTGTTTAGGGCCATTCAGGCCTAAGATAGTGATGAATGTAACGGTAACGTTAAATGATAATAATAATAATAATAATAACATATGGGGTCGGTAACAGTAAAGTAAAGTAATAGGCATTTCTGGCCTAAAGAACGTTCAAAGTGTGTCATGTCTAATATAAAGATACTGTATTTTGGTAAACAGTAAGAAAGTAGCGTGGAATATAGCGAGATACGAGAGTTTTTCAGTGTCAATGAAGTGTTGAATGAATATTTAATATGTTCAATTCTTAGGATTGTTTTTGAGAACCGTTAAAGTAATGTAAGCCAGTAAATTTATTTTTGTTTTAGGAGCTATTTAAAGCTATGGCTTAAGTGTAATTGCAGAGAGGACGCGGGTGCCTTAATAATTGAGTCATCTATGAGAAGTATTGTTTGAGCCGCATTTAGCGAGCGAAGTAACGTAGAATCCAGTGATTTACGTAATTAAAGTTGCGGGGACCAAGCTAACATAGCTTGCACGTTAGGTGAAAAGTTGGCTAATCTACGAGTTAGTACCGCCGTGGAGCGTACTTATATTATTCGCAGCGAATTGGACAGAGCCTGTCTGTATCCATCGCTTGCAGGTATAATTGCCACGAGGGATGCTCTTCGAGACCCCGTGAGCACATGTATTATATGATCTGCCCTGAGAGGAGATCAAAGTTCGTCGTATAGGAAACGCAGATTTCCTTATTATTTTTAGGCAGCTGCTGATGAGCAATCGTGTATTCTCATTATGATGCGCGCCCAAAGCCACTAGAATCGCCAAAGAACGGCAAGGCTATTACAGAATCCATCCCCAGGCATGAATGTTAAAAAAGGAAGATTGTAGTTTTACGTGACCGTGAATCTTGTGATTATAAGCCACGGGACCTCCTTTTTTACGTGGAATCCGAACCACAGGACATGGCATTTCACTTCGAAAATCTCACATGCATTGACCGGGAATCGAACCTGGACCGCCTTGGTGAGAGGCATACAGCTAGACCGCTGAGCCACCACGCCCCGCATGAATGTTAATTAAGGAGCCGAGTTGAGCCCAATACACTATAAATATAGGTGGTAAATAATCAGAATGACTCAATTACTTGAGACAACACTTAGCGTAACTCCATTGTACTGCAATTGTAAACAAAGATGACCTTGCTTGCAGTCAAGAGGGGAGTGGTAGTAGACCACTAGGGCGACGGCCATCTTGCTCGGCCAGCTGGAACTAATTTTATTGCCTGCTTGGAAGGGGAGGTTTGGAGACCCAGTCCCTTTATTTTTAAAGCAGAGTGGGACACTGAAGAATCTCGATATTTCGAAATGTAATTAAGATATGATTGTTATGATGATGCCAATTGGATTAAATGATGTGTTTCAACACACATACATTGTCGGATCATTGAAATCGGATAATATTTGGCCCAGTTATTCTCTGAGGAGGAACGCTGAACCAAATAAATGTAGGCATCTTTTTAAAATGCATTTTTGCCCAGTTCACACTAATTTATGCAGACGGGTAGATGATTTCTAAGAACATGACACGTTTGTAACGATAATAATTTCGACCAGACCCAGAAAATCGTTGTATGGTGAAACTATGAACATTTCTATCCATGTGTATTTTGGAAGGGAAAACGTACCACTTTTAGCGTTTCATATTGATGGAAAAGCGGGAAGATGATTCACACGACACAACAACATTTGTTAATTAAAGGCATAAGATAATGAATCTATGTTAATGAAAGTAAAATGCCAGTGAGAAACGGATTAATGTTTTATTAGTACAGAATTAATGTCATTTAATGTGATATGTGACTTTTGTGTTGTGATACTCCAGTTATGTATAATTGTGTCACATAAAGAACACTATGGAGACTCGTAGATGTCTGAAAGTATCAGTGATAGGATGCTAGAAATAGATGTGAGTGCAGTGTAGCACTAATTAAGAAGAGACTCACAAAATAACCTTGATTTTCATTGTGGGAATTAAATATAAATTATCCTTTGTTTGTATTTTGTTGTATAGCCATGACTTTAGATCAGTAAATGTTTTATTTAGGAATATGTTGTTTCTTTCATGTAGAGTAGTTACCTGGTAGACTCAAATCCTGAGCATGTGGTCGTATGGTGGGCAGGAACGTCCCATACCTCGAAAGACCGTGAGTTAGCTGGGATACGAACACATGTTCCACATGATGACAATTGGGTACATTATCATCCCGTTTCCATTACTATAATGCCAAATTCTTACCAAAAATAGTCTTGCCCTGCAATGACTTCTCTTATTGCGGAAACTGCTTCCCAATTACACAAACATTTCTCTAAAAAAACTCGTATACCTCTGTATACAGAAAGACCTCTCCTTCACTGCTTGTTGAACAATTCTATTACACAAAATAATTGTTACCAATATCTCTTCTACAAAACTAGCATTTACATAATTGGCATTTTCCTCAGCGTTGCAACAATCAACCGCTGGTATCTTGAACAGCTATATCTGTTCGAAGTTGTTCATAATGACGACTTTAGACATAACGTGAATGACCTCGATGAGTTTACTTAAAAAGTGTTACTTGGATATCGACTAAACTGTTACATATACATTCAATAAAATACAGTTATGTTCCACCGTACTTATCTGGTTTCAAAGTTACACGTCATGCAATATTACGTCCACAATATGACGTGACATTACATATTGTGTATAAATAACCACAAATGTTATTTAAGTGTCCGATAAAAATCAATCTCGACTGGGATAGACTAGCTTCGAATTCCCTAACGTTGGATGAAAGTATCTTCCTTGAAGATATATCTCTTATAATGTTTAAATAGACGAAAGATCTTAGCTTTCTCTATTAAAGTAAGGATTGCCAATTTCGGAATGTGTCTCCATTCTATACAAAGAATGTCTATGAGTATATGACTTCCTATAGTATTCGTGACGAATAGTTCTTGTCAGATTGACGTAAAATTCATAATAATTGTGACATTATAACAATATAGCACACGTTGCTTCTTCTTCTCTCGAAGTTTCTTCGTTACAAATACGATGCCCAAATTAAATTGCTAAAATGAATTTAATTGGCATCCTAGACAAACTGTCTGAATTCTTAATTCAAAATGAATTGATAAACGTCGAAAATTAAAGTTACTGATCTTCAATAAAAATTAACTGGAATACTAATTCCTTAAAAAAATTTAACATCTCAGTTTAGAAACTGAATCGTAGAATATCAAACTGAAAATGACGAAAAACAATCACCTCACATGATCTTGTAGAATAAAATGTTGTTACATACATGAAGTACAAATATACATAGAAATATGGAGAAAAGGTTTGCTCTGAATGTCACTATAATGCTCTAACTACATAATAATGTACACTTCTACCTTGACAGAAGACTTCTCGATGTTCTGGTTAAGTATTAGGAAAATACTTAGATGTTTCCCCATCCAAGACACACAGTTGGACCCCAGTCTACTCCCTCGAACCAACGACCTCAGAGAAGGAAGGAATTTCGCCTCCGGTAAACATCAATCTCCGTCTAGGATCGAACTGCAACCTCTCGTTCATAGATCTTCATTGTTGCCGGGTCCACCCTGGCATCTTGACTTTTCTTCTGATTAATCTTCATTCTCCTTCTTTGATAGAATTTCCATGTCATTATCGAGCAATATGGTAGGTTCAGCTTCATAGTTACAAATAAATTCGTAATGGAAGTTCTGGACCTCACTCTTTGATAAAAGTATTCATAAAAGTGTTCTATGAAATATTTATGTAGTTCGAAGATGTAATGTTCAAGTCCATGAATTATAACAAGATTTTAGTGCTTTTCAGTCGATCAACACGAGTGTACCCAAAAGAGATGGGTTATGCCCTAATCCTCAAATAAATTACATGAGATTAATAAATACACTAGGATGACCAGTCTCGATCGTCAATCGATCATCATCAGATCCATTACACTTAGGCTATAAAATCTATGTTTGAAATACAGGTGAAAATATTTACAATATGTACAATTATTTAGTTGCAGTATTGGTACTGCAACTGTCGGTGTATGCTAAATGCAGTATATACTGCAACTAAATAATTGTACATATTGTAAATATTTTCACCTGCATTTCAAACATAGATTTTATAGCCTAAGTGTAATGGATCTGATGATGATCACTTGACGATCGAAACTGGTCATCCTAGTGTATTTATTAATATCATGTAATTTATTTCAGGATTAGGGCATAATCCATCTCTTTTGGGTACATTCGTGTTGACCGACTGAAAAGCACTAAACTCTTGTTTACTAAGGCAACACTGAAAATATGGCTTCAAACACCACAATGTCCATGAATTATGTTAATACACGAGATGGAGTTGTACATAATGTTTCATGTATACTTGATTCGTAGACATTCAAGAGTAATCTTATTATCGCAGCACCATGCTGTATCTATTACTCTGTTTCAAATATATCCCTGGCGCATGTAAGTCCTTAGTTCATCATCTCAAACATATTATGTATATTGAATAATATTTCCACTTGCTGAATATAAAAGATGTAACAATATACTGCTCCAATGTTAAAATCAATCACTGTTACTCACATGAACTTCATAAAGTGCATTTGCGTTCGCTGCAATCTTGTTGAAACTAAAATTCTTTTCAGCTATTGAGTCCGTCACTTTTCTTCTGCACTTCTAGAAAGTCTATATCTGCTGAAGTCTGCCTCCGTTGACGCTGAAATTTTATAATATACTATTATGCGTTCGGAACTATATTCTGTACTAATTTGCTTTGATCTATTCTCAAATAATAGTTATTGCAATCGTAAGACTCTTCGCAACTTCACTCAAATCGAAAGCATGGGCGATCTCCAATATCTACCCTCTATCGTCGCTTTCTCCACGAGTGGTTGAAACACCGCATTCGGCTAAGACCTTCGGGAATACAACTCTCCCGGAATAGATGTCTGCACTCCTCAAACTTTGCAGGAAAAGAACTCTGTTGCTTGGCGTCCCCTCTCCAATTCAACAATACTGGCCGCCATTTCTGTTCCCCCCACAAATTCAGCGCGCACTTGAAAATGCTTATTCATCCTTTCGTCACCTTTCAAAGTATCTGTAATATTTTCTCTTAATTTTCTTATTATTACCTATGAATAAAGTAACTTTCATGGTACCAAAATATAATAATTCTCCATATAATTTGGTTGAAGGTTATCCCGTCCTCAGTAAGACCTCTTCTTACTTGCTGTGGCTTTATGTCCAATGATATATTTTATAACAATATTTAATCACCATCCGTAGCAATTCCACTGTTGTTAGGTCATTCTTAACCTTCTAGAACATTCTATTGCGCAACATATCACGTGATGGAATCTCCCCCTTGCTCAACACAGTAACACGACACGTTTGTGTCAAGTTCCAGGATTTATATTGCCATGTTAAATTATATCACGGGCTTCAAAAATAATCTCATTTTAGTCCCAAATATTTCATTTTTCGGGGGCAGTACCACTTTCGTATTTACATTTAAATTTACTTCATCTAACTGAGTCCTGACATTATAACAAATTACGGCGAGAAGCGTCCGTAAGAAAACAATTACTTCAAAAGCTAACATGACAACCAATTCCTAATCATAAAACATAGCTAATGACAACACGAATATAACAACAATACTTGTGCAATAAGGATGAACAAGTAAATAAATTCACAATACTCAGATTTTCTTATTAACAATCCTGCGTACACTAATTAAGGCGCTCTTTGCCCTTAATTTTCATCTGAATTCACGTAATTAGGTTGACAACTGCGTAGTTATAACTACGCCTGACGTTGTATGAATCAGCGGTCCATCAGTTACGAACTATTGGTTCGCCCGCGATTTCCGTCGATCAATATTACGGTCAGCTAAATCTAAAGTCACTTCCCTCTGGAAATGTTTCAGCTCATGGCATCAGTTAGCAAACAAAATGTAGGTTCAAATTTAGATCAACAGATTACCAATCATTTTAATCACGTTGGTTTAGATAATTTAGTCTTCATGATTTATAGCAGTTTAAATCGTAGGTTTAGGCTCCCTAATTGGTCTTATGTCGATTACTGATGACTTTCATGACATAGGCTGAACAAACATTAGTTGTGAGTCTCCTCTGAGATTTTCACAAGATAGGTGACCGGGATTTGAACCACGGACCCAGCGGTAAGAGGCCGGTGTGCTGCCGCCTAAGCCACGGAGGCTTTGTGCCTCCTATGTACTTGTTATTATTATTATTATTATTATTATTATTATTGTGATTCATGTGTAATGCCATAGGCTACGTAAATAAATAAAACAATTGTCGGATAAAGCACGTGTATTATATTTAGTCCACGAATACATAAGCTTGCAATATGCAAAACTTTTTTGACAAGTGTATTTCATTATTAAGAATTTCCTTAAACCGACCTCTTTGTAATCAAGAACAGAAGTTTCTAGATCTCTTACTTCAAAGGTACTATTTTCATTTACATTAGTAGATTGGAGAATAAGCCTTTATATCCTGCGTTGCTCCAAGGACTTCGTCTGAAAGGCTCTTACTTAATTACTCCAGTTTCTTAGAATGCTGAGGAAGACCCTCAAATACTTCCCATTTTAGCCCACTATTCACATTTTGCTAAAATGATGAAAAAGTAAACTTGTCTGGGGGCAATGTTTGTTACTGTCTAGCCTTGTTGTTGTTGCTGTTGGAATGTTGATTCTTATAGCGGATTTAGGACATTGTGGTCATGTAGCCCCATGTACGTGACTGTGTGTAGAATTTGACTGATAACCCGTGTCACTCTGATGTCTGTACAAGTGTGTGAATTTGTAATTGAGGAAAGATTTGGGTACGACGCAACCGTGGCCTTACGTTAGGTACTATCCCTGCATTTACTTGGAGTAGATGAGGATAACCATGGAAAGCAACTTCCAGGATAGAATTTACCTCACGAGGCTGAGTGTAGCCTGTTCCAGCCCTCAGACCAGAATTGAACATCTTGGCAGAGCCGGGAATCAAACCCAGTCCTCTGACTGCAGTTATGGACACCTATTTCGGTATGAGTGAACACCCATTCCAGGATATCTCAAGCCAAATTTTAAATGACATCATTTCTACCAACTATTGAAAAAATACAATTGATATTTGAACTGCATGTTGCATATCTCAGAAAGTATACATGGGAACTGTTCCAAAATTGACACACATGTACTGTAGGCCATAATATTGCATATTTAGTAACCCAGATATCCCTGACGTCCTTCCAGAAGGACGAACGAATATTTCAAACTCGGTGTGCTCCAGTGGTAAAAACAAGTAGCTATCTGCACGCATGTGTGTATTTACAGTCCTGCCAATAACTTGTCATCAGTTTGTGACTGAATGCACTGCCGTGCAGACTTTTTGTATGCAACAATAGCGTTAAAGGTGAATCGATGTTTCTGTGAAGGACGAATTGACAGACATCATTGTAGAAGGGTAAGTATTATGTCCACAGGAATACCTGGATGATTAAAAATTATTGTCACACAAACTCTATGGATGTTGTTCGACATATGTGATGTTGTTTTTTGTTCGCTGTGCCAATATTAGTTGAAGTTATTATTACGTCAAACTGCGGATCCTTCCAGAAGGACGTCAGGGAAATACGAAGTATTTTCTGTTTTAGCAAGGTTCTTACTACCCTATCAGGGAATTGTTACCGCTATACATGGAGCGCGGCTGTCCTGTATACATTACGTCATCTCGCCTCGTTATGGCTGCAAAAATAGAACCCATGTACAGTAGGGTGGAACGTTGGTATAGGAAAAAAATAGTTTTCTCTATTATCCATTCTAATAGTGATTAAAATTTGTCTTTTTATGTGAGAAGTTATTCTACAAAGTTTTTTTTGTGATAGAACCATATCTTGAGGTGCCGCAAAAGCCTTGAACATAATCTTTTGTCTTTAAATTTTCAAATTTTCTAGAATTTTATTTTTTACTTTATTGATGGTTTCTTATGTTTATTATTTCAATTTCATTAAAACTACGCCTAAAATAATGCAAAAAACTAAAATTTGTTGTCCATCATCATTTTATAGGCCCACTTAGTAGGTATTAAAACAAGAATAAATACAGGGTTTTCTTTCAAAATGTACTTTTTTTGCTTTGTCTTAGTAAGATAGGGGTAGATATGATATTGTAATGATTTTTCTTTGACTAAAACTTATTTAAGGTACTTAGAATGTCTCCTTTCTATTTTATAACACAGTGATAATATTGAACTAAATCAGAGAGTAGGAAAGATACTTAACCTAAGCAATAAAGCCATATCCATTGAGATAAGAACACACATTTATTCAAAAATTGCAAATAATAGACAAATAAAACATTATAACAAAGCTAAATCAATATTCAATGTTCAATGTTCTCAAATACATTTTAGGTAAAGTGTTTCTTTGTTTCAAATTTTGGCATCATCTTGTGTGAAGCAATTCTGGCTTTGGCAAATCCATTTCTTTCTTCTAGACCACAAACACAGGAGTGATGATTCTGTTACAAGCTTGATTACTCTTTCCACTGCTTGTGTATGACAGGGAAAACGTGGAAAATCAATAGAATGATTCACTCATCAGTTACGTGCTTTGTCATCGGTGGTTCTGTGATTGTTACATCAGCCCAATTGATCATGTCGATGTAATCTTCAGCTTTGAAGTTTATTTTAAGTCCCACAAACTTCCGTACATCATTCTTCTGTTCTGACCCTGCCTTCAAAAGTCGTCGGAGGCCTAACCCCAGTTCTGTCACCGATAGAAACTACTGTCAGCTGTTGTAGCATATTTTTGTGAGGACCTGAGAAGTGGTGGAAGGCTTTGCTTTATCAATTGATTCAGCCAGGAACTGTATCATAATCTTCAGGTTGAATTACATTAATTCCAGTCATATTAACCGATTCTATCGGCAACTCGTCATCCGAATCATCAAATTGAAGCACCACGTCATTTTGTGTTGTATTAGCTGTCCCAGCTTCCAAATGTTGCTTGTATTTAAGCTCTTGTCGAAACACCTTTAACTTTCGATCCTCTCTCTGGCTCAATATCTTAGTAACCGACTTATCAAGTATGCTGATACACATGTTCCTATCAGTTCTTTGATCTACTAAAACCTTTTGTTCAAGCACAGCTACTTTTATGTCTTTTGTACACTTACACTCTGAGAGCAACTTGCACTTGCAAGATGCTATATCAAAAAGACACTTAATTTCTTTTAAAATTTGTCTACAGCTAAATCATAATTTTCTGTGCCTTGTCTTCCTTTGATCTCAATATATTTCTATACTTGTCATGATATGCTTTTCCCATTTGCAACATACGGGTATGAGATACTGTAGGAATTGATGCTTTAACCCAAACATTTTCAACTTTCTCCATTAGAATATCTAATATCTTGCTCACCGTTGGTTCTTTTGTTGATATATATAGTTTCAACTCATGTCGAATATAAAGGTAATTCTTCATGACATCATCATAGGTCGATAAATAAGTATCATTCAATACTTTAGGATGACCGAAAATGGGACATTCCCACTGAAGTACAGTCTGAACTCGCTTTGACAACATATCTGCCATCTCATTAACAAAAATCTTGTAATTATTATGCAAATACACTAAAGGTCTATTAATTTTTTCTTTACTGACACTAGCAACACGATCAAAATTAATCATTCACAACTTACATTTCACACAAACTACTTGTGTCTCATGCCAACACTTTGACTGGACTGACCTCTGAGGCATAGAGAGACAATTCGCGACATGAAACGGTACACTCCCCCTCCCACCTCCTTGCTGCAGACAAGCAGTAACATGCTCCCCCCTCCACTCTAACCATACATACTATGTCACCAACTATTATCACATTGATCAGCTGTTAGCTAGTGCATCTTACTCACATAAAACTGCCACTTTTAATCAGAAATTAATAAATACAACAATATTTTTGCCGATCCAAATGTATTGAAATTTTGTAAATTTCACTAAAAAATCACAATTTCTAACCCTTTGCGGCACCTCTTACCCTACTCCAATCGTGTTCAAACTTTACAATTGATTTAATAACAGCGAAAGGCAACTTTTTATCACTATTACGTATTGAAATTGAAAACAATATTTTTTCGTTCAACCCTAATGTACAGTCATACAATGCGAACACACCGCACAGCAGACGAATCATGCACACAAATGGCATGCGATGAGATTTTGTTGGCGACGACTGCACGTCTATCGCAGGTGTGTGGCTGGGCGGAGCGCATTAGTTCCGTTTTCCGCCACCGGTTACAATTCGCTTGTAGGGTAGTACTCTGAATGAACTCCTAGTGATCATTGAAAAGAATGACACCCCTGAACTTGAGTCATTTGACGTAAAAGCAATTCCTCCTACTGGAAACATCACAGATGAAGACTCAGGGGCGGAAGGTTTTCCTACAATTGATCATTTTCCAGGTTCCCAACTGCAATCAGAGGTCGGGCGTGGCGCTGACTACTCCATCCCATCTAGTGCCGATTACACAAAGAGTGGAACCCCCTACCTTCCACTACTCCCAGTGCCTCCATGGCCTGTACGGAGTTGGATTTGCTATAGTAGGTATCACTTTATACCACAAAGAATATATATCACGTTCATTTCTTGTTTTAAGTTTGCCAATCTGCTCGAATCAAGAAAATCAGGGTAAATGTAAGAAATTTAGGAGAACTCGCAAGCGCCCCAAATCTGCGGAGTATAAATGGAGCAATAATGAGCTAAAAGCTACAAATGAAAACACCACTCGAATATTTCAAATTATTCTTTGATGAAGAAGTTGTGCAACCAATAATCATTTTTACCAATCAGTATGCTGCAAAGAAGAACAAAGTTCGTGATGTGTCTAATGCTTAAATGTGGTCTTTGATCGGCATACTATTAACATCGACAAGTTCAGTCCCTTGAGTAAGGTATCCCGATTTTCCCGCCAGCAGAGAATAATAATCTCCCTACCTCATCCAAGCTTGCTTTCCTTTATAACAACGAAATGGGTGGGATTGATCGAACTGATGAAAATGTGTCACTTTAAAGAGCGTCAATCAGAGAAAAATTGTGTTTTTTCTCCATAATAGCACTTGCTATAAACTTGGCAGACCAAAATGGTTGGCGGCTGCATCGCAAAGATGTTTGGAAACTTGACCACTTGCACTTTAGGAATGTAACTAGATCTATTTTGGCATCCAATAGAAGAGTGAGCTCTGCCTAAGGACGTCCATCTAAAAAAAAGGAAAATGGGTGTCCGGTACGATGGAATACATCATTACGTCTCAGACCTTTCCACAGATGCCTACACAAACAAGAAGAAAAAACAACTCCATTGCAAACACTGCTCGAAAAAATGCACTACAAAGTGGATAAAATGCGACTGTGCTTTGCATGTTTTTTGCTTTGTAGTATTCCATACAAAGGTTTAACCATTCAATTGTTGTTGTCTTAAATAGTTCTAGTGTAAATGAAATTTTATTGTATTTTATGTGATAAAATATTTTACTTAATGAATATTATGAATTAATTCACATATATTTCTAATGAATTAATTTTGATAGTGAATATTCCTGACGTCCTTCTGGAAAGATGTCTGATTGCCGGCAAACTAGGCATGTTACGTAATTGAAACTACTTTTTATGGCCTCCTCACAACTTCAACAGAAGATCATCATGGAACAAAAAAAATCAACGGAAAAAGAATCAGGGTTATCTGGGTTTAAACCTGTTATGACAGTGTTTTCAAGAAGATTGTACGCATCCTGGTAGTCTCAATGTTTAACTGCATGTAATATCAACCAAATTGTGTATATGCCATATACACCATATGAGATACAACAATGCATATTTTCAGTCACCTGGGATACCAACTGTTCAACAATAGGCTACTATGTAGAATTTTGAACCCTTTTCTCAATATATAAGAAAGTATCAACGTAAACAGTTCTTAACTCAGCACACGCCACATTCATATTGAGCTACCCATGCATGGCAGTGTTGCGGATGGAATTCCACACGGGCTGATAATTTCAATGCGTATAAGTTCCATACTAAGAAACGGATTTCAATAAAATGTTGTATGTGAATTACAGTATATGTCTTATGGTATATAGATGTGATTATTATCCGAGACGCTAGGGCTATAAAGTATCACAAGACCTTTGCACATTAAATTCAATATCACATGATATGTATAAAACTAACTTCAAGCCTAGTTCACTTTAAATCAATATATGTAAAACACATTTAGAGTAAATCGTCAAAGATAGTGTCATCTACATAATTCTATGCACGCGTATAAATTCAATGCTCAACTGCATAGCAACACATGGATTTATACTAACGTTTTCACGTGCAGTGTAAGACACATATCCTTATATATAGAGTCGTCAAGGTTATTGAGTGCGTAGTAACATTCTGTGGACATTAAGAGCCCTAGCCTCAATATCATAGGATAGGTTCACATGAACAATTTGAATGTCTGCACACTATACGTTTCAAGGGTCAATTTGTTTGTGCATTGTCGGAGTGTACTTGGTCTAGGTTTTACGAAAATTTGTTCCAGAATACATTGGTTCTTATGTCTAATGAGGTGCAGTGGGATATTCAATTGGAATTCTGACAATATGCTGAGGGGGATCAGGCACTAAGTGTTGGAAATGATACCAATTACTTTCATGACACACAAAATAAAAATATATTTTTGAAATTTTGCAGAGGCACCATTTTGAATTTGGAAAACCAATTCAGAAATTGAATTATGAGATACATGGATGTATTTATTTCTAAGTACACGTTACACTTGCCGAATTCCACTGAACTTGGGTAATTAGGGATTAAGAAAGTGCAAATCAGAATTTGACACATGCTTTGCCGCCATGTTGATTTTTTGCTCACTAGGTTTCTGTGAGTGTTATGTACAATTTTTCATATTACTTTATCGCCGTGGAAATGTCAGGGCTAGGGTTGCTGCAGTAGTCAGATATTGAATACTGTTCCCGTAGCCCAGAGCGGACATATATTATTGAAACACGCGCCGAATGAGGTTTAAATTGAAACAACGCACAAACTTGCGGAAGGCCAACAAGGAGTATGGCACGAAATATTGGCCAATAGGAAGATTGGAATTTTCTGGGAGTAGGCTCTATAATTAAGTTCAATGATGTATTAATCTGGGATACTGGCAAGAAAATAGGCCATATTTTTACG
Organism: Meconema thalassinum; assembly: GCA_946902985.2. Classification (NCBI taxonomy): domain Eukaryota; kingdom Metazoa; phylum Arthropoda; class Insecta; order Orthoptera; family Tettigoniidae; genus Meconema; species Meconema thalassinum. The sequence goes on along the minus strand of OX336389.2, from coordinate 1,097,978,894 downwards.
AGGCTAGGTGTGTAAATATCAACGTTACAGTTGATATTGCACTTGAGTTATTGATGATTGAAGCTTACCCCCACATTCTATAACCTGCCTGACGTAGGGAGTTATGACGTTAATGGAGCAGTATAAGAAGACCGGTCTTGTGAAGCTTAGTGTCTGTCTGTGTCTGTCTGAAAGGTGAAAGCCTGACATCGAACGCAACCTGTTGTTACGCTGAGAGAATATCCCTCGTGGTAATTCGAGTGCTTGAATGTGAAAGTTTACGACGAAATATTTCAACGCAAGTTAGAATTCCAGAAAGATAGTGAGTATGCCAAACGTATTAGTGTCACGCTTTTAGACTCTGTTTGAATACAACCAAATAACGTGTTGTGAGCTTGAAAACATTTTAGTAGGTGTCTTGTATGCATCGCTGAAGCGAGTAAATAATCAGTCACGAATATATGGGTAAACAGTGGAATGAGTGAAAGTCGTTTGCAGGATATTGCGAGCTCGTATTCTTATGTGTTTTAAGTCTGTATTTGAACATAATAAGCTAGGGATAAGCTTGATCAAATAGAATTAGAACTGTGCAACTATCTAACGAATTTTAAGAATCAGCAAGTGGACAAATAACTTGTAATTAATCTTGTATTTATACTACGGTATTTGTCCGTGCAGTGGACATATTTTTCAAGATGAGTTTTTAGATACATCGCGATTATCTAAAGTGAACTCGTGTGATGAACATATTTTTATTATTATGGTTTGAGCGATATGTCTAACTTAACGCCATAGGCAAGATGGGATAGGAAAATGGAGCCGATAACGAGAAGATTAGACGAGCCGTCGATTCCAGAGCAGTTCCTAGGGAATGGTGAAATGAAACATTTTATAATACTGGATCCATGGGAAGACTGTGATGCGCATCATACCGCTGGTTGAGCTGCATTCCCAGGTGCAGCCAATGTCCATTTCAATGGTTCGATCATTATGCTATGCGGAGGCATAAGATGCTGACTGATCCAACTATTTAACTACATGGAGCAAGGAGACTATGGAACGAAGCCCGATTTTCAAACACCAACAAGGTACTGAAAAAAGTAGTTTGTTTTAATCCGAGTCATGCATTGTTAAAAGTAGAATTCGTAGTGACATAGAAATGGTACCTACAGGCGTGGTGTACCGGTACATTTGAATAATCAAGGCCTGTGGCAAATATTTCTCGTATAAACTATTATCTTATCATGTTTGCTTTTTAACAATTTTTCGTGACATTTCATACGGCATTGAAACAATTATTAGACAAGATATATTAGTTTGTTCAGTTATAGTAGGATGGAAATATTTCATTGCAATGGTTAGCGTGTTTGTAACAGCAGGATGCCGACTGTGAAGACCAAATATGAATAGAGTTAACACAAATGAAGTCAGATATTTACGAAAAGCAATTAAACTATTTATACACTGACAATTTATGAAATGTGAAGGCTCTTATAGTAAGTATGGTTGTACAAGGACTATCGGGTGATGTTTAAATCCAAATTGATAACATGTAAATTGCACAAATTCAAACTAAATGATATGGTGAATAAAGGGATAATCAGTAGGATAAAATAGAAGACATGCATAATGGCAAGACCTATGTGGCGTGAAGCAGCAATGCTATTGAAAGTTATAAATAATTTATCAAAGTGTATGTCAAGTGGGGGGCGTCTGTGCAAGTGCTGAGATTACAAGTCTAAAGCATGTTTTATGATGTTGAAGTTACTTTTCTAGTAGGTGAACAAATTTATGATGTTGGAGAAATGGTAAATTAATGAAGTAATGAAATATATCGCCACCATATTGGTTTTGTGGTTATCAGGTATTAAAAGTTGCTTACCGTCCATGAAACGACAATATGCTGTAACCCTCACTTCGATATATATATATATATTTTTTGCATTTTTAGGCTTTTGTGTTATGTTTACACCTATATGTGAAAAGTCATATCCCTACATGGCATATTTCTATTTTACTTTGATCAAAATCAAATTGTTGTAACCCCAGTTGTAAGTAATTCTTAGCTAGTAGGAAAATATCATGACCCAAATGTAAGGGTTATAACCGTTTGTTTTCAGCATCATCTTATGCATAGGCATAATGTCAGGATGTCATATGCAACAGATATGAGGGTAACAACAAATTGCAAGTAGGCATGTTGTCTTTTTTGTGAGTTCATGTTAGTAAGCCAGTCATTGTGAGTAACTGTGTTTTAACTGGCAAGAAGATAGTGATAAATCGTGCTCCATTTCCATGGGATAAAGGTAAAATTTCAACTACCCAAATTCATATATTTTTAGCTTATTTTCATTTATGGAAAGAATAGGCATAAGATATCGCCATTTTGTCCGCGTGTGTGTGTGTGTGTGTGTGGGTGTGGGTGTGTGCGTAAGTGTTTGTATGTCACTAATAACATCTAATCGACTGGAGCGATATCAATGAAACTCGGTAATGTCATAGTACTATTTTGTCCAACCCTGACCGTGCCGTTTAAAGTATATTACATCTCACCAATTCAACATGACACCTTCGCCAAACTTTTCACCGGCATTCTATATCTCCAAAACGATTACAGAAATCACTCTAAAATTTTGAACGCTGATAAAGCGCACTACTAGAAGTTTACATACTTAACTTTCAAAAACCTGTTAAGCACAGAACGAGCATGGCGGCATAGCGAATTTGAAACATTGAATTAGACTTTTCTCGCGATTTAACCATCGAAGCGCAGTGAAACATGGTGCAGCAAATGTTCATACACATTGTAATGCACGGGCATACAATTAAGTTCGAATGTTTCCATAATCTTAAGATGGCAGCTGTGCAAAATTTGAATATTAAGTTTTTATTTCTTGTGTCCTGATAATGCGATCAAAGTCAACGTTTGAATAATGAACACACGCAATAATCGTCGTCTTAAAGTATATAACTCTATAACCTACAAATACAAAATCCAACATGCTCACCATCCGAAATATTTAGACTGTTCTCAATATCCACTGATCTACGACAGCAATAAAACCTGAAATTTTTATGTGGATAAACGATATTAACATAAGTTCATCCATGGGACATTCAATAACCCGGTGAGCATAAATGTAACATGGCGGTGAAGCGAAATTTAGATATTTATATGGACGTTTCTCGCGAATTAACCATCTAAGTGCTGTGAAACATGGTACGGTAAATATTAATACACATTTAAATTCACTGACATCTAATTTATTTTAATTGTTTTCATAACCACAAGATGGCGGCAGTGCGAAATTTTAAAATCTCGTTTTAATTTATTGTGTCTTAATCATGTGATTGAAGTTTGAATAATACACCTACGCAATAATCTTCATGTAATAGTACATAACTCTATGGCTTACATAGCCTATAGAGAAATGCAACTTGACGACCATCCGAAATATGTAGACGGTCTCAATATCTACGAATCTGTTACAGAAATCAAACTGAAATTTTGTATGTTGATACATAGCCTAAGTAATAGGCTATTTAGTTCTTCACAGAACTACTTGATGATGATTGAAAACAGTAACCTACACCATTGTTTGAAGTATCATATTGCATAAGATCTTAAACTAACATTGGCGTAATTATTTTGATTGAACAGTTTTTTTTTCTTCTACGTGCTTTTAGCGCTACGGTACTCCTCAATTACTAATAAAATCTGTATTCTTTTGTTTTTGAAAATGGGTATTTATTTTACCCCTAGTTCATCTCCTGAGAACTGTATAAATCAAGCATAAGCTAGCTGGGGAGATAAATAGGCCTACTAAAATGAAGGCTGTGAAGCTGAGAGGATTAATATAGGTCTTCTACAGGGCACTAGGAAATGTTCTCCGCAGTGCCTACAAGCTGCTGCGAGAGATTGCGTCACCAGTTACGTTGGCAGCACGGCTGTCTCTTCTATCATAACAACAAAGAGTAAACTTTATACTCACCACAGCCATTCATAACATAGCGTTGCACTCTTCAATAATCTAACTATACGCACTGATGATTTCGACAGCCCACAGCCCACATATGTGGCCTTCACCCTATCAAAGACACCATGCTGCCAACTAAACTGATGAAGCAATCACTCACAACTGCACGTAGCCACTGCGGAGAACATTTCCTGGCGCCCTGTATTTCTGAGGATGATATTTATCTATTGGAATCTGATAATAGTGAACTGCTTAATTTAATGAAATGGCTGATGTTCCAGCACAAAATTCTCCTCATGTATATGCAATAAATCAAGCAGTGGGCCCAGCAACTGTTCCTGAAGAAACGTTTACCAGTACAATTCTCGCAAAGACAACCATTGAGGCGGAAGAGCCTAAAAGAGAGCAAAGTTTTGCTACAAATACATACAGTTTTGCCCTCATAACTGATCCAGATGCTTTGGATAGTCCCTCTAACCCTCCCCTACTGAGACATCAATAAAACTGATGAGAGACGGCAATAAGGACTGGAGGAGGCATTTAAATAAAATAGTGTTAATGGAAAGCAAAATGTACATTGTCTTCAGCGATAAACAGGACAAAACTGTTCAGAACCACCCCAGAAGTAGTAAAGTAAAGTTAGGAAAAAGATACAGGTCTGATTCTTGCACGAAATATGGAGAGTAAAAATGTGCTGATATTCGATCAAGGAAGCATATTTTAAGAAAATTGGTAAATGATGTCGTGGGAGCAAAGGATGATATACGTTGGCAATAACGTGTAAAAAATATCACCAAAGGGACGGTAAGCATCTACTGAAGAATCACGGATTTGTCACCTATGTTCACTATCGAAACTTAAGGATAATTCTCAACATCCTGCCTATTCTACACTGGGAATAGGAGAACTTTCTGTGAGAGAATGGGTGAATAAACGTTCAGCATGAATATATGCTTCAAGTGAAGTCGCGGTGAAGAATAGAAGGAGTGCCAGACGTTTTCATAGTAAAAACAGGAACACCTGAATCAATTATTTAACGATCTTTCAAAACTTCCATCACAATATTGCAGAAAGAACGTATCATTACTGTTTCTTGAGCAGAGAATACATTCGTTTGTCCAGCTGTATAACTTGTATTGTGAATTAATGCAACATTATAAAGTAACCCCAGTAAGTGCAACCTTCCTTTCAAATGAGTTTCTGAAAAAAAAATCTGTCGTTGCATGAATTTAAAGAGGACCAATGTGACATATGCGCTTGACATGAGGCAGGCATTTTTACTGACAAAGACTGAATTTGATAGAGAATGCTGATAGAACACAGAAAGAAAGACAAGATGATAACATTCTAGCTGCACAGAAACAGTGTACCTTTCTTCCTAAGTACATGCATGCAGTGAAGATTTCACCGTGTATCCAGGCACGTGCTTTCCATTTAAATACAAATTTAACATGCCATAACTTCACAGCCTTTAACGTAACTAAACACCACTGTACATGCTATTGGTTTACTGGCATAGATACCGATATGTCGGCATCCAAGTTTGCAACTCTGATTGTTGATTATTTAAAATGCCATTGCGCAAATGACATAGACATAATCATATTTAGTGTTGGGTATACTGAACCCTTGCGAGAAGCTTTTTATGAGACTCTTTTCTCAGGGTAGTATACGGTCCATAACGAAGTTGCTAATTTATGCTTCTTCAAGGTGCCAGGTAACATAGTCCAAAATATATATGACAGGAAAGAACAGAAGTGAAGCCAAACTAAACAAAAACAAATTTAATTTCAGAATAAAAATAAACATAAACACAACAAACAACACGAGGGAACACCCTCTTAACTCTACACCCAAAACTACAGCGTGAATACCAAATAATATTATTTAATCAGAGATGTCAACAAAATAACATGTCCCGAAATATGGCCTGCTTATCTACAAACCATTTGTGCGTGTGATGTGACTGAGCATGCGATATGGAAGAGTACTTGATACGCGATTTGTTGCCATCCTGCGAATGCCGTCAGGCTACAAACCATATCTGAGATATCCTAGCAATGGGAACTAAACACTACTAATACTATCAAAATAATACCGACACTCACTAACATTAAATATTTACAAAAACAAAGATTTCCGTTGAAATCTGGACCAACGTGCACAGCACAACAAACTGCCTCAACACAGGACTTTATTAAATAAACACAAGAATGAGTAACGTGACCACGATAAAACAACAACGACAAATGACCGCATGCCATCTTACATTGAAATACACAACAAGGTGTCAACAAGAATTTACATAATTTATACCTTACCGTACATAACAGATGCTCAACAGCACACAATTAATATACAAGAAAAACATTTCATTTGGACGTCGCACATGGGCATTCCGCTCAGGCATGGCGATCTGAACCCTGAATAGTATATCACTCTTTCAATGAACAAGCAAGCTATATTTAACAACTGGGTCACGGCGAGGCCGTTTCCCCCTCACAAAGAGGTGTCCAGAAAATACCTCAGGTCAGCGCTCAGTGTGGAACTCGTTATCACATGTCAAATCACCCCTTGCGTGAACCTTGTCCCGGGCCAGCACTAATTGCTCAAGTCCCAAGATCAACGAAGAATAGCTGTCACCGCAGCTCAATGTGTATGTGTTATCAAAATAATATCTCATTAATTCCACTTGGAATTACAAGATCACGAAGAACAGCTGCCAAACTCAGCTCAAAAAGTATATGTGTCACCAAATATCTCATTAATTCCCCTGGAATTACAAGATCAGCATTGGACTGGCTGAGATCCCTGCGGGCATCACTCACCATCCTTTATAACATTGCAGCCGACAGAGGACTGGCCACAAGCCGTCCTACCGCGCAGATCATTCACACATATCACACAAAGACACTCAGACACACACAATATCATACAATAGGATTTTGACAAGCACCTGAAATAAAATTACACAAATATTTCCCTCACACAAGCGCGCCTGATCTAGTATTATGACCGAAGAATGCAAAATTAAAATGAAATAAAAGAACGGACGGTTCTTTGCAAAATCATGTCGCAACAAGGCAACTCAAATAAATACTGGTTCATTCAAAATCCTAGCAAACACACGTTTTCCCCCTTGCTATTTTTACTGTTAACTAATCAGCACCACTTATCACCTTGGCCGCATCCATGTGTACGCCAAACCAAATACATGCATGTACACGAGTACATGAATTAAAATTACACAAAATACAACAAATCAAACTGATGGCCACGCGTCCTCAGATCTACATATTTGAGTGTCGGGACACTACGTTAATCTACCACATATGAAACAAAATAAAATCACAAGAAAAACTATTTACACACAATGTTCCCATGCCAAAATATCTATATAACGAATAAATCAATATTTGTACTCAACCATATCAGCTCATCACGTCAGTGGATGTCACTTTCCATAGCCCACTATGAATGTACACAGCCATGACAAATCTCTGCGTAGGTTGCACGTTCATCATCCCAGCGTTCGACCCAAAGTTCGTCATCTTGATGCCTTCTTCAATGATGAAAATACAGTTCAAAATTAATATTATTTCTACACCTACTATAATTGCAATAGAGCTACACATTCACTCTTAGTCCTAGGCAATTAATGAAACGTGGACACTTTCCCTAACTAAGCACTTGGCTAATTTCAGACGCAAAAACGTACCATAAAATATCACTGCTTATGTTACAATCGGCTCTCAACAGAGTCATCAAAATGTTATGCATCTCACTTGAGATCGAAGACAAAAGTACTTTACAAAGAATGATGATAGTAGCACTCAGCTACGGCAAATGATTACGTACAAGAGCTCTCGGCTCCGTCAAAAATAGTAACGTGTAGTAGCCTCAGCTACACCGAGAAAATGAACATGTTCGTTAGCACAGACATCTAATGTATACAGATCTGGTCAACTGGACGGTGGAGGGGACTATAAATTTTCAATAAATCGAAGGAGTTGTCGTAGAAGCTTGCTGGTGGTATCAAAGATCATCATTTTTCATGAACGTTCCAACGGTGTCTCGCGGTATCAAATCCCATCGTGGATTAATTAGATACAGCTTTGGCGCGCTTTCTCGAGGCACGCTCCTTTCGTGCCGAAACTAGCTAGGGACTGCATGATTCGTCAATTCATATGCAAAATCGTTGAGTAGAGTACGTCGCTTCTCCCACCTGTCGTCCTCAAAAGTATCTCTGTCTCACAGTTCCGGCACAACACGCACTCTGTCTAGCCTGGTGAACAAAGACTCGAGACGCTCAGGTCAGCGTTCAGCAACCCCGCTTCCAAGAAAATGTTTAAATTTATCCTGTGTGCTCCACTGGCCCATATCTCTTGCAACACTAAGCTCTCAACTTGCTTCAACTGACTGCGGACATAATGCAGTAATTAAAATTAAAATATGAACAATTATTCTACGATAGTATGAATAAGGGTTCAATACATATCAAAACAGGAATAGTATTTTAGGAAATGCTTTGCTAGAACACGCCATCACCAATAGTCAGACTATCACCCAAACGTTTCTGGAAAGGGGGCATACGCAGAAGGAATATGATTCTGGTCACAGTACCATACAGCTTAAATTGACTAAAAGTCGAATCCATTCACCCAGCGTGCATGTTAGCATCACACAAGAGACGAGGAAGAAACCTTTCCCTTGTGTTACCAAACAGATGAACTTCGATCTATTCACTGATTATAATGAGTGAATAGATCGAAGTTCAAAGAACAATTATTCTCCGAAACTACTCCAGAGATAGAAGATCCATTGTGATATTATTTAAGCTTTAATGAATTAATTATTATAATTAATATTTTTGAGAAATACCTATAATTGCCTCTTGTATGCATCTTTACAGGGTTCTGAGTTTAAGACCAGGGCAGAAAATAGTTATATACATCATATATCTCAGGTACAAGCCAAATTGAGGAATCGGATATAAAGTCGCGTACCCACTAGTGAGCTGTTGCATGTAAACCTACCCGTCATTCGTAGCTCTTCAGTCGGTCAACACGAATTTCCCCAAAGATGGGCCGGGTACAAAAATAAAACATAAAATACTTGCTATAGCCGGCATGCATTGCAATGCCAATCAACGACAGATAGATAGAAAGAAAGGAATATAATAATAATGTTATTGGTATTACGTCCCTTTTAAAAACTGTGGCTTTTAGAGACGCCAGGGTGACGGAATTTTGACCCGAAGGGGATCTTAAACGTGCCAGTAAATCTACTGACACGGCTCCCTCACATTTGCGCACCCTCAAATGGCAACTGGCTGCGCCAGGATTCGATCCTGCAACCTTGGTCACAGCAGGCGGGGACGTTACCGCTGAGCCGCGCAGCCAGCTCAAGAAGGAAGGAAAGAAAGAAAGAAAGAAAGAAACAAACAAACAAAGAAAGAAACAAATAAAGAAAGTATAAAAAGAAGTGTTTAAATTGTAATTTCGTTTACTGAAGTGTCTTTGGATAAACAATAATATTTGTTTTTTCTGTCCGGTGCGTATATAAATAAATCCGAAGGCTTTCCTACGCGTGAGCACGCCACATACAGCTGACCATGTGAACATTTGTTGAAACTACTCGTGCGCCATGTAATGTAAAATGGATTTACTTATTCAGAATCAATGGTGGGAGTGTGCACAACAACTCACCAAAATTTCATCACAATTGGCAGAATCGTATATTAACGCTTACGGGACTCTCCTGAAATTATTCGTTGGCCAATACTAATTTATCGAAACCTCTCGTATGCTACCTACTATCAAAAGTTTTTTTTCTAATTCAGAAACCTATTCGGTAGTGTGCACAACAACTCACCTAAATTTCATCGCAATCTGATGAATGGCATATGAACGAATACAGGCCTTTGTTGAAACGATTCCCGCGCCGTCATTTATTTGTTGAATCTACTCGTGCAATACCCATTGTTAAATGTTTTTAGTAGGCCAGAAACTTTCCTTGGGGTGTACACAACAACTCACCCAAGATAAATCGCAATTGGATGAATGGTATATGAACGCATTCGGGACTAGAAACGATTCGCGCGCCATGACTGTATTGGAACTGGCAGCCAAGCTTGAGTTCAGTTTTAAGAACTGCGCTTTACTACTGACACACGCCAGCTGGTAAAAATAAAAATAAAAGATGATCGGTGTGAATTAATTGATTGACAGTCTTACAGGCTTTATTGAGACACATGTATTAGGGCTGTGCTGAGACAGCATATCACCTCGCGGTGATTCAGGAAGCCATTCTCACACCTGGCATTGTGGTATCAAAAGTATACAAATTGTGGAATTGGGTTAATGTGGGATTTAAGGCTCATGTTAAGTCCCTCACACTTTTGTGTTACATATATAATTTGTAGATGTTACACTTTTTCCTGACTGTGGTCACCTACCTCAAACACAGATACAAATAATTACAGCTACATACATTACTACAAGCACAACAATGACGCAGATTATCTAACAAATGCCACGTGCATCCAAATAAATGAGACCAATGAGCAAATGCTAAAATACTCCAGCCCATATCCGTAGAAACAAAAACTGCCTTCGAAATGCATGCAATAACCTGTGGAATGAAAACTTGCATGCAGTGTTTAACAGCTCGGGAGATTCCGTGCGTGTTTTGTCAACTTGGAGGAAGATTACTCGAAATGGCGAGAAGTATTCCCTCACGCAACTGTCAAAGAAGTACCAAGTTGGTTCAGAATGTCAGTGAGGAGCCATGCTAACAGAAAACATACAAACCCTAATTATAATCACGTGTCAGATAGCCAACAAGTAGCCCACTGCAGCCAGGCAGTGGTCTCCAAAGTGTTTCAACGCTAGCGAAAAGAATTGCAATACAATCTCATCTATACCATCCTTGTATAATGCCGAGAATTTCTCACATTTTAAAGAGTGAGATTCCAAAGAGCACTAAGTCAATTATTCAATTAGATAATGCCCTGCAAGGATAAATCAGGTTGTTTCCAAACGACCACTCTTATTATTGACATACGAGCGTTAAGTATCAATTGATTTTCAAATTAACTGTTTGTTCCTCAGTTTTAGGGGTTGCGACAACGCGGTCGTGCAGCCCCGTGAACCAACTTTAATGAAGGCCCATTTCTTTCCAAAACCAACCTAAGTCATCAGCGAGAAATAACGCACATTGAGGTCGATGTGTTTGATATTCAAGTTCAGCTCACCGGATAAAAAATTACTTACATCCTTGAACGAGCACGGCAGTGACTTTGAAGATGGTGTTACACCCGTACTTTCACCGTTGACATGTGACCATGGAAATGAAATAGCGTACGTTTGACAGACTTCAAGCTGCACTTCTTCAATTAGACATTCAACACCGATAGTGGACAATGACTGAATGTAAACGTGTAGTGTGATCCGAGCAGCCTAGTGAGGAGTAGTTCGGGCTGGAGATGGTTATGTGATGTTTTTCTTACCATGACTTGATTTCACTCATTCACGTCACCATGAACATACATCAAATTGTATATCCCCCCCATGACCAAGTGTTACTTTTCTTAAACATTATATTTTAAGTTTGCTATGTACACTGTTGTTTTCCAGGATGACAACAACCGTGTTCACACATACGTGCCTGGTTTGACGAGCACACAGCGGCCTCTAGATTAATCTGCTAAATCACCCGATCATAATCCCTAAGGAAGTGATGTGTGGGGCTATTTGGAACCGTGGGTTTAAGGGACTTAGGGATGTCCTATCCTGCCCATGTTAATTTTCAACATTTTAATCACCCGATTTTCAGGTACTTCTGATAGGAACCAGTAGAAAATATTTAGGTATCTTACTTTAGGTCCTTATCTAACCTAGTCACAATCGTTATGAAAAATACATGTATGTATTATTTTTCAGGATATATTAAAAGACTGACATAAATGTAACAGAATTTACATGAAAATTACCAAGTGGCAAAGTTAAATTAACGTAAGTTTTGAAAAATTTTGTGTTAAAATATTTAAGATGAAATGAAAATCCACAGCCTGCTTCCAGTCTCTGACCGGGTCAGGAATGGAATGAATGAAGCCCCCATCTAGCGGCGAGGATATGAACTGTGCCGGCTGCCGAGGCCTGACGCACTTCTCTGGGGAAAGGATTAAATGAATGACAGATGAAATGAAATGATAGTGGAGAGTGTTGCTGGAATGAAATTTTGACAGGGAAAACCGGAGTACCCGGAGAAAAACCTGTCTGCCTCCGTTTTGTCCAGCACAGATCTCACATGAAGTGACCGGGATTTGAAACACGGACTCAGCGGTGAGAGGCCGGCGTGCTGCCGCCTAAGCCACGGAGGCTAGCTAAAATATTTAAGATATTTAAGATTTCAACCTTGTTCGAGAGTTCCGGTTTAAGGTAGGCCTAATGCTTGCAGTAATAAATGCATTTTATGGAGGAACTGAATCAATGTCATTTCTGATTTTTAGAACATGCCTGTCGCACAGGATTCCTCTTCTTCAATTTTCAGGCCACGTCCCTTTTCCTTTGCTTCTAATGTCCATCTATGTTGGTGGGTTTACTAATAGGACGCAAGATTGTGGGAATGTGTAAGAAATGTACCTTAGGAATAAGATATGAAAAGAATACAATACTCCGTTGGAAAGTCAATGGTTCGTAGATTAATGTGGCGCAAATTACATTTTTGAGCAAGATTTTAGACTTCCCGGAGCCCCTTAACGCAAATGTTTGTGGCTCTAAGGGATCTGACATTCTAGTTAGGACCTACCTGAAAAAACTTGTGGGCTGTGATCCTCATAGAAACAAGGTGGTGTTAAATGGTATCAGAACGATGGATTCATGGCGCCACAATGTTCTTGTCGATGAGTTCCCATAAACAGTAAAATGACAAAATATTAAGTGAAGATAGAATCAGATTTTAGATAAAAATTTCAAGTTTTCTTAGGATCAATATTGATTCCCTGAAGCTTCGCCTTTATAGTCCATATGGTTCTATGTTAAATTTGCATACTTCTGAGATTGGGTGTGTCACTATTCTATTCATCAGTCATGAATAAATATACTGTATATTGGTCAAAGTTCTTCCTGCGATTTAATACCTCCCGCTTCCCAGAGAGACATACATCTCTGGAACTTAATGTTTTATATTATCCTGGTTAAATGATGCCTCAGCATCCTAGACACCCTACAAAATGCAAGACAGGCCGTAATGGAAGGCATGGAAAGCTGCAGGATGCCTTCGGAGGTGATGAAAATGATCCAAACTATGGAACAGACATGTTTTTTCTTAGAAATAAATTTCCCTTGTGATCACTTTTGTTGTATTAAGGGAATATTTTCTCACCTTCCGGTAAACCTAAAACCAAGAAACGTTTAGACGCAGTTCATTAAAGTGTTTCACTTACACTGAAATAATTTCATGTTGATATGTATCATATGTGCCGGCCCCGTGGTGTTGGGGTAGCGCGCCTGCCTCTCACCCGGAGGCCCCGGGTTCGATCCTCGGCTCCGTCAGAGATTTTAAAACTGACGTGAGGGTTGGAACGGGGTGCACTCAGCCTCGTGAGGAAAATTGAGTAGCTGTCTGACAGTGAGGCAGCGCCCGATCATGAATACCAAGATTAACGGCCGAGGGGACCCCCTGATCACGCGTCACCCCAATATCTGCAGGCCAAATGGATGAACAGCGGTCGCTTGGTCGGCCTTAGCCCGTCATGGGCTGTATAGTGCCAGGGGTTGACTTGATGTATCATATGTATAACAAGTAATTCCGTGAAGAACAAAATAGCCTATTTTCATATATTCTACTATTGTTAATTGCCCCTATTAACATACAAAATTTCAGTTTGATTGCTGAAATAGAATCGTAGATATTGGGAACCGTCTAAATATTTCGGATGGTCGCCTTGTTGGATCTTCATATATGTAGGCCATAGAGTTATGTACTATTAGATGAAGATTATTGCGCAGGTTTTCTTATTCAAACTTCAATCGCATGATTAGGACACAATCATAAATAAAATCGAGAAATTTCGCACAGCCACCATTTTGAGCTAGTGAGAACAATTGAAAGAAATTAGATGTCAGTAGATTACAATTAGTGTAAGCATTTTCCGTACCAAGATTGACTGTACACGGATGGTTAAATAGCGAGAAACGTCCATTTAAGTTATAAAATTTCGCATCGCTGCCATGCTTGGTTTGTGCTCATCAGGTTTCTGGAAGTCCCATAGGTAGTTGGATTGCTGTAATAGATTAGTAGATATTGAGAACCATCTAAATAATTTGGACGGTCACCATGTTGGATTTTTATGTAAATTGGCCTTAGAGTTATGTACAGTTAGATGAAGATCGTTGCGTAGGTTCATTATTCAAACTTGATCGCACGGTTAGGAAACAAGAAATAAAAACTCAATTTCGCAAAGGTACTCTACCCGAAACACTTACCAATACCTGGGGAAATCCCTCGATGTTCACTGGATCGTAGAACCTGAAAAATGACCGGCGAAAAACCCTCCCAGATCCTACCACCAAGTAGAGGAATGGATGGGGTACTAGTCGTCCTATCAGGCTGTTTTAAGAATGACCATGGCTACAAGGAAACGAACAAACAAGAAACTAGCTCAAGAACACGAAAAACGACTCTAAAAAGAACTATCTCAAGAGTGGAAAACCCTGGAAAAGGAAAATCCAAGCGATGGCCATCTTAAAACGACCTCCAATCTCTTCGTTAAAATATCACACCATGATTAAAAATTGGGAAAACAATTTATTCCATGAGAACAAGGCAACAGACAAGAAAATAAAACAATATTAATACCCTGTTGTCAAGAAAAGAAGATCACATCTAAACACAACTGTAGTAAGAAAATCCTACGTGATTCCAGAAATGGATTACGCTCATCACCTACACGCTGGGGTGATTCTAAAAAATTAATATCTCACATTATGTAATAAGGAAATTAGGCATCAATCTTCTTATAATATTAGGAGGACTGGATGAAATATTAGACGATGAATAAAGAAGAATTATCAAAATTTATACACGTGTATCGTCTTAAACGATATTCCAAAAGTGTAGCAATATCAAGATTATATACAAGTATTTATAAGAATATATACAGAAATGTCCTTAGACATTTACATGATTCAGCCTAAACAGCTGATCTTGGCCATAACATTCGCATCGTGATGTGTAATTAACATTCAATATATCTGGTTACCAATTTTCTTTCAAGCAATTAAGCTAAAAAGTGTATCTATCGACTGTGTTCATGATTCAAATTTCAAGTAAATTTGTACAAAATTGTAGAGGTTTTAACGATTATATGCTGTGGAAATGTCTTAAGTAGCTCGAACAGATTATCCAAGCGATACCTTTGATTAGGTGAAGAAAAAGCATGTAGGATCGCTCTATAAGAATGACGACGCCAATGTCTCCAACAGACATTAAAATACCAGAAAAACTCTCTATATTAACGTGACACCAAACACGGGTGTTGACTACTCGATGTCACAAACAGATTGGCACTTACCGGCTGAAAAAGCACTTACCGGCTCAATCTAAAATAGGCCTAATGCTTCAACAAGCATGAAATCTCACAAATATGCATCATCTCAGATGTGCATCCAAAACACAACACAACAAGGTTATACGAACCTTCACAACACTACTATTATATTTAATCTCAATACTCACACAAGAGCTAGAAACATGTTTAACTCACACACTAACCTTAAGCACATTATTCAAAGTCGAGATACTGAAACATTTCACTAGCAAATTCACCTATCTTGCCTCCCGATAATGTATATTAATAATACTTGTTCATTTTTCTCGACTCCAAGTCAAGCTTTCCTGGAATGATTCAATCAACTTTGTAAATGGTGTTCAAAACTGCTATACTATATCTCACTCACACAATTGCCTTAAATGTAATTATTTACGTTAATACTGTGGAAAATACATGTCTCAAAATGGCATCCTAAATTAATTTAATCTCAAATCAATACCTAATAGAAGGTAAAACTGATATTTTACTGAATCAGGATAGCCTCCAACTTCGGTGGGCTTCAGAGTATCAGTGGATAAAACTTACACCATGAAAGCAAGTTAACTAATCAGGTTAATCCAATGACAATCATTAAGTAAATCCACCAATAAATCTGCACTCACAAAAGCGAATTGCTTTCCATAAAAATAATCCAACAGGTGGATTAAAACTCTAAATGCAACGAACACCAAGATAAACTTTCCAAGATTCAAATCGCTTCGGGAAAGCGAAGTTCCTAACAGAACAGTAGTACATGAAAAACATGTACTGGCCTCAAATAAATCAGTGTTCCAAACACTGATAAAGAAACGCGTTTAAAACTATGCTTAGACAAAATATTGGAGATCTTCCCCGAAATTCACTTCTCGGCAAATAAAAATACGCACTACTAAGAAATTACTGATTCTACTGATTAAATGATCCAAACTAATAATACACAAGGGATAAATTCGTTAAGCGAATACAAAATCCCGGGAACACAGCAAGTCAGATTCGACAGAAACATCGAACCTAAACTTGTGAATACCCATTTAATCTACAAAAAAGACATGGCAATTGCAATTGCTAACAAGTGCCTCCCCTAAGCTACGTTAATAGAGTCTGCTGGTCCAGTACCTTTTGTTGCATCTTGAAGCGTCTTAAGCGGGATATATAAATATCTGATGAAAATCCAGGGTATTACCAGATAAAACACTCTTCTTCTTCTCTGGATCTGGGAATCGAACCCGGGTCTGCAGCGCACACGCATACTGGTCAGACGACCATACGAGCCTACTCCCTTCGTGCCAGAAATACTATCATCCGCCTGAGAAAAAGCATTGTCCTGCATGTCGCGGCTCATGAAAGCACTCGCGAACAACCACTGGAGTGCGGTGAAAATATACTCCTCTCCATCAAGAAGAATGCAGCTGTGGCTGGCCGTCATTTCGCTGATGCATTTCTCATGAAGCTACCCCACTAGACTGCCATTCTGGATGTCATAACGATAACATTGACCTTCCCCACTGACATCTCAGACGATAATATGCGTTCTAGTGTCTGCATAATGTACAGCTTAACAAGTCCTGAAGTTAGCATGTATCAGCACAATCATACACGTTACTCTGCACGTTTCTAACGCACTTTGAAAAAGAACTGTTCGGCTTCGCTGAGCATGAACGCGAGCCGTCTCCACGCGAAGTTATCACAACCTGCCTTGCACCTGCGATCTCGCTTGCTAGCCGAGTTGCGTAACCACATATATGACACTCCGAATACAACAGTCCACGTCCAAGTGAAATCGCCTTGCTTGCAGCCAAGCGCCACAGCAAGCAACTCACTTTCCTTCATCGATATCTCGATGTGTCAATAAATCGCTTATGGCTTGATCATTATAGATGCTATTCTTGCACGTCGCTTGTTATATTATATTCCTCATATGAAATTGCTTTCTGCTATGGTAATCTGCGTTCTATATCCTTTGAAACGTCTGATAATACTCTAATTCGCTTCAAAACAATAAAGATAATCCTGTAGCGTGGATCGATATATGACATGACGTCACGTATACGTTTATTGATCGGTCTATCTGAGAATCCACCTACTCGGGAATGCTCGTTACTTTCCGATCTCAAACCGAATGACACTTCTCATATTAGCAGCGTGATATTTCATGACTTGACTCACGAGCTCGACAGTATCGCGTCTCTCGTCGTCTTCACTACAGTATCTGGGCATAACCTTATGAAAATATAGGGTACAGTACCATCTTGATGTTAGGTAACATCTGAACTAAATTAGATGTCAGTGCATTTTAATTTGTATAGTCATTTCCTGTACCAAACTTCACAGCGTTTGGATGGTTAAATCGTGTGAAAGGGCTGTTTAAATGTTTCAAATTCGCTTGGCCGCCATGTTTGCTTTGTAGTTAACAGGTTTAGAAAGTCACATAGCTGAACGTCTAGTAGTGCCCTTATCACCGTAAAAAATTGCAGGCTGATATGAGTAATAGTTTCGGAGATATAGAATGCCACGGAAATATTTCGCACAGCCGCCATGTTGGATTGGTGAGACGTAATAACATTTGAAGGTCACGATCGGGGTCGGCGGAAATACTCTTATGACCTTACCGAGTTTCATTGAAATCGCTCCAGCCATTTAGATGTTATTAGGGGGGAACACACACACGCGGACGCACACACATACACATTTCTTCATAAATGAAAATGGGCTAAACATATACATATATATACCTCATTATTCCCGTTAAACATTTTATCGTTTCAGTATAAACACAATGCCTGTGTTCATATAATGTACAGTACACATTTGAGCTATGTAGCTATCATGGTTTCCAAGATAATTTACCTATAAATTAATATTTTGAAGATAGGCGATTCTAATTCCCCTTATGTGATACAAAGGTATCTCTTGCTTGTAGTCTAATAATTTACTTCACGTGTTCCCCAAATTGAGCAAATTCCTAACTTCTAGTGGCGCGATAAATAAATAGTTAACACCGTGCAACATAAACATGCATTAGTAATTAAGAAATTCAGGTCAAAATAACACAGGAGGCTTTCAAGCACATATGTCGTGTATTTTACACATTGTACAAAATAGTTTCATCCAGGTGGTCCTGAAAATGATTTCTTGGAAGATCAAAATACTTTGAGTGTTTCAATTCTCCGTTAACAGATTTTACGATGTCCTTAAAAGTAAAAATTGATTTACGTCTTATTTGGTACAAATAGCAGGCGGCACATAGTGTCATGTGACATTAATATCGTCCAATATTCAATATTTTATATCGTGGATGATGAAAGTTACGGAGTCAACCTATTTTAATTAACCTACAATTTCTAGTAAATATTTTAATTCTTTCCCTAAAATAATGAAATTATTATTCGTCCATTTAACATGAGCTTCATTTACAGCTCGTGTATTGTTATTTCAGTTTGGTTCACATGACATCATAATCATGGTTCTGCTTGGAATCTGTCTGATGACCTGTGCTATTTTGGTGTGTCTATCAGTGTACTTGTAACTGGTACTAGAATTGACCTTGTTCTTAAGTAAGTATTCACCCCGTCATTTGCCGAGAGTGAAAGAAGAAGACGTTTTGAGCAAGAGTAAAACCCGTTCCAACACTCAGTTCAGGATTACATTCCTTGACGGTACTGGGAATTAAATCAAGGACATCTGTAGAGATGTCTCAATACGTATTTTTAGACCATGAAAGGAGGTCCTGAGATGGTGATGCCAGCGCTTTCTGTCATCCTATTCAAGTATTCCATTCATGCTCACAGTATGTCACCAGTATGAAGCATTGTTCTTTAGTTTGTCAGCTACTAGCTTACCAGTTAGTATCTTCGTAATTGAATCCATCCAGCTAGAAGAACAGAGTTAATTTATCTCCCGATAGTTAGAGACGCTACCTCTATGCACGTACGGTGATACTTTGAATACGCATGAGTAGGGGCGTGGTGGCGCAGCGGTCAAGCTGTATGCCTCTCACCAAGGCGGACCGGGTTCGATTACCGGTCAATGCATGTGAGATTTTCGATGTGAAATACCATGTCCTGTGGTTCGGATTCCACGTAAAACGGAGGTCCCGTGGTTTATGATCGCGAGATTAACGGTCACGTTAAACTACAAGCTTCCTTCCTTTGAATACGCATGAAGAGAAGGTTAGTTAGAAACTTGGATTTAGATGGACAGACCTTTTGGGATTATGGAAAATAATAAACCACAAGACGTCTAATAAGATGTCATCTCTGCCCATCTCAATGTACAGATCATAAAATCGTACTGACTATCGACGACGACATAAGTGTAGGCAAGATACTGGACACAGGTTGTTGGAATAGTGAAGAGTAATTGTATTGTATTATTGTATTATTACATTTATATTTTTCAAATTCACATTCTAACAGATCACATATTACTGTGACCAACCGTATTGTTGCATTATTTCTCGGTCTTTCGTTTATGCAACTGGTTTTACTGACGCAAATGAAGATGACTTGGAGTCAGGTTGTACAGTATTTCCACCTCATTCCAATTAAGTAAGTTTTTTTTATGAGAAGTCTAGCGATAATCCACCTGCGAAGTGTACATAAGGAGGATGTTCTTTCTTTTACTCTCCTTAGTATGCTAAATGTTGACCACTTTGCTCCTTTATGACCTGAGCAGTGTAGTACAAGTGAAATTGTGTTTTTGTCCTGGATTTACAAGGTAGACTACTGTAGTTTCAAAATGAATGGAACAACAACTGTCATGGATGACCTTTCCCCCTTCTTATTCGACTATTCCCACAGGGCCAAAACAGGTGACCACAATCTTATCTTGCAGCCGTTAGGTAGTACATATTATATTGGGTCAGACCTTCGCAATACCAGTTGAGCAATGGCTCCGCGCTAGGTTAGAGGGTGGAACTTTACACGGTATTTGCATCTAAAGGGCACAACATCAGTGGAATTTCTCGCCAAGTTGTTGATATGTTCGGTGTAAATATCTAGTCTCAGGAACAGTCTTGGTATTGGCACTATGAGTTCTATAATGGTAGGATGAATGTGCAAGCTGAGCTACAATAAGGTAGGCCTGTGATTTCCATCTCTTTGGCCCGTTGAAAATACATCTGAGTTGTAAGTGATTCAATTTCGATACACCCATTCAAAATACAGCATGAAACAGACTCATAGAATGGAAGCAGATGTGTCTCATGCTGACATCGATTCTTTTGAGTATCATTCAAACAAGTACAGTAATTGGAAAGAGTGGTAACTAGTAATACATTTAAGAGCTCTACTATTCTGCTCACGATAACCCAGTGATGGCCACATGTTGTTAAATAGACCATTGTCTGTACCGTATTTTAGCCCCATAGTTATTTAAACAAGCGGCGAGAGCTATAACTTTCAGCAATTGGTGAAGAAGAACGACACTTGATCATCCTACCAATCCAACAAACAAGTCATTTGTCTTATTGCGTAACGTTATAACTGAGTGTTTCTTGGCCAGATTCGTAACAACAGATCGTAGCTACTTGGAGGCTGTTAACTGATATGATAAAGATATGTACTAGAAATGGATGCAGAAGCAATAATATACCTTTTAAACGAATGGGAAGATCAACTCTGAATGGCATGAAATATTTTGAGTTCGTAATACCTTAACCTTCAAATAATTGAGGTGAGAGTTATCAGGAAGGTAAGGGAAGTGATTCTAAGGGAGAAATTGCTGATATCCACAACTTGTAGAGTGATCGCTCAACCCGTGGACATTCGCATGCTTACAATCACGCGGTTAACCATCAGTGAAGATTTTATTATTAGTTCCAGGGAAAAGTACGTAAAGAGTCTGCACAAAAACATTTTGTACCTACAGAATGTGTTGTAACAAAAGCAACTGAAGTCGAGTCTTGGGAAAATATTACTCATCCACCTGACAGAATGGTTCGAGGATTATCTAGAACCAGAGACTTCAATTGTGCAGGAGCTTCTAAATTAAATTGTTGCTTCTGGAATTGGCCTGTATATGTGGCGTGTATTGTATGAATGGTTACAATGCAATAAGTAGATTGCTGAATCCACCTGAGTATTGAGTTCCTCAATTTTCACTCCACGTTGAGGAATGGGTAAGAGCATATTTTTAATTCCAATTACTGGTTCTGGGAGCAGTCGTCTTGAGTAAAGTATTTGAACATTCCCTTCAAGGAAATACCTCGTTGACAACATATTTTAAGTACCGGTGCTCCCAACCCAAACTAACTACAGTTACACGACTATTGACACCTCAACAACACAGGTTATTAGACAAATTTTGCTCACACCTAAGTTCTTGGCATTCGCCTTAAAATGTCACTAGATACAACAGTAAATACAAATACAAGAAAGGTATTATCATGGCGTTGAGGGAGTTAGTTATTGAGGTTTTAAAGGGAGGCACTAAGAGGTCATCTGTGTTTAGGTATTTGGAATAAATATTTATACCGGTAAAGAAATTGCAGATGTCGTCATATGTTGCTCAGTCACTTTAAACTTATTAACATAGCCGTTTTAAAAGGAATATTTACTGTACTGTAAATAAACAATCATCCTTTGCAAAACGCATATTTTTGTTCATATATTTTACCTTACATCCGACTTCATAATATCTGTCATGTCTTATACTTAGGAAAATAGTACAGTTTCTTTAGAATACAATATCTATTACTTTTCCATTTATCCTCCGTCATTATAATGAACAAAGTAAAGCTTGAGTATTGAGTTCAGTTACACATTAAAAGCAGCGATTTGTTTACGTTCATATCCCTGTTCCTCTAGTTCCAGTCAGACGGGAACATTGTCGTTTGAGATTGTGAATTATAGTGGCATTTCTTTGCTTTAGCGTTGCTCACAACTTAAGTGCCAAATTTGTTACAATTATTCCTTTTCCTCTTCTTTTATAATAAAAAGCTAAAGCATTTTCTGACTTTGCACTTATGGTGGAGAATATTAGACGCAGTGCTCTCATTCGATGCCATGTAGGTGATGAGCAATCATAGAAATGAAACGGAATGTTTTTCAAAGCCCACCTGATGAGCCTGCGATTGTTCCGTCAACATTGGAAACATTTTGTCTAAATCAAATATTAGGTTTTCAAAGTTACTGAACTTTTGTTTCCTTACAAGATGGCCACTTGAAAGCTAGTATAAGTGGAGAATTGGCCCACGTTGCACCACACCTTGTTGAAAGAACCATTTATTTATTTATTTATTTATTTATTTATTTATTTATTTATGTCTTGACGGTACACAAAAGGGCTCAGTGTGCGCCCCAATAACAGTGCACGTACACAGTAAAATACACTTTCTGATATTTCTACATTATGTATTAATATCTAAATGTAATTATTAAAACTAGGAAGTTAACACAGATTGAAATGAATAGTAGTAAAAAGCTTAATCTAAAGGTAATATAAAAACTAAATCTAAATTTGACCTAATGTCTAATAGGCTATATAAAAAACAGGGTTTGAAATTATTACATCGTAAACTAAAAGGTAACATTGATAACTAGGGTACAAGCCTATCCACATATATACATTGTTGATTCTGTTTTGTGTGATAATTTTATTTCAAGTATGAATTAGAGTGTATGCAGCTAGGTGTGTATCAATAGGCCTAATGAAACTATTAGCCGGATAAGTAAAGAACGTTGCGATCGCATAATGGGTTGTTCTTCCCCTTTAACTACTGCGGCTTTAAGAGACGTCAGCGAGGGGGAATTTCGCCCTGAAGAAGATCGTTGACGGCCAGTAAATATAATAAGACGGCGCCCTCATATTTAAGCACACTCAAAACCAAACTGAACGCGCAGGGAATATATCCCACAATCTTGGTCACTTTAGGAGAGAACATTACAATTTCATCACGCAGCCCGCAGAAGAAAAGTGTATTAAAATCAGTAACAGAATACGGGGAACAACCCTTGGGAGAATTACTTGCAAAGAAATACAACCACAGTTAATTTCTATTTAATTAATACAGACTATTATTATTATACGTATTATTATTATCGTCATTATTATTACCACATGGTGCAAAATAATCGACTCCCAAGAGCAAAGGCTGGGTCTAACCATGAGTCTGACACTATTACCTAATTTGCTGTTAGGAGAGTAGATAATTTCGAATATAGCGTGAAGGTTATGTGGATAAAAAAGGTTAATATGTAGTCTTTGAAGCACGTGTTTATTTATAATTTATCTTTATACTGGACCAGAGATGGGGCAAGGTATGTTTCTGTGCAACGAGTTATATTTTACGATTGGACCCTCTCAATGACACAAATCTTATAGGATGAAAATTTTGAAATTTTGAAAATTGAAAATTTTGGATGAAGATGGACAATGAGTTGTAAGGAAGTGGTCTTCCCATGTGAGGAGGTATCATCGTTGAATTTGCATGGAGCAAAAAATTGAAACCCACGGTAAAACACTTCAATTACTATGCCGTTGTTGATTCATCTAGGAGCTTTGCGACATCGGGGTCATGTAGCCACATAGACTTGGGTGCGTGCGTGGAATTTGTTTGATAACCTGTGGTATTGTGATGGCTGTATTAGGGTGTGTATTTGTAATTTGAGGATTGGGAAATAGGCGGCCGTGGCCTTAATTTTGGATCCATCCCGGCATTAGCCTGGAGTAGAAGTGGGAAACCACGGAAAACAATTTCCAGGATGGCTGAGCTGGGAATACAACCCGCGTCTTCTCAGTTTTGCCTCACAAGGTTGAGTGGACCCCTTTCCAGGCCTTTCCAGCCGGGAATCGAACTTGGGCCTCCGCGGCGACAGCTAAGAGTGCAGGCCACTACGCAACGCGGCGGACTCAAGTACTAATATGTCTGTGGATCCAGCCAATCCCCTTGGTCTTGCATGTTAAGGTGCTGAGCTACAGTAACTCAGTCAGTTAGCCTTGAAGCGTATACTTGAATGAACTGATACACTGACTTTGATAATATTGTTGCTTTGATGAGAAATCATCGTTCAAACGTTTAAAGTGGATGTGCGCCAGATGCTTGTTACTTCACCTAGACGTGTCATGTTGACTTTGAAATGTATATACAACGTAGACGATTAATGTACACAGCATTACTAAGTAAACCACAGAGACGCCTTGCTCATCTGTAGTGACATTGCATAATGAAGGTTGACGGCCGAGACACGACCTTTTCTACGACCTCAGGGAAACGACCTGGAATGAAATGTAACATTAAAATATTTCTAATGGATTAACTCAGACCATTTTCTCGATTATTCAGTAATTGCCAAATGAGCAAGTAGTTCCATGAAGATCTAATATAGCCTATTTTCATATATGCTAGTGGCCATGAACATGACAAAACTCTCTCTAAAGTTAAATGGCCTTTCTATGTAATATATTAATAGCTTTTGGATGATGACCTACAGTACTGTATTAGGGTGTTCGAAGCCACTTTTCAGTGTTGTCTTAGTAATCGAATTTTAATGTGTCTCAGTTGGTCAGCTCAATTGTACCCATTTGTAATCCTAAAAAGATACTTGTAATTAATAAATACACATGGATGACCAATTTCGATCGTCAAGAGATCATCATGAGGTCCATTACACTTAGGCTATTAAATCTAAAGCTTTGGAAGAAAGACAGATACTGGCACACAGGAAATTCTTTCCAGTTCAATGCAGGCAGTGACAAGAGTTACTGCTTGGATCGGACCACATACCACTCAAGCAGCTAAGTACAGTATACAATCTATTCTAACCTAACCATTTAACAACAATCACATAATCACACTAAGCAAGCAAATTTGAAGGTCAATCACCGCATTCAGCATCTTAACAAAACATCACAAATAATTAAGAAATATTGACTAGTTGTTTTTAACCTACTTTTCACATTTTGCAAAAATGAGGAAAAAGTAGACTTATGAGATCGATCCGGGAAAATGTGTGTCTGTCTGTCTGTCTGTCCTTCTGTCTGTATGTCTGTCTGGCTGTGTGTGTGTCCCCCCCCCTTATCAACTCCTAAACGGCTGCAGCAATCAAAACCAAATTTAGTATGAGTAAAGACGTGCACCGGAATATCTGACGTCCATATTTGAAAATGGTGTCAGTGCTACCAACTGCTGAAAAAACGCACTAGAAATTTGAGCTCCATGTTGGATATCTTGCAAGGTATGCATGGGAGCTATTCCAAAATTGGCATACATGTAGATAAGACTATTACAGTTTAATTTCCAGGAGGCCAGCCATGACAGTGCTGACAAAATATTTTTAAGCCTTCTGATAAGTCCAATGTTTAAATGCATATAACTTCTACACTATCAATTGGATTTCAACCAAATTTTGTATGTAATATCTGCATATAAACAGATATGACTGAGCGTATTCTTAAGAGCCATCAGGGCTGCCAACTGTTAATAATTGCTCTCTATATTTTTTTATCCAAATACCAATATATCAGAAAGTATGCAAGCCGACAGCTTTAAACTATGCACACGTATAGTACCTGACATTTTATATTAATTTGGAGTAACTTACATACGTCACTGCTACCAACTTGATTCTAAGCCTGCTGAGAAGTCCAACTTTAAATACATGTAACTTCTATACTATCAATTGGATTCCAACCAAATTTCGTATGTGCTATATACCATAACAGATATGACTATGCGTATTCTTAAGAGCAACCAAGGCTGCCAACTATTAATAAATGCAGTTTCTATTTTTGTAACCCTAATATCAATAAATCAGAAAGTATGCAAGCAAATAGCTCTAAACTTTCCATACCTATAGTACCTGGCATTCTAGATTAATTTGGAGTAACTAATATACGTCAGTGCTGCCAACATGATTCTAAGCCTGCTGATAGGTCCAATTTTAAAATATATGTAACTTCTAAACTAACTAATGGATTTAATTCAAAATTGGCACAACAATAGATCATATTTTTCAGATTATTTCTGATCAATACATGCATGACATTGTTGCCAACATGATTTTACGCGCGCTGTTAGATCCAATGTTTAACTGCATGTAACGTCCATGCTATCCATTGGTCTTGAACCAAATTTTGTATTCTGTACCTTAAGAGATGGGACTAAGAATATATTCAGTCACCAGGGCTGCCAACTGTAGTGCTCTATTAGGCTACATTATACCAGGAATATTTTGTAATAATTAGATATTTCGATATTACCAACTTAATTTCGTCATTATTCTAGATAGGTTCATATTCTGTAGAATAATCACTGGCATGAAAAGTAGGCTGTATAGTTCTTCACGGAACTTCTTGTTTAAACTAATATTGCATCTAAATAAGTGCACTGTACATATCGCAAATACGATCACCCATACTTGTAGACATACAGTAGATTTAATAGCCCAAATCTAATGGATCACCATAATAAATTCCTTTTGGGTGATTTGTATTATCCTTCTATCAACATATCTTGTATTTTGAACCTTAAATGAACCTTAAATAGCAACAATATAACTTAATTAACAACAGTTGGAATCAAAATCAAAAATATCATGAAGAAAGAACTTTCTGAACGAAAGTAGATTATTCACTGATCATACTCTTCGCAATCTTTAACACACGTGAAACATACGACTATTCTTTACTGTGTTTTTTGCATGTGTACCTCTTGCAACCAGAACGAATTATGGTGGTTTTGTTAACTTAGTTGTATATTTGCCCATACCACAGTACACAGTATGTGTTAATATCTAATACAAGAATTAAAATGTTAAAAAGTAAATGTGTGTTTATGTAACTGGATTCAAAATAGACAATAACGTTTTGTACAGTAGGCCTAAGGGTAGAAAAGGAATACCATAAATAAACCGTAAAAAATGGAACTGGTGGGCACGAAATACCCCTCGTTGGCATTGCTAGGGCAAATCTCATGTAATTATTTTTCAGGATTAGGGAACCACCCATTATAATTGGGTGCAATCGCGTTGACTAACTGAAAAACATTAAATGTTGATGACCTGTATTGTGATAAAACATAGGGTATCAATTCCCGACTTGCAACTCTGAATCTAAAAACTATAGTCATTTCAAAAAAAAATGTTCATAGCAAAATTATCCTATTATGCTGCTAGAGCTTGGCCTGCCTTAAATCAAGGTTGACCTAGTTGTCCAAGATACATCTCATCAACAATTCTCATCACTGGAAAACATGTGCCCATAGTCACACGATGAGGCACTTTCTACAAAACATGAAAACAACACCAAATATGTGTATACCTGAATATTTTATTTATAGTACTACTTCATTTTATTGACTTTTAGCCAATTTTCATCACATGAAATATGCGCGTATGTGTGTGTGGGCCCCTAATAAAATCTAAACGGCTGGAGTGATTTCAACAAGGCTGTAAGGATTTATTACTATCTCGTCCGACCTTGACCGTGCCTTTTAAAATGTTTCACCAATCCAACATGGTGGCCCCGCGAAGTATTTTACCGGCATTGAATATCTCCGAAGATATTACTGCTATCAACCTAATATTTTGTAAGTAGCGAGTTAGTTATTGTTGTTTTAAGGGGCGGAAGAGTTACGTTATCTGCCCCTTGATGGTAGAAATTACTAATATAAGTTAATATGTGTAACTTTCAAAAAACTGATAACTGCAAAACCAAGCGAACTTCAAATATATGCATATAATTTTTTCTCGTGAGCTAATCATCCGAAGGTAGTGAAATTGGGAGAGGAAAATATTTATACATGGCTCAATATACAGGCATCTAGTATAATTCTATTGTTTGGATAAACTCGAGGTGACGGCTGTGTGAAATTTTAAAATTGAAGCGTATGCGGGAACATAAGTATATGTTACATTTCTTACTTGTTGAGAAAAACAGCAATAAAGGTGACTGTTGTCCATGGGACAGGGCCACACGGGAAGATGTAACATAGACTTTTGTTCGTTATTTTTAAAGAGCATTTCGCTTCGCAATTTTGGGAATACAAAAAACATCTTTAGAGATATGTTTGAACTACTTGCAAATACGTATACAGTAAACATTGTAGATGTTTGTTTCGTGAATGTCTCAAATTACACAAAATGTAACATAGCCCTAGACGTTTGTTCCCGCATTGTTTCCCAATAAAGCGACAGAAATGAAACTTTGTGTACCGAACTAACGCAATAATCTTCATTTACTGGTCAATAACTCTTAACTCTATGGTCTACATATAAAAAGAATCAACACGGCGGTCATGCGAAATATTTCTCTGATTCTCAATATCTACGAATCTATTACAGCATTCAAACTAACATTTTGTATGTTGATAGAGGCCAGTAAAATAAGTTCATCTAAGTGATACTCAATAATTTGGCGAGTACAAAGAAAACCAACATGGAGGCCACGCGAACTTTAAATATTTTACGGAGTTTCTCTCGTGACCTAATCATTGGAGTGCTGTGAAACTAAACGCACAGTCAATCTTATGTAAGCCTTAGTACACTGGCGTGTAATCCAATTATTTTTTTGAAAATGAAAATGTTGCCTGAGCGAAATTTTAGATACAAGTTTTTATTTCATGTGTCCTTATGAAGCGATCGAAATAAATGTTTGTACAATGAACCACCATAATCTTCGTCTGATGGTACAGGATTATATAGCCTACATTTTGACCTATGTTGTTATTCAAGACCTGGAAGTAGAGCAGGGACTTGGAACGCCAAACTGGTAGTTTTACATTACGCCACTAGGACCGCTGTTTGGCGCCCTAGTAATCTGCGGTTGACTATGCATTACTTACAACTGAAATATACTTAATACTGTGCCCAATGGGACACGGCTGATCAAACCGGGGTCTTTATCACAAGGAAGACCAGGCCCATGATTCCGCGAAGAATCGAATCATTGATCTCTGAGGGGGAACAGTCGCAGTGAACCCGAGGAACAATGAGTTATAACTGCATATAATTATAACAGCATGATTTAACGGCCAGAACGGGAATATTATAGCATTAAAGGCGGATTATTGCAGAAAATACAAGCCTATGTACGTTTAAGATGCTAAGAGCTCAAGAAATCGGACCAACTTGACAGTTGACAAATCGTGGTTAGCAAGGAGGCGTTACTAGGTGACGCCAAGGAACTATTTCTCGTCTGCACTGGGGGAGCGACCAAAGATTAATGGCTTTGGGAACCACAGTCTTACAAGGCAGAGAAGCGGAGTGGGGGTGGTCGCCCACAGAAATTAATTAATTACGGCCAAATGGAGCAATGAATTGAGATGAAATTTACACCCAGATGAATGTATTCTAGGAAAGATAATTTAGGAGTGTCCTCACGCCTAAATTAAAGCCTGCATCTATAAAGGAACTTATGCACAGACCTAATCCGCGGCAGAGTCAGGATTTGTAATGTAGCAATAGGGGAAGAACCGGGGTAGCATCATGACGCCGTGGAAGAAAGCAATTAATTATAATTAATGGGCCGAGGCAATTGCCTGCACGCGAGTGAATTTGGAACCTCCATGAATATACGAATAAGGAACATACTTCACTTTGTCTGAAAATGTATTATTTTAAGAAGGGAGTCGCTCCTGGAAATCCAGTGAACTACTTTTCATCAGGGAGCTTTATATGGGGGAAGCTGGAGCAGAGAGTCAGTTCTTCTTGACTCAACTCGTGAGGTGACACGTTATCGGATCACGCAAGAAAGTGCGCGGAATTTATAAAGTATTGACGCTCAAATGTACTAGCAGTGAACAATGAAAGGCGCATCATGCAGCTTAATAACAGTAATTCTGTATCATATAATAATTAGTCTACAGCAGACGTATAAGCAACAGTATACGCGAGTATAGAATCAGTACAGCGTAGAGATAATTTAGGATGATGTTTACAGACAATGAACATAACCACAGGAAGTGTTATCATGGGTAAAATAAAACATACTATTGTAATGAACACTACAGTTACGGGAACCTGGAAGGCATCACAAGTAGTTGTGACCTAGGATTGAACAACTTTGCAGTAGAGTAGACATAAACTGTAGGTGACGGGAGACGAACACACACTCGCAAGATAGATTTTCAAGGAGACCAGCGGTTGTCAGGAGTTAGCTGCATCGCATCGCTGAGGTCAGGCGATAGTGGGAATCCGATCAAGGATCCGTGTGCAAGAATTATGTATAAAGTTGTATTACAGTGATATTTAAAAGTGTTTATGTTTATATGGTAAAAGAATGTGTATTGTGTTAAAGTGAAAATGCCTGTAGTGAAAAATATAATTACCATGTGTAAAGTCTATGCAATGTGTCGTGTGAAAAATATCATGATGGCATAAAACAAGCATTATGGCAGGCGAATGGCTGGCATGCTGGACTAACCCAGCCAGAATGAAAGTGAGTACAAATTTAATATATTGATATGATTTAATAGCTCACCATACAACGAAGCATTCCCTCAACTATTAAGAATTAACAGTCATTTGTGTACGAAATCACATCCCTCGTATTTTGGTAAAAAATATGGCTTTGAGGATGAGACGCTTATGGCTATTTAGGCGTAAGACATTGATGAATGTAACGGCAACGTTAAATAATAATAATAATAATAATAATCTGGGATCGGTAACAATAATAAATATATAAATCGGCATGTCAGGCCTATAGTACGTGCAAAGTGTGTCATATCTAGCGTAAGAATACTGTGTTATTGTGAAAAGTAAGAAAGAAAGATAAATATCGAGATAAAGAGAGCTTTTCAGTGTCATTGAAATGTTAAATAAATGTTTTATTATGGTATATTCTACAGGGTTGTATTTGAGAGCCTTTAAGATAGTCAATGTATGCCAGTAAATTTATATTTGTTTTGGAGCTACGTAGAACTTTGGCCTATGAGTAAATGTATAGAGGACGTGAGTGCTTTAAGAATTGAGTTATCTCTAAGAAATATTGTTTGAGCCGCGATCAGCGAGTATGTAACGTAGAATCAAGAGATTTACGTCAATAAGTTGCGGGGATCATCCGAAAATAGTTCGCGCGTTGTCGAATCTAGTAGACTAAATCTTCGAAGCTACGATATAGTATTGCCTTAGAGCATACATATGTATTCGCAACAGAGTTGGGACAGAGTCTGTCTGTATCCACTGTTAGCAGAGTCTTCGCCACCACGGATAACTGCTAGACACCCTAGGTAGGCCAATATGTTAATTGATCTGCCCTTAGAGGTAAGACAAATGGTTCTTCGTGTAGGAAACGTTGATTTTCTCTTGTTATATGCATGCCCGTCCAGTGAGATAACAGTGAAACTCATCTGAGACGCGCGCAAAGCCACTGATGACGACCACAGAACGGCAAAGCTATTTCGTGATCCATCCCTTGCCTTGAATAGTAATTAGGAGCCGAGATGAGCCCATTAAATACTCTAAATGTAGGTATTAAATAATTATATTGACTCAATTCGTAATGACACGATCCATTCAGGGTACCTCTAGCACTACTGCACCATTGAGTGAACACATGACCGTGCGGGAAGTCAGGCGGGGTAGCAGGTATAATCCACTAACCCTGAAGCCATCTTGAATATCTATGTGTATTGTTCGCACGAAAGGAAGTCAATAGACCAGATCCTTTTATTCTAAGATTGTAGTGGGACACTGAAGAATCTCGATATTTCGAAAAGTATTTAAGATGTGCTTGATATGATGGTATCAATTGAATTAGATGCACTGTTTACATACATATGCAATGTTGGAATGAAGTAATCGGATAACATTTGGCCCAGTTATTCTCTGAGGAGAAATTAACTGCACCAAATAAATAGAAGCATTTTTGTAAAGAGTATTTACCCAGTTCACACTAATTTATTCATACGGGTAGCGTAATTTGAATGATATGACACGTTTGTAACGATAATGTTATGACCAGACCCAGAAAATCGCTGTATCGTGAAGCTGTAAAATATCTATATCTCTGTGTATTTTGGATGGGAAAGTGTACCACTTCAGCGTTTGAAACTTATGGGAAAAGAATACGATACGCGCGGAAAGACAACACTTATTAAACAAGGCATAAGCTAATGAATCAATGTTATTTAAAGTAAATGTTCCGTGTAAAACGGATAAATGTTTAATAATTGCAGATTTAATGTCATTTAAATATAATTTGTGTTTGTTGTGTTGTGATATTCCAATTTGTGTTAAATTGTGCCACGTGAAGAACTATATGGACACTCGCAAATGTCAAAGAGTATCAACAATAGGATGTTTAGGATAGACATGAGTGCGGTGGAGCACCAATCTTGATGACAAGAGACTCACAGATAATTTTGATTTTTGTTGTGGGTAATAAATGTAAAATATTTTTTGTGTTTTGTTTTGTTTTGCCATGAATTACTACCATTAAATGTTATACTTAGGAATATGTTGTTTCTTTCAAGTAGTCTCCTGACAGACTCAAATCCTGAATAAGTGCTCGTATAGTGGGTCGAACGCCCCATGCCTCGAAAGACCGTGAGTTAGCTGGGATACGAACACATGTTCCATATGATGACAAATGGGTACAATACATGTTTTCTTAGCACTTCTTACTTGTTTTCTCCTGTTCCCCTCAAATTATGAGCACGGCTCACTCTTGGCTGTTTTTACTATTCACTTAAAGAATATTTCTGTCACGTGGCTTACTTCTTAGATTCAGATACATTGCACTACTGCACGTCTGGTCCACACCAATATTCTTTAAAAGTGGCTTTTGCAGAAGAACTACGGAGAGTGAATTGTCAATACACACTTCACATTTGTGTGCTCGGAAAACATGCCAGTTAAAATATTTGTGAAATTTGACACTAAATATTTTAAATACATGAAACTTGCGGCTCTTGTGACAAAGTGAGAAATTGTTTCCAACAGATAAATAAAAGATGCTTTGGGAAATCTTAATCCCCATCTGTTTTGATAATGTATTAAACTTAATGACGGGCTTGAACTTGCTGGAGCTGATATTTTCTCTAAGCAACCTTCACAGTCTGTTCTTTCTTCTGCCACTCTTACAAGGAAACCCCGTTATCATTGCAATTAAAATGGAGGGGAGAGATGCCAGATTTTCTGAAAACAAAAATAGATAGTTTAATGCTAAAATACGGTTAATGTAAATCATAATGTTTTGTTATACCATAGGATATATGTTCCATATTCTTACCTTGAATAAGGCTTTATGAATATGCAACACATATGCCAGAAGCTAAGGTGTTTCTACAGCACTGGCTGGGCTTTGCCCCTTCCAATCCTGTTTTGGCTTCCGAAATTTGGTCAAGGTGCCTGTTACGACAGCATCTTCCCTTAGCTTCACTTCACTCCGAGAGAAGAAGCAATAATAATTAGACTATTATTGTACGAAGTATTGACTTAGTGGCATGCAGGCACGATCCCACGTCCATCATGTCATTGTTACCTCCCTTAATTCTCAGTTGACAGTTGACAGTTGACAGCCGATACAGAGTAGAAATTGTATGCAGGGCAAAGTAAATGAAGTTCTTAGCACCAAAGCTTCATACATTTCCTTCACAAGTCTCATATTTTTATCGGAAAATCTTTGAGTCTGTGACAGACAGGGCCACGGTCGACTCTAGACAGGTCGGAAGATTCGACCTGACAACTCTGTAGCTACGGCTGTGGTCAGTCATACTTCGTCGCGAGCGCCTGAACATGTGTTTGCTAGCAAGGGAAGCGACACAACTAGGGAATTAATATTGGACAATCATATGTACATGTTTAGCATTACATCTGTTTATTTTTATTTACATATGACCAGTGTTACAATTGGAAATAAATGAATAACGTACATATGATCGTGAAAAGTTGCTATACGAGCCAAGCAGCAGATGAATGACACGGAAATAATTTACCAACATACGAAAAAGTGTTTAACAAAATAAAGAAAATTCTTTTAGGTTACTTTTCGTATTTTACTACTCTGAAGTACGGAAATAAAAATGGCGGTGTTATAATAATAATAATAATAATAATAATAATAATAATAATAATAATAATATGGTGTTAGTAGATGGCATTGAGGGTTATGTGATGAAAAAATGTTCCATCTTTACACTGTAGGCCTATAAAGCCTCAATTCCACCACACATGTATGTAGATAATTCACTACCATTATATAAATAATCTGTAGCTGCTGGTATTCCATAAATGTATCAGATTACTTCTGTTGCCTTCCTAAAGTGTCTGGAACTTTCTCTTCCCATAACCAAGTTTGCTGACATCAACATCATTATTTCATGCCCATGAATAATTGTTTACCAATACACAGTATGTAATCACTTAACAGACTCATTTCCACTCCAAAAAGGCACACAGTATCACCAAACAAAATTGATTTATATGCATCTACTAACAGCCTGTTTTGATCTTGACACTTTAAGAACATATCTTCATTAGAATAATTGGAGGTCAATCCACTTAGAACACAGCTAGCAGTGTCAGCAATGTGGTACACTGGGTCTGATGGAACAGTGAGACCACCTCTGTTAAGGGTTTCAAAGTAAGTATCATTGGTAGATGCTTCTCTTCCTACTAGGCAATCAGCACAAAGTGGACATTCTTGCTTTGAGGAGACCTGGAATGCAGCATAACCTGAAATACACAGAAGACAGGAAGAGTCAACTTGAAAGTCAAAAATATTTGTTTCCTGCTCGAATAGCAGCATAACAATATGGAGAGTGCATATACATCATGAATGTCCACAAAATATACTCTGTTGAGTACCGCCTAGCCTTGCAGGAATTAAAGTTCAAAAAATGCTCAATGGTGAATTTAACTTGACCAATGTTAAGTTGTGGATCACAATTTTCTCTGAACAATGAAAGAAGAACATTCAAAATGTCTGACAGTACAGACTCAGCACTTTGATGGGTAACATAGTGTTCATGTTAAAACCCATACGTTTTCAAGATGCACTCTAACAGAGACCAGCGGGTGAGTTTTAGTTTACCTGTTAGAGTTTCATACAGTTCATATCTGGATAAAATGTTCTGATTCACACATACTTCACAAGTCTTGATTAGATTAGATAATATTTTTATTTATCCATTTGATCAATTACATGCATACAATACATTTTTGATATAGGACACGTCTGAAATTACATCTATAAAATAAAAGAACTTACAGTATATATTACAAATTCAATAATTATTTATAACATGTTATAATAATAAATCTTGAAAGATACAATATTATTGGACAACTATTTACACCTTACTCTATTATCACAATATGAAAACTTAATTCTATAAATACAACAACTTACAGCTAGGTATTACAATTAAAATAGGAAAGTAAAATATAATTATAGATTTCATCGCTCCTATACGCTAAGATATTCAACTACTTCGTAAAAACAATGGCACTGCAGATACGCTTTCAACATTCTTTCAAAGGATTTTATTTTTGGGGCCAATTTTTTATACTAGGGTAGTTTATTATATAATTTAACTCCTGTGTGAAAAGTTCCTTTTTGATATATGCTTGTGTGTGTGTGAAATATGAATGTTTTGATTTTCTCTTGTGTTATGCCTATGAACATCATTGTTTGTTTTAAGAAAAACGTCTTTATTCATTAAATTCTTTTTAAAAAACATAATACATTCAAAGATATGAATGCAGAGCAGTGGGAGGATGTTTAAATTTTTAAACAGAGGTCTACATGATTCTCTAGTGTTTGCACTCGCCATAATTCTAATCGCCCTCTTTTGTATCCTAAATGTGCTTAGTACATCTGGTGACATACCCCAAAATATGATCCTATATCTTAAGTATGAATGGAAATAAGAAAAATGTGTATTTCTTAATGTGTGCATGCTTGTGAAAGTTTTCAAAATGTGTAACGCAAAGCACTTCGAGTTCAGTTTAGTATTTAGATATCGAATATGTTTATTCCATTTCAAGTCATGTTGTATCCATATTCCTAAAAACTTTGTGTCTGATTTATTTTCTATTTGATGACCATTTAATGTTATATTGGGCGTCGCAGGATTCCTATTCTGTATAGTGTGGACATTTAGAAATACTGTTTTTTATAGTTTATTATGAGGCGATTATCTTGTGACCATTTGGTTAACTCTTCTGTAACATTCAACAGACTGCTGTAAGACCTGTTTAGTTTCACCTTTATTATGAGTGTTGTATCGTCCGCAAACAAAATTTCCTTTTGAGAATCAACGCTCTGTGTTATACCATTGCTATATAGAAGAACGAGTAGTGGGCTCAAAACCGATCCCTGGGGTACTCCGAATTTAATAATACCCTCATTTGACAATGTTTCATTAAGTAATCTCTTTCCATTGTCCTTGTGTCTCAAGAATACAATTTGTTTACACCTTGTTATGTAAGACTCTGTCCATTTATTAGCTAGAGCTCTAATACCATATTGATTTAGTTTTGTAAGGGGGATTTTATGGTCAACAACATCAAAGGCTTTCGATAAATTCAAGAAAAGGTCAGTTACATGTTCCTTATTGTCAATTAATTTCAGTATACTATCACTACATTCAAAAATTGCTGTCTGTGTAGATTTTTCCGGTCTGAATCCATGTTTTGAATTTGATAGTATTTTAGTTTTTACTATAACACTTACCAGTCTCTTATACATGATTTTTTCACAATTTTTGCAATACCAGTTGGTAAGGTAATAGGACGATATTTATCTAATTCATCTCTTGAACCTTTTTGTGCACTGGAATTACTTTTGATAACTTCAAAATATTCGGGTAAGTTCCTGAGAGAATTGAACTGTTTATTAAGTGCGTAAGTGGATTTATTATATTTTCTGCACATTTCTTTAAAATTTCATCAGAGTCAATGCAATACATTCACAGCACAGAATTTATTTTTTAGCTCCTTTATAACTATTCTTAACTCATCACTTGTAACATGATTTATAAATAAAGAATCACTGCATGTATTTATTTTATTATTAGAATTTAGTGTATTTACCTGTGATTCATTTAATAATGTTTGTCAAATTTCCAGAAAATAGTCATTAAATGTGTTTGATATTTCCTCTGGATTATTAATCACTTCATGATTGCAGGTTAGTGTAATGTTCCTTTGCATTTTGGCAGATTTTCCAGTTTCTTTCTTTATCACGGTCCACATAGCCCTGCTTTTATCAGATTATTGAGAAATAAAATTATCATTATGCATCTTTGCTAGTCTTCTTACCTTACTTAATATGCTAGTGTATATTTTGTAGTATACATTGAATTCAGGTGTTGTGTGGTATTGTTTATATATTTTGTGTAGAAAGTTCTTTTTTTGACATGAATATTTATAATCTCTGTTTTATCCAATTGCTAGTTATGTAATTTTTAATAGCTCTTTGTTTAAAAGGGAATGCTGTTTCAAAATAATGTTTTAGGTTACTGTTAAATGCATTAAATTTTCCATTTACATTTTCTAGTTGATAAACTTCTGACCATGTTTCCTTATTTAATAAGTCATTGAAATATGTAACATTTGTTTCAGTGAATGACCTGCACTTTGATTTTATTCCATTATCATTATTATTGATTTTTTCGGGTACTTCAAAGCTCAGTATTTTTCCATGGTGGTCACTAAAACCCAGACAATAGACTTCTATTGAATGGTGATATTTATCTTTATTTATACAAATTTGATCAGGAGTGGTTTTACTAAATTTTGTTATTCTTTTTGGGATATTTATTGTAGGTTTCTGTCCACAGGAAATTAGTAACTGTGTTAATAATTCACAATTTCTTTCAAATTTTAAGAAATCCACATGTACATCCCCACAAATTATTATATAGAAATTTACTTTGCTCATGTTATTGAGTAACAATTCTAATTTATATATAATTTAACGAAAATTTCCTGACGGAGCACGGTATACGCATACAATTATTAACTTAAACTGCTGTATTTTTACGGCGGAGAATTCAAAATCCTGTTCCATAATTAGATAATCATAAGCTGTTAACTGTTCATGATCTACATTATTTCTTAAGAAGATACAAGTACCACCATGGCTAATATTAGATCTAGAGTATTTACTAGCTAGTATAAACCCTGGTAATTGAATTAATTCGAGTTGTACCTCTTTCAGCCAATGTTCTGAAATACATAGTGCTGTGATGTCTTTGAGTTAATTTTATGCATTAAATTTATGTAATCAATTTTATTATAGAGAGACTGAACATTCTGATGGTAAATTTTAAATATGTTACTTTTGCAAGCTTGTGTTGGTGATTTATTTGCATTATTGTTATTATCATAATTATTATTATTATTATTATTGTTGCTAGACAAATCCAAAATACCATTGTTACACTCAGTTAAATTTGACATCAAAAGATACTCATTTGAATGCCAAACCTCATGTTTGGATTCATTTAGCAGTTTCCCTGCTTCCCATCTAAGGATATTACTGTTGCACTATTCTTACCATTTGAATTTACAATAATTTTGCGGTTTTCATCACTTAGATACTCTTTTCCTAACCTATTTAAGTATAGGCCATGCCGAGTGTGGAATTTCCTGTCTAATTTACTTATATTTATGATTTGGACATTTGGAAAACTCTTACAAATTTTAGTAATTTTCCCATTTGAAGCCTCTATGTCTACATTTACACATGATTTGGGAATTAAGTCATATCTCTGCGGAATGTTTACAACAATTACATTAGTGTTTTTCATGGATGGCAATGTACCTTTTAAATATTTGATTACCTTTTTACTCTCATTCATTGTGCCATTGTGTGTCTTAACACCCACTGCGACCTGTGGAATCTTTTGAAAGCTGCACTGATAAATTACTACACTATCACTACTGGTATAAATACACCAGTCCTTGAACAGCTGTAGTTTATTGTGAATGCTAGCAGCAAATGAAGGAAAATCTCTAATAGTGTCCTTCATCAAAAATTCTTATGCCTTCAATTCAAGAGCTTCACCCTGCTTGACTTTTCTGTCCTCAGGATCACTTCGCTTCTTGGCTTCAGGAATAAACAAGTATGATGGCAAATCTGGAATAATTGTAGGCAGGGCTCCTGATGCCAATTTCAATCCATTGGGCGCTCTTTCCGTTCTCCAGAGGAGTCGTTATATTTCTCTGCTTTATAATATCACCTTCGTGAAAATGATTTATGCAAACTACAGACCATTTTGAAAGTTTCCAGTCCTTCCGATAAATTTTCCTAATCCAGGCCTGGGGCAGATTTTCGTCACTTGGGAACTTAACACTGGTGTATAGCCACTGTTACTTGGATAATTTGCATTATAGTTGGGGACACAGCTTTTATCTGGCATTGTTACGGTGCCGAAACATTCCTGGAAAATGAAAGTTTAAAACATGATGTACGACATGTGATAATTCCATGTACCGTATTTAAAATACCATATTTGCCAGATACAAAGCACACTCGTCAGTGTGTTCACGATTAGGGATTAAAGTTAAATAATCTCAACTGGAAGGGTAGTATAAACGCTACTGTAATGCGCATAAACGTACATAGCGTAAGAAACAAAATATAGAAGGAAATATCGCTGTGAGATAAGAAAGAACACCTGCCAGACAGAACGTTTTCTTCGTGTTACCGCTTGACAAGGGTATGACTGATGAACATGTTGCCAAGTTTAAGCCTTCCGACCTGTCTAGAGTCGACCGTGGTAGGGCAGAAATTCATTGGTCAGCCATGAAATCCTATCATATTTGACCTCATTAAAATACCATTTTCTCGTTTCTGAAATTAACTCCGTGTTTGGTATTGCAGATGTCATGCATATCAAGCCATTTTCTAAAAATGTCCAAGAATTTTCTCGTATCGTGTAGGCTGTCCTTATCTTGAACTCTGGGTACACGCCTTCCATGCTCTTAAGTCCGTCTGTTGTCTCTGGAGTCAGCACCAATAATTTGGCACTTCCCACATTCAATTTCCTAAATTGCAGTGATATACCACTTCCTTCTTAGATTTCGAACTGGCTTCACTACTAGGTTATTCTGTAAATGATTCAGATTCTTGAAATGATCACTATTTATTAGTTTGTCATCTACATAGAATTGTATAGTCAAATATTGTGTCTGTACATTCATAATGATGTGTCTTGGATCAAAACGAAGAAAAAGTGGCCTCAGCTCGTTTTTGAGGTGACGAATTTCATGAGTTACGCGTCCGCCTCACAGTGCCTCAAACATTGACACGTTGTGCTGACAGTTGTCCGTCACCATTCTTATGACCTTGAAGTCACATTCCTTATCCTAGA
Source organism: Meconema thalassinum (assembly GCA_946902985.2). Taxonomy (NCBI): domain Eukaryota; kingdom Metazoa; phylum Arthropoda; class Insecta; order Orthoptera; family Tettigoniidae; genus Meconema; species Meconema thalassinum. The sequence continues at coordinate 1,097,938,078 of OX336389.2, read as the reverse complement.
TAACTATTGTCCTCCTGTAACATAGAAGGAAACTGATATCCCGTAGGATGGCAGGCCTTTGAACAGTATGCACAATAATGTATTAGCCAATATACTGTACGTTCGATTCCAATTGCATCTTTCTCAGTATCACTAATGGCGAGAAACATGTCTAAATTCTTGTCATACTATAGTCCATACTTAATGGCCATTTCATCAATGAATATTGAACTGACCTCCTCATTATCGTGAGCCAGTGACGTTTCTAGAGCTGTCAACGTAGCGTTTGCAAGTGACGTGACCCCACCTCTCCGTTCGTGTACCTGATGTAAATTTTCAGTGTTCGTGGCTAAGGAAGTTGTAAAATATTTATATCCCTTAGTAATTGGCAATTGGGCGGTGATTTATTACAGTGCAATACGCATATTTCGATTGTTCTTTCATTGTATTTAGTTTTGATTCGTGAAAGCTTAAATTTGTTCAAGTAAGATATTAGCTTTGTAAGTACCGGCACCCACGATCCACTTCACTCTTGAGTTTCGATACTTGACCATCCTGTTTGTCCTGACGTAGCATTCAATGTAAGTTGTGTTATATTAACATTATCTTCCAATTCAATGACTAATTGCAGTTCTGTACACTGCATTTTCCTTTGGTGCCTTCCTGAATTTTAATTTCGTCGACTTGCCGTGCGTTGGCTTGATTGTAGAACATTGCATTCCTACACTAACAAGTGGTTGATCATAGTTTTCCTGAATTCTTTTACCATAACAGCAGTAGGGGAGTGAGGCCGATTTTAAAATAGTGACACTAGCCGCTCGGCAACACTGACCTTTTATGTATATTTCGCGAAACCATGGGCATGCGACATATCGTTGGACTCGGGTTGACGTGTTCTTTCCTATGGACCACTCGTTATATTTTTCAAACATTGTTTTAAAAATTTTGTTTTTGAAAATAGGTGATAGTTTGAAAACCAAACATCATAGAACGTTGTGCTATAATGCAAACGAATGGTCTCTATGTCCTTTATATTTTATAATAAACCTTTTTTTAATTTTGATGGTTTTTTGAAAACAGTCCAATTTTGAAATTCCTATATTTTGGAAACTATGAATTTTCCAAAAATGTTTGTTTGACGTAAATGAATGGTCCCTACCCCCTCTACCCCCAAAATAAATTTCAAGTCTCTAGGACTAAAACTGTGCAGTAGTGCTAGGTTGTAGGTTCTACTTACCCCCTACTTTCATATAAACTTTGGCGATATCTCGCGAACGCGCGGTTGGATTTTAACGAACGAGGTATTGTTGGCGTTGGGATAACGTTCTCATGGCTAAGAATGTGTGTTGGTATTAAAAAAAAATATCTTTGATTGTTTCTTTTTTTGGATTGGCGCTATTTTGGAAACGGTGAATTGAAAAAACTTTCTTTGACGTTAATGAAAGGTGGGTATGCCCTCTAGGCAGACAGCAAGTTTCAAGGGTGTAGGAGGAAAACCAAAATGATAGCCTACTTTCTCGCGCACATTGGTGATCATTGGCGAACAGATGGTCGGACTTTAACAAATGAGGTGTCGTTGTACTCGTTATATTTCCCAAAATTTTTTTGAAAAATTTTGTTTTCGAAAGTAGGCGATAGTTTGTAAACCAAACATGATAGAACGTTGTGCCATAGTTGAAACGAATGGTCTCTATGACCTTTATTTCTTACAATAAAACTTTTAATTTTTGAAATTTTTTGAAAACACTGAAATTTGTATTTTGTTACTATTTTGGAAACTAACACATTTACAAATAAGTTTGTTTGACATAAATGAAAGATCCCTATCCCCTCTACCATGAAAATAAATATCAAGTCTCTAGGACAAGAACTATGCATTTTTAAAGCGTGTTTGTAGACAGAGAGCCGGTAGCGCTGGGCGTGTGTTCCAACGAGGCTATGACTGAGCATGGTGAATACAGGAAATGGCTATTTCGACGGGGCAGCAGGGCGAAGGAGCGCTTTTCGATATATTTTTTTCCTATGACAGATGAATGAAGGCGAATATTTCGAAAATCCCTCATGGCGATCGTTAAAACAGGTTAGTAAACACTGACCTGTAACCAGACAAAATTCATAATGCTATGAGACGAATGAAAATAGTCGACAACAACAGAACTTGTTTTTCTATGTCTGACTGGCAGCCAGATTGGGAAAACAGAATATCTGCTCGAGAGGCCAGCTTGGAGCCAGGCTAGTCGGCTAAGAGAATGGAATGTGGTTGAGAGCTGACAACATTGGTGTCATATGATAACAGGTTGGAACCATGTGGCAACTCCGTAAAAATGTGATAACAGCTAGCCAGGCGAGCAGCAGCAGCAGCAGGCAGGGGCCCCACAGAGAGGAAAGGGGGAGAGAGAGGGGAAAGGGTGAACTCAAAGAGAGAACAGGAAATCACGTGACCACTACAGAGCGATGAGACGGCGGGGCCAGAGGGCTGGGGAGGTGAGGGGAGGAGTGGAGAACCCATGACAGCCAATAGCTGAACGAGTTGTATGTCAACATGGAGTGAAGTAGTGAGACACAGGTGTGGATAGAGAATGACAAACATGTATGGGCAAGCACAAAGCGTGGAGCGCTGTACACAGAGCTCTCGTACAACACGATTCAATCAAATAAATAAATGAAAAAGTACACAGGTTCACACAACATGTAATTTATTGATCCAAGAATTAAACGTAGAGTTAAATCCTAACCATTTGACATATAGTTTATTTCCTTTTTGTTTCAACACTTTTTCCACAAGATAATGTTTATGAAATGCTGTTTTTTGAAGTTCATGGAGATAAAATCTACCTTTTATGGGTTGATGGTTGAGGTCTTGGAGTAAATAGGTGACTGGACAGTCCAAGTTGACTTGACGAATTCGAAATAGTTCAGTCCCCCACTGAGGCGTGTAGCCCTTATTGAAGACAGACTTAAATTTGCTCACACGAACAAAATCCCCAATTTTCAGTCAGTGACGTTTTGGATCTGCTGTTTTTATGGGGTTAAACAGTTTATCCAATCGCTGAATATTTTTGGTCACGAGGCGTGGTTTGGTCCCAATGGTTCTATGTTTGGTGTCATTGTAACGTGACACTAGATCTGGTAACATGTCCAACCAGCGATAAGTGCCCTGAGCGGTAAACGCTTTCCACATATGCGTTTTCGATGTTCGGTTAAACCGCTCGACCACGCTGGCTTTGAGATTGCTGTACGTAGTGTAATAGTGAATATCCTTAGATTTGAGAAAATTGGAGAAATCCATGTTGAAAAATTCTTTCCCCTGGTCAGTTTGTAGCAACTGAGGTTGAGGTTTGGAGTGTTGAATAATATGTTGAAAGGCCTTGGTGACCAGTGGACCAGACTTGCGACGCACAGGTTCAACAAAGACCATTTTGGAATAGGCATCAATGACGGTCAACATATAGCGTACACCGTCGTTAACGCCAGCATAGGGTTTCATTTCAAACAGGTCTGCTTGCCAAAGTTCATCCACACCTCGTGAAATCACCTTGAGTCGCGGATAGTGACGCCTAGTTGGGCGATGCAACTCATGAGTAATACCCATTTTAATGGGTGAGGGCTTAAACAATAATTAGGCATTTCGAAGTTCTTGTTCAATTTCTTGAATTTCCCAATCGTGACCGGTATGGCCGGCTTGACGTGAAGCATGCAACAACTGTAGCCGCAGGACGAGCTTATTGGGATTGTGCCAGTAGGTAACATCCACAAGGGGTTTTAATGGTTTAAATGTCACTCCCGAAGCGGACACTTTAAGACGAGTACTTTGACTGGTGGGAAACATTTTGGCAATGATGGTTTTATATTTTTTAGATATATTGTTGGCATTCACTTGTTGAGCTGGACCATACTGTCTTTTGTGGGCATGGGTATCCAATAAAATGGATTTATATATGCCAAAGTCCTCTGAAGTATAATCATGGAATGAGGGTGCTCGAGAAAAGAGCAGCTTTAACAGTCCTGGCGTCAATTTATAGTTGATGGTCTTAATGACAGCTTTAGTACGAGCAAATTTAATGGATGAATCCCCAGTTTTAAAACTATCATTCTCATAGCGAACACCATACGTGGTATCTGTGTTTCCAATAAATAGACCAATGAGATAGGGTTCTAATGTTGATCCATAATATTTTATTAAAATGTATTTCAGTTGAGCTTTATTTTGAGGGGTGGCCGAGTCTTGTGAAAACGGTGACGATCTGGAAGGGCAAGGTGTTTCGACCATGGCCAAAGATTTCTTTTTTCTCAAAAACTAAGCAAGGAGTGCGGTCTTTTTTTTAGGCGTAAACACTTGTTCCTCGTCATCCTCAACTTCGCTAACACTGGTCAAATCTTCCTGTTCCTCTTCCTCTTCCTCAGGATCCTTGTGCAGCGTCTGAGTGGCTTGTGAAACGGTGAGTAGCGTTTCAGATGGCTTGAAAGAGGGTTTCAACATGGCTTTTAGTGGAGGTGCTAAATGATGTTGAATAAACAAAGCATGATCTGCATGTGATCGTTTCAATTGACGAAACTTTTGGCGAATAGTATTTTTTGCTCTAATAATATGGTTTTTCAATTGACCCTCTGCTAACGCCATGGTGTCTTGACAAATGACTTGAGAGGGAATGAGACAGGACCTTAAATAGCAATAAATGATCAAACCCTAAGCGATATCGTCCTTGGTTGAGTTCACTTTGTTTGTCAATCACTAATCAGGCATGACGTTGAGTGTTCCAGCACTTGCCACACAATTCAGTAAACATTTGAAAGGTCATATCAGGATTCACATTTTCATTATAAATGTGACGACTGTTCCTCTCGTCCTGGCGAAATAAAACAATGACATTGGTATTGTCACGAATCAACTGTTTGGACATTTTAGAATACGTTTGTCCAAGATAAAAGCAATCGATATGTTTGTGTCGACCCTTGCTGAAATAGCTTTGAATGATGCCTTGTCGTTCAGTGGATACATCATCGAAAATCATGAGTGAATCAGGCTTTACCTCATCCGGTGAAATAATATTTCCTTGCGTGGAAAATGTGTAATAACCCATATTCTCTTTTTGTAATCCAGACATGACTTGATCCAGAAACACGTAGAGGGGTTGGTAGAGAGATTTTGCAAAAATATAAATATTTTGAAAACGCAGACCATTGGGCGCTGTGATGAGTGTTAGCAAAAGATTGGTCTCTCCACAGCCGGAAGAACCCACAATGATGCAGTGAATGGAAGATGGAAACAGTGAACCATGGCGTTGTTCACGTGATGTGGGACAGAGATGGGAAACCATGTCCCCCACGGGGAATGACTCTTGCTGCTTAATTATCTTCATTTCAACTAAGGCTTAGCCAGGCTAGCAGGCTGTCTATATACAGGGCACCGAGCCTTGTCATAGAAACAGTAGGCTCATACTACAGGTTGGTGATGGATGTGTTTGGACGTGCGTTGATGGCCAAAGCTAGGTCGGTCCCCATTCATGATCCTAAACAAGAAACAGATCCTGCTAATAAACACTATGTGGATAGATCAGTAGCGCCACGCACTAAACAGGAAGATTATGACTTTAAGGGAAAGCGGTTAACCAATGTAAAACATCCTCATGTGTCTACAGACGTTACTAGAAAAAGTATGTGGATAACAAAGTGTATGAGTTTTATGACAAAGTGCCTCGGCTTACAGTGAATGGCTATAGCGCTAATCACCATCGGATTATTCACGTGGAAGACCCACAAGACGAAGACAATGTCTGTACGAAGCGTTATGTGACCTATGAAATGAAAAGGATTTATAAATTTATCCCATTCGTATTTTTAGTGTATCTGACAAATGAAAAACCTTTGAATGACAGAAACCCTTTCCCGCTAGTCCATGACCAGCACTTGACCTATGTGCTTGCTTCGGGTTTAAGCCACTATCGATTACACTATGATGGAACCATTCACATGAAATACGCGATGCCTGATGAAAACCATTTACAAATACAGATAAATGGTCATATTAAATCACTACAATTAAATGAAGACCGGTGGAAATGGGATGTCAAATTCATACAGACCAGGAAGAGCAATCGCATATATTAAAAAGTAGTTCCGTGAAGAAGTAAATAGCATATTTTCATATATCCTACTTATGTTAATAGCCTCTATCAACATACAAAATTTCAGTTTGATTGCTGTAATCGATTCGTAGATATTGAGAACCGTCGGATGGTCGCCATGTTCGATTTTTATATAATGTAGGATAAAGAGTTATGAACTATTAGATTGAGATTATTGCGAGGGATCATTATTCAAACGTTGACTTCGATAAGAAATAAAAACGAGATTTTAGGATTTCGCACAGCCTACATCTTGAGGTTATGAAAACATTTGTAATAAATTAGATCTCAATGCATTGCAATGTGTATAAATATTGACTGTGCCACGTTTCACTGCGCTGGAATGGTTAAATCGCGAGAAAAGCATATTAAAATGTTGATGTTGTTCCATAACCATGAAATGGTCAATGCAGGTGACGAATTATCTTTTCTTCTTATTTTGTCATGGGATGAAAAGCAGGCGGGAAAACCATAAACGATTTCCCACTATATGTGGAATTGGAATATACAGCCATGAAATAACAATCTGACGTTAGTTGTGACTTAAACTTTCTTGTGAACGGTTGTTGGTCATTATCATCTTGGTGAAACAAAGGTATGTGGTGAGAAAGACTAAAAAAGGACATTTTCCTTGGCAAAGCCTGGGCTTAAAACATTCGTGGACAAGCCGTTGCTAAATAAAAAATAAAAAATGATGTATTGACCATAAGGAAAGACCTTCGAGCAGCACAGAGACGTGTTATTCCAAAACGTCAGCGACAGGGTTCAAAACTAGGGCGAGTGATTCCCGTCCCCAAACGAGCGGGATTTTTACCTGCTTTATTTGCCGGTCTGGCTGCTCAGGGTTCACTTTTGGGCGGTGCCAGTGCAGTGGCGAAAACCATTAAAGCCACACAGCAAGGCAAGCAACAACTCAAAGAAAGTCAGCGACACAATGAAACGATGGAAGCGATTGCAATGGGGGCTAGAAATGGAAATTTAAAGCCAGCCTTTTATCAACAAGTATTTGGGATTTCACCATTTCGAAATATTAAAAAAAAACTCAACCATAGCAAGACATGCCCTGACACATCAACAAGTGGAAAGCTATGCTAAACAACTAAAGCTTTCTCATTTTCGAGGTGTGTTTATGCGAAACCAATTACCCCCACGACCCTGAAAACAGGAATGTGCTGTTGTCAATTTGGATGATCACCTAGGACCAGGAACGCATTATGCAGCTTACGTCAAAGAGGGATCCATTGTATTGTACTTTGACAGTTTTGGGAATTTGCCTCCAGCCATGGAAACAGGATCAAGATATATTATAATGTTAAACGTGAGCAAACGTTTAACAGCCAACAGTGTGCACGTTTGTGTTTAATTTTTTCATATAAGACGCAGCATAAGCAAAAACGCCAACAGTATGTCGGCAGAAAGTAAAACGTTTACACTGCATGGACGTGGACCTGAAGTCAGCCTAGACTTTTACCCACCTATCGAATTGAGTGAAAGACCTTATGGTTTGGGACTTGTTTCTCTTGAAACGTACAATCGAATATACAACATACGTGAAAATGTGAACAACAAGTTTTACTATGATGATGTTGTGCTCACCCTGAACGCTGGTGGATACACGATCGATGCCATTTATGAACACATTTATGTAGTGTTGATAAATGAATATGGTTTAAAGTCATTTATCGATGGAACGCGCAAGTTTGAACTTGTAGGAAATACCAACACTCATCGCTGCAGTATTTTCTCCACATTCAAAATTGACTTTAAATCACGCCCCGATTCCATTGGTCCATTACTAGGATTTAAACCACGCGTGTTGGAGCCCAACAAAAAACATGAATCGGACCATGAAGTGAAATTCATTGAGGACCATCATGTGTCGGTGACGTGTAATATTATTAGCCAAGTGTACACCAATCAAGAACCATCGCATTCGCTTTATGACTTTATAGTGACATCGCCCAATGTCTATATTATTCATGAAAACCCTCCAATGGTGCTTTTTCATTCTGTGGCTGTCGATGGTATTAGTAATATAACATTAAGACTGATCAATAGAGAGCAACAACTCATTGATCTAGATTCTACCACACCAGTGACTTACAAGTTGGTGCTAAAGCCACTATGACGTTTGTGTGTAAAGCAACAACACCGTCTAGGAATTGTGTTAGTTGTTTGCCACGTGAATACACGTTAACATCTCAAGACAAGCAAATTTTTCAGCATTTGGGTTACCACGTCAACCCCCATAATTAATTCTATCCTAGAGATAGCGAACCGCATCGAGGAGCAACCAGCAGTGGTAAGAATTGATCTCCATTCCTATCAAGCTCAAATTCCTGGACTCAATAACAATGATGAAATTCAATTTGTTATCAACAACCAAGATATTTACACCCTACCGCATGAAAGTGTTATTCAGATTGAAGGTCGGCTCACCAAAGCCGATGGCTCTACATCCACCACATCCAAGTTGGCCAACCATGGTTTGGCATTTCTGTTTTATGAGGTGCGGTATGTCATTAACGATATCGTGGTGGATAGCACTCGAAATGTGGGCATTTCCAGTGTTATGAACTATATCTCTCTTATAGTGAGGAAGAAGGTAAAACACTTTGCATGGCGGGTTGGTGCCCTGACTCGACCAATGACTGGATGGTACACAATGATGGGACCTTTACTGGATATTTACCTCTTAAACTGGTTTTAGGCATTGCCGAAGATCACCAGCGCATTGTGGTCAACGCATGGCAAGTGCTTTATCTGGTGAGAGACAGGAGTGATAATAATGAACTCAAGGGAGCTGACGATGCCCCCATAGATTCAAAAATTCAACTACAACGCTTGCTATGGAAAGTGCTCCATTTGACCCTTGGCGATAGCAAAAAACTGGACATACTCAAGATGGTAAAGAGAGATATGCCTCTACCCATGGAATTTAGAAGCTGGGCACTCCATGAGTACGCACTATTGCCTACCACCAACACACACAGTTGGTCTGTAAAAACTGCTCGCTATACAGAGAGACCTCTCTACTTGACCGTGGGTTTTCACTCAAATCGCAAGTATCTACAAACCAAAGATTCCACGCAATTTGATCACCTGCAATTGAGAAATGCACGTCTTTTCCTAAACGGAGCTGTGTTTCCCTATGAAGGACTGGATTGGGATCTTTCAAAAAATAAGTTTGGCCCCCCGTACGACTTGTTTTCTTAATTTCGATGGTCGTATTATCAAAAAGAGAACGGCCCCATGCTGCTACCCCAAGCGTTTAAGGCAAGGGCGCCACTGATTGTCTTTGACTGTTCTTACCTGGAAGAGTCTGTCAAGCCATCCAATATTGACATTCGACTAGATTTTGAAACGCATGAAAATGTACCAGACAATACGACAGCCTACTGTTTGATTATTCATCACAAACAAGTCAACTATTATCCACTGTCCAACCAAGTGTATAAATAACAGGTCAACCCACGTCAAGCCGCTCAGTCATGTCTTGCTTTAAAGCATCAAGAGAAGTCACATCCATGAATTTAAACTCTGAAGAACAACGTTTCAAGACTTTTGCAACATGGCCAGTGACTTTCATAAACCCTCAAGCCTTGGCGGCCGCTGGATTCTACTATTTAAAAACAAGAGATGAAGTGAAATGTGCCTTTTGTCCCATCATCATAGACCAATGGCAAGAGAGCGATGAACCCATGCAGGAACATCAGCGCTGGTCACCTGCCTGCCCCTACCTGTGCAGAATGGAGGTGGGAAATATACCCTGTCATTCAAGCTATCCCTCACTCGTGCCTCTTAGTGATGAAAGAAAAAAACAAGTTACGATACGTGTGGACTGTATGGTGTCAACGATGCTTCGGCGAGCAGCTCACCGTCAAAAACGCCTAGTTTAGAGACATTGGGACATCATCGGTGTTATGGACGTTACAAACACAACAGACTACATTGTTGTGTCAGTTGGTATCGTCCTTATCCCAAAATGACAAAAGCCTGTAAGACGTGTTATGATAATAAAATGATGTAATTCTTAAATCCTTATTTTTTTCATGTCCCCCTGTTCTACCCTAACCTCAATTTTTTCTTCAAACTAGCATGGCAGGTAAGTCCATGTCATGACCACACCTTAGTGGCCAATGGTTAGTCAGTCATCAGTTGAACTTGGTCCAGGCAAGCGGCAACATGTTGCGCACACTCATTGTGGATTGCCAAGGGTTTAAAATTGGTGACAACAAATTTATATTTAACCCTTTGGGGTCCAATTGATTTCCCGCCTGCATCCTGTACAGGTCCAATTTAACATTAGGCAAGTATGGGAAGGAAATTCTCACATAAGTAAAAAGCTGAATTTTTACATTAAAAATATGAACAGCAAATGTATTTATTATCAGTTAAGTTAACTACATTATCAGCGATATTTTTTCAAAGTATGGTACTTCCGGAAGCATTTGTTTGGGTGTAGTCCTGGGTTCCCTGGGCAGGTCTCACAATAAAATTATGTCTCCTTTCTGCCACCTTTCACCTTCCTGTCGGAACACACAGCACAGTCCTTGGTCGTCTTGTCCTCATGACCATCTATGATGTGTAGCTTCCCGTTCAGTCGAAATTCTTCGTCACAGCTGCTCCGTCAGCCGCGTTTACGGGCATTTTTGTTCCTAACGTCCCCAACAAGCCCCATGATAACTTGGTCCCTGAAAGTCTTATGTATCACTTTGGGCTTATTTTCTGCCTTTCGCTGCAAATTATATAGGTGAAAACTGTTCAATAAAGCAACTTCTAACACCCAGAAATACAATTTCCTCCACCACTTCAGGCATTTCACCTCAAAACCGGTCACCTTCTTCACAAACTTTCCATTCGTCACATCCTACATCACCGCTTTCATCACTAACTTCCGCCTCAATTTCTCCTCCTCTCACTATCTATCATTCTCACATTCGGGAATATTAATGTCACTATCAGAATCCGTAAACAAATTATCATCATCATCATCATCAATATCGCCACTGTCACATAGCTGTTCGTAAATATCATCGGGCTCCATGCGGCTTGTGGACGCCATGTTGTTAACAAAAGTAAACACAGCTGTGGCAGTGAGTAACTATCTCCAAGGAAAATACAATTCAGCTTCAAGAAATTAAACAGCAGATGGCAGTAGGTACCAGAGAAAGGCCTAGGCTGTATACTGTGTAAAGCTCGGCACCATTTTTGCTCCAGCATACGAAATATATAACCTTAAAGTCGTGTCGGACTAGGTCCGACATAGGACCGGGACTGAAAATTAACGATGTCGGTCTGAGTCCGACATTGGACCCCAAAGGGTTAAACAAGTGGCCATTACCGATTGTACCACGTTTTGGATATCGCAAGCTACGCATTTGCTATTTAAACCGCCCCATGCTTTTGATTTGTTGTGTGAAAAAGATCGTAAACAAACCCAGTGGAGTGAAAATCATAAGCAACTAGACTGGAATCAACGAACCATTTCCTATAAATATTTGGACGTGGTCATGAAAGCATACTAACTAGTCCTCGGCCAATGTGGTATTTGTGAAAGGTAATGAAAAACGTGAATGTTTGCAACCATTTTTGGCGTCTTACTGTCAATGTATCGACCTCATGGACCTGGGCTGCCCCTCCCTGCAAACGCTGATGGATACTTGTTCCTGTGGCAACATTACCCATACAGCCCTAGCGCATGCGTGGCATCTCATTCATTGGTTAACCACCCATGCCTGCTGGGAGTTGTAGAACAAAATTATAACTCAAGATTTACCTGTGAATGACGCCAGTGAGATTTCTACAAGCGAAGTAAAAAACATCTACAACATGTGATACCATGGAGAAAGGCAATGCTACGGACAAAGCCATTGGCAAGTTCTTTGTGTGCAAAAAGAAACTAGACAGTTTTACCAAAGAGATTATAGGCGCTCCCCAAGTCGTTTATTTATTATGTGGCCGCCAACGCGGTGAAAGAAATCTGGCAACATGTACCAAAATCATGGACTCAAGACCCTGTGTTGAGTGAATTGCAACCCTGTACGGATTACGATCACCGTAAGCAAGTGGCCATGGCAAAAATACCCTCTATGCGTCAGTGCGCGACTTGTCAGCTAGTGAAACTGTATCACGGTCATAAAAGTCATTGACAAAGTGATTCAATACTTATCTTTCGAAATCATTCTTCCAGGTTATCGTTTCTGTGGCCCTGGAACTCATCTTGAAAAACGTTTGCAGCGTGGTGATGTACCCATTAATCTTTTGGATCAATCATGCAAAGAACATGACCTATCTTATCGCCATAGTCATCCTGGTTTAAGACATGTGGCAGATAAATTGTTATTGAAAAAAGCTAAACCACTTTTCACATCCTTTGATGCCTCAGTGGGTGAAAGGATGGCAGCCCTGATTGTGATGGGTGCTATGAAAGGAAAGTTGATGATGCATGGACACGAACATTAAGGAATTGAGGATTAAGGAATTGGGATGTGTTTGTATTCTATTTTCTTTTGTCAATTCCCTATGGTTATGAAATAAAAAACAAAGGGTTACCAGAACACAATGTTTCATTTTAATTTAAAAGAAATCGTGATGTTGATGGGATGATTTTTACATTTTCACATTTTCACACATTGTCATTTGCCAATTTGCAATTTACAGTTTTTAAAAATGTCTGTTTCCAGTTTTGCGTTTTTGATGATACGGATTTTCCATTTAGTTGATGACACTTTTTAAAATATCCGTTTTATATTTTTGAATTTTTATATTTCACACATGGCCATTTCCATATTTTAAAACGACTGTTTTACTTTTTTTTGAATTTTGGTGTTATCAAAACATGGATTTTCCATTTTGCTGTTTTCACATTTTTCCATTTGGTGTATGTCGAAAGTTGAGATTTGTCAATGATGTTGATGCGAGTGCTTGATCATGATGATGCTCCAATGTGTTTATGGGATTGTGGAAACGTCGAGGTCTACGACTACTGCAGGTAAGACTGTCTTTACAAAAATAATGTCTATTCACCGATACATTTCAAAGAAAAAACTATTGACAAAACAAAATGAGTATATAAGTGAAAATTTCCCCCTCCCCACCCACCCTACCTCACCGTGTTTGCTCTGGTCATACATACACACCAGCTTTCTCTCTACTCATTCATTCACACCTGTCTTTTTGGGAACAAACCCAACCACTTTATTTATTCCCAAAAGCACATTTTGGACACGCACATTCATCCCAAAAGAACGTTTTTTTAGTGAAAATGTTACCATTAAAAAGAATATCAATACTAGTCATTAAAGTTACTAAAAATACTATTACTCATTTCATATTTACAAAAAAACTCAACTTTGTACAGCTTTAAAAGAATCAAACTATATACCATTTTCCAATTCCCAAATCGGTTAAATTTAAAATTAAAAATAAGGTTGCATAGAACTTTTAAAAGAGCAAAAGGTCCAAGTGGGTTACCACTATTTACAAAATCTACTATTTACAATGACAAAAACCAATATTTACAAAATACAAAATACTAAATCAACGAGTTACAAAAAGCCATGTCCCTAAACGAACAAACAGAAAAATCACACCTCCTCCTCCTTGCGGTCATAACCCCAGGGCAGGCTGGTGAGCAGGTCATGAGCCCACACACGTCTGTTATCCATGGAGGCGAGGGAGCGTTTTCTCTGTTCCACAAGATACAAATGATGGTTGTTGGTTTGTATCCTGCACCGTGTATGGGACATAGTTTTGCCAATGCGTAAAACCGCTAAGTAATCGTCTACACGTAGCGATTTTACCACTGCGCTACCTACACCTTTTGCTCTTTTGGCTTCCTTACAGTCTAGTGAGCGATAAGCATACATTTTCGAGGCCAAACATACGAATTCCGTCATAAGGGAATCACCGCATTCATCTTTTTAAACGCCCATTTCCTTCTGGTTTTCTATGGGCAGCTGAAACATGTTGTCAGCACTATACGAAGAGGTGTCGAACCAGTCACTATGCTGCCTCATGACGTCATAGGGGTTGCAGTGGCGAATGTGGTAAATGAACGAGTCCGTATCAATATACAAAAGAGAGGCGTCCTCAAAATGGCGTTTGGCAAACTCATAGTGGAATCGACACATGAGTGAATTAGAAAAGTCTAAAATGACTTGGCCCAAATAAATGGGCTTATCCATGGTCACGCTGGTCCTACTCATTTCAATAGTGGCCGAATCCTCATCGATAATTTTGATCGATTTGAAATTCGGCTTGGCAATGTACCGCCGGCCAACCCACTGCCCCTCCCAGACATTCACCAATTTAATGTCACGGTATTTGCGGACATTCTCCATAGACTTGCCATACATGCAGTTGTTCATTCATTTAAAAAAAAATCAAACTGCTGTGTTGTCATTTGTCGGTGCTCTGTGTTGAGTTGCATGTATGGCTTGAGCCATGGCTTTTGGGCAAAGGAAATACCCCTATGGATTTTCTTCAACACCAAGCCTTGGGCTAGACAATGCACCAGCATTTGGATATGCAGCACATACCGATTTTTGTTGTAAAGTGTGCCCATGAGTTTTTCAATTTTCACTTTACTGTCAGAGGGAACCATTTGCTCAAGGCATAATGGGAAATCGGCATGTTAAACATACAAGAATGAGGGATATTCAATATCCACTTCTAGCACATATCCACGGCCTGTTTCTTGACTAGCCTTGATCACATCAAATTCTGACACTTGTTTGTCTGTCAGCCAAGCAAACTTTCCATAGGGCAAAGGCTGACTCATGGCGTAGCCATACAAATTATTCACGTCATAGTACAATAAGTACGATTCTGGTTTGTCTGGTGAATAATCAGACATGTAGACATTGTTCGCTTCGGCATGGCACTGGTTAAGCGACACAAAGCCACCGCGAATGCCCTTTTAAAAAAATAGAACCATGTCTACATCAGTAAGTAAATCCAATTCTACTTGAGTGTATTTTAAAGCAAATTTTTAAAACACATCAGTGAGCAGCAACACATCCAGTTTTAGGTAATGCATAGCATATTCACTTAGCGTGTTCATGCCAAACACTCGCCAAACTTGACATGCATGTGCATAGTCTTCATCGGAAACGGTACTACGTGTTAGTTTTGAGTAAAATTTATCTTGTGGTGGGAGTTTTGTTTGTTTTAACACGTCCCAGCTGTTGCAGAAATCATACGGGAATATACCTTTCCGAATGCACAATTGATGATGATGATGATGATAATTGTTGTTTTAAGGGGCCTAACATCTAGGTTATCGGCCGCTAATGATCTGGGTGATAGCGAAAATGATAATGAAACGGAAACCAGATCGAAAATTAAGTGAGACGGAAAATACTTACAAAAAGGAACTCAGATTGAAACAACTGATAAAATGTTCTTACAAAAGGGAATTTAGAACGAAAATATTCACAAAAGGAATTGATTGAAAAATACCCACAAAATGAAGGCTAGGTTCAAAATACGTACAAAATGCAATGTAGCGTCGAAATACCTACAAAATGCAATTGAAATTCAAAATACTTACAAAATGCAAATGAGATCGAAATTACGTACAAAATGCAATTGAGGTTCAAAATACATACCAAATGCAATTGAAATTGAAAATACAAGATGCAATTCAGATTGAAATATCCCAGTTCCAATCCAAATTATTCACAAAGTGCAATTGAAATTCAAAATACTTACAAAATGCAATTGAAGTTGAAAATGCTTACAAAATGTACGGTAGATTCAAACGACTCATGTGGATAGACAATACTTACAAAATGCAATTTAGATTGAAAATACTTGACAAAATGCAATTAAGAATCAAAATATGTGCAAAATGCCCACCAAACAAAATGCAATTTAGATTCAAAATTCGTGCGAAATGCGGTTTTGGTTTAAAATACTTACAAAATGCAATTGAAATTCAAAATTCTCACTAAAAGGCCCGGCTACCTGCATTGAAAGACTTACCAAAAAGCAATTTAGATTGTCAATCTTTACAAAATGCAATTGAAGTTGAAAACAATCGCGAGATGTAATTTAGATCGAAAATCTTACAAAATGCAACGTAGATTAAAAATGCCTTAAAAATCGCTAGAAGGGAATTTAAACACACGGTGAACAAAGTAACAAAAACAGTGCGGGAATCTTAAAGAGAAAGGTAAATATAAGGAAAAGAGGAGTGGAGAGGAGAGGAGAGGAGAGGAGAGGGGAGAGAGGAGAAGGTCCGCCCCAAAGGGAAGGGACAAAAGGGGAAAATGGACCCAGCTCAGGAATCCCTCGGGGGCACCTACTCCCGACCTCACCAGCCGTGATCCCCTGAGGGTGTAGCAAATTGACGGTGCACCAGAAGTGGTGGGTCTACGTGCACCCTGCCTCCTTAAGGGCCTTGAGCACAAGGCAGGAGGTAAAAGGAAAAGAAAAAGAAGGCTGACCCCTCCCAGAAGGTGGGTATCAGGAAAGATGAGACAAGGGCCAATTAAGGCGGGAAAGTGAAAGACTCCCTAGGCCTCGGATAACCTAATACCGTCGGGGTCGGAAGAGAACAAGAGTTGACCAAGGGAGGTCGACAGGAAAGAAGAAAGAGAGGAGCCCGGCACAAGTAGGTGGAAGCAATGCCGGACTCAGCTGGGGCCCCATGGTCGCCAACCCACAACCCACTAGATGTGAGCCCCTGGGGGGGAATGCACAATTGAAATTGCTTAGGAACATTAAAATGCATTCTGGTATTTTTTTAATTCCCCTTCATCCATGCCACTCACAAGACTGTCTAGCGAGGATGCAATAAACTTAAAGGAATCCAAAAATCGAATGCTAAAGTTGCTCAACTGCCATGTCAGGGCTGTAAAACGCTCATGGTTTTGGGGATAATGGTAAACGAGCCCTTGCTGACATGACCCAATTCACGAATCAAGAACTGAATGTCATAATTTGCCAGATTGTGGAAAAAGACACTGATGAAACGAGGAGCTGAAAAGTTCAAATTGCATTTACTATGCGCAGCTCCACGAAACTCTCCCGTAAAGTGCGAGTGGTCTCTGACTTTTTCCTCTCCGCCTAAAAGAGGCTTTTCACAAATATGGCATGTCGTGGCATGCACATACTGCTGCTGCTGTTCTGGAGATAGCCTCATGGGTACTGGGTGGTCCAGTAATCCCTGTACATGGTCCCCCAACTTTACAAATTCATCCAAAAACAATCTGGCACAATCTGGCCCCTCACAGTATTTGTAAACGGATTGTGTGGGGTCTTAGGCACACACCACAAATGAAAATCCACAGCCTGCTTCCAGTCTCCGACCGGGTCAGGAATGGAATGACTGAAGCTCCCATCTAGCGGCGAGGATATGAACTATGCCGGCTGCCGAGGCCTGACGCACTCCTCTGGGGCAATGATTAAATGAATGACAGATGAAATGAAATAATTGTGAAGAGTGTTGCTGGAATGAAATTTTGACAGGGAAAACCTGAGTACCCGGAGAAAAACCTGTCTGCCTCCGTTTTGTCCAGCACAGATCTCACATGGAGTGACCGGGATTTGAACCACGGACCCAGCGGTGAGAGGCCGGCGTGCTGCCGCCCAAGCCACGGAGGCTTAGGCACACACCACATTAAATCCTATGGCAAACGGTTCATGTTTTTGAATGGGTGTGGTTGAGCTGATGGTGGGATCTGGTTCACATCCCGCCATGGGTGTGGCGAGAGTTTCGAAATCTGCATACACCACATAGGGAACAGTGTCACGCTTATGAATATCCTTAAACTTTAACACAGCCTTGTCCCCTTGTGGCAATATCAGTCTCACCGCTTCCTGAGAAACGCAATCTACCCTATGGCGTTCCAAAAGCATAAGGGTTTTAAAATATTGCAGGCAACGCTCAAAAATATGTTTCTTATGTTGATCTTTGGAGGCTTGACTGCTTAACAATCTACTCAGGCTTTTAATTAGGCAATAATGATTCACTTCTCCGTAAGACAGATATAAAAGATGAATGTGGTGTCGTTTTGGTTCTTTTGTGGCATAAAGAGGACCCACAATCCCTTCACCATCAAGGCCAAACACCATGAACGAAAAGTCCTGGTTATCTTGTTTAAACCTATGGATCTCGGTTAAGTCCATAGGGAACGATACTCGAGTGAAATTTAAAGTTTGTTTTAATTCATCAAACTTGGCTCTATACAACTATTCTGTTGTACCGGTTGCAAATACGCAGCCACAGCCCACAGAAAGCAATCATTGTCATGATTCATTATATTCACCACCGCTCTCCGGCAGGCAATCGCTGGTGGTGTTTCAATATAGCTAGACCCAGCATTCAACGGATTGAAATGACAAATGTTGATTTGTAGATGATGAATTTTGTCTAATGCTAGACCACTCAGTCCTTGTTGCAGTTTATCAAATTTTGATAGCAAGGCATTCACCACATAGCTTTGATACCACTCTTTCGGATTATTGGCTATCAAAAGCTCTTGTATTTTACTGCCAATATAAAATGTTTTTTATGCTCACCGTCCTTGTTTTTACACTGAAGAAAATAGAAATTGCACCACCATGAAGGCATTGGTCGTTTGGGTTGATTTTAAAGGTATGGAACGATGCCATGTAGATATGTAAACGATCAAAGTTTCAGACCCATTGGATTGTTGCTACAGGTCTCCCCACGTGATTGGTCGCGGAGGAATCAACTCCAGTCTACGGACTCTGGTGTAGCGTAGTTGACTTTCAGTCTGTGCAGTGAAGTATTCCCCGTCAAACATGCCTCGACGACAAAGAAGAGCACGCTATCAACAACTGTCGCCGTTTGAGAGGGCTCAGATAGTTGGGCTGTGTTAGGCAGGATTATCGCTAAGGACAGTCGCTGCACGTGTTGGCCGACAGGCATCTACGGTACAACGTGTATGACAGCAGTGGTGAAATGAAGGTACCCACACTCGTGGACCTGGCACATGCCCAGCGCGACAGACAACTGTGAGAGAGGATCTCCGCATCATTCGGATGGTCTGGATGGAACCCCATGCAACAGCAGCGCAAATCGAGCAGCTGTGGCACCCCACGTTAAACAACAAACAGTTGGTAATCGCCTGCGTGCAGCTGGCTTACGATCCCGTGCCCTGCAGAAGGTGTTCCATTGAGCACAAAACAGCGACGTGTAAGGCTTGCCTGGTGTCGAGAACGATCGATGTGGGTCGACGAATGGCATAGGGTCGTCTTTAGTGATGAATCGCGCTTCTGTCATGTCCGCAGAGATCGTCGGAATCGTATGCGCCGACGTACCGGGGAAAGGGGCCGCCCAGACCTAATTGTCGAGAGGCACACAGGGCCAACAACAAACATTATGATCCGGGGAGCTATTGGCTTTAATGTGAAATCACAATTAGTGCTTGTTGAGGGCACTCGGCAGTAAGTTGATAGGATACTCAATCCAGTGGTTGTCCCTATGATGGCGAACGTTGCTAATGGGATGTTTCAACAGGACAATGCCCGGGTTTCCACTGCACGCATCTCCAGAGAACCTCTCCACTACATCACAACCTTAGAATGGCCCGCCAGATCCCCGGACCTCAGTCCTATTGAGCATGTGTGGGACATTATGGGTCGAGAACTGGTCAACCGTCCTCTGCCAACCAAACTCTGGAACAACTGACCCGTGCAGTACAGCAAGCATGGGCCACAATTCCTCAGGAAGCGATCCAGGACCTTATTTAGTCCATGCCTCGCCGAATTCATCAATGTATTGCAGCTCGTGGTGGGCACATCCTGTATTGATTGTTGTCCATACTTGCGGTCAGAGGGACCTGAAAGTGTAATCATCGAATCGCAACCCAGAACTCGTCCTGCATGTTCAATTGCAGCAATGTAGCACCACTCCTTCAGGGTGTTGCAATTTCCATTTTCTTCAGTGTATATATGAAATCGCACACGAGTTGTGTATTGACCTTTAAAGCCGTATGCAACCATTGCGCTGTGAAAAAATTTTCTTTAGAAATTTCAAAACATGATTCCACAAAGTATTTTGGGATTAAACTCTCTCTAACATTCACTACGCGGCCAGAGCAAACACGCTTTTTAAAATAGGATTCAATGGGTTCCCACGTTAACCTATCTGCAGTTGCAAAATACATTATTAATATAAAAAAAACTATCTCACCCAAGTTTTCAGCCGTAGACTGCCTGGTGAACAATGGCCCCAAACACACACGTTCTCAACAGCAGTTGTCAGACTCAGACTCTAAAAAAGAAATAAAATAAACCACTATGAGTATATCCATTCCAAATAGCTCCTTTCATAAACAAAAATAAATACAATAATATATTAAAAAAACAGGTTTTATATATAACAAAAAAATCTTACCTTGCTTTCTAAAAAGCCCTGCTTTTCCCTTCTCCTAGGTTCGAGTGGAAGGAGGTTCCTGACTCCCACAACAGGTATGCCGATTATCTAAAACAAACAAAATAAAAAACTATCCATCAATCAAAAGATAAACCAAAAATCATTTAATCATTGATTAGCATAAAATAAACTAAACCGTGTTAATCTCGCACTTACCTCAGATATATAATGTATCCAATATAGTAACCAACTGGGGTTGAGCACACTAATGCAATCACTTTTATACACATACGACACAGCCTATGTTAACACAGTAACGTTTACCATAGGAATGACGCGCAATGTGCAGTGACATGCTCAATATTCTCTTACCCAACCCCTCACCTCCCCGCGGTCCTCTGGCCTCGTCCCTCACTGCTCTTGGCAGGCTCTGCAGTGGTCACGTGATTTCCTGTTTTCTCTCTTTGTGTTCACCCTTTCACCTCTCTCTCCCCCTTTCCTCTCTGCGGGGCCCCCTGCCTGCTGCTGTTGCTCGCCTCGCCTGGCTAGCCGTTATCACCTTTTTACAGAGTTGCCACATGGTTCCACCTGCTATCATATGACAGCAGTGTTGTCAGCTTGACTGACATTCCATTCTGTTAGTCGACTAGCCATGCCTCAAGAAGATATTCTTTCCGTTCTGGCGACCAGTCAGACATACATACATACATACATACAAAGCAAGTGCTTCTTCTTCTTCTTAAAGTTCTTAATGACAACTATCAAACGTCTCCCGCTTTTTATTCGTCTCATAGCATTATGAATTTGTCATGTTACCCACGACCCGTTTACCAACCTGTTTTAACGATCGCCATGAGGGATTTTCGAAATATTCGCCTTCATTCATCTGTCATAGGAAAAAAATATATCGAAAAGCGCTCCCTCGCCCTGCTGCCCCGTCGAAATAGCCATTTCCTGTATTCACCATGCTCAGTCATAGCCTCGTTGGAACACACGCCCAGCGATACCGGCTCTCTGTCTACAAACACGCTTTTATTAAAAAAAAAATGCATAGTACTTGTCCTAGAGACTTGACATTTATTTTCATGGTAGAGAAGATAGGGATCTTTCATTTATGTCAAACAAACTTATTTTTAAACGTGTTAGTTTCCAAAATAGTAAAAAAAAAAAAACTGTGTTTTCAAAAAAATTCAAAAAATAGAAAGTTTTATTATAAAAAGTAAAGGTCATAGAGACCATTCGTTTCAACTATGGCACAACGTTCTATCATGTTTGGTTTTCAAACTATCGCCTACTTTCGAAAAAAACTTTTTTTTTAGAAATATAACGAGTGGTCTATAGGAAAGAGGACGTCAGCTCGAGTCCAACGACACCTCATTTGTTAAAATCCGACCATCCGTTCGCCAATGATCACCAATGTTCGCGAGAAAGTAGGCTATCATTTTGTTTTTCCTCCTACACCCTTGAAACTTGCTGTCTGCCTAGAGGGCGTACACACCTTTCAGTAACGTCAAACAAACTTTTTTCCAATTCACCGTTTCCAAAATAGCGCCAATCCAAAAAACAAACAATCAAAGATTTTTTTTTAAAATACCAACACACATTCTTAGCCAAGAGAACGTCATTCCAACGCCAACAATACCTCGTTCGTTAACAATCGACCGCGCGTTCGCGAGTTATCGCCAAAGTTTTTATGAAAGTAGGGGGTTAAGCAGAACCTACAACCTAACACTACCGCACAGTTTTAGTCCTAGAGACTTGAAATTTATTTTGGGGGTAGGAACCATTCATTTACGTCAAACAAACTTTTTTGTAAAATTCCTAGTTTCCTAAATATAGGAATTTCAAAGTTGGACTGTTTTCAAAAAACCATCAAAAATAAAATAAAAATTATTATAAAATATAAAGGACATAGAGACCATTCGTTTGCATTATGGCACAACGTTCTATCATGTTTGGTTTTCAAACAATCACCTATTTTCAAAAACAAAATTTTTCAAAGAATTTTTGAAAAATATAACGAGTGGTCCATAGGAAAGAGCACGTCAGCCCGAGTTCAACCATATGTCGCATGCCCATGGTTTCGCGAAATATACATAAAAGGTCAGCGTAGCCGAGCGGCTAGTGTCACTATTTTAAATCGGCTTCACTCCCCTACTAACAGCCTTCCGTATTATTTACATTACCTGAACAATTTATATTATTGTTGATGTGTTTGTCCTTATCAAGACATCCTCTTTTGCGCGCATTTCTATTTATTTGTGCTTGTTTATGTTCAGGGTAATCCTCAGAAACCGTCTGAAATTCGTTCGGTACAAGCGCTCCCTTCGTAGTACTTATACTGTAATTGGAATCAGAATTTTAGATGATTGCTTTGGTGTCCACATGACTCTGTTTTTTCGCCCTCGCGTGAAACAGCTAGAACCCATTGTCTCCGTATGTCATCGCTCAACACAAATTTATGAAACGAAAGTATATTGTCTTTAACTTGACGAGATTTACGAAACGGAACGCTACAATACAACATTTTTGACAAACACAATCATAATACTACTATTTACACATAAGTTACTCTATGAAGAAATTTGCGTGGTTTCTATCTAAGGTATTTACCCCATATGCATGCAGTATTTACGCTAGTTCACCGGAATGATACTTGCTTTTCACTACGTTTTGCTAACGGAGAACACTCAGCTCCCATCTCAATATCAGGCAGACATCAGTCTACTGCCATTAACGAAAGTGCATCTATAATACGACACGCTTCACCAGTCAATTTTAAACTTATTCAAGCTTACTCACTAATTAAGGACACGTTTTTACCGCCAAATACTGAGTCACAAATCACATTGTACGTAATGCAAACGATATAATTAATAGACGCCAGAAAGCGAACCTAGCGGCAAACGGGGGAACGAGTTTGAACCACTGAATGTTGTCTGGCACCCCATTTCCAGGACTTGTCATATAACGTAGGCCACGGCCTATGTTGGATACATGTAAAATCCAACATAGCGGCCATGATGAATATTTCACCGGTTCTCAATAATTCCGAAAATATTTCAGCAATTAAACTGAATGTTATTCTGGTGATATAGAACTATCACGTAATTCCATATATGTACCTTTTGGGAACCTGAAAAATATAAAAACAACATGGCGGCCATGCGATGATTAAATTTTTAAAACGTTTTTTCTTGTGATCTAATCATCCAAGAGCAGTAAGACTTGGCACAGCGAATCTTTATTCAGAGCTCAGTATACAAACATCTAATGATGTTCATGTGGCTTCAAAAATTCAAGATGGCATCAATTCAAAACTTTAAAACCTTATATTTTTTATTTCCCGCAAACTATTCAAGCGATTAAAGGGATAGTGTTGATGTTTACATTTTAGGGGCTATTGCAATATCGTGATGACGTAGCCCCGTATACTTGGGTGAGTATAGAATTTGTCTGATTACCTGTGTCACTGTGATGTCTGTAATAGTATGTGTATTTGTAATTGAGGTAGGATTTGGGTAGAGAGCGGCCGTAACATTGACGTAGGCACTATCCCGGCTTTTGTCTGGAGTAGAAGTGGGAATCTAATTAAAACCACTTTCTGGATGGTTGAGGTGGGAATAATGTCCGCCTGTTCTCAGTTCTGCCTCACGAGGTTGAGTGAACCCCGTTACAGCCCTCAGACGAATTGAAGAGAAGATTCGTATGATGAGCTATTATAATAATAATTATTTAATTGCCGTAAATTCAGTAGCTGACTTTCCCTAAATCATAGAAGTCGTGCATTTGATTTTTCATTAATAAATTCCCGTGACTCGTTACGAACAGATGCAATTTCGCGGAAGAAGTATTAATCACCGATATTGAAAGCTATAGGCCTATATTCTAGTACATAATTTCTCAATGTTACTGTGTTTGTGTTCTACGAGGGAGATTCCGAAAGTAAGTTTCGTCATTTAATTATACGAGCAGGTGGTACACCAGGTGACACAAACAATCGCAGAGCGCGGACGAAAAGAGAGGAGCAGCAGACTGACGTGCCCGATATCATTCGAGTGCAACTCATGATGGCAGATAGACTTGTAATGACAACGTGGTCACCAATTGAAGTACGTTTTGTTATCCGGTATGAATGGGCACATGGGACTTGTGCGTCAGTTATCTATGAACGCCGACACACCGTGTATGCTGAAGCGGTTATGTCTCGTTAAATTGTCGGTCTCTGGTGGTGTATGTTCAGTGAAGGACGGTACAGTGTGGAGGATAACGATTGAAGTGGACGTCCCTCTACATCCACGAATGAAAGCGACATTGCTCGAGTATAGGACATGGTGTTAGCCAACAGGCACCTAACGGTGGCAGACGTGGTGTCTACACTGCTTATTGGTCGTGTCTTGGCCCATCACATGCCCCATGCACTCTCGGGACGTCAGTATCACTATCACACCAATGCTGAGGTGGATTAGGCTGTGTGACATTTCCTTGCATCCCGGGAAACCGAGTTTTACCAGGGTGGTTTCTTAAAACGGATTGATCGCTACGACAAGTGCCTCAATGTCAGTGGCGACTATGTCCAAAATATTGCAAGGTGTAAAGTTCATGATACCATGGTATATATTAATTGGGCAATAAAGAATCCATGTAAAAAAAAGTGACGGACCTTTCTTTGGAACTTCCCTCGTATAATGTTACCTACATTTTCATTAATTTCATGTTATTTAATAGGTACAGCTGTTGGGCGTAAATCTGATATACTGTATATAATTACATGAACGCAGGATGTACATGGATTAAAGTAATTTCCCTTATTATATTCTTTATATCCTCCTATAATCTTTATTGAATATTGGTTTTCATTGTTACCCTAGCATAATAATTCTAGACTAAATCTAATAGTTTACAAGCATCTACGCGCTGAGCTGTTTGGAATAAACGTACTTCAAAGTCTTATGCCAGACCTTTTGTTAGTGTATTATACGTGGAATTGATAGGGTATGACAAGTTTGGAGTCTCGAAGGCAAGTGAATGATATGAAATTCCTCTATAAAGTTATTAACGGTCAAATTGATATCTCATTTTTCCTATCGCTCCTAAATTTCAAAATCCCTCGCTTAACTACAAGATCAACTATAACATTCAAAAATGATAACCAATACTACTTCACATAATAATTCACCTGTATGGACGCTTTGCAGTATTTACAACGATGCGGTTCGTGTAAACTGAAAACTAGATTTCTGTCTCTCAATTAGACCGTTCTTGGAAATGATAATCCAGTCACTCTAATTCATGCGTGAGAAAAAATTATCACACAAAACAGAATCAACAACGTATATATGTGGATAGGCCTGTTCCCTTGTTATCAATGCTACTTTTTAGTTTACGATGTAATAATTTCAAAACCTGTTTTTAATATATTTGACATAAATAGATTTAAATAGACATAAATATATTTAGATTTAGTTGTTATGTAATCTTTAGATTAAGCTTTTTACTACTATGTATTTCAATCTGTGTGAACGTACTAGTTTTAATAATTACATTTAGATATTAATACTTAATGTAGAAATATCAAGAAGTGTATTTTACTGTATAGGTGCACTGTTATTGGGGCGCACACTGAGCCCTGTTGTGTACCGTCAACAAATAAATAAATAAATAAATAAACAGACTCTCTAGCGCAACCCGTTGAAAATTACGATTGTATATCTAAATCCATGCCATTGAGATCTAATTGGATCGTCATGTGCAGTTTCTGTTGAAGCAAGCTCAATTATCCCCTAGCAAGGCAACTTAATGATGATAATTACTTTCACGAGGTAAGACACCGATTTTCCCAATCCATAAAGCTAAACATGAGCGCTTGTTCCATCAGTCAAATTATCTTGTCATTCAGATAACACATGTCATCCTCTATGAATGAGCTACGTGGCCAAATTGGTCTCTAATGAGTAATCTTGCTTGTTGTAGAATTTCCTCTGCTACTCTGTAATTTTATAGTAATTACCATTATCAAAAATGTATACAATATACTGTTATTTAGAGAAAGTAATACAGCAAAACCTGCCTTCAACGGACCCTTTATTACACGGAAACTTGTCTTAAACATAAATATTTGACGGTCCCGTAAATTTACGGGTGTTATAACGAGTTAAATTTCCTTTGATCCTTGAGTCCATGAGACTTTTTTTGAACATGTTTACATAAACCGGGCCTCGTGAGGTCAATATTAATATTACGAACGAAATGTGAATATTTCACTACGTTCACTTAGGTTCTAAAATGGAAATTTAACATCCAAATAAGGAGATAATTGAATAAAATGTGAAAATATATACGAAAGTGTGATTCATTGGTTCCTCTTATCTGAGATTTTAGAGCACCATCACACAGCATAAAACCATGATGTCCTCACATGAAGTCATCATTAACTAACAAAATATGTTTTTGCCAAGTCATCTGTCAACATCCACACATCATGTATCATGAAATGAATAAGTACAGTAACTGAATGATTTATAAACATGAGACGGCATGAAAATGTATGGCAAATTATAATACAACTACATTGCTTCTCAACTATAAGCAATAATGGTTGATTGGTTCTATTACTGCCTTTCTCCTTAACTATGAGAGGAATGTTGAGAATTTCACACAAGAGATTGAATTTGAATTTATGCATAAAGAAATGCCACTGAGGCTAAAAAAGCCTCTTTATGTAGCGTATGCAATGGTATGGCTTGAAATTTTGTAATAGGAAACTAAACCTAGCTTAACAACTAACAAATAAAAATATTTAATACACTTATTATTAACAAACCAATTAGCAAACATTTTATAAAAGATGAATAATGCAAATTAGAATATAATAATCAAATAAATAACCTACCGGTACCTAATGTATTATTAAATCTATTGAAAAAAACAACAATTATAGTACGTTAAAATGGACTACATTCTTTATGTGAATTATGATATGATCTATTATTGAATGAAGTACATGAGCGGCATGATTACTCGAACTACTATCAATTCTCGGAAGTTGTATCTTGGATACTAAAAATATTATAAAAATCTGTATGGCACGGATATATTTCAAAAATTTTGTATTGTTACGTGCCACCCCCTAGTGGCACTTTTGTTAACTGGATTACGGTGGGGGTACAAAGCACAACACCAATTACTGCTTAAAGAAATAATTAACTTTATTGTGGCCAGAAAATTACACTACTCAGCAAATACAAGCAATTAGGAGCCTTATTCCAGTTTCCTCAAGTCTCTTCCTCGAGCGCTCTTGGCCCTTCCACTTGTCAACAGATCACAGAAGTTAATCCGTCCTAATGAGTATGGTGGCCTTGACAGAAGCTACCTGCTCCTCTCCTTTATGTTCTCCGACCACAATTACTTACGATCACTTGCTGCAGGCTATTTCGCTGTCCACAAGCTGGAGATACAATGTCACTGGATTTCGTAACTCGCACAGCACTTCGTCACCACACTTCTGTCGCACAAGATAATCGCTCGCACTAGCTCGTAAAACACAACAGCGGCCACTGCTTCACGGGTCACTCTTATATAGCAGGCCGGTGACTCAATAAATTCTTCTAGATCCATCCAGGGTCCACGGCTTCTCGAGGTTTCCATCGCTGGTCCAGTCACGAATATTCTGGACTATCCCTTTGTCTGTAGTAGCCTTATTGCATAAGGCGCGCGCAATACAGGAGGCAGGCCACAGCCCAGCCCTGGGGCAGTTGTGACTCAGCGGCGAGTGATGACACAAACTCACAGCCGTAACACCAGGACAGCAGAATGCCACAGTGCCTTCGACCAACTCAAGCAGGCTCTGTGCACCGCACCTATTCTGGCCTACCCCAGACCTGGAACAAGGTTCATCGTCGATACCGATGCCAGAGACTTTGGCATAGGAGGAATCCTGTCGCAAGTAGTGGACGGCGAGGAGAGAGTAGTGGCCTACTTCAGCAAGGCCCTGTCAAAGCCAGAAAGGAACTACTGCGTCACCAGGAAGGAGCTGCTCGCCATCGTGAAGACCATTGAACACTTCCACAAGTACCTGTACGGGCAAGAATTTCTCATCAGGACCGACCATGCATGCCTGCGGTGGCTCCTGAACTTCAAGCAGCCCGAGGGTCAACTCGCGCGGTGGTTAGAGAGGCTTCAACAGTACAACTTTGAGATTCAGCACAGGAAAGGCCAACTGCATTCTAACGCCGACGCCCTGTCACGAAGACCGTGCCCCGAAGACTGCACCTTCTGTGCCCGAAGGGAGGAGAACACCGGGATACAGTGCCGACGGACTACTGTGGAACTTCAGGGGAACTGGAGCCGCGAATCTTTCACGCGGGCACAAGCAGAAGATGATGACCTGGGACTGATAGCCGAATGGAAGAGGGCCTGTGTTCCCAGACCCGGGTGGAACATTGTGAGTGACTGCAGCCCAAAGTTTAAGTCCTACTGGGCACAGTGGGACTCGCTGATTGTAAGGGATGGCCTCATCTGCCGCGCCTGGGAGAGCACCGACGGGAAGACATCTCGGGAACAAGTCGTCGTTCCAAAGGCTATGACGGAGGAAGTCCTGAAGGAAGTTCATGGAGGATCATCTGGTGGACACCTAGGGATAAAGAAGACCCTGGAGAAGCTGAGAGAGCGGTTCTACTGGATCGGATGCCGAACAGACGTGGAGAACCACTGCGCGAGGTGCCACGATTGTGCAGCCAGCAAGGGCCTAGGACGAAGACGACGGGGTCCACTGAAGACCTACAACGTGGGCGGCCCCATGGAGAGAGTGGCCATAGATGTTGCTGGGCCATTCCCGTTAAGCGAGGCAGGGAACCGCTACATATTAGTCGTCAGCGACTACTTTACCAAATGGCCGGAGGCGTATGCGCTCCCTAACCAAGAAGCCGCGACGATTGCAGAGACCCTGGTGAAGGAATTCGTCAGCCGGTACGGAGTACCCCTGGAGCTGCACTCCGACCAAGGGAGGAACTTCGAGTCGCAGGTGTTCCAGAACCTATGCCAGCTGCTGGGAATCCGGAAGACAAGGACAACGCCGCTACACCCTCAGTCCGACGGGATGGTAGAGCGATTAAATCGCACCATCGAGAACCATCTCCGAATAGTTGTCAGCGAGCACCATAGGGATTGGGACAAGCATCTTCCACTATTTCTCCTGGCCTACCGCGCCGCCGTGCATGAAGCCACCGGGTGCACACCAGCCCGGGCCATGTTTGGGAGGTAGCTCCGTCTACCCGTCGATCTTGCCTTCGGCCGACCAGGGAATGATCCGATCCCGGTAAGCCAGTATTGTCAAGAACTGGTCGACCAACTGGAGGACGTGCACGCGTTCGCGAGGAGGAAACTGCGGATCGAGACCGACCGAATGAAGACCCGATACGACCAGCCAACCCATTACGGAAGAAAGGCCTGTCACCCAAACTGCAGAAGTCCTGGGAGGGCCCGTACCGAGTCGTGAAACGGATCAACGATGTCGTCTACAGGATCCAGCGGAGCCCGAGGGCGAAGATGAAGATCGTGCATCGAGATCTCCTGGCAGCCTACGGAGGGACACAGACGGACCAATGATTGATCGGGACGATCAGCCTTTTTAGGAAGGGGGTGGTGATACGGCTGTGAGTTTGTGGCGAGTGATGACACAAACTCACAGCCGTAACAGTATGAACTACTTATATTACGTGGTTTACACTTTTACTATAAATGATTAATAAATCACACACAGGTTTTAAGCGCTAACTGTATTACGTGGACAACGGGAATTAAAATAAGCCATTTAACCGAAAATTTCCTAGTTCCAGAACGCAGCGTTTAGAAAATTTTCAGGCACCCTGTGAAATTCTACCTTGTTCTGCTGTAACAGTTGATTATGTAGCTAACAAGGAATGAGAAAATAGGTCTTCCTCCTTTCGTTCACCAACTTTCACGTCAATGTGTACAATTATTTGCCTGTTTCCTGTTTCCCAAAACATTTCCCAATGCTTGCTTTAATGAGCTGTCAGCCAAAAAAATCCTGTTTTTATGTTGATTGTCAGTTTTACTTATACAGTACTGTATTAGTTTAAAGCAGAAATAGGCCTATTTACTGTAAATACAACACTGAAAAGGTATGTAGGCCTACACCAAATTATTTTTTGCCTACCTTCGATTTTTGCAAAAAAAAAAAAAAAAAATGAAAGTGGACTTATGAGATCTACACAGGGCCAAAAATGTTTGTCTGTCTGTGTGTGAGTGTGTGTGTAGCCTATGTGTGTGCCACTGTGTGTCTGTCACTCCGTATCAATTCCAACACGGAGAAATGGAATTGAACGAAATTTGTTACAGAGATAGCACTAGCAAAGGGCACCTCAGTGTCATGTTTTGTATCGCCACCATCGTGAAGAAAACGTAATGGAGGCTACCCAAATGTTCAAATTTTAAATCAAATTACGACTAACCTAATCATCTGATCTCAATCAAATTTTGAAACAGAATACCTTCATGTGGGAAGTGTCTTTTGACTAAACTACAAGGTCATCAGCCCAATAGTTTGAAGATGGCGGCCGTGTATGTAGGCAAATAGACCCCACCCCATATCAATTCAAACACAACGAAACAAAATCGAACCAACTTTGGTACGGAGGTAGCACTAGCAAGAGACAAATCAGTGTCCTGTTGTATGTCACCGCCATCATAACAAAAAGAAAATGGTGCCCACCCAAATGTTCTGAGATTAAATCAAATTACGACTAATGTAATCGTCCGATCTGTACCAAATTCCGCAACAATATACCTTAATGTGGGAAGCGTCGATTGCCCAAACTACAAGGTCATCAGCCAAATAGTTTTAAGATGGCAGATGTATGAATCTTGCAAGTATTATAGCCTAACCGTATCTTACGATTCAACAAGGCCTGGCCTTACGAAATGCGTTCATTGTGCATAGGGAGGTTTAAACTCTCCTCAAGGAGGTGACCGGTAGCATTTTAGCGTTTTAAAATAAAAAAAAATAGAATATGTAACCTCAGTAGTGACTAAAAGTTCAGGCTGACCGTACCATATCGTGCTTGTCCGTGCCGTCCCGTTGGGTCAAGACGGCGCTATTGTTTGCTGGTAAATTCATATATTTCCGTAACTTCGTAAGTTTATATCTTTTCAGGAATATACTGAACAAAATAATACATATTTAATATCAAATGGTTTATTGAAAAGGCAGAAAACGCTAATGAAATCGTTGTAATGCAGGACAAAACAAAATATCATGGAGCTATACTAAACCAGTTGTTAACCAAGTATTGCTGTACGGCATCTGCGGCGTAGTGGTAGAGACATGGGGTCATAGTCTGGAGGTTCGTGGATCAAATACCAGCAGGTTCACATATTTTTACTTGTTTGTTTGTATGTATTGATTTATAACTACTCACACGTTATAATGTTAGGCATAATAGTAATTGCAATCGAACATATTATATATGCTGAACCCTTAATATAATAGTCACTATATTAATGTTCATATTTTCTGTTCGTTGTGGAGAAGAAAGATAAATATTTGAAGGCACACCTGCAAATATGTTGAAACAGGAGTATACCTGTAGCAAGAAAGGGGCACCTGACTCCTGTGAGAACAATAGGACAGGGTGTAGCTGGAGTGTAGCAAGAAGGGAAGAAATAGCTGGACACCGTTACACGGAGTTCAAGAACCCAGTTTGGCGCGAAGGCAATGTGAGTCACCATGAGAGTATGTTCTTTGTAAGCGTGAGGGAAGACGGAGAGTGCAAGAGAAATATAGAGATGAAACTACTTTCGCCAACGCCTAGATGGGAGGTGTCTGCAAAAATACCGCGAGATTGAGAATCACACCAGCGAATGGGAGAAGAGGACGCTGAAGATTTCGCGCTCTTCTGAAGGCACGCTACCTGTTGAAATTAAGGAGGGAACTCGATTCTGATTAATCCCACGATCAAAATGATTCCCGCATGCAAGCGACGTACGATTCGCATCAAGGCGAGTTCGCTGATACAAGTTGTTTGTCTGTACGACCACTGCTTAATGAATTAGATATTTGATCTGGTCCCACCCCCACTTGTTGGCTAGAAATGTATAAATACAGAGTGAGGTGTTCACTCGAGGCTCATTATCATGAATTCTACAGTTCCATTCTGCTCATTCTACGTGATTATACTGAAGACGTTACCATGTCTGTTGTTAGACAAGTCTGTGGACTTAGTAAATTTCGAGTCAGTGATAGCAAAGGACTTAGACTTTGAAAGTAAACCATTGCTGTTAGAAAATGTATTTATTTCATCTCGTGTGTATTTAAGTAAAGTGCTAGCGGGTGAAGTTTTATGAGATAGCGCACTGCTATGATCTAAGGCCAGTCGACGTTTGGTATTGCTCATAGGACTGTAGATGGATGTAGCAATCTACTCGACCAATCTAGGAAGGGATAACTGTGTGAGGAATTATTTTAAAGCTAACAGACATTTTCATCGAAGCAGCACGTCAGCGATGGAGACCGTGGTGTCCGCTGATGATGGAAGGAGGTCAAGACTGGAAACGACTACTGAGATGATGGTTTGCGTGCTAAGCGCATATGGAGGGGTCATGACCTGAAACGTCAGTTATGGAGGAAGCTGATAGGATGAGTACCAAATGAATTAATTAATTATGTAGCCTAGCTTTGGTTATCGGGAATCCTTGTATATAATTATGTATTTGTAGTAATTTTCTTGTTGTTTGTAGTGTTGTCTTTGTTCTAACCGACTACTATTTAATATGTGAAACTCATCGTGGTTATTCTTTTTGTATTTTGTGTAAGATTTGTGCGGGACAGTAGATTAAATTGTACTAGCGCGTACAGTGCGTGCATTTGAGAAATACAGCACAGGAATGAACTGGATAGTTGATGATAAATGAAACATTTTATAGTTAACGTAACTACAGTGTTGGGGGAAAATATGGTATTTGTTTTGAGAGCTTCGAATTACACAGGCTGTAATTTATGCGATATTGCATATTTCTTAGCAGGAAGCCGTAAGCTTCTGTGGTAAATCATTATAATGTAATTTTGAGCACATATTTAAATTATTGTGTTGTTTGAACACATTTATGTAAGGTATGTCTGCGATCTGAAGCTTTTGATGGAGATGAAGTGTTGAACCAAGGCATGGGTCTCTTATATATTATCCTGCGCGGGGTATGACGCTGGGTCATTTACCTTTCGGCTGCTAGACGTCGAAACAGGGCACTCAAGGAAGATGTCACTGTTAATTATTCTGCGGTCCTAAATTGCGAGGTGCAATTTCTGGGGACGAATCTACGATTTATGTGTTTTTATTTCAGATGTGTTATGCTGAATTCTACGGATCTCAAAGCTTGGAGCTTGAGACAATTAAGACCTGCCTGGTTTGCGACACGATGACGAGGGCTGTTAAAGTCCATACTGCTAGCTCAGATCTCAGATAAGGATGGAGAGGCAATTAGTGGCCGAGGTGTGTGCTCGTAAGATAACGATCAGTTTTGAAGCCTGTACAATCGGAAGCTACTTAGATGATTAATTTATGGTTGTTCTTCATATCAAAAATGCAGTTCAGGAATTTGTTGATTTGTGTTTTCTTTTTCATGTTAGTTACTGTCTCATAATTATTGTAGATATTTTTTGATGCATATTTTGTCTGCAAATTTTAACTTTGTAGTGTTCGGGAAACTGGCGGTTTGCCCAAGTGTTAGTTGCTGATGACCACGATCGAGTATTCATGATTTGTGTCTGTAAGACCTATGTTTTAGGCAGTTTGCTTTTGTGTGCGTTCGCACTTGTGTAAGACTTCACGCGGAAGTATTCTTGTATTATAGTTAAGGGTAGCGTAGTCGGTTGGTAATTCATTTCTTGTTAGCCATTGTGAGTGTGGATCCCGATGCCTAGGTCTGGGGCAAACGTTCACGGGTATGCATCCTGCGACCTGGATCTGGGGAAGCATATCTCATGTCAAGTGTACTCATTCTAGGCTAAGTCTTGTCATAATCCGTCATACGCAAACACACGAGAATAAGTAAAGTAAGGACGAAGTCCATGCATTTTGTTTTATTTGACAGCATTTGCGGGTGTAATTTTGGTCATGATGTTAACTATTTGTTTGATTGATTTTGTGGTTTAACAAGGGTGTCACTCGGGATATTTGTGTTGTGATAGTGTCTATTTTATCGGCATATTAAAGTTATTTGTTATGTTAAATTTAGGGTCATCTTTCTTGTTAGTTATACTATCCCTATGTTACCATGAAATTATGGAAGCAAAGTACAAATTATCCAACCTCACGGCGTTGAACTGAACACCCCCCACAAATTAGTCTCGTGTACGCTTCTCTCAACGGGACAATACTTAGAACACCACATATTTCAGCACTCGACTACAGCGATTAAAATTCGTTGTCCGTGATCCACGGTAGAGTCTATTGTTTTTGATGTTGTTGTTTTTGTTGTTGATTCTCTAGGGGTTTTGTGGCATCATTGTCTTGTAGCCCCGTGTACTTGGATGTGTGTAGAAGTTGTCTGATAACCTATGTCACTGTGATGTCTGTAGGCTTACTAGTGTGTGTACGTTATACGAGGAAGGATTTGGGTGGGAAGCTGTTGTTGTTTCATTGGAGATGCATGGACATCATGGTGATTTAGCCCCGTGTTCTTGGGTGAGGGTTGAATTTTATGTGATAACTGTGTTATTGTGATCGCTGTATTCGTGTGTGCATATATAATTCAGGTGAGGATTCAATCAATCAACGTATAATAATCGTATATCACGTTAAATTTCAACAAGCTACTATATCAAACATTCAATTATACTCCTTGAAAATGAGTTATAAGAGATCTATACCCATGCATTTAGGAGAAAGTGGGCTATATGTTCTTTACTGAACATCTTGTTTCTCAGCATGATCATGGTTTAATCATTTCAGCATTGGCCTACCTCTGTTAATCTGAAACCAATGTTTGGCTACGAAACGGCCGAGGGGACCCGATGTGCTGACCACGCGTCTGCAGGCCAAATGGCTGAGCAGCGGTCACTTGGTAGGCCTAGACCTTCATAGGCTGCAGTGCCAGGGGTTATTTTATTATGTTTAACGGAAAAACTTGTGAATCCCGTCCGTTTCCGTTGGAGGCAGGTTTCACTGTATGTGGCTTCTACCCTAAATACCCAGATTCGCAAAAATATAATTTTTTCCCGTTACGTTTGCTATTTGCAGAGGAAATTTGGAAATAAGCTCCTGGGAAGTGTATAACTATATCACACAGTAATGGCCTCATTTGCCGTGGCGTAGATATTTTGAGTTCGAGCCAATGGGGTGATTTACTTTCCAATTTCAACGTTCGGTACACTGCCATCTAATAGTAAAACAATAACTATATTGTGTGACCTGTGGTTACGATTTCATTAATTCTGTTTTATAATCACCAGAGATCATTTACAAGCAGCAACAAGCGACTCGAACTGCCAAGTATATTCGCCGCCTTTCAAAAATCCGACCTCCTCCGCCAAAATTCGGACCCGCGATCTTTGAGAACATGAAAAGAACTCAACCACTGATATATTGTGGAGGTCGTTGTTTGTAATTAATTCATTTGAGGAAATTGGAACATCTTGGTCATCAGCCCCGTATACTGTAATTAGGTATGTATTAAACGTGTGTGATAACCTGTGTTTTTGTGATGACTGTAGCAGTGTGCGTAACTGTATTAGAGACAGGAATGGCGACGATGCTCTGGGACTTGAAATAAGGTACTATCCCGCATTTGCCTAGAGGGAGAGTGGAACAAACGGGGAGAACCCACTCAAGATAGCCGCTGTCATGCCGGGAATCGAACCTGCAATTTCTGGACTTTATGCATCTACCTGCACGACCGTGGTGCACGATTTAACGATCAAGGGTACGCCGCGGGGTCACTAAGGAGGCTAGCACACAGTTGAGAGGACAATGAACATTAAAAAGAAAAGAATGATAATTACTTACCCCTTAATTTATTTATATGGACATTTTGTATGGTCATTAATCCAAAGTGTTGGCCATCATTATAGTTGCTGTAATACAACAAAATAGTAAATTGCTCTACAAACTGTGGCATTAAATAGGCTCTAATTTGATTGTTGACGGGTCTAAAATCGTGCTGTAGTGACCAGCATTCTTGGCTGTCAGCCTGGAGGTCCGAGCCCAATTCCTGGCTCTGCCAAAAAATATAATTCTATTCTGAGGGCTGGAACAGAGTACACTCAGCCTCACGAGGCAACTCTGAGCAGAAGTGTGTTCGATTCTCAGCTCAGCCATCCTTGAACGGTTTTTTCGTGTTTTCCCACTTCTACTCCAGGCAAATCCTTCCCAGTTCTCACCTCACATATACAGTCATCACAATAATACATGTTATCTGACACATTCAACACACACACTCAAGTACACGGGCCTAAATAACCACGATATCTAACCCCTCATGTGGAAGAACAACAACAATAACAACAAGGATTTCTGACGGTCGACAGTCACAAACTGATCCAAGGAATTCATTTTCGACCGTCACCAGCACAGTCTAAACTATTCAAGATGATGCCCATTACACCAAAATCACAAGCCTCCATCCCACAATCCTGTTGAACTCTAAAGCTGTTCAATCATGCCACAAATACATTATTATGGTTTGGTCTCACTTTGCTGACTTGGATTCTATGCCTTGACACTAATAACTCTGCACACCTATGTCGCCCCTTGGCTTTCCAATCGATCCCTGTGATCAATGCCACAACTATTTGTCGTGTTGCTTTTCACCAATGTTCAAAATCCAAACATCATTCCGCGTTGAAGCACTATTTTCCTAAGCATTCAGTGTCACCACATACAAGTATAAATGAATATCGTTATACAAGGATCATTCAGAAAGTAAAGTTCCTCTGTTGCACTAAGGAACATCGACTCATGGATATCTAGATGATCAATACTTGTTAACCTTTGTAACAAAGTTATATTACAGGTAAGCACGTGTTTACAATTCTCGAAATTTGCATGAGGAGGGTCTGTACACCAGTTTCTTTATAACGTTTTTGAGTCACGTAGTTAGCTATTCTTGCATTGACGTTCCGGGGACAAGTACAAATCCAGAACAAGTAACGTGCCATACTTTCAGTGGACGACATGTTCATACTGAGCAAAATTCTCTACAATTGCGCAATGAGGTATCGAAGTGCTATATATTTTATGCGCTCCTGGTTCTCACCTGACAGAGCCAGCAATAAGGTGCAGGTAGTATCTGCGCGCGCCCATTTAGGGGCAAGGTCCGCGGTAGATCGTCACACATTTTCTATAACACGAATTATGACTTGACCCCCTGCCTAAAACCATATCCATATTAAAGTTAAGTGACACACTACTTTGTTATGAGAATTTGCTATTTTTGTCTAACGCAGAAAAGTGCAAAGTGACACAGATTAAACTCCCTGTTGCAGTAGTAAATGAAGACCAAAAAAAGACTCTATTAACTACAAGACATACCTCTGGACCAGTATTTTACCTCAGTATATTTTGGACGCAAAAAATAATCATTCATAACATTGATACGGGGATCGAACTCACCTTTCATCAGTTGTTGCCACTCGCGGCTATGTGTACCCCGTTCCAGAATTAAATTTCATGGCAGACCCAGGAATTGATCCCGGATCTCCAGGTCGACAGCAAAGAACGCTAGCTGTGACACCACGAGATGGTCTGTACTTTGTTCGTGGCATATGCAAGGCGGTACACCATGAGTTTCGGTGGTTCCTTAGCCGCTCACTGGCATGGCAATCCTGTCTTACTGAGGCGTAGAAGAATGGTCCTTGACCTGCCACTGAGACTTACGGAATGTTATAACTTCACGACATTTATAGATGGCGTCAATAGGGCTTGGACGAACTAGCAATAGCCCTGGTCACACATCAAAATCCGTCACGAACTGAGATAGTACTTCGTGTTACATCTTCAAATTCCCTAAAATAAAATAAACAACAGTTTGGTGCTTTTCAGTCGGTCAACACGAATGTACCCAAAAGAGCTGGGTTATGTCCTAATCCTGAAAAGAATTACATGAGCTTAATAAATACACTAGGAATGCCAGTTTCGATCGTCAAGCGATCATCATCAGATCCTTTACACATAGGCTGTAAAATCTATGTTTGAAAATACAGGTGAAAATATATACAATATGTACAATTATTTCGTTACAGTATTGGTAATGAAACTTGTCAGTTGTAGTATATATGATGTAAGTGAAATGCTAAAATGGTGATAGAAATCCGGAATCACCATTTTAGCATTCCACCTAACATCATATATACTATAATATTTATTCTTTAGGGTCTTTGTGACATCGTGGTCATGTAGCCTCGTGTACTTGCGTGTGTGTATAAATTGTCTGATAAAAGGTGGGTAGATTATTAGCTTGGGAATAACCTAACCCCCAAGGGAAGATGATGAAAAATAAGGAAGTGGGTTTCGGACCGGAGAAAATGGACGGAGGAATAGGAAGAGAGTTTGACATAAGTTATAACTAAGAGTTCTTGCTCAAATGCAACAAGTGGTGAACACCCTATCAATAGATTTATTTTTATTAACGAGGGCATGAACCTAGGAAGAGTTAGGGAAGACAGGATCTTGCCTAACCGTTATGTTTGAGAAATGATAAATCCAAAAACAAATATTTAATTTATTTAACAATGTTGGGTCGTAATTTTGTAACAAATATATAATTGTGGTTTTGTAACAATTGGGGTCGCAGACCTCCGAAAACATTTAAAGCTTGCGCCAGGCAATTAACAATTCTTTTGGTTTCAAACCTTTTATATGCATTAAAATCTTCGTAAGATTTTGAAATGAAGAAGATAAATAAATGAAAAATTTAAAGATAACTGACGTAATTAAAGTTAGACAATAAACCAAGTACAAGGTGTGTACTTTAAGAATTTCCAGGTAAATATCTTAGAAAGAGTAACAACTTCGAAAGTAACAACACAAACAACAAAAGCAGGAAGAATAAAATAGAAGTTTCTATGACTTCTTATATTAATACAGAAATACTTGGTTGGATTATGCAAATAGGGCAGGTCACTTATTGTGAAACCTGAAGAGAACAATCGAAAGGAAGTTTCTAGAACCCCTATGTTTAAGTAGGGATCACGAGAAAATGGGGCAAGTTTCCCTTTCGTGAAACCTAGAGATAACTCACTCATGAGTTGAAAGGATTGTATTCCCTAATAAGAAGGGAGAAACAATACAATTTGAGACGCGTCCTAGACACGAAGTTAAACAGACATTAATTCGTTGTACATAAAGCAAAAAAGTGAGGGCACTAATTGCGAGTGACACCTCATTGAAAAATGACCTAAAGTAACAATTTTATTATTTTGGTTTGTTAGCAAAGGGTTTGGGAAAGATCAAATGGGATTGAAGAAAAGTGTTCATGGCCGTATTTATAGTATTCGGACGAACGCGACGCGGATGAAACGTTGAACAAGCACTGATTTCACTATAGTCTGTTGACATAGATGAAAAGTTCACTGTAGTAGCACAAAAAGTTGATGGCAAAGAAAGTTATTGCAATGATGGAAAATAACTAGTTACACTAGATATGCGAGAGTCTATTGCTTGAAAAAGTTGTAGATCATAGTTGAATGCGCCAG
Source organism: Meconema thalassinum (assembly GCA_946902985.2). Taxonomy (NCBI): domain Eukaryota; kingdom Metazoa; phylum Arthropoda; class Insecta; order Orthoptera; family Tettigoniidae; genus Meconema; species Meconema thalassinum. Next base: position 1,097,897,916 of record OX336389.2, on the reverse strand, counting down.
AGAAAATCCCAACGGAGGAAGAAAGATTAGCTATTGATTAGTAGTTCATAAGGAAGATTCCTTAGTTTGAAAAAGTATTCCCACATGTGAGTGGAAAATACATGACCGTATAACTGGTAGATAGAGTGCAGATTCTGGAAGGTTCCAGAGCAATCATGACTGAAGAATAGGGCAAAAGTTAGTCCAGCGGTGGAACGAGCTAAGTATTTTATAGACAGTGGGTAATTTAATGGTATCCCACGTAGTGAGAAAATCTCTCATTTAATAAGCATAAGAAATGCTGCTTCGTGTTAAGATTGGCTTAGATAGACAAAAGCCCAACATAGAAAATCCCGCGAAGGATGATTATTGCCCCAAATATAGTAATCTCACACTGACTATAAAATGATCATTAAAAGCATATAGCTATTTAAAATCCATTAAAATAAGTTGAAGAACGTGGAAGGAGTACTTAGCTTTGCTTCATGGCGAAGGCGATGTTCCCTTTGACGGTTGATACTAAAATTCTAACATGGCGTAGAATTTGAAAGTTTGCCTCTAAAGTTGAGGAGGCGAGCTTTAGTGGAGCTCTAACTGACTTAGTTGACTTCCGACGTACAAGTGAAGGCTGCTAGACGCAGAGAAAGCACTAGCCTAGACGGCATGTCCAACAAGAAGTTGAGTGCACTGGGAGTGAGCGGTTGCTCACGACGCGGAGACAAGTCAAGACGAAGCGTAGAAGCGAAGTGACCGAGCGGGCTGGCTGCGCGCGCGGAGGAGAGAGCAGTAGGAGGAGGGGAGAAGAGGGGGAAGCGGGCGAGTGAGGGGAGGAACAAAGAGGTTACACATAAACATGACAAAATTTTGCAAAAATAAAATTCTTCTTGGAGCGGTGTCTTCATGGAGTAGTTGGGTGGTGAAGAACACGACGCCCAGTGGATTAGTGTAGAAGTCTTCATGGTTTGAAGCAATGGAAGTTCGGAAGGCAGCGAAATACGCTGTCAGGCTGGTTCGACGGAATATGCGTTTCATTAAAAAACTGACAGAAAAAATGAACAAATGCACGGGGCAAACGGGAGGTAACAGTTCGATGTTGGTGTGTGCGGGAAAGAAATTTAAATAAATGGACTGATATAAAGTAATGAACAGCAAATCTAATTCCTTCTTTCCGTGTATTTGCAAACATACACCATGTTGGGGGACAATAGCAAACAACAGCAAAGAACAAGGACACAAGATGAAAGAGGTCTTATAATAAACATTTGGGTAGAGAAGATGATTCTTTCTCTGACTCATGCCTTCCCTCCTGGGTAACAATCGGTCATCACGCCAAAGATCTATGCTAAATGGAGAAAGGAAAAAGGGGGTGGCATTTATGAGTAACTGACCAGGTGTAAGTGGAAGCAAGTTATCAGGGTTATTAGAATGCGGGGGGGAGGGGGACGGGCGAGAATTAACAACGCTGTCAATCACAAAGTAGCTAGAAGCTGCGAGAAATAAAGCTCTAGTGAAGATTGCGACAAGATGCGAAAGGAGAGTTAACAAATTTGAACAAAGCGTATAGAAACAAGTGCATCGATTAAGGATAAGAATATACCAAATAAACAAAGGAACTATGCGAGTAGAAAGCAAGAACGCCATAGGTAACAACAATCTAGTAGCCATAAACAATGACCTTAAGTTATAATAAGTATCAAAAGGGTTAATCAGAAAAATACTTAAGTCATCAAGAAACGTGACGTAACAACCATAGATGCAAAAACACATCGAGTGTAACGACGAGGAAAAACAAGTTTGTTCAACAATGAACAATAAAAGTGCAAAATATGTAAGCAGGGTGCAATACATCAGCGCATAAAAAATATGAAACGATGTTATGAAACAAAGATCGAAAGAGCTATAAGATACGAATGTGAGCAAGTGGGAGAGATAGGTAAGAACGACCTTCACCAACATAGTGCAACGAGATAACGAATATAATTATCTGAAAGAGTCCTTTACCAGAACAAGTTTATTTTGGGAAAGAGGTGAGCGGCTTCTGAAATTACGGGAGCAACTCGCAAGACAATGGTTGGCAGTCAGCCAAAGTTGAGATAAGGAAAACTTGCTCTGACCTTTGTCAAGCATAGAGGAAATAAACGGCAGCTTGGCCTTACCCGAGCTTGTATACAAACAAGATTGACAAACAAGCAGTTCGAAATAAACAAACAAAACAAGTGCAATCAGCCGAGACTGAAAGTGGATATTCAAGTAACACGGCATGCAGTCATTCGTAGCTTGGAAGTGAAAAAACAATTTAAAGACATATGAAACAAAGCAAGTAATTAATTTCGCATAATTTTGAGGATCACGGAATGCGACAATTTTCAAAAGAAAAAAGCTTAATTCTTCTGAACAAAGAAGAAAAGCTGGGACATGCGTAAGAATAGTTATTCTAGATGCTAGAGAATTCAGATTTTCAAGCGGTTTCAAAAGCGGCATCCGAGTGTGAGGATGGGGGAAGGAGGCGGCCATGGCCTTCCTAATAAATAGCGAGAGAAGAGAAACATAGCTTACAGCAAAATGATGGTGACTGATAGCCATGGTTTTACACAAGGGGAAGATAGTTTTCAAAAGAAAGTTTAAACAATTACCTGCTGCAAAAAATGACATGAGAAGGTAAACGAAGTCACACAAGGCGAGGCGAACTTGAATTGCCATTTTGTGCTGAGATAAGGCAAAACCAGTTAAACAACTTACAAAGGTGACGTAGTTGTTTACAATGAGACATCGTTTCGGCAGGTGTTTTTCAAATGTATCGAGATCGGAAACATGAGTGTTCTCTTTTTCAGAAAAGGGATTTGAATCGGCAGTAACAAAATGACATTGCGATTTGGTTTGAAGACTGGGATGTTGGATTTCACCAGTAATGACCCAACCAAAATCGGTGTCACTGGCGACCACGTTTGAAGATAGCCTACGGGTTTGTTTACGAAGGCAATTACAGAAAATATTGGCACTGAAAAGTATATCAATGGGGCCTTGAGCATTAAACTGAGGATCAGCTAACCTTAAATGCGAAAGAATCTTTAAACCGTAAGTATTAATAGAGCTGCTAGGAGTGTCCTTGCCAATACTGGTAAGAATGAGGCAGTTTAAGTTAAGATTGGTGTTTCTTTGACAAATGTCTCTAATTTTCAATTTTGAAGACTGCAAGGCTTGAGTTTTCAAATTGTCAATGCCGGATATATTGATGGAAGTAGGTGATGAAGAAAGACCTAGTTTTTCAATTAACGATTGCGAAACAAAGTTGTGAGTTGAAGCAGAGTCGAGAAGACCGCGGGTTCGAAACCAATTTCCAAATTTATCTCGGATTTCGAATTGTACAGTGGACAAAAGGACTTGCGCACTGTGAGAAGTTTTGGCGTTAGAAATGCTGGAAGAAGCATTAGTTTGTTCGGAGCTGCTCTGCATGGAGTATGAAGAAGCAGGTACTAGTGACCTCGATTGATCATGAAAGTGCAATAAAGAATGATGCGGTCTTTTGCAATGAAAACAGAGGTTGGAAGACGTACAATTAGAAGAAGAATGCTTAGGTGACAAGCAGTTAAGGCAATATTTACTATTGAAGACAAACTTCCTTCTATCTTCAACAGACAATTCTTTAAAGGATTTGCACGAGTACAAAGCGTGAACTTTTTACAGAGCGTGCATTTAAAAAATTTGTTGAGCGGCCTAATATGTTCTCTTGGATGGTTGAAAGGGGCAGAACGAGTTTGCTTGTTCTCGACAGATGGGTACTGATGACCATTAGAAGAGACAAGTTTTCTTATCCAGAATGTGACACTGATGGCTCGTTTCGACATTTTCGCATTGAAATGAGAGTGCTGTAAGGACTTAGCACCGGCTGTTTAGAAACGAGATGAGGTGTTCAAAAGAATAATCCTCCTTGCGAGTGAGTTCGATTTCCCAAGCCTTTAATGTCGAAAAATCGAATCTGGATGTAGCTAGGTGAATAAAGATGGTGTCCCAAGTTTGGACTGGCTGCTTGAGTTGATATAATGCTCTCACGTGCAATTGAATGGAATCTAATAGGTCTCTTAAAGAGGTGACGTCATTATGTTTGACGACTGGCAAGTTGAACAGGCAGCGAATGTGGCGAGCAACACACAAACGTACATTCCCATATCTCTCTTTAAGGAGATTAAAGGCGATGTGGTAGTTATCTGCGCTTAAAGGCAGTGACTCAACCAAGGCCAAGGCCTGGCCTTCCAAGGACGAACGCAAGAAATAGAACTTATGGATGTCGAGAATGACTTTGTTTTCATGGATAAGGGAGCAGTAAAGTTCGTAAAAGGAATACCATTCACCTTCCTGGCCTGAGAAGTGAGGTAGGCTTATCTTAGGAAGTAACGGTTTCGGTTTGTCCTTATGAACTGAAGCGGGTGCGAACTGGGCCGGATTGATGACCCTAGTGTCCGGTTCTGAGATACTGCGGATCAGTTGGTGGGCCTTGGCAATCCCTTCAAAATACAAGGGTTCAACCTCGTCCCGATCCGATTGAAGTTCTGGGCAAGCGGATTCAATGTCGGTTTGAATTTGATCATAGTAATCATAGGACCGTTCGTACAACTTAAGGCGTTGTGTCAAGACGTCTAGATCACACTAGGTGGGATTTATTTTATTAATGAAATTTCTAAATCTGGTGAGTTGTTCTTTGTAGGAAGAACGTCTGGCAATGAGAGTTTCATCCTTTTCAGTTGGCATGTTGAAAATAGGTAAATTGAAGTACAACTTACGAAACTGTAGCGAGATTTTGAAAATGCTGTCAGGTTGGCAGCAGAAGACAGGTTGCAAGAAAGACAGGCTGAAGAACACAGGAACGACCTCTATCACCATCACCAGCTTTACACTGCGAAGTTATAGCTGAAAAATTCAAAGAAGATATTAATGATTTGCAAAATATTGTCAAATGGACTTTGAGCAATAAATAACGAATAGACTCTCATAAATAGACAGAAATGGACTCTCCCGGGTTTCTGGGACCAAATTCTGGGTAGATTATTAGCTTGGGAATAACCTAACCCCCAAGGGAAGATGATGAAAAAAAAAAGGAAGGAAGATTGTAGTTTTACGTGGCCGTGAATCTTGTGATTATGAGCCACGGGACCTCCTTTTTACGTGGAATCCGAACCACAGGACATGGCATTTCACTTCGAAAATCTCACATGCATTGACCGGGAATCGAACCCGGACCGCTGATGAAAAAAAAGGAAGTGGGTTTCGGACCGGAGAAAAAGGATGGAGAAATAGGAAGAGAGTTTGACATAAGTTATAACTAAGAGTTCTGGCTCAAATGCAACAAGTGGTGAACACCCTATCAATAGATTTATTTTTATTAACGAGGGCATGAACCTAGGAAGAGTTAGGGAAGACAGGATATTGCCTAACCGTTATGTTTGAGAAATGATAAATCCAAAAACAAATATTTAATTTATTTAACAATTTTGGGTCATAATTTTGTAACAAATATATAAATGTGGTTTTGTAACAATTGGGGTCGCAGACCTCCGAAAACATTTAAAGCTTGCGCCAGGCAATTAACAATTCTTTTGGTTTCAAACCTTTTATATGCATTAAAATCTTCGTAAGATTTTGAAATGAAGAAGATAAATATATGAAAAACTTAAAGATAACTGACGTAATTAAAGTTAGACAATAAACCAAGTACAAGGTGTGTACTTTAAGAATTTCTAGGTAAATACCTTAGAAAGAGTAACAACTTCGAAAGTAACAGCAACAAAAGCAGGAAGAATAAAATAGAAGTTTCTATGACTTCTTATATTAATACAGAAATACTTGGTTGGATTATGCAAATAGGGCAGGTCACTTATTGTGTAACCTGAAGAGAACAATCGAAAGGAAGTTTCTAGAACCCCTATGTTTAAGTAGGGATCACGAGAAAATGAGGTAAGTTTCCCTTTCGTGAAACCTAGAGATAACTCACTCATGAGTTGAAAGGATTGTATTCCCCAATTAGAAGGGTGAAACAATACAATTTGAGACGTGTCCTAGACACGACGTTATACAGACATTAATTCGTTGTACATAAAGCAAAAAAGTGAGGGCACTAATTGAGAGTGACACCTCATTGAAAAAAGACCTAAAGTAACAATTTTATTATTTTGTTTGTTAGTAAAGGGTTTGGGAAAGATCAAACGGGATTGAGGAAAAGTGCTCATGGCCGTATTTATAGTATTCGGACGAACGCGACGCGGATGAAACGTTGAACAAGCACTCATTTCACTATAGTCTGTTGACATAGATGAAAAGTTCACTGTAGTAGCACAAAAAGTTGATGGCAAAGAAAGTTATTGCAATGATGGAAAATAACTAGTTACACTACATATGCGAGAGTCTATTGCTTGAAAAAGTTGTAGATTATAGTTGAATGCGCCAGAGAAAATCCCAACGGAGGAAGAAAGATTAGCTATTGATTAGTAGTTCATAAGGAAGATTCCTTAGATTGAAAAAGTATTCCCACATGTGAGTGGAAAATACATGACAGTATAACTGGTAGATAGAGTGCAGATTCTGGAAGGTTCCAGAGCAATCATGACTGAAGAATAGGGCAAAAGTTAGTCCAGCGGTGGAACGAGCTAAGTATTTTATAGACAGTGGGTAATTTAATGGTATCCCACGTAGTGAGAAAATCTCTCATTTAATAAGCATAAGAAATGCTGCTTCATGTTAAGATTGGCTTAGATAGACAAAAGCCCAACATAGAAAATCCCGCGAAGGATGATTATTGCCCCAAATATAGTAATTTCACACTGCCTATAAAATGATCATTAAAAGCACGTAGCTATTTAAAATCCACGTAGTGAGAAAATCTCTCATTTAATAAGCATAAGAAATGCTGCTTCATGTTAAGATTGGCTTAGATAGACAAAAGCACAACATAGAAAATCCCGCGAAGGATGATTATTGCCCCAAATATAGTAATCTCACACTGCCTATAAAATGATCATTAAAATCATGTAGCTATTTAAAATCCATTAAAATAAGTTGAAGAACGTAGAAGTAGTACTTAGCTTTGCTTCATGGCGAAGGCGATGTTCCCCTTGACGGTTGATACTAAAATTCTAACATTGCGTAGAATTTGAAAGTTTGCCTCTTATGTTGAGGAGGCGAGCTTTAGTGGAGCTCTATCTGACTTAGTTGACTTCCGACGTACAAGTGAAGGCTGCTAGACGCAGAGAAAGCACTAGCCTAGACGGCATGTCCAACAAGAAGTTGAGTGCACTGAGAGTGAGCGGTTGCTCACGACGCGGAGACAAGTCAAGACGAAGTGTAGAAGCGAAGTGACCGAGCGGGCTGGCTGCGCGCGCGGAGGAGAGAGCAGTAGGAGGAGGGGAGAAGAGGGGGAAGCGGGCGAGTGAGGGGAGGAACAAAGAGTTTACACATAAACATGAAAAAACTTTGCAAAAATAAAATTCTTCTTGGAGCGGTGTCTTCATGGAGTAGTTGGTTGGTGAAGAACACGACACCCAGCGGATTAGTGTAGAAGTCCTCATGGTTTGAAGCAATGGAAGTTCGGAAGGCAGCGATGGGACGCTGTCAAGCTGGTTCGACGGAATATGCGTTTTTGTAAAAAAAACTGACAGAAAAAATGAACAAATGCACGGGGCAAACGGGAGGTAACAGTTCGATGTTGGTGTGTGCGGGAAAGAAATTTAAATAAATGGACTGATATAAAGTAATGAACAGCAAAAGCTAATTCCTTCTTTCCGTGTATTTGCAAAAATACACCAAAAGGTGTCGCTGTGATGCCTGTACTAGAGTGTGTACTTGTAATCGATGTAGGATTCGGGTAGGAAGCGGCCGTGGCCTTATGTTAGTTGCCATCTAGAGATTTGCCTGGATTAGAAGTGGGAAACCACGGTAAACCAATTCCTGGATGGCTGAGGAAGGAATTGATCCCGCCTCTTCTCAGTTTTTCAAAACCGAGCCTCCGCGGGCATAGCCATGAATACTAGAAACTTCGCAACGTGGCGTACATGCAGTATGGACTGAGCAAGTAATAATGAACATTCTTGTTAATGGAAACTGGGTAGTGCAATTTGATGAAAATATCGCCCTTTTTATTCTTAGTATTGGTGAAATCCCACTCTCGCTTTCTGATTTACTTAGTTCAATATTTTAGCTTTTTGCTATTTTTGGGCTCCCCTTTGGAAGATTTTCCGAAACATATGAACTTTAATACGATTCCGCATTTAAATCCCCCTAATTGGGCATTGAATGATGGTAGCGTTTGGAGAAAGGTCACTTTTGCTTTCTTGTTTATTGTAGTTTATCGTAACTTTGATTTTTATACATTGATGTACACTTTATTCTGAGAGTATTTGAGATACCAGGCTCAGATGTAATTATTTACTTGTACTCTTCAAAGTTAGAGTTATAATTTTCCTACCAATCATTTAAAGAAAATTGTACAATTTACAATATTTAGCAAGCCTCCGTGGCTTAGGCGGCAGCATGCCTGCCTCTCACCGCTGGATCCGTGGCTCAAATCCCGCTCACTCCATGTGAGATCTGTGCTGGACAAAACGGAGGCAGACAGGTTTTTCTCCGGGTACTCCGGTTTTCCCTGTCAAAATTTCATTCCAGCAACACTCACCACTATCACTTCATATCATCTGTCATTCATTTAATCATTGCCCCAGAGGAGTGCGTCAGGCCTCGGCAGCCGGCACAGTCCATATCCTCGCCGCTAGATGGGGGCTTCATTCATTCCATTCCTGACCCGGTCGGAGACTGGAAGCAGGCTGTGGATTCTCATTTTTCACAATATTTAGCGAAATAATCTATGGGAACATTTGTGTTCTAAAGAGGTGTAAATAACCACCAGCAACAAAAGTACAACGCGCATTATGACAGTTAGGGTACATTCAGAGACATGTTAAAATAGCTTATCTGGTGATATTAGATTCTGTGAACTGGTACTCAAGTTTACAGTTGCCCTGACAAAGCTATTTCTTACATAAAAGTTTCCACCACCCTGTGTGAGAAAGAAAGAAGGTATATACACGAGGGTGGATTGAAAAGTATTTTAGCCAAGAAAATACATCCAGGTAAGTACAAATATACGTACTGTTCTACGTACCTTTCACTATTTTTCCACGTAATCTCCACATTTGTTGAGACATTTTTCCGATCGCAACACTAAATTTGAGATGCCCCAGTGGTAGAATTCAGCCGGCTGACTGTGGAACCACCGTTGGACTACTGTCTTGGCATCATCGTTGCAAGTGAATCGCTGTCCTGTCAGGAACGTTTTCAGTGGATCTTGATATTGCGAGACTACGTGTGGCAACCAGAACTGACAACAAGTTCCGGTTGTTTAACTGGGAGAGTTTCGACTAACCACCATCCTATCCGGACCTCGCCCCCGAGTGATTTCCACGTTTTTGGTCTGCTGAAGAACTTCCTGGCAGGACAGGAATTTGAGACACATATAATTATACTCGACTATATTCGTGATTAATTATTTTAATTGAGCATTTCAATCTACATAAACGTTACCATAATGGAAGTAAACCTCTTCTGTAGGCACAGAACCATATTATCTCACTCGTAGATCTGAATAGAACAATGAGTGTCATTATGGAACAAATATTAGACATACTTTAATACTGTGAGTATACTGTATATGAGGCCAGATTACCAGGAATGAGGAATTGTGGGTTAACGGAGAATAGATAATTTCTAAGTTAATTTCAATATCTTTCACTGAAAATACTCTGCTCAATCTCAAGGAGAAATATAATACTTCATGTATTGGGCAGAAATGTAGGTGCTCACCATGCATTTAGCTTAATCTGTATTGTGATCTTTCACTATCTCATTGTCATGGTCTGGACAAAGTGCCCATAGGGGGCAATTGAACAATAGATGCATGTTACTCACGGTATTGATCCACTTAGTGGTTTATGTTCTTTAATGAATCTCTGGAGTTAGAAATGAGCTCTGAGCGGGACATGTACTGCATAGCACGCATCATGGTTTCTTGGGATACCCGGTCTGACATTCCAACACACTACACATCGCCAAGACAGTTTATGGAGTATTGTGTAATACACTATTACCGTTCACACTAAGCAAATATTGCCGACCAACTCCCTTGGATATTAACTGATCATCTATTTTGAGTTTGGTTTGTCAATCTATATATTAAAAATATTTATGAGTCCGTCCGGCCATTCTATCCGGTCGATTTCCTTCATTCTGTGTTTTATGAAAGGTATTCATGCACAGATTTGTTATCAAGTATTACAAATAACTTAACTTCCGCCTTCCACAAATTATTTGATTTTTTCAACTTTTACAAACTTTTTCCAAATTTGTTTCTCATTGAAGCAATCATATCGTTGGTTCTAATTTAGCTACACAGTTCGTTTTGGTCTAAGAGCACGCAGTGGAACAAGTTCTTTCTTTTGAAGTATTAAATATTTAAATTGGTTGATTCCGAGGCATGTTATGAGTGCCGAAGCGAATATTAGAAATATTTGTGAATATTTAACCCAGTCCGTCCGGCCATTTTATCCGGTCGATTTCCTTCATTTTTTTAATGAAACGTATTCATGCACTGATTTGTTATCAAGTAATACAAATCACTTAACTTCCGCTTTCCTCAAATTATTTGATTTCTTGAACGTTTTCCAACTTTTTTTTCTCATTGAAGCAATCTATATATTAAAAATATTTATGAAAACTTAGCAGAGTCCGTCCGACCATTCTATCCGGTCTATTTCCTTCATTACTTTTGATGTGTAACTTCTTTCCGCTCGGTTGCTGGATAGTTTTGTGGGAGTGATTTTGAAAATTGGGGACGGAAGTGGATCGGAACGATCGAGCTGGCAGTGGTGGATCGAACGGAAGTATGCACTGCCCGCTCGATCGATCGATCCAGCGGGCAGTGTTAAGACCCAGCTGGCAGTGGTACGAGAAACAATGAGCGCGCGGTGTAGGAAATTGATACCACGACGTACTCTCGGCCATGTGGAATGTATATGACATACTGAACGGAAAACGCTCATGCGAACTCTGGTGTCAAGTGATTGAAACAAATGACATGGTACATGTTCGAAGTCTTCTTATCAGTATTTAAATGGTAAAATGACTTAATATCAAACATTGTAAGTAGTCGGCATTGCCGGTATTATGTTTCTGCACAATGGCTATTCAAATATTATCCCACACAACGGTAATGCAGTCATCAATATAATATAATCGTTGTGGTTATACGAGAATTGAGCAAGCCTTCATGAATTATTACTGAATACATTCTTTTTACTCACAAGGGGGCCTATTCATAAGGCATTTTAAACTCAATTTCACGCAGGAACATTATCAAAACAAGCAAAATATAAATGAAACTTAATTCCGTAATGCAGTATTATTGGAACGTGGAAATAAGACACCATCTTGAGCACAAAATTTGCGTAGTCGAAATAGCCGTGGGGTAGGTGCATATGACTGTGAATTTAGAGATCTTGGGTTCGAATCCCGGACGGGGTAGATATTTTTCCTACCAGATTATCACTTTAAACGATATTTATCATATCAATATGACTCATTTTAACAGAATCCATATGAAATTACGTGTTGGTCTGTGCACGACGAGGACCTGTTTATAAGGAAATTAAGGTTATGAGCGGTGTCGCATCTATTAATCTAGTTGATCCATATCGTATTCTTTATTTAGGCTAGTGCTGGTGGAAGCTACAAATCATCTAAAAAAATGAGTTCCGTATTATAAACTACAATATCTGTAAAACACTCCCTTTACAATAGATTAATATTTGTGCCAATAATTGTATAAAATACCGGTGTATCAACAATTTCACGTGAGGTTTCTTCTATGTCAGATGTTACATATCATATGCGACTACTGTAAGGCTCGTAATTTTTTTTTACCCGCCATCGTTATCGTTGTTAGATTGCTCCTAACAAAAACATTCCTTATTAAGAAAAGTTTTGTGTGACGTGTGGGAAGGGGGTAAGTGCGTACCGGTCGCGTCACAGGCAGTGTAAGGTGGCTTCTAGCCTCGATACCTTTGGCGTTACATTTTTTGCGCGTTCCGTGCTGGTGTAATATTTTTGTGAGAAGTGTCAAAGTGAAGTTTTAAAGGCTAATATGCCTAGTGAATCTGTTCTTTTGAGCTGGATTGAAGAAGAGGACGACGTATTTACCGATGTTGACCACCGAGGCACTGTCTAAGTGATGCTGCTAGTGAACATTCCATGCATCAAACTGATATTGAGCAATCCAACGATTCAGTTTTTTTTTTTTTTAACATATGGCTTTTAGTGGCGGGAGTGATCGGCTCGCCGGAGTTAGTAGCTGTTTCTAGTGGACACCCATGGGGTGAGCTACAAGTACCGTCGCGTGGTGAGTGTTGTCTGGGGTAGGAAAGTGTGAATGTAAGGACTAGGAATTGGAAGGTATCGGCTGTTGCCTATAGTTAGGGACCAACCCCGGCATTTGCCTGGAAGGAAGATGGAAAACCATAGAAAACCATTATCAAGGTTGCCGGCGGGGGGATTCGAACCTCCTCGCCTCCTGGATGTGAACGACTGCCTGCAGCCACGCCGTAACAACCACGGCTAACTCACCCGGTATTCAGATAGTGAAATGAGTGAACAGGACAATGATAGAAAATAATGTGGTTTACAAATCATGATCAAGTTTGTTGTTTAGCAATGTAATGCCCAGTTTTTTTTGTTCCTTTTTTAATATTTAATAATGTTTATGTAGATGTAAAAGGGGTAACATAAAACGAGTCTAATAAAACAAAACTATAATTACCTTCTAAAAGAACGAAAATAATGTAGGAGTCAAAATTGTAGTAGTTAATTTTTAGGTAATAATCTATTGTTGATATATACAAATATGTAAGTAATTACCTAGATATATTAATAAATAACCAAAGACTAGTATAATATATTTTAATGCCAAGAAAAGCCCGTATAAGCACTAAATCATACACCAAGCTGATGTTAGGGAGCGACTATACACGCTACCTCTCGCATAAGTGCGGATAACGCTACCGATGTCGGGTTAAATGAAAGGTATTTATGCAAAGATTTGTTATCAAGTATTTCAAATCACTTATCTTCCGCCTTCCTCAAATTATTTGTTTTTTTCCAACTATTTTCCAACTTTTTTGCGACTTTGTTTCTCATTGATGCAATCATATATTTGGTTCTAATAGAGGTACGCAGGTCGTTTTGGTCTAAGAACACTCAGTGAATCAAGCTCTTTTTTTGAGAGTTTAAATATTTAAATTGGTTGATTCTGAGGAACGTTATGAGTGCCGAAGCGAATATTAAAAATATCTATGAAAACTTAACAGGGTCCGTCCGGCCATTCTATCCGGTCGATTTCCTTCATTCTTTTTTTTAATGAAAGGTATTCATGAACAGATTCGTTATCAAGTATTACAAATCACTTAACTTCCGCCTTCCTCAAATTATTTGATTTTTGGAACTTTCTCCAACTTTCTTCGCATTAAAGCAATCATATTCTTGGTTTTAATTGAGGTACGCAGGTCGTTTTAGTCTGATAACACTCGGTGGATCAAGCTCTTTCATTTGAGCTCTTAACTATTGAAAATAGGCTGATTCTGAGGAAAGGTATGAGTGGACATTCAATAATAATTCTCATTTTTCATTTTCTTGCACCGAAAAAAGAACATTGCCATGAAATTAATATGGTAGTTTCAGATCTACTTCCAGGAACTTCTAGATTTTACACGAGTGTGAATACATTGGTAACTGAAGAAGAAAGTTAAGTTATGCCGTTTCCCACTGAATTTTTGAAAAGGCTTGATATGAGTGGTCTACCTCCCCATGTACTGACTTTGAAAGAAGGTGCTATTGTAAAGCTCCTTAGGAATTTCAATGCATCTAAGGGATTAGTGAACGGGACGAGGCTAATAGTTAGAAAAATGTACAACAATATCATATACAGCATGTATTTGATATAATGGAAGTCCATTACACTGGTGATAGAAGAGACTATTCTAAGCAAATATCTTCATGAAATTTAGTCTTATTCTAATTAGTGTAGATGGAACTAAATCACAAAAATCGTCGGTCAATGTCTTGGAAATGGGCTTAGACTGCGTTCTCCTCAGCAGCACAGCTGACTTCTCCCCGTCGCCCTCCCCTCCTGCGCCGAGGAATGTTGACAAGAGTCTGAAGTCGAGTGACCTACTCGTCTTGTCTGCCAATGGCATTGAAATACACAAACCGAGCCTATGAACAGCTGATTCACACCTTCATGGGGAGTGGCTACATGACTAGTGAACGTGGATCTGTTTAGGAATTTGCCAGCCTCATGGCCTGTGCATAGAAAATGGAAATCCTAAAGATTTGGTAAATTAATTTTAGGAACTGTTGGTATATCTTTGTGTGAAGACAGGGCAACGACTGTAATAAAAATATTAATACATTATTATTATAGTAGGCTACAACTAGACCTACTAATAATAGTATTGATAGATTTTCAGACACACTAACTTCTTTTATGTTTTTTTTTTTGTATGTGGAGTTGCCAGACTTTTATGTACGCAGGATTTCTTGTATGTGCCATGAAATCCATGGACATGATCGTATTAGATCACATTCATTTACTACATGACTGAACGTAGATCGCACCCTCGGGATGGTTAGCACTCTACCACCTTAGCTACACATGCTAACTCTTAATATTATAATTATTATTAGACAATTATTAATATTATTATTATCATTTTTATCATCATCTACATGCTGTGATAGTGTTGAGACAGCTTACCATTACTGGCCAATATGCAAGTCGGGGCGTGATGGTGCAGCGGTACAGCTGTTGGCCTCTCACCACGGCGGACCGGTTCTGATTCCCGGTCAATGCATGTGAGATTTTTGAGATGAAATGCCAAGTCCAGTGGTTCGGATTCCACATAAAAAGGAGGTCCAGTAGCTCATGATCATGATATTTACGGTCATGTAAAACCACAAGCTTCCTTACTTCCCTCCATCGGCAGCCACAAGATGATTCCCCGTGGCATCCCACGAGGCCAAAATTGGGATGTCCCTTCATAAGACCACGGCAGCTTTCTTTCCTACCCCCGCGATGTAGGCATGCGCATTTAATCGTGCACCACGATCGCAGCAAGTCCAGAGATTTGAGGTCCGAACTCCGCACTGACAGTGGCTATCCCGAGATTGGATTTCCACGGCTTCTTCCACGTGCTTTCAAAGCACATGCCGGGATAGTATGGTACTTAGAGTCCCGAGGCACCAAACTCATTCACGACCCTAATAAGTACAGCTACACATACTACTACAGTCACCACAGGAACACAGTTTATCAGTCAAATCTAGCATTCACCCAACTACTCGGGGCTGTTAAGCAAATGTCCCAAGCCCCCAAAATAAATTAACAACAACCATCATAACAAGCTTGCAAGTCTCTTCTATCATCATTGTTAACAAAAATATTTATTTACTGAACGTCCTAAACAAATGGAACCCTTCTTAAAACAAATAACATTCAGTAAAGATATAGGCCTAATCTCTAATAATGTGTTTAATAGTTTCAGAGGAATAATATGTTGTTAGAAACACTTTAATTTTTTTTTCGGGGATGTCGAGATTCCGTAATGTTGTGTTCACAGAATTTCATGTACGAGCCATTACATCCATTGGCATAAGGCTGTCGTATTTGTTCACCTTCATGACTGAGCCTAGATCGAACCCTGGACTACCTGAGCTACACAGCCTCGGTATCATTTAATTATTATTATTGTTGGTACATCACAACATAACTATACGGGATTCAGGGAACCAAAGTATAGTTACTGAGACAGCCACTTCTAAGCTGGAAAATCGAAATCGCTACCCATGAACTTCCAGACGATTCGGGTTGTTGAGAGAAATACTGCCTTCTGCCTTGTACAGTTGAGTATCCAGATCCAGTTCTTTAAGGCCTTGGAGCAAGGTACTTGGGATCACGCCCGAACTTGAGACAATGATAAGTATGGCCTTTACCCGTTCTACATGCCATTGTCTTTTGATACGGCCGACCAAGTCGCTACATTGCCTTATTGTTATTATTGTTACTATTATTACGAACATGTGGTACCGTACTAGTATTTAATCTTGGAAGTAGTTTCCATGGGTTCCCACTTCTACCCCAGGCAAATACCGGGATGGTTCCTAACATAAGGCCACGGCCGTCTTCTTCTCAATCCTCACCTGCATTACAAATACCCACATTCTTACAAAAACCACAAAAACACAGGTTATCAGACAAATTCTACCCACACCCAACTACATGGGACTAAATGAACGAGATCGCCAAGCCTCTCAAACAAAACATCAATTATTTTACTTCAGTCTTAAATGCTAGTTCTGAGCAGACTACGGGATGTCGGAATTTTGTCACACTGTATTTCATTAACGTGCCGGACGCCAATGACACACCAGGGCTGATTATGGAAATTATTTTATAACTAACATGAACATCAATCAATGAGTTCCTCGCTTAGGGACAAAGTAGGCTACACGATACTACCGGTCCTAACGTCCCAAGCCATTACGCGCGATTTCAACAACAACAACAGCAGCAATACAAATTTTCTTACGAGACGGGTAGTGTTATCCTCATAACAGCTGATACCACCTCTCCACCAGTAAGGTCAATGCTCCGATTACGTAACAACTTCCCCTCCGCGCGTCGCCCCACTTCGCCCCGCCTCGTTTCCCCCTGCCCCACCTTCTGCGTGAAGAGTTTCTGAAAAACCTAAAAACATTGACTTTTTATTGATTAATTTTCAATTTAGCGATAGGTGACATTTTTTTTACCAAGGAAGCTTAGAATAGTCCCTTCTATCACCAGTGTAACGGACTTCCATTATATCAATTACATCCTGTATTTATAAGTTCTAACTGGTGTGAATAGCGGGGAGCGAATACTGCTACCTCGCATAGATATGTCACCATCTGGCACTACAATGCCGTTCTTTTTTAAAAGACGACAATTTCCTAATACACTAGCGTTTTGTATTACGATCAACAAAGCGCAGGTTCAAACGCGTCATCGAGTTGGAACTACTTGCCTGATCCAGTTTTTAGCCACGGACAATTGTATGTTGCCTTATCCTGAGGGAAAAAAAACATTTAAAGATGTAAAAGTAGAAATTAAACATATGGGTCGACGCACAGCGAACATTGTCTGGAAGGAAGTATTGTGAAATAAATGTTATAAACTATTAAATAATGTCGTTATTTTTTTATTCCAACACTGAAAATTAATGCTGCAGAGGAGCACGGGCGCCCTAGTTTGTTTGAATATAATTTAGATGTGGGGGTGGGGGGGAGACTTCAAACTGTTTGCTATTGACATAAAAATGGGGCAAAGCCAACTCCGTACAGGCCGTGGAAACCCGTGGAACTGTTGAAGTTAGAGCATTCCTCGCCTTCGTGACTTCGGCACTAGATGGGATAACAATCTCAGCTCCCAGCCTTTGCACCCTGGAATTTCATTGGAACTCATTTTTGTTGTAGGCTGAGTGAACCCCAGGAATATTTGCGATTCTAAAAGTGGTAGTTTTGTTTCAAAAATCCACTACTTGGGTGGGAATTCGACCCGCTCATTTTCAAATAGAAGCTCAGCGCCTCTACTGACTAGGCCACGCAGTCTTCTTGCTACCTGCTAGGTGAACCAACTAATATTAGATAATTCTCCTTGAATTATGTATGTGGGTGTAGATTGGTTATATTCCTTTAATGGATTGAATTAGGATGTTATCTTTCCCAATATGATGTGCCCGTATTTGATCCAGCAACATTGCAGCTGAGGGTGAATTTGAAGTTAACGCGGAGCGGCTGCAACGTCATGCAGCTTGAGTATGGAAGGGATGAGGCACGATGCCTGGACCAACCAGCAAGGCCGATTGGAATGAATTATATTACGCCGATGGTCAACACATGTAAATAGGCTGGAAAAAGAAGAATTGGTAACAGAGAATATAGACAACACCTAGTTAAAATTTCGAAGATATTTATAAGATGGGAGCCGAGATAATGAATTTTATGTATTGACCCAATGCAGAAAGCTGGATTCAGTGACGTTTGTGGCGTGACGTGAGGCTTGGATTTAGTTGAAAAGTGGGGAGCAGCAGGTGCAGATATCTATATCTGATCACAGCAACGAACCAAAGTTCTATATGAGGACTGGAGTACGCAATTTTCCCCTATTTTCACGATAAACTTGGCTTTGACTATCCTGAAAAACCCTGATTCTTTTCAATCCACCATTTTCTATGAAAGGATAAGTATTTCAGTACGCGAATATGAGTCGAAATTCTTGCTAGCTAAACGGAATCGTGAAGTGACTTGGAGAATGTATAAGACGCAACGTGCATAGCCCACTTAGTCTGCAACAGAGATGCACACTTGAGTCGTAAGTTGTTGAATTTCAACAAATAGTACAACACCGTCCACACGGTGCAGACAGTGTGTGTCGCAAAATAACAGGTGTGCATCCCCTCCCTTACCGTAGTCATTACTTCCTCTCTACTCCGCGCGGTGGGGGAGTGTCATAGTTCAAGAGACGTGTAGAGGTCTATAAGCAGGCGACGAATGTATTTTGCAGGCAACGTAGCAAGAACACCGAACGTATTGTTCATGAAATATAATTTTGCATTAATCAAATTGCTTGTCATATGAAGGGAGGGGCTAGGAAAGAGCGGGAAAAAAATTGTTTTCAAAATTATGTTGACGTTAACTCTGGACTGTTTCACGCACAAAATGTATAGTCATTCATGTACATGTCTCCCTTCCCATGCAAAAGGCAAAATACAACATATTTCCGCTGTGTCAAATATCACACAATAACAGCCTTACTGAAAGACAAAATACATAATGTTTCAACAATGGCAACGTAGAACTAATTTCACACACCAATTAAAAATTAGTACCGTACATGTTGGCTGATTCACATAATGTTTATTGCTGTTCTCATTTACTGTACGCCTTGTTTGTGTGCGTTAAAAATCTTGTTACAATTCGGCGCAAATTAACGTGTTGCAGACAAGCGTAAACAACTTTCAAATTCTCACCTGAAAAGCCCGCTCGAAACCTCGGTTTGTTGCGTTTTAATATGAAAAAAAAATCACGTACATAGGTAGACCAAACGTACTCATAAGTTAGGCGGTCTCGTGATGAAGGCTAGGAACTTCATTATGGGGAATGTTTTCGTAGAATTCGGTCAAGTTTCTTGCAGCAAAGAACTTGTCCCTCAACTGCGCATTGTACTGTAAATCAATCAATTACAATTGTAAGTTAGTTGGTGCGCTATTTACTGAGACAGAAAATGGCCCTGCAAAACAATGAAACACAGGAAACAAAGCTCAACGTTCTTGAAATCAGTTTACAAGTTGCTCTTTTACGTCTTTGAGAACACATGCGTAATTTTCAAACTTAGCGCTCAACGAGTAGCATTGCAGGATAAGTCCCTCCCATATTGTGCGCGCACCGTTGACAATCGACCAGGCACCACGCCTACCACGATTCTGCACTGTACATTCATAGGTCTGGCAGCTGTGCGACTCTGCACAGTGTGAAGTATTCTGGACGCTGCTGTTAGGCCTATAGTATTTTGACCTGTGAAACTTTTATAAGAGTTTAAAAGTGAAATTATTGTACTCGTGAGATATTGAAATTATCACTCAAGTGGACTATGTTCTGTGGAGTATCCTATTGTCTAAGATAGCAATATCATTATTCAAGAACAACAACAAGTGGACTAATTTGGAACAGTTTATGAACGAAATGACTAATTGAAAAACGGACTGAGGATTCATGTTGTCTATACTATGATGGAATTGAACGAGTAAACGCAGGGACGACGGAACTATCAGTGGAACCAATGGATGCCTGGGAGCGTCGCCATGCTAAGCGCATGCTAAGATGGAAACCTCTTTGGAACCAATGGACGCTGGGAGCAGCACCATGTTAAGAGCATGTTAGGGTGGGGACCTCACCTTTATGGAACCTGTGGTGAAATATGGATCATCTCTACAACAGCAGGAGTAACAACATGATGAAGGTAGATTTAATGCACCGTTCTATATATGTAGTGTAGACCAGTCACGAATTTGGTAAAGTAGACTTAACAACGTAAACAATAAAAGGAAATAGACACCCGTCAGTAGTTGATTATTATTCTTCGTTGATGATTTGACAACGATGTGGCATTAACAAATTAAAATATTCGGCACTGACATGTTACATATTCTAAAAATATTTAGAGCACTTGTTATGCGAGATAGGCATGTTGAGCTGAGTGTTCGGAACATTGTAGTTTGTTTTCGACCAGGTCAAAGCCACCTTACCTTGATTATACACAAATATACTTAATAAATTGTTACTTACCACCTTACTGTGATTAATTAAGAAGTTCGTTAGATGTCAGGTCACCGCTTGCAGTTGTGAACCAAAATAATGAAAATGAAAATCCACAGCCTGCTTCCAGTCTCCGACTGGGTCAGGAACGGAATGAATGAAGCCCCCATCTAGCGGCGAGGATACGAACTGTGCCGGCTGCCGAAGCCTGACGCACTCCTCTGGGGCAATGATTAAATGAATGACAGACGAAATGAAATGATAGTGGAGAGTGTTGCTGGAATGAAATAGTGACACGGAAAACCGGAGTACCCGGAGAAAAACCTGTCTGCCTCCGTTTTGTCCAGCACAGATCTCATATGGAGTGACCGGGATTTGAACCACGGACCCAGCGGTGAGGGGCCGGCGTGCTGCCGCCTAAGCCACGGAGGCTTTGTTAACCATGAAATAAACAAACCAATTTAATTGTAACAAGAACAAGGCAAGAACATTTTCTAAAATATGAAGTTAAGAGAATTTATTGATTTTACGGTAAATCTGTGGCGCAAGAGTAGTATGGCGGTCGAATTTGTTTACCTTATTTCCTAAGCTGGAACAATCATCAATCATAAGGCAGTTGTCATGGTAAACACATCTTCCCCAATATTCTAACTCTTGAGGACCGCCGATTCAACAATCCAGCCCACGTGACATGTTCTTCTCCAAAGTTGTATTAAGTATGTCACCGGATTATTAATCACCTTGCGTGGGCAAGATCAAAATTTTCCGTTGTGTTTAAATGTCTAACCTTGCTACCCTCGTGCGTGCCTTGTAGCTTGTTCTGAGAATCCTTGCACAATTTCGTCCTGTTCGCTGGCTATCTTGAGAGGACCCCAGCTGACTCTTGTTATTTTAAGCAAACAACAGGCGCCAAGTCTCCCCCCCCCCCCCCCTGACCCTACGTGACGAAATTTGTTGCAAGTAACTTCCATACTTCTGATGTCCACAAATTAACGATATGAATAAAATATTATATGAATTGCTTTGATTCTTAAGTTCTTTCTTTTTTAGCGGATGGCTTTTTGTGCAGGGAGTGTCCGAGGACAGGTTCGGCTCGCCAGTTTTGTAGCTGCTTCGAGGCGGACACCCAATGGGTGAGCTACAAGTACCGTTGGGGAGGAATGTAAGGGCGAGGAATGGAAGGTAGCGGCTGTGGCCTATAGTTAGGGACAAACCCCAGCATTTGCCTGGAAGGAAGATTGGAAACCACAGAAGACCATCTTCAAGGTTGCCGGCGTGGGGATTCGAACCTCCTCGCCTCCAGGATGTGAGTGACTGCCAGCAGTCATGCCGTAACGACCATGGCTAACTCACCCAGTATTCTGGTCGTAATTAAATAATATGTAAAATACACCGATTAAATAAATGTATGACTTAATTGGTGCCGATAAAATAATAATCTATATATATAAAGCTCAATGTTTGTCTGTCTGTCTGTCTGTCTGTCTGTCTGTCTGTCTGTCTGTCTGTCTGTTATGTACACAAATCCACACCGTTTCACCGATCTGAACCAAAATTTGTATACTTACCCTTCGGATCCCTGCGGGTAACCCTGTCCACTTGAAATTTCCGACAGACCACCCCATTCCCTGCATTTAGGCCCTTTGTCCCAAATCTACACCGTTTCACCGATCTCAACCAAAATTTGTATACTTACCCTTTGCAACCCTGCGGGTAACCCTGTCCACTTGAAATTTCGGACAGTCCAACCCAATCTCTGCATTTAGGCCCTTTGGTCCAAATCTACACCGTTTCACCGATCAGAACCAACATTTGTATACTTACCCTTTGGTACCCTGCGAGTAACACTGTCTGCTTGAAATTGCGGACAGACCACTCCATTCCCGGAAAGTGGACAGGGTCCGTCCCAAAGGCAATGGAAAAAAGGGGTAAAAACGGACCCGCTCAGGAAACCTTCAGGGTTGCCAGCTCCTGAACTCACCAGCCATGAGCCCTTGAGGATGTAGCACTATCCAGGGTGCACCAGGGCTACACACACCCTGCCTCCTTGAGGCTCTTGAGCAGAAGATATGAGATATTAAGAAATGAATGAGGCTATCAGGAATGATTAGACAAGGGCCAATTAAGGCGGGAAAGTGAAAGAGTCGCTAGGCCTCGGATAACCTGATACCATCGGGGTCGGAAGAGAACAAGAGTTTGACCAAGGGAGGCTGACAGGAAAGAGAACTGAAAGGTGCCCGGCACCAGTAAGTAGAAGCAATGCCGGACTCAGCTGGGGTCCCGTGGTCGCAAACCCACGTCCCACAAGTTGTGACCCTGGTGGGTGGAGGTGGGAAGAGGGGGCAGGGGTGAGAATAGCTTGCTCATTCATCGCGAGGTGACATGAGAAAAATGTCCAGACCCCGCCGTGTTACCTGTTATTGCTGACTATGCTGATGTTCATACAGGGTCTTTGCTCAAACCGCTGTAGTGTTACGAAAGAATGAGTGATTCACCGGTCAATGTGAATAGGACCGGGAACCCCCCCGAACGTCTGTCATCATATATCGTCATCATCTGCGATATTCTCAGCTACGTGCAGCTTGGACCCGAGCAGTACTCGATAAGCTCTTTCACTACACGCATCGAGTATAGGCCTAAGCCAGAATATAACGTTCAGACTTTGGAAGACATCGAAGGTAGTAATCTGAATTACCTATATCAGATTTAAAATTACACCATGTTCGTTTAGTAGTCATTTTTCATTACCTTATTATTATCATAAGGGCAAATGACCTAGATGTTACACCCTTTATACCACTAATCACCACACACAATAAGTCTTCATCGCCTGTGAATTTTGAAATATTTATTTCTATCACGGTAGTTTGTAAGTTTGTCGTGTCAATTCAACAGTAGTTTTCATTACCATCCTCATCAAAAGGGCAAATGACCTAGATGTTACGTCCATTATACTACTAAGTAACACCACAGTCTTCATCGCCTGTGATTTTTAAAATGTGTATTTCCATTAGTTTGTAAGTTTAATATATCCGTTCAGTAGTAGTCGTCTTCATTATCATCCTCATCAAAGGGGCAAATGACCTAGATGTTACGTCCATTATACTACTATGCAACACCAGAGTCTACCTAGCCTGTGATTTTAAAAATGTGTATTTCCTTTAGTTTGTAAGTTTGATATACCCGTTCAGTAGTAATCGTCTTCATTATCATCCTCATCAAAGGGCCAAATGACCTAGATGTTACGTCCATTATACTACTAAGCAACACCATAGTCTACCTAGCCTGTGATTTTAAAAATATGTATTTCCATTAGTTTGTAAGTTTGATATACCCGTTCAGTAGTAGTCGTCTTCATTATCATCCTCATCAAAGGGGCAAATGACCTAGATGTTACGTCCATTATACTGCTAAGCAACACCAGAGTCTACCTAGCCTGTGATTTTAAAAATACGTATTTCCATTAGTTTGTAAGTTTGATATACCCGTTCAGTAGTAGTAGTAGTAGTAGTAGTAGTAGTAGTCTTCATTGTGATCCTCATCAAAAGGGCAAATTACCTCTCATTCCTTTAAAGTATCAATTATTCCCATTCGTTGATAAGTTGCATGTGCCAGTAGTCGCTTCTATGTTCATCATCACTATGTAGAAGATGTTTTGCGTCAGAAGAAAAGACAACTGGATGCTCAGGAACGTTAACGATATATCGACTGCGAAATCTGGAAGCTTCTCTTTGAGGAATTGCTTCAGACATTTATCGTACAGTTTAAACCTTAACAAGACGAAACTTTTAACCAGATAGCGATCTAAGTGGGAGCTCTTTGGCAAAAAATAATCAAGTCTTTCCCGAAATGTGAGTCCTAAAAATAACTTTTTCTATTATTTTCTAAGTTTCATATGTCAGTTATGTAGTAATTTTCAATATCATCCTGATCAGTAGGGCAAATTACCTAGATGTTACGCCCACAACGTCATTTGGGGTAAATGACCTAGATTTTAAGTCCATTATATTTCTAATCACCACCACATAAAGTCTTCTACGACTGAGATGTCACGAATTCGGGGACCGCTAACGACATATCTCGACTCGGACTGAAGACAAATATCACGAGAATGATCATTATTTTACAGAGCCTTCCCATAGTGTCTTAAGTATAAACATTGTCACTGGGTTTGATAATGTAAGAAATGAATACATAAATAAATATAATTTATGACGTTGAGTGTTAAGGAGACTGAAATATTATCATCTTTCCACCGGGCGAAGCTGGGTACTACTGCTAGTAATAAGTATAAAATTGCATATGTACCTAGTGCCGATTAACTGATAATAATAATAATTAAAATATATGACATAAATAATTACATATCTTAACTGGTCGATATGGGAACATTACAACATGACTTCATATAATGGGGCAACTGTTCGCCCAAGCAAAACCTTAATATTACAAAATCGTAATATTGTGCTATTTAAAGCCATTTTCAGTGTTGCCTTAGTAAACGAAGTCTGATATTTTTCAGTCAGTCAACACGATTGTACCCAATTGTGAAGGGTTATTCCCTCATCCTGAAAAATATTTACATGAGATGAAAAACATTAAAAATCATAATAATAATAATAATAATTAGGACTCGGATTTTTAGGTAAATACATATGTTTTATGTAAATACATATTTTAAGCATTTTTTCCATAAATACATAAATTCCTGCTTTTCACCAATAGCACATAAAAAGACATAATATTTACATTTTTTAAAATCAGTGTGCTAGATCTTTCAGTTTATTGCATTTTCGTTCTGTGTCACTTCAACGGGGAAGAACCTGTGAGCTATCTTATCTTCATGCAGAGCGTATGCCAGCTTGCAACTGTGTTATTCTTAACTGGTCGACCCGTGCCACTCACTGTGGGAGCCGGGGATTTCCTTGTCCATAGCCATATTGCACCACGTGCTGGACCTCCCCCCCTCCCCCCCAAACCCATACCCCCTTCCCCAGCTACCTGGGACCAGTCTCACTCACAGGCATTTCATTTCTGGTACTGTGAAGTGTAAGGTAGTTCTACGATGCCTAAAGTAAAACCAACAAGTTATCGTCTGTTGCAGAATTTAAAGATAATATTACTTCTGATGGGGGCGTTCTGTTCTGCCAACCATGTGGGAAATAATCAAGGCTGAACAGCGATCTCAAGTTTCAACACCTCAATGGCAAGAAACATATTGCCGCAGTATCGCGCCTTCAGAATAAGTGTTTCGCGATACTCGTCGGTCATTTGTGATGGACAACCTGAATATGTATCTCCTTGTGTATTGTAATGCTTCAGCAGTCAGTGAGACATAGTATAAATTACATTCGTGAATACTGCATATTGTTTATATTCACATTAATAAACTAAATTATAATTAAATATTTTTACCTTTTTTGTCACATATTTCAGGTATTTTCAATGCATAAAAAGAAAATATTTTCCCGATTTTTAGCACCTAAGAATCCGAGCACTAATAATAATAATGATAATCCCAATAATATGAGAAGTAATAATTCATTGTCAGAGCAAATTAATATTTGTCAGAACTGTAAAATGAAACACAAGATGCTTTAGCACAGGCTGTTCCAAATTCACGAGTTTGAGTATGCGTACACGCGAGTGCTCAGAAGTAATGATCGGAGCACGGTTGTAGAGGGACTGGGGGTCATAGCCAATACGTCTCTGGTCGAAGGTCATAACACAAGTCCATGGGCTTCCAGCCAGTCTTGATGTATCCACCCCACAGTGACGGCAGCCCCCAGAGCAGAGCTGTATTGCATGTTGCAGGTTTACTCACACAAGGCGGCGAGTACTCATCTGCTCCCTGGCAAGCAGCTCGGCTGGAACAGCCTGCTTTAGCAGACAAGTAAGTATAGAAAAGAGTGTTGCATTTGAAAATATTAAGCCTTAGGTGGATTTTCGAGGATATTAATAACAGAAGGTTAGCTGTTCATTAGCTGGAAAAATGACATTTTAAGAAATGAAGCGTTGTAATTCAATATGGAAATTCAGTAATTTGCGCAGAGGTAGAAGTAGGCCTAAGTTGTAGGCTTAATTTAGTAATCTGAGTTGTTAGCTCAGACGATTGTGTGATAGATCACATAGCTTTGAAAATTTGTTGAAACTTCACAACTAATGCTATTTAAATATTGAGCTACACAAGTAGCGTTATTCAACTATCAGTATGAAAATAATAATTCACATTCCTTATCAGAACGATATTGCAACGATGAGTGTATTTCTAGTAATGAAGAGATTGAATTCAATAATTACCAGCTCCATAAACAGTATTTTTACTCTACTTCTGACATTAAAATGTTTCATATAACAAGTTTAATGATCACCATGGCATGTTATGCTTCGAAGGGGTCTCGTTAGAATAATGGATGCATTTAATTGCAGTTGAATATATGCTCTAATTAATAGCCATTTGATCCACTCAGAATGTTTCTGAAAATATTTTTGTTTGATACTAACTTAATTTTCAGAGTTATGCGGATAGCTCAAATTGGTTTTAATATGCTGTAACATGATTAAATTATGATAATGGTGAATAATGAAGACTGGAGAAACGAATGAAAAATATTACTATACAATTTTTAAAGGCCTACTCGTAAATTCTCCTAAATAGAAAATGGAAATAATAAGGGTCAAGTGATCATTTAAACAATGTATTTTGCTAGTTAATTAAATCATTATAGTGATATTTTAAACACAGGAAGTAAAATAATCAAATGTTTTAATTTGTGAATGAAAATAATCAGTCCAGTGAAATAAAAGTTTGTACCTTAAGAAATTCACTATGGACTTCTGAGGGAATCAGGTCAGGTTGTTTTATTTCCAGGAGTGCCATTTAAATACATAACATACAAACATTTACATTTCAGCGTCCTGTTTAGACTGCAAGCCTCTGTTTGCAAACAAGTGGACTCCACGATCCCCTATTAGCAGTTAGCGCTGAGGACATCGCTTCTACCCCCCACACTTTAAAATCGTTCAACACTGAATCTTTCCATCGCCTCCTAGGTCCACATCTGCTTCTCTCACCGTCTACAGCTGAACTCATTAACCTTTCGGTAATCTGTCCTCTCCAATGCTTTTCACACCATCTGAGCCGGTACATACGAACAGCTTCATCTAGCGGGTTCGTTTCCCTGTAATTTTAATCCCGACTGTCAGGGCTACTAACAGTACTAGGTCACTCAACCATTGCCCATTGTTCCCGAACTACAGTAGTTAAAGGAAAATCCTTACAGAGTAGGAGGATATAATTTTGCTTCTCTACTTCAAAATAAATTTCACCTACAATTTTTATTAATCTTTGTTCGTGTGAAGATTTGTTTTATTCTTTCCCCTTCCCCTACGACGTATGGACAGTACATTACATCACTACCCACTCAAATGATTCATCCGGAACGCCTGGAGATCTGCGCTCATGCTCGTACTCTTTTGGAGTTCCACGTGTATGTCCGTTGGTTCATTGGTGCGAGGTGATTCGCCAACAAGTGCTGGTGGTCTGACGTGCACCTTATGTGCACAGAAATTAAAAGGTCGAACTGGCACAAAGCAAAACATAAAATACCCAGTAAACTGACTTGCTTAAGCTGTGTGTACCAACCGTTCACATAAAGACCTCGGCAAGCCTGGTTAACTATCCTATATAAAGTTTTACTAGCACAGTTAATGTAATTGGTTGGTGTTTTAATAGTTTCTATTTTCGAGGCTCGAGATCTTTAAAGACCTCACCTAATTTATTGGTTAAGACCAGAAGCCTCTCTGTTGAAATTCAGGAGAAGTAGGACATTTCCATATCGATCACAATAATTGTTAAATATTTACCAGGAATGCCTTACATAATCAGGGCTAGAGAAAAATAAAGGATGTACGCATGTGGTTTGTTTACAGTAGCACAGATTTCATATTCATTTTACCTCTCTCCTACTATTTTCACCCACCAGAGTGGCAGATGGACATATTTTGAACATTGACTGGCTGATGTGATGGATAGGCTTCAGGATTGGATAACTGGAGATGAGCAGCATAAAACTGTTTCATATGAATAAGAATATAAGTATGTCGGATGGTAGTGTGTATAGTCCAACTCAGAAATGAAATCACTTCCTGTATACTGATTGACATTCAAATGGACAACACGCAAAGCTCAGAAGGGGGTTTCCTGCCTCCCCCTCTCACTCCAGAACAATATTTCAGTTTATACTAGATCACGTGCGGGCAGCCTCCGTGGCTTAGGCGTGCTGCCTCTCACCACTGGGTCCGTGGTTCAAATCCCGGTCACACCTTGTGAGATTTGTGCTGGACAACCCTGTGGCAGACAGGATTTTATCCGGGTACTCCGGTTTTCCCTGTCACAATCTCATTCCAGCAACACTCTCCACTCTAATTGCATTTCATCTCTCATTAATTTAATCGTTGCCCCAGGGGAGTGTGACAGGCTTCGGCAGCCGGCACAGTTCATATCCTCGCCGCTAGATGGGGGCTTCATTCAATTCATTCCCTCCCCCGGTCGGTCGACTGGAAGCAGGCTGTGGATTTTCATTTTCATACTAGAACACACACGAATCGAAGGAGAAACAAAATCTCCCTTCTAACCCGCTGAGGGCCACCTTTGCTTGGAGTATTACGAGGAAATTTAAAACATCGATATGATCATACGGAAATGAAGATCCCATACCCCAACGCTAGTAATTTGAATGTCATATAAAGACTTGGGTGATCTCTACCGTCCATGCATTCTATGCACGCTTGGGTGGCCAGAGGAAGTGAACGCACGAGCGTATTCCTCTTTCCATGCCGGCAGGACAGATATTTGCTCTCTCTGTTGGAATCTGCCTCTAGATATGTTCATGAGCCGACATGGTAAGCTTGCAGGCCAGTACTGCGGTTCTCTTCAGCGATTGTGTTCCGGTGATCAGCGGTCATTTCACGAACAGTTTGTTAACAATGGAAAAAATATTGACAATGGAACAAGTGTATGTAAACGTCAACATGGCTGGAAAGAAGTAAGAGAAACAAGTAGCTCCGTGAAGAATTATATAGCTTATTGGTCTGCACAATTACAAATTCTCCCGCCTATGTAAAGGATCGCCATGTTGGATTGTTCTGTATGTAGGCCATAGAGTTATGTACCGTTATAATTAATCAAGCGTTCATTTTGATTGCATGATTAAGACACAAGAAATAAAAACACAAATTTAAAATTTAATCTGGGGATTATAAAAATAATTGAAATTAACTAGATGCCAGTAGATTCAATTTTGTTTGAACATTTACCGTACAAAGATACACGGCGCTCAGATGATTAAATCGCACTTAAATTCCATTTAATTATTTTAAATTCGCTTGGCCACCATGCTCGTATTTTGATCTCCAGGTTATTGAATGTCCAATAGATGAATATAGATATTAAGCCTCTATCAACATACAACATTTCAGTTTGATTGCTGTAATAGATTCGTAGATATTGAAAACCGTCTAAATATTTCGGATGGTCGCTATGTTGGATTCTTATACAATACCTGTGACAATAAAGTTCGATGAATAGTCCTATACTATCAACATAGATGAGCAATGCACGACAGTGACCCTATTGTCCTTCGAAATAGTCCCCTACGGTAACTATGCAATGCCGAGTTTGGCGATACATGTCCTGGAAACTTTGCAAGACGGCGTCCTTTGGGATGGTGTTCAAAAGGCTCGTCACGTTGCGTTCAGTGAATCAAGCGTGGCCTACGTTATATACAAGGCCTGGAAATGAGACGCCAGACAACATTGCGAGCGATGGTTCGAACTTGTTCCGCATTTTGCCGCTAGGTTCGCTGTCTGGCGCCCTTAATCGTACCGTTTGCATTACGTACAATGTGATTAGTGTGTCTGTATTTGGCGGTAAATAAGGTGTCCTAATGAGTGAGAAAGCTAAGGTGAGTTTAAAATTGACTGGCGAAGCGTGTCGTATTAGTTGTGCTTTCGTTAAGAGCA
Organism: Meconema thalassinum; assembly: GCA_946902985.2. Taxonomy (NCBI): domain Eukaryota; kingdom Metazoa; phylum Arthropoda; class Insecta; order Orthoptera; family Tettigoniidae; genus Meconema; species Meconema thalassinum. The sequence goes on along the minus strand of OX336389.2, from coordinate 1,097,867,478 downwards.
GTAGACTGCTGTTTGACTGATATTGAGATGGGTGCTAAGTGGTCTTTATGAACAAGACGTAGTGAAAAGCAAGTTTTAATCCAGTGTACTAGCGTAAATGTGACATGTATGTGTGATAAATACTTTAGATTTAAATCACTGAATGATTTTAATAGAGTAACTTAGGCCTATGTGTAAATATTAGTGTTATTATTGTGTTCGTCAAAAATGGTGTACTGTAGCGTGCCGTATTGTAAATCTCGTCAAGTTAAAGGCAATGGACTTACGTTTCATAAATTTCCATTGAACAAAGACATACTGAAACAATGGGTTCTAGCTGTTTCAGGTAAGGGGATAAAGCCAGGGTCTTTGTGGACACCAAAACAGTCTTCTACAATTTGTAGTAAGCATTTCAAGGATTCTGATTGTAGTATAAGTACTACAAAGAGAACGCTCTTATCGAACGCATTTCCGACGGTTTTTGAGGACTACACCGAACATAAACAAGCTCAAATAAATAGAAATACGCGCAAAAGAGCACGTGTCGTTAGAGACATACATATCAACAAAAAAGGAAATGTTCAGGTAATTTAAATTTTACGGAAGACTATTGTGATGAACGAATTGAAGAAAACCATGATCAACCACGTGTTAGTGTTGGAACGCAATGTTCTACAATCAAGCAAACTCATTGCAAGTCAACAAAATAAAAATTTAGAAGGACATTAAGAAAATTACTGTAACTTACACAGAACTACAAATAAGTCATTGAATCAGAAGATAATTTCATTGAAACAAAAATTGCATTCAGTGCAACGTCATGGCAAACTCGATGTTCACATATCGATGCTCGAGAGTGAAGCGGATCGTGGGGATTTGAAGGCTAGTTTCTTACTTGAACAAATTCGAGCTTTCACGAAACGAAAGTGTAAATACAATGAAACAACAATAAAATTATGTGTAATGCTCTCTAATAAATCACAGTCGGCTTACCGCTTACTGAGAGATATAAATATTTTACAACTTCCTCATTCACGAACACTGAAAACGTACATTGCGTATACGAACGGAGAGACAGGTGTCACGTCACTTGAAAAATCTCGGTTGACAGCTGAAAAAAAGTCACTGACTCACGATAATGAGAAGGTTGGTTCATTAATCATTGATGAAATGGCCATGAAGTCTAGACTATTGTATAACAAGAATTTAGACATGTTTCTCGGCATTAGTGATATTGAGAAAAATGCAATTGGAATCGAACATAAATTGGCTAATAAATTATTATGCATACTGTTCAAGGGTCTGTCATCCTTCTACAGGATACCGGTACCTGTTTCGTTCTACTTGTAGACTCACAGGACAACAGTTATCTAGGATCACACTGGACGCACTGACTGCGGTTGAGGAACGCGCCTTCAAGGTCATCAGAATAGTGACGGACAGCTGTCAGGTGAATGTGTCAATGTTTGAGGCGCTGTGTGGCGGATGTGTCACTCATGAAATTCGTCACCCGAAAGACGAGCAGAGACCACTTTTTCTTAGGTTCGATCCGAGTCACATCATTAAGAATGTACGATCACAATAGCAAAGTAGGAACTTCTATGTAGATGACAATTTAATAACTAGTGATCATCTCAAGAATCTATACTACTTACAGAAAAAGCTAGTAGCAAAGCCAGTTAGAAAAAATAAGCAGGAAGGTTGTATATCCAAGCAATTAAGAAAAAATGAATGTGGCAATAGCCAAATTTGTGTTTACTCCAGAGACAATAGCTGGGCTTAAAAGCATGGAAGTCGTGTGCCCAGAGAAAGTTGAATATAAGGACATCCTACACGAAACAACAAAATTCTTGGAAATTTTTAGAAAATGGTTTGATATACATGATATCTGCAATACCACACACGGACCTCATTCCAGAAACACGGACAAGCTTATTTTCAGTGAAATTAATGATGAGAGACTTTCATGTCTGACCAATGAATTTCCGCCCTACCTGTCACAGATTCAAAGTTATCCCGATAAAAAGATGAGACTTACAAAGGAAACCTATCAAGCTTTGGTGCTAATAACTTCATCAACCGTGTCCTGCATACGATTTCTAATCGGTATCGGCTTCCATTATGTGCTTACGCGGAATCTTTCAAGTGACGATGTAGAACTGCTCTTCTGACACCTGAGAAATAAGGGAGGTAACAATGACATGATTGACGTGAGATCATGCCTGCATGCCATCGAGTCAACAATTAGCACATGAATTATCGCACCTTCTAGAAGTGGGAATGTGAAGCTGAGGAAAGATGCAATCGTTACAGGCGCCTTGACCAAGTTTCTGAAGCCTAAAAAATCGCGGAAGGTGCAAAACCCAGCCAATGCTAAAGAAACACCCCAGCTTCCGGCACATGTCTTGGAGATTCTTGAAAGCCCTGTTCAAGGTAATAATGTGGGGCATATAGCCTATATTAAGTTCATTGAAATAAAACATTATGATTGACATTTTAGCAATAAAATCTCTATTTTTGTTTTCAGAAAAGCCTGCGTCTGTATCTTCCATTTCAATTGCAATGGTAACGGGATTTCTTATTAGAGTGGCAGAAGTGAGAACATACTGTGAAGGTTGCTTAGAGAGAATATCAGCTCCAGCAAATTCAAGCCTGCCATTTAGTTTAATACATTTTCGGGACAGAGGGGGATTAAGATATCCCAATGCTTCTTTTATTTATCTGTTGGTAACAATTTCTCACTTTGTCACAACAGCCGTAAATTTCATGTCGCGAAAATATTTAGTGTCAAATTTCACAAATATTTTAACTGACACGTTTTCCGAGCACACAAAATGTGAAGTGTGTATTGACAATTCTCTCTCCGTAGTTCTTCAGCAAAAGTTCTTAAGGCCACTTTTAAAGAATATTAGTTCGAAACACATGTTCAGTAGTGCAACGTTTCGGAATTTAAGAGGTAAGCCACTTGACAGAAAAATTCTTAAAGAGAAGTGAAATACAGTCAAGAGTGAGCCGTATTCATCATTAGGGGGGAAACTGCAGGTAAACAGGTAAGAAGTGCTAAAGAAGCATGTATTAAATGTACTTGAGATGCATGTAACGCATAGTCAAAAGCAGACAACTAGGGCGCCGAACCGCGATCCTAGTGGAGTAAAGTGGAACTACCAGTTTGGCGTACCAAGTCTCAGCTCTATTTCCAGGCCTTGAGTATAACGTAGGCCACGGAATCAAGTCAGAACGGTCGACCTGGCAACATTGGCGACACACAACGCAATGTGTTAGACCTGTTTGGCAAGAGCATGTTTAGAAGGATGAATTTATGCAACCTACCGTGCACACCTGTTCGGCAGGTTGCTGTGAAAAGGATGAATTTGTGCAACCTACCATGCTCATCTGTTTGGCGGGTATCAGTGAGAAGGGTGAATGTTCTGTGGAATGGAATGGCTTATCTGAAACCATCGTCATGGGCGACGAGACCTGGTGTCAGAGTACGACCCCGAAGTCAACAACCAAATTATGGAGTGGCGGGGTCCAGCTCCAGGGTCACCGAAAAGCCCTGAAGGCCCAGAGGTTTTCGAACATTTCGGACATCCAACGTAATGTGACGACCCTACTGAAGGCTAACCCTAAGGAATTTCCAAAACTTGTACAGACATTCTCAGAAGTGCATAACCACCCACGGGGATTACTTCGAAGGACAGTAACTGCTGTTTCAGGTAAGCCAACAATCCGTTCGTAATATAGACCCGTCCACTAAACTTTTCGGTCACGTGACGAGCCATTTGAACACCATCCCAAAGGACGCCTTCTTGCAAAGTTTCCAGAACATGTATCACCTATCTCAGCATTGCATAATTACGGGAGGGGACTATTTCGAAGGACAATAGGGCCACTGTCGTGAATTGTTCATCTATGTTCATAGTATAGGACTATTCATCGAACTGTATTATCACAGGTTGTATATAGAGTGAGTTATGTACCATTAGGTGAAGATTATTGCGCAGGTTCATTACCCAAACGTTCACTTCGATCGCATAATTAGGACACTAATAATTAAAACAAAATTTTAAAATTTCGCACAGCCACCATCTTGATGTAATGAAAACAATTGCATTGTATTAGTTGCCAGTGCATTAATATGTGTATATACATTTACTGTACCAAGTCTCACTGCGCTCGGATGGTCAAATAGCGTGAGAACTCTATTAAAATATTTCAAATTCGCTTGACCGCCATACTCCTTTTGTAATTAACAGGTTTTGAAAGTCACATTGGTGACTTTATAGTAGTTTTATTTATCACTGTACAAAATTTCAGGGTGATGTCTGTTACCGTTGCGGAGATATAGAATGTCAGTGAAATATTTCGCGTGGCCGCCATGTTAAATTGGCAAAACCTATCAAAATTTTAAAGGCACGGTCGAGGTCGGACGAGGTAGTACTATGTACTTACCGAGTTTCATTGAAATCGCTTCGGTCGTTTAGATTTCATTACGGGGACAACACATACACACACGGACAAAACGTGATCTCATAAGCCTATTTTTTTTTTCATAAATGAAAATAGGCTGAAAAAAAGTTGACTTTGAATGAACTGTTTAAACAACAGACAGTTCTGCGGCCAACGTATCTAATATCCCACGTATATAATCCAATTTATAGTTATACATTTTATGTACCAGTGTTATAGTGCAGATACAATGAAACACCATCCATCATTGCCCCAGGCGAAGAACTATGAAGCCATGTAAACTAACAGTCATGCGAAGAAAGAATGTTACATTAGAGGCGATCGGCACGCCTTTCAGCCCAGAGGAGCGCAGCGGTGATAAAATATTAAACGCGATCAACGGAATGTTATATCGTCACAGAAATATGCGATCTCAGCGTATTTACATAAAATAACGTCCAAAATTTTGCCCAAACAGTTATAAAGTCCTTATGAATATACAACAAAATAACGCTTTTTGGCGTTACTGCGTAGATAAGATATGTACTGGTTGTAACAACGAAAAATAATGACGTACTAAATTCACCTCGCCTTCCCCTTACCTTTTCAAATAGGAGGTGTATTTAAAAATACAATTTTGATAATATCCACATAAAACGTATTGCCATCTGCACTACTCAGCCAGCGAAGGAGAGTTCCATGATTGAAGATAAACGGTAATTAACGCACTCAGAATTATATTTGTAAATTAGTGGCAGATAGAAAAGCTCTGGAGAAGATTGAGTGCAGCATCAAGCAGCCAATCCGCGGAATATTGTCAGCTATTGATGAAAACAGTATTCCCACTGACTGAGCAACAACGCTCTCGCGAAGCCAAACCTGCTAGCGTTATTAATCGTATTATTCTCTGCCACGTAGCAATTATTGATTTGAAGAAGTTAATTGGGTGTCTCGCTCTTCGTAAGCTATATTGCGTGCCGTAAAGCAGCAGAAAATGAGGGAATGAATTTGGTGCCTTCCCTGCTAGTCAACAAGTCACTTGCCGCCTTCTGCCTGCTGCAACATGTTTGCGCAAGAATTCACAATCACATAAATATTCATAATTTGCTTCAGCTTGTTGGTAAGGAATTAGATTTTATGTGCCACTTCACCAAGAAGTCATTCCCACGTACCTAGGTATAAGACCCCGTGGCGTTACTGTGCTCGCTTGCTGAAGCAAGTCCGAAGTTCATACGTTCGAATTCCGGCGCTGACAGTGGCTATCCTTAGTGTGGATTTCCCGGGTGTTTGCACACTCCCTCTAGTACCTTAATTCAAGTCCCGCAGATTCTATTATACAATAAGCACTGATAATGGGAAAGAAATTGGCTAAATACTCCATTTGATGGAAGTTTTTCGACAGTAGTTAAACAAATTGACTCTGTTGTCCCTTAAGTGTAAGAATGAACAGAGAAATTCAAATCAAAAAGAAAGCAAGTATGTAACCCATGTGAAAGGAAACATATTGTCATTAACAGTTGGAAGCATTGATATTGGATTCATCATCATCATCATCATCATCATCATCACCCTTTTGATTAATAACACTTACAAAATTGTGAGTATAAAACCTCCAACATCTAACTTTTGGTCTGTTGATGTTTAAGCATTGACAAGATGGCTTTCATACCTAAAAACTGTTACAATCAGAATATGTGAATGGGCAGTACGACAATGTCTAACTTAAAATAGTATTCTATGGCGTTTGGTCATTTGGACCATTTCTCCATTTGATGTATTCTCTCTTTTCTATTGATAACTCTTTATAGTTCGTATCCGATTTTCCATTTGGAACTTCTTTCTTTTCTATTGGTTATTCATTGTTATTCATATCACTAAAATCTTTATGATACAGATATTTGATTTCGATTATTATGTGTAGATAACAATATATGTAATGCACATACAATTTAATATAACCTACAAATGCATGATCTTCGTCGGATTCGAACCGCAGTATGTGCAATGCACAGATGCAGAACCTCTCACTCTAGCCCAGTGCTACTACTAACGTTTGAAATCTGCTTTACTTGACTAAATTGCATTTGCTTTTAGTATGACATGTGTCCACATCCCTTTGTTATGTGCTGTGTTACTACAGTAATTTAAAATCCATTTATGTCAACGGTGTGTTATATCATGTACTTCACAAAATATTTATATTTTTGATGAGCGTAAGTCAGAAAATTCCTTTGGTGCTGATTATTACCACATGCTTGGCTATGTGTGTGAGTTTTATTTCTCTGTTCATTCTCACACTTAAAATAGAACAGTTTCAATTTGTTTAACTATTGCCAAAATGCTTCTATCAAAATGGAGTATTCTTTTAGCCCATTGCTTTCTCATCATCAGTGCTAATTGTATAGTTTCTGTATTGTATTTCAGCTTATAATACATGTTTATTTTCACCTTGGGCATGGGATAATTGTCTAAATACCTATCTTTGAGTGGCGTATTAATATGATAGCTTGGCCTTTCACGATACATTTAATTTGTTGCTAGAGAATTCTCCAAGGATAGTGTGTGAGTATATCCAACTTGAAAACATGAATAAAGAATAATAGCCAACCTAGTGTAGACACAGCCACATTTTTCACTTCAGGTTAGCATAATATTATTTGGCATAACATTATTCGTAATCTTCTGATTAACTTTCATATGTGAGGTACCCATTACCCTGTTTGGCATTATCTTCGAATGATGATATGCTCCATTAAGTTATACTGATTAAACTTCATGATCGAGATGGAACGGCCCTGCCAGAATTTGAAAAAGAATTTGATTACTAGTATTATTATTTTATTATTATAATCATCACCATCATATTTACTAAATTTTAAATGAAATTAACACATTTAATGCTATAACTTAAAGCAAATGGCGCATTGATCTTCATTCATGCATTCATTGTGCTAATATATGACGGAGTGGGGTGCTTTGTTGGTAAAGGAAACACCGTCAGATCCAAAAATTAATTTATCGCATAGTTTAACAATTATGGTGGCAAGTCAATAAGTATCTGAAATTGTGCTCTAAGTGTCCCTAGGTTGTCTGTATGGCGTTGTGTGCCCTCGAGCCGCTTGATGGCACCACTGTCCACGTCTGTGGTAAGTTTCAGCTTTATCAGATCAGTACAGCTTGCGCAGTTGCGACGTAAGTATGTCTAAGCCACTCTCTGTTTGCAACAAGGAAGAACAGCGTTCCATAAACCTTTTTTTTTTGTGTTCCAAGGGCGTACCAGGAGCGAAAATTCATAGACGACTTTCAGCACAATACGGGGACAATGTTTTGCCACAGCGAAGTGTTTACCAGTGGATTGAACAGTTAAAAAGTGGTCCCATGAGCGTGAAGGATGGGGCATGATCCAGGCGTCCAACTTCAGCCATAATGGATGCCAATGTTTAACAAGTGCGTTATGTAATCCTGCATAACAGATGAGCGACTGTTGATGACGTGGCAAATCATTTGCATATTAGCATAACAGGCTTAACTTGCACAAAGTCTGTTCTAAATGGGTTCCAAAACAACTCACTGATGAGCATAAGCGCAATCTTGTGCGCATCTGTCAGCACCTACTGTACGTCATGCTAACGAACGTGAAACGTTCCTGAAACGGATCACCACCGAAGATAAAATATGGGTTCACCACTTCGAACCAGAGAGAAAACGACAGAGCATGAAAAGGAAGCATTCCAGATACACGGCCAGAAAGAAATTCAAGATTCAACCTTCTGCGTGAAAAGTAATGCCTACAATGTTTTGTGACTCTCAACGGCCAATCCTGGAACATTACCAGAAAAAGGGGGAAATAGTAAACAGTAAACTTTGCAGTGATATGCTTGTAAACACGCTGAGACCTGCAATTCGCACCAGACGCAGAGGTCGATTGTCGGAAGGAATTATTTTGTTGTACGGCAATGCGCGTCCACATACCACCACCCACCCCGCTGAAATTCTTTGGACACTGGGATTCGAGGTGTTGGAGCATCCTGCGTACAGTTCCGATCTCGTGCCGTCGGATTACAATCTGTTTGGTCCACTGAAAAATGCTCTAAGAAGCTGTCGCTTCAGGTCCGATCAAGAGGTGAAGGACGAGGCACATACGTGGCTTGCTGCACAACCAAATACCTTCTTTGCAGAGAATTACAGCAAGCTTGTGAAACGGTGGACCATGTGCATTGAAAAGCAGTGGGACTACACTATCTTGAAAAATTATAGCAATATAGAGTGAACGTAACCTAAATACATGTATATAAACGTCAATATTACGTGATAGTTTGCCTGTCTGTCTGTATGTATGTCTCCTAATCGTTCATATACTATTCATCCGATTGCAGTGAAACTTGGGTGAGTTGTTGTGAGCCCTCCAGAAAAGGTTTCTGGCCGAGTAAATCTATTTTACAATAGGTAGCGCACGAGTAGATTCAACAAATGAGTGACAGTGCGCGAATCGAGTCAAGTCCCTTATGCGTACATATACCATTCGTCCGATTACGATTAAACTTTAGGGAATTTTTGTGCACACTCCAAGAAAGGTTTTTACAATAGGTAGCGCACGTGTTGATTCAACAAATGAGCGAAGGCACGTGAACCGTTTCAACAAAGTCCCATATGCGTTCATACACCATTCATCCAATTGCGACGAATCTTGTGTGAGTTGTTGTGTACACTCCAAGGAAAAATTCTGGCCTAGTAAATTCATTACACAATAGGTAGCGCACGAGTAGATTCAACAAATGAGTGACGGTGCGCGAATCGTTACAACAATCTCCAGTATGCGTTCATATACGATTCACCCATTTGCGACGAAACTTGGGTGAGACGGTGTGTACACCCCAAGGAAAGTCTCTGGCTTAGAAAATCCATTTCACAATAGGAAGCGCACGAGTATATTCAAAAAATGAGTGACGGCGCACGAATCGTTTCAACAAAGTCCTGTATGCGTTCCTATGCCATTCATCCGATTTCGATGAAATGTAGGTGAGTTGTTGTGCACCGTGCTGCAAAGGTTTCTGAATTTAAAAAAACACATTTGATAGTAGAATGCATACGAGTAGTTTCAACAAATGAGTGTTGGCCAGCGAATGGTTTCAGGGAAGCCCCGCAAGCGTTCATATACAATTCCGCCAATTGCAATTAAACTTTGGTGAGTTGTTGTGCACACTCCTATAAATGTTTCTGAATAAGTGCATCCATTTTACAATAGATGGCGCTTGAGTAGTTTCAACAATTGGGTGATGAGTGCGAAGCATTAAAAAAAAACTTAGGTGAACATTTGTGCCCCCCCGCATAGGTTTCTGAATTAGTAAATTGATTTCGTTGTGTCGCTTCAATAATTGAGTGTATTTCATACATTTTTTGCATCAGGGCATGTGTTTTCTTTGTATGAGTGCGAATGCTTGACAGAATTGAATTGAATCGTTCACAGCGACATTTCGGTTCGTGTGTGACATAATTTGTTTCATTCGTTACTTAATAATTGTCCATCTATGCTTCTAAACGAGGCAGATGACCTCGCTGTATTATTTCGGAGTATCTCAATATTCTAGGCATTCAATATTTTACCAGTTACACCTACATAATTCAACCAACATGTGCATTTCTAAATATAGATATTTGGTGTCACAACTGCTCGAGGCAAATCTCTGTGAACATGCGTAGGCAGGAGAAGGGGCAGGTGACAAGTAAAGGGCCTTGTCACCAGCCCACCGTGTTATCGGGTATTCCTGTCTCTTACAATATTGTTAAAATAGGGGCGTTGCCTAAACCACTGTGGTGTTGCGAATGAGTGAGTGAGTCACCGACCAATGTATTTCGTCTGTTACTACGTAAGGACCGGGAATCCCACACGTCTGTCATCATGGGCTATATCGTCATCCATGCGATCCACATTCCTCTCAGATTCACGAAGCTGGGACCTGAGCAGTACGCCAACAGCTTATTCTCTAGATGCAACGAGTATTGGCCTAAGCCAGCAAATAAGGTTGAGATTAGGAATATATCGAAGGTAGAAATTTGAATGACCTATATCAGTTTTGAAATTTCACCATGTTCGTTGAGTAATCGTTTCCTTTTTCATTAGTCTATTATTATCATTAAGGGCAAATAATCTAGATGTTAAGGCTGTGCGGTCAAAAATTAAAATTTTGTTTTTATTTTTATTTTTATTCTTAATCTCTAATGTAGGTCTTTGTGAGACATTATATGCGTTTTGCAGAAAATAACGACGGCTCGTTTGCTGAGGACATGGCTTCAAAGTGGCTATTTTGAGCGTTAAAGGTACGATCACCACGACGAAACTAATAATAGGAAGACACCGAAATTTCTCTATAATAACCCCTGTAGTAGTACCTGCAATTGGAACAATTCTTATTTCGAAATTCAAATTTTGTATTAACCTCTTCAGATTTGAATACCATTTTTAGTGAAAAAGATTGTTATATTAACTTCAAAGTTATATTAACTTGAAGTGGATCTTATTCTGAGCAGTAGAAAAGTTTGATAAAGAAAATTGGTTCAGCGATATACCCGTGGTGCATAAACCTTTCAGACTCTAAAAAACGCTGGCTGAATCAGTCACACACACATACACACACGCGCGCACACACACAGCGGTAAGACAAGGTCTTGGGCAAGAGCGCGCTCGGGCACCTTCTCCTTCAGCACCTTTGCTATCGCAGCTTCCGCCCCCCTCCCTCCCTGACTCATCCTGCCAGGCTACACGACCACAGTCTAGAGGAAATCGTAGAAGTGTTATTATCTCACCCATTACTCCTTACAGAATGTTAAAAATTATTTATCAGTTACTTTATAAAATTCTGTAAGTTATATTAGCAGAATAAGACAAGTTTATGATCAATAGAACTTTATGTGAGTTGCAATCTTCAAAATTACGGGGCTACATGACCGCGTTGTCACAGCCCCTAAACTTAAGAACCAACCAATCTTCAAAATATATCAAAATAATATATATATACTAATATAATAAAGCTGAAGAGTTTGTGTGTTTGTTGTGTGTTTAAACGCGCTAATCTCTGGAACTACCAGTCGGATTCGAAAAATTCTTTTTTTATATGATAGCCAGATTCAAGAGGAATAGTTTAGGCTATGTTAAATTGCGGACAGACCACTCCGTTCCCTGCATTTAGGCCCTTTGGCACAAATCTACACCGTTTCACCGATCAGAACCAAAATTTGTATAATACACTTTGGAACCCTGCGAGTAACACTGTCTGCATGGAATTTATGACAGACCGGTCCATTCCCTGCATTTAGGCCCTTTGGCACAAATCTACACCTTTTCACCGATCTGAACCAAAATGTGTATACATAGCCTTTGGAACCCTACAAGTAACACTGTTTATATGAAATTTCAGACAGACCACTCCATTCCCTGCATTTATGCCCTTTGGCACAAATCTACACCGTTTCACCGATCTGAACCAAAATTTGAATATTACCCTTTGGAACCCTGCGAGTAACATAGTCTACATGAAATTTCGGACAGACCATCCATTCCCTGCATTTAGGCCCTTTGGCACAAATCTGCAACGTTTCACCGATCTGAACCAACATTTGTATACACACCCTTTGGAACACTGCGGGTAACACTGTCCACTTTAAATTTCCGACAGACCAATTAATTCCCTGCATTTAGGCCCTTTGACACAAATCTACACCGTTTCACCGATCTGAAACAAAATGTGTATACTTACCCATTGGAACCCTGCGAGTAACACTGTTTACATGAAATTCCGGACAGACCACTCCATTCCCTGCATTTATGCCCTTCGGCACAAATCTACACCGTTTCACCAAGCTGAACCAAAATGTGTATATTTACCCTTTGGAACCCTACGAGGAACACTGTCTGCATGAAATTTCGGACAGACCACTCCATTCCCTGCATTTAGGCCCTTTGGCACAAATCTACACCGTTTCACCGATCTGGACCAAAATTTGTACACTTACCCTTTGGAACCCTGCGAGTAACACTGTCAGCATGAAATTTCTGACAGACCACTCCATTCCCTGCATTTAGGCAATTTGGCACAAATCTACACCGTTTCACCGATCTGAACCAAATTTCACATACTTGGTCTACACTTTGGAACCCGACGAGTAACACCGTCTGTTTGAAATTTCGGACAGACCACTCCATTCTCTGCATTAGGTCCATTGGCATAAATCTACACCGTTTCACCGATCTGAATCACATTTTGTACACTTATTCCTTGGAACCCTGCGGGTGACACTGTCCACTTTAAATTTCGGACAGACCACTCCATTTCCTGCAATTAGGCCCTTTATCACATATCTACACCGTTCCTCCTAATTGCACCAAATTATACATACACTTTGAAACCCTGCTGGTAACACTGTCCACTTGATATTTTGGACAACGCTCTCCATTCCTTACATTTTGAATAACAAACAAACGTAACTTGAAAACCATGTATTAAGGCCCTAGAATCATTCATGTCCATAGTAGTGTAAATGTAAGAGTATTTTAATAAGTCTATTGTTGACTGGCAATTCGGGCTGCATCATGTCGCCCCTACCAGTGTTCTGGTGCAGAATTGCGAAATTAGTTGAATCTTGCGCTGCTTATAAATTGCAGTCACGGGGAGTAATTAGTGCAAAAAGACTTCTTTTGCCCCTTAAAACAGTTATCATCATGAGCATATTATGCATCTGTATAAGTGCAATGGTGTTGGTGCAATACATTGAGGTTATAAGCTGCAATAAGCGTTGGTGCTTTCAAATTTACCGTAATTTATTCCGAAATTTATCGTTGAGCGCTATGTGGCCATAAATGATACTATTGCTACCTCAGGAGCTCGGGACAGCCGAAGTTTTCCAAAGTGTTCTGATTCTTTTCCTACGGCGCTATGCGACAAAAGACGACACTATTGGTCTCTACATTTCTAACAGACAATGAGACATAGGCCCTAGGCAGTGTCTTTTATTTCGCATATTCCTCTTTCTAATCATTTTTAGAAATTTGATTGTAAATTACATGTGTCAGTGCTGTAATTAGTAAACAGCCGTTTCCCTATTCATTATTATCATTATTATCATTAGGGGAAAATGATCTAAATGTTACGTCCATTATACTGTACTAATTATCACCCTCACTACATCCACCACCACCAACACCACCACCCCCACCACAAAAAGTTGTATTTTTTTTCTTTCGGGTCGCTTAAGTATCATATGCCAGTTCTGTAGTAGTATTCATTATCATCCATAAAACAAATAAATCCACCGGGTGAAGCCGGGCACTACTACTAGTTTATATATATATTACAATTTGCCTTACGTGGGAAGGAAGCGGCTGTGGCCATAATTAAGGTACAGCGCCCATTTGCCTGGTGTGAAAATGAGAATGCAGGGAAAACCATCTCCAGGGCTACCGACAGGGGGGTGGTTCGGACCCACTATTTTCGGAATGAAAGCTCACAGCTGCACAACCCTAACCGCACTGCCAGCTCTCTCCGTCAATAATATCATACTATATCACAATATAATCTTTTTTATTGGGCTGGACGGAGGGAGAGTGCATAGACCACAAATTGGTAATATGCAGGGCCGTCGCGAGACGTGCGATCTCGCTAGGCCCCGCGCTTCAAGCCATTTTTTTTTCATAAATGGAAATAAATAAATAAAGATAGTGTGTTTGATTCAGTCCAGCCCAAATTAAAATTTGTCCTCCGCTATGTTGATATGTTAGCATAAACTCCAAGGATCGTCGAATCGTTCATCGAGTTTTTGGAGGTACACGACACTACGGGAAAGGGGTTACCTGAGGTTTTAGAAGGAGTATTGGAGGATAATGATCTTGATATCATGGACTGTTGGGGACAAGGGTATGACAAGAGTGCTAATATGAAGGCTAAGTATAAGGGAGTGCAGATGCGAGTAAAAAAATACTAATAAACGAGCAATGTTCATGGCATGTGTTGCACATAATCTTAACTTGCTTTTGGGTGACATGGTTAATGCAATAAAAACGCTATGGCATTTTTTTGGTATAGTTCAGCGCCTGAACACTTTGTTTGTAGCTTCCACGGAAAGGTGGGACTTTTTGTGCGAACTATGTCCTGGCCTCCTCACACTAAAATCTTTAGCAAGCACGAGATGGGAATGTTGAATTGGCAGTGCCAAGCCCGTCAGGTACTAGTTAGGCAAAGTAAACGAAGCTCTGGAAGAATTGGCAGAAACTACCAAAGATCCTGTTACCCGGTCAGAGGCCCAATCTTTGTTGCTTCATATAAGTTCGTATGAATTTGTTTTAAGCCTCGTTATCTGGTACGACATTTAATTTTCTGTAAACTCAACAAGTAAAACTCTCCAATCTGAGAAGACTTCGTTAGATACGGCTTTAACCGAACTTCAGGGCCTAAAGTCATTTTTTCAAAATTATCGCAACACTGGCTTTGACAGCGCAATGTCCACCACTAGAAAAATAATGGAAAATTTGGGCTATGCAAATAAATTTTCTATTCGCCGTCAAGGCAATGGTAAAAGGTTCTTTGATGAAATAAACAGCAAAATGATCAGCAGAGTGGAAAAAAAACTGAGGAGGAACTTTAAAAAGAAGCTGAAAATAAATTTCGGGTAAATTACTTTTTGTCTGCCGTAGATACTGCACTGAGCTGCGTAGAAAATAGATTTAACGAAGTTATTTTCTTTTTCGGAATACTTTGGATTTCTCTTCGATCCTTCCAAGCTTTCCAATTTGGAGGAAAGTCAATTGAAGGACAATTGTCAAACACTCTCTAATTTTCTAAAAGACGGGGAGCTTGAAGATTTGGATGCAGAGGATCTTTTTCTGGAGCAACAATTATTTAGGTACGCTGTTCCGCAATCTGTAAAAAGTGCTTGCGGTGCACTAGAGTACTTAGCCCCGATAAAGGAATCCTATCCTAATTTAACGACGACATATCGAATTATGCTTACAATTCCTATAACGGTTGCGTCGGGGGAAAGGAGTTTTTCCATTTTGAAACTAATCAAAACAAGTAGTTCCCTGAAGAACTAAAGCCTATTTTCATATATCCTACTTATGTTAATTGCCACTATCAACATACAAAATTTAAGTTTGATTGCTGTAATACATTCGTAGATATTGAGAACCGACTAAATATTTCGGATGGTCGCCATGTTGGATTTTTATATATGTAGGTCATAGAGTTAGGTATTGTTACATGAAGATTATTGTGTACGTGTAGCATTTAAACATCAATCACATGATCAGGACACAAGAAGTAAAAACGAGATTTTAAAATTTCAGACAACTGCCATCTTGTGGTTATGGAAACATTTGTATAAGGATTTACTGTACCAAGTTTCACTGCACTCGGATGGTTATATTGTGAGAAATGTCCATGTGAATATTTTTACTTCGCGTCACCACCA